>CM068363.1:25844029-26589029 GCA_034769755.1 Odontamblyopus lacepedii
TATTAGCCAAGATTATCATATTCTACCACTGTACACTGAATATCATCACACTGCATCGTGATACAGATGTCAAACAACTGGACAAAGCCTGAATTAAAGATACGGTGGCTTTGTTAAATGCCTCCATTCGATTTACTGATTTACCACTGGTCTACGGTCCACCAATTTGGATATGTTTCAGTATGTGGTTGTTGATGGAAAAAGGTCCATTCACCTCTGGGTTATGCCATAGGGACAGATTTACTGCTGTCATTTTATAAAACATAAACATTATTACAGTTGTATAAAATTCTACGAAATCTACCCGCATGTGGAGAGAACATTGCATCTCGAGGAAGATCTGACATAAAAATTGAATCACAATAGTAGTGTGGTTTACAGTGCAGCTCATAGAAGGGAAAAACATGAAGAAAGGAGAAACTGAGACATATGAGGTGGGTCATTTTAAAATGAGCAACCTACAGACCAGACCTGGACATTGTACAGCTCACGGGCCACATACGGCTCTTTGGATGACTCTGACTGGCCTGTTTAAGATAATATGGACTTACAAAATAAACATATTTTATAAGTTTACCTCATGAATGGACTAAAGCTGCATCGCTTTTATTTTAGGTGTTTAGGCGACCTCACTTTTTCATTGCTCATAACGTAAACTCTTACCAGTCTTACCAACTCATCAAAACATTCTATTTACTCCTTTTTATAAAGAAATACAATTCATATTATGCAAAATTTAGTGAATCATTTTGGCCCTCTGCAATATTTTCTGTTTCTCATGTGGCCTCACGGAAAAAATAATTGCCCACTCCTGCTATAGACTAAAGAAATAGGTTCAGAGTTTTAAAAAGTGTTTAAGATAAGATATCCTTTATCCTTTTTTTTGTTCTATTTGTTTGTAAAGCATCTTTGAGTGTCCAAAAAAGCGCTATATAAGTTCGATATATTATTATTTAGCTGAATGAATTCACATGCTAAATGTCAAGCAGTTTTATTTTATCTAATAAATGTTATAAAGTATGTAACATTGCAGGGCTCTCAAGAGCAGCTGAATGCCTTGATGTCCTTCAGTTAAAGCTACAAATGAGCTACAAACACAGTGTGAAAAGTACAAGAAGGTTCAAGGAGAGTGAAACCTCAGTGTCATAGACATAACACAGCATCACCACAGGAACTCCAAACAAAGACAGTCCTCTCCTGCCGATAATGTGTGTGTGAATATTCATGTTTCCAACGACCCACATGCTCTGACTGTGAAGTCATCACTTCCCACCCCGACCACTCAGCCAGAAGTAACGTACTAACCAATGGCTGCATGCACTAGAAAACCAGGAAGCAAAGTTATAAATCTGAAATAACGGTACGATATTCAACTTTTATTTCAATAATCTGCCCACCTTTAGCATTAGATATGCACTACTAATAGAAAGCAATGAGTTTACTACTGTTTGTTTCTCTCTAATTTAATGTCTCTCTCTCTTTTTAATTTTATGATGATTATTTATGTTTTGATTTGTTTGTATTGTGATTGTAATGTATTTCTTATGCTGTAAAGCACTTTGAATTACTTTGTGTATGAATTGTGCTGTACAAATAAACTTGCCTTGTCGGGCCTATGTGTGCTGACAAACTCTCATCTGGCAGCGTAAAGTAGTAATTATATAGAGTATTGTTTTTGATTTGTAGATGTTGTTATTTACTATAATCTGGCATAGCTCAGATTGCTTGTATCTGGACTCTCATATCTCTGCCCTGTACTGGGCGTGATGACCCAATAATGACTTTCCCACCAAAAATCTTGGTTTCTAAATGTGTTTCTTAGTGTGACATCACTGTTTCCCACGCTCTTTGTTTGCCCCCTTTTCCTCCACAATCCCAATCCTTTCCTGAAACATCCTACAGTTTTCCCCAAGGGTCAAAGAAATATGAGCAATATGGTAGGATGGAAAATTGTAGATAAAGTTCACTTAGAAACTTGAGCTCTAAATGGAGTGTCTAAAGCTAATAAGTACATGTGTAGGTAGATTCATTTGTAAATGCCTATACCTTTGTCTGGTGCTTTGTTGAATGAGACACATATTCAGCTGACACCCAGGCAAAGCCATTTCTGTAGTCTGTTGGCAGGGTGAGGATCATCGCATCAAAATATTCCATGTTTATTGAACTGGAACACACAAGAACATAAATATAAAAATGTTTCAATATAAATAATGTAATAAATAAAATGGGGATAGCTCAAATACAGCTAAAACATGTTAAAATGTTATTAATTGGAATCAACTTAAAATAATTTAACAATGCAGTTCAAGAATAACCCCTCACTGAACAGCACTGACCTTTCAAAATTAACAGCAGAATATGTGACAGAAGAAGACGCAGAGAATTGTTCTTGAAGTTAAATAAAACAAAGGCATCACAATTTGTCAGTTCAATTTGTGACAATACACTAAATAAAACAGAATTAGCTGCCTCCTACACAGCATAGCAACGTATATCGGGGAAAGTTTTACATGTCTTGACTGAACGTCAGTGCCAGCAAACTACTAACCACATTCTCAGCCACCATAGATTACTGAAACTACAGCTGTTTGTCAAACACACATCAATAAACCAAAGCTTACATTCCATACGCTTTGTAATTTGGCCTGTTACTGATAGCCTACATCATTACTAATGCGAAATGTGAGGGATTGCACAGATATTACTGATATTTAATACGACCAATTCCACTGCTACTCTACAAGATAAGCCTGTATATTGTGCAGTAAAAACTGTGAAATGTTAATACTTTTGTCAATGAAATGAAAGTGTGTTTGGCTTTGGTTTGGAACTTTCTCTCCAAGTTAAATTATTGTTGCTAAACCGTGACAGATGGAGGAACTTTGAAGGCCAGATGAAAAGTACATGGTTTGTGGTCAGAGGCTTGGAGGTGATTGACAGAACCACAGTAGTAGTAAGAGTGATCGAGGTAGAGGTCAAGGCAAAGAGAGAAAGAGAGAGAGTGAAGTGGTTCATGGGAGGGATCCCTGAGAATGAGTGGTATGTGTGGAAACGTGACCAGCCCACCACCAACTGTGTGCTGTCTCAGAGCCACAGACAGGAGCCTGCTGGGGCATAAGAGCTAAATAGAGACAGCCTTATCCAAAACCTACAGGCAAAAAAACAAGAAATATGATGTTTACTAGTTTACCTCTCCTTAGCTCCGCAGTTTCTTTCCCTATTGTGTCATTATAAAAAAATAAAAAAAATCATAATTGGAGCTAGAAAATCATGTCTGTGATTTCATCAAGGCCAAGAAAGTTTAGTTCCCACAGTAGACCAACTGAGCGAATAGCCTGTAGTCAAAAAACAACAAAGAAAACTGGAAATGTTTCATCATATGGTTAACTAACTGGTAGATTGATTCATTTCTGTTGCGTTTATATATACTGACACTGCGTGGCCACAGGAGGAATTGCAGCCTCTTATTTCGCTCCTTTGTATGATGGGCAGGGTCATGTATGTCATGTAATATAATATTGTATTTTGCCGGTGGTGCACAGAAAATAATATCTTATTCAACAACGAAGTCATATTGTCAATGGTCAAAATATATCATTATATTCATTATATTATCTAGAGAAACTCCACACATTATCAAAACGGGTTGACCAAATATTAAACGTTATGAGTAGCATGTCTGAGTTTAATTTTGCGTGCATTATTATGTATTTAAAAGCTGTTATTGGTGTGAAAACATTACGTTTGCCTGTAACATCATGTAACCAGCAACAGCACAACACAATGGAACCGCACGTTAAGACGTGAAACTACATTACCCATGTAAGTTTGCGCGGAAGCTCAAAGCTTTTCCCGCAAAGTCATGTAATCAGATGCTGATTGGTCAAAATCTCTGCCAAGACACTCAAGCTAAACAGCGATTGGTTCGCGCTTTCTGTGAGGTTACCCGGATGTATACGGGTTATATATTCATCACAATTGAAGGCGGGGGTTGTAGTTCAAACCGACACTCGGTGCTCAACAGTAGGCTACATCAGGTTTCCGCCTCAGTGTCCATAACCCGCAGAGGATTTAAAACATGGTAAATCTTGACACCTCTACTATAACGTCCGTGTGTGTCGCTTTACATGATGAAGCGAAATGGTTTGTTTTTTCCGTATCCATTAGGTGTATGTAAATCGAGCTAACTGTTAGCCGTTAGCATTAGCTTTAGCATGCTAGGTCGTCGCTTTTGCGTTTCCTCACGGTATCGGATGGGGCGGTAAAATTAATCCTGGCGGTTATTTGCTTATGCCTTAAAATCCAGACTGATTACTCACTGTTTGTTGTTATGTGTTTCAGGCTGGTGGAAAAGCAGGCAAGGACTCCGGAAAGACCAAGACGAAGGCTATTTCGCGCTCACAGAGAGCAGGATTGCAGGTTTGTACAAGGTTTCATTCATTTCTCTGAGCTAGGCTATGCTAAGATTGGCTAATGTTTTTTTCGGGGCTATCAGCGGGCCACTCTCTTTTATACAGATCCAATATTTTTTAAATCCTTTTTGTCATAGTTTCCAGTGGGCCGTATTCACAGACATCTCAAGTCTAGGACCACAAGCCACGGCAGAGTGGGAGCCACTGCAGCCGTCTACAGCGCGGCTATTCTTGAGTACCTTACTGCCGAGGTAAACAATACATCTTCTGTTTTGGCCATTATTCCTCTCAGCGGCACGAACGGGTTTAAGCTCATGTAGATTTGATTTATAATGTAATGCATTTGGTGTTTGTAGGTGCTGGAATTGGCAGGAAACGCATCAAAGGATCTCAAAGTGAAGCGTATTACTCCACGCCACTTGCAGCTGGCCATTAGAGGAGATGAAGAGCTGGATTCCCTCATCAAAGCTACCATTGCTGGCGGAGGTAAGCAGGAAGTTTTGGCTCTAGATAAGTGGTTTTTGAAATATTTACAACTGAAACTTGGCCTGTATCCTGATCTGTTCTGTCTTTCAGGTGTCATTCCCCATATTCACAAGTCTCTGATTGGAAAGAAGGGCCAGCAGAAGACCGTATAACCTGAAGTGCTCTGAAGTTGTGCCATCTCAGGACGAAGTCTGCATCAATTGGTTAAATGTCTTAGTGTAGAACGCCTGTAGGGTTATTTGTATGGTTGAGCTTGCATTTACTCACCTGGGGTATTTTTTAAGAAGTGGCTTCAAAGAAGCTCATTTGTGTTTTTGCCTTTTGTTTGGTGCTGCCGTTGTGTTAACCTGCTTTTTGTGGCATTCCCATGTAAAGTGTCGTTTTAATAAAGCTCTTAACGGGCATTTGTTTCAGCCATGTTTAATTTCTTTCTATTTGATGCTTCACTATTTGAGCTGTTGGGCTAATTATGAACACTTGCAGGGTTTCCCCCATAAAATGACTGAACAGCTTGTGAGTAAGGACATAACTAAATCAGATGTGCTGCAAGCCTCAAGATGGTATTTTTGCATGAACTGAAGCATGTTTATGTAAATTGACCACTGGGAAACTATTGCACTGAATAAAGATGGACTCACCTGGCCATAATTGTTTTGGTTATTGCACTCAAACTGGCTAAGTCACATTCCTGATTATCACTTCTGCTCCATTATAATATACAAGCTGTTTCTACATGATACAAAAGTTGACTCATGAATTCACACCAATCTTCAACATGAAAATACATGAGTGGAGTTTTGTTTTTTTCCAACAGAGGGCACAATAACACAGGCCTTCTCCCACTCTTACCACAGCAAGAAAAGATGTCCTTCCTAAATAGGTTGTTACATGTATTTTTTTTAGCATATTATGGTGGAAAACATTACTCCCCATTTCCATTGTTTAACAGTTAAATACCCAGACTTTGCCGATATGGGGTACGTGTTCATTAGACTTTAAAATTAAGTTAATCTTTCTTTTTGTTTTGTTGCAATGAAATTTGGGCTACTGCACTGGTGACATTTCTAATAATGAATCTAGCGTGTTTCCAGCAGCCTGGCTTGAATGGGTTTCTAGCTGGAGTTAGTGGCGTGTCCAGTTTAATCAAACATGCAGGTGGCAGCTGGGGACAACACTGGACAAATGAGGACAAACAACACCGGAGACAGACCTCAGCTTCAGGAGAGAAGATAGGGTAATCTAATTTTGAAACAAGCAAAGCAAAGTTCACAGAAAAAGGCCAAATAAAAGACTTAACTTAAAGGTCAATATGTAGAATAACTTTTCCCCAGTCCACTCCTGCCTCCGTCTCTATGAAGATGTTTATTGTTTGTGTGGGATGTTTGGGCATTAAACTTGCATTTATTCCTCTAGGCTACAGGTGTGTTTATTATGAAAGAAGACCTTGAAAACATACATTCTTATTGTGAACAAGGACAGCCCTCCACAGATTTGACCTGGCGGCATCAATTGTTTGTCTCCATGGAGATAGATCCAAATTATGGTTTTATAAAGTCTACAGGAGCTTTTAAGTCACCCAAAGCGCTTTACAGTGCATTACTCATTCATTGTATACTTGGTAATGGTGGTAAGATACTAATGTGGCCTCAGATGGCCCAGGGCAGACCGATGGAAGTGACTGCCAATCTGTTCTGCCGGCCCTGCACCAACACACATTCTTTCTATGTGCTTGAAGTGCCAAGACACAACCCCACTGTGTCACCTTGTATCCCCAGCAGTCACCCATCCAAGCAGGCTACTAACCATACCCAGCCTACCCTCTAAACAAGCCTCTGACAAGCAAATATGCCCACAAAACAGGTTTAATGCTGTACTGTGGGGCATAGCAGAGCAATAACATCTTCATGAACAGCAGGTGGCAGACCTAGTTACATAGTGCACCTTTAACTATCTAACTGTGCAGCCTATGGAACAGGGTGACCAGATTTTCAAAATAAAAAACTAGCACATCCCCGGTTTGTGGTGGTTGGAAATACTACAACTGTGAAACAAATGTGTAATTAAGGAAAATTGTTCTACACTTGGCCCATTCATGACTTATTCATGACTAACACGTGAGTCAGTATAGTCACATTTTCTTTGTGTTTTAGTCATTGTTAAGCACTTTTTCCTGAATTTTACATAAACAAATGACAATGTATGCCTCTCTTTACTGTTGGCAGGGATCAGACTGGTCAAAAGTTGGGCCACCTGGGACATTTTTTGTATAAAACTGGGACAAATCACTGCTTTTGGATAAATCTGCTGGAACATAAGACACAGGGCACAAAACTGGGACTGTCCTGGGTAAATAGGGACATCTGGTCACCCCACTATGGAGTGACAGTCGTTTTGAGAACTCCAGAAAAAAAAATTCTACCGGTAAGTCATAAAATTGGCTCTATAAACACTTTAGCAAAATACACTTGCTGAAATTGTTTGCATCCACCTGCTTTACTCTACAGGCCTTGTTTCCTCCTGGTACCTTAGCAAGAAGGTTTCCATACAGTTTTTAAGTCTGAGTTGTACATTCTGATCATGTCTGTGCTTATACTGACTTAACTGCAAACCCAGTCTCTTTGTTTCATACTGCTTAGCTGTGCTTCTAAGTGGCCATTTTAACAGGCTCTGTGAGCCACTGTTTTCAGCAGATGGAGCCAAACCCCAAATGAAAGTGATCACAATGAAAGGAAAGGGCTCAGTTATTTTCACTTTCAATGTGGACCCGTTTAAGCTTGTTTACATTGCCTCATCTTAAAAATTAAACAGCCAAAGGGAGCCGTGTTATATTTTGAGACAAATATCTGTGTTATACTGTGCAGTCTTTAAATTATGCAGGATAATCAATTGGCCTAATTAGTCTTTGGGTCTTTAACAGTCCATATTGGTTTACATGGCTGTTTATGATTTATTTTGTAGTCCTCCTAAAAAGCGCAGTGGTAATGAGGCTTTTCCCCAGCTCCAGCGGCGCAGGCCGCCATTCAAGCATTAAGTCAATTAAGAATGGGCTCAGGGTGTGTGTTGGGGGTCCCGTTCATTTGGTTCTAATTAAAGCACAGGAAGTAGGGCCCAGTGCTCGCTCACCTTGCTCAAGGCTGACGCGGTGCTCTGGGTACTGCTCTGGAAGCCATTTGCACATCTGGCCTCACTCCAGACATGATAGAACCTCACATTTACCGGGTTTAGAACTTATAACAACACGTCAGCACACATCAGATGAAGATTTACTGTCACACTCATGGTAATTTTTCCAAACACAAAACCTGATGAAACTTTTCAGCCTACACTTTCATCCTGAATGTTTGTCCTGTGCTCAAACCAAGATAAGGTAACAAATTTGGGTCTGTACACCAATTTGTAAAAGTTTATGAAATGGTTTTGCAGCATTTTTGAGGAGTAAACATAGGCAATACAGCTCAGCATTGAATATCAAAAAGCCATTTTTGTAGCAGCAGTGCAAAATATCCATAAAGTTGCATTATCCAAACCAATGGTGAAACAAAATAACAGCGGAACAACCTGATTTAACTGCTGGGTCACTACTGGACTGGTAAAACAAGCAATAGTGTCAGGACAAATGAATGCTACACTTTATAGGCTTATTTAGCAGCAACTTAAAATCTCAGTTGCTTTAAAAGTAGGATAACTGAGTACATGTACTTAATATAGGC
This sequence comes from Odontamblyopus lacepedii, assembly GCA_034769755.1. NCBI lineage: Eukaryota > Metazoa > Chordata > Actinopteri > Gobiiformes > Gobiidae > Odontamblyopus > Odontamblyopus lacepedii. The sequence goes on from CM068363.1 coordinate 25,852,638, forward strand.
CTATGTATTCTGAATACTAATGTTGAGTAATATTCCAGTACAATTACATTCCTAAATTAAAAGCAATACTTGGTGGAACTTCATCATGCAGTTTTGGCTTTGAACTGTATTGTATTAGTGGACCCACAGCTCTTGCAGTGCGTGCATGTGTAATTTTCTGTCTCTAATTAGACATGAATGAATGCATAACAAAAATAAAGCTGTTTGTGATCATGTAATCAGCGTATCATGTTTGTTTTTTTTACGCTATAACAATGAAACTCGATGTGAAAGTATTCTGTTGGACCATATATCATTACAAAATACATTTTCATTTGGGTATTCAGTTACTAAATACATTTTCAAACTATTCTTCCCATCACTGGAGATGACACAGGTAACTCAAAGGTTTCTCTTTTCGACCCATAGACTCTACTTCTCTTCTACAGAAGTAGATTAAGTGAGTCAAATGAAGCTCAGGAGGCTAGCAGTCGTAGGAGCAAATTTGGAGCCAATACAATACAAATTTATTTACGGACTAGGGTGACCAGATGGCCCTATTTACCCGGGACAGCCCCAGTTTTGAGCCCTGTGTCCCCTGTCCCAGCAGATTGATCCAAAACCATTGATGTGTCCCAGTTTTATGGAAGAAATGTCCCAGGTGTCTCCATTTTTGACCAATCTGACATCTACCAACAGTAAAGAGATGCATAAATTGTCATTTGTTTAGGTAAAATACCGAAAATCTGCTTAAAAATGACCAAAACACAAAGAAAATGTGACTATACTGACTCACATTAGTGCCGAGTGCATAACAGTTTACCTTAATTACGCACTCATTTCACAATTTTATTATTACCAACGAACCCAAACCAGAGGTGTCCCAGTTTTTATTTTGATCTGATCACCCTTTTACAGACAAAATAATGAAATGTAGAGTGGGTTAAAGCGAACATTTTAAGCTTAAAATGACAAGTCTCACTGCAGCAGTTAATGAAAAAGGGGCGACAATTCTTCAATGCAAAGTCAACTGAAACCAGAGTTGATGGAGCCGGAAAAGCCCCCATGCTCACTTCCTCTTTGCAACGTGGCAGTTAGTGGGTTAGTCTATGCTTTGACCCAAGGAACCGTAAGTAGCCTATTACATTTGCAACAACATCCAGCTGGTTCTCGCTCTATACAGATCCGTGTAATGAAACGTCCATTTTGATGACACCATTTGGGAGGAGGGCGAGGCATAGGTGGGTTCAGGAGGTTCCTTGTCCTGGTTCAGTCTGTGTTCGGGGGGCGGCAGGTGGCCCAGAGGCGTTCAATAGCCAGTGGACATCACACATGGCTAACTTATCCGAACCGCCACAAAGAGGGCGGCCTGCCACACTCGCTGCTGTAATCTCTGCCAGTGATGAGACTTTGATTCAGACGCTTTCACAACATTTGTCCACAGTTTTTCCCCCTCTCCTTTCCTGTCCTGGGCCATTGTCTGAGCGTGTACAGACGGGGTGGGCTGGCAGGGGTCATGGTTCGCCGGCCCGCCTAGATCCATCAAGAGGAACAAAGCAGTGGGAGAAGGAGCAGTGCCAAGTCCAACCCCCCTTTCCCCCCAAAATCAAAGAGCACACAGGTCTGGGCTCGGGATTCGCTCCAAAAGGCTGGAGGTCTGAAGCGGGTGGGGAGGAGGGCGGGCTGGGGCAACAATAATCAAATCCACCACTGGCTGGCGATGACATATGGAACAAACTTGGACTTGAACTGATCTTAACTTTGTGTATAAGGCAGCACATGACGACGGCATTTACAGTGAAGTGTTTGTTTCCCAAAAGCGAAATATCCAGGTTCCAAAATGCACCCACGATGAGTCATTAATTACACGGTGGTCATTGTCAAATTCAGTTTTCCAATTGGGTAACTTACTGTGGCAAGTAACCACTATTGCCAAGGTCTTCTACCCACACACTTAACATTAACATCTGTTGATTCAGACCAGTCAGTTAACACCATAAAAGAAAAAAGATCAAAACAGCAAGTAACTCAATTTTAAAAGTGTAATATACACTTCTCTGCTTGTCTCTTTGGTCCCTGATTGTGAGAAAGATGGACTGGTGTGGGCTGTATTTTAGTTTTTGTTCCTCAAGTGATGTGTTGTTATTGCTCAGATAAACATGCATTCTTGATGTGTTCACTGCGAAAAAGCTTGGCCAGAATGTAAGATATAAACACTTAAATCTATCAGAAAACGACTTAAAAGTAGTGAAATTATCTGTCCATGCAACAAGATAATTTTACTTTTTTACAAGTTATCTTAAATTAAACTACCTCTAGACTAGAATTAAGCCGTCTCTGGTCTAGTAAGTAGATAATAAATATGAAAACAAGATGAGAAGTTTTCAAATCTTGGCCAGTTCAGAGAAATTTGCAGTGTCGATGCTGATGTTGATGATGTTTGCACAGCTCAGTGGATGCTATAGGGGCAAATTTGTCAGCAAAATCTCACATGTAATATAGCGTAATCTTGTTTTATTCATTTTTTTGCATGACTATGTTTTTTCTGCGATAGTGGCCTACATCTAAATGGACGACCGGCTGCTTCCCCCTGCCCTGACTTTGATGTCTGCTTGCTTTTGTTCTTACATAACTTGATCTGATTTTTGAAAAGCCAATTTGTATGCATTCTGGCTGCAGGGGGGTGCGGGGCAAGGGTCCGTCCAGCCACCCACAATTCCATGGTGGAGCAGACAGGAAGGTCAACATGGCCGACCACAGGGGGGACAGGAGACAGCAGCCCGGACAAAAGCGTATGATGTGCGTCTTTGGGTTATGGCAACAGGGCAAATTTGCTGACAATGGCGAAGTGGTCAGGGGGCTCAAATCTCTCAGCAAACATGGACTCCCAGATCTTTGGTGGTCTAATACACTCCCACTGCAAGTAAACCCAAAAAGGGGCAGATATGATAAATAAAAAAATATATTAAAGATGTCACTTTTTGTTTTTTGTTTGTCATCGTGGAGATTTGTTGCTTTGCCTAAAAGGTTCCACATTAAACTTGTCATGCATTTATTCATTTAATTTCTCAAAGATTTCTTGAAAAAACACACACTGTTATTGTGAGAAAAATAAATAATACCATACTTTCATTCCAGGGAAAGCAATACGCAATAAGCAAAATATGAAAAGCCTATTATGCTAAATCAAGATTTTCAATGTCACACCTTCCCCTGATTAATTTTTTTTTTTACCTTTTTGGACTGTCTTCACCAAGAGTCATCTCTGTGCTGCTATTTCAGCGTTTCAAACTGCTTCCTTCCCCGTTTTACAATCAGAAAGCGACAGACAACTGATTCTGTACATTGTTTTAAGATTGTAAAAGTAAAAGCTAACACAGAGGCAGCTCTGTCCACAAAAATATGGTGGCCTGGGACATGAAGCCTCACACAGGACCCTCTTTAATATAAATGAACAGGAAGAGGGTCCAATTCTGGGCCCTTAAAACCCAGGGGCAAGGACAACAGACCCGTTTGTCAGCCCTGTCTACTGCCCTGCGTACGGCCAAAACATAATGATTGGTGCTTTAATCCTAACCTCAGCCAAAGAATTCAATCATTTAGACTAGTGAGATTAAAGAGAGATCAGAAATGAAATGCAATGTAAAACAAACTGGAGGACAAATCAATATTGTGTTCCATGCTATAGTGCAGACAGTTTACTGTTGCTACCCCGGGAGGCAGAAGCCAAGAAGGAAGATGATAAGTTCCACATAATGGTAATGGTTCCCAGACTTGAACCAAGGCCAAGAAGCTCTCAAATTAACAAAACAACTGCCACCATGAGAATTATACACAAAAAACATGATCTCATAATATCTAATCCTCCATTCATTCCTGAAGTGCATTAAATCAGTTGCATAAAAAAACAATCTTTTTATGTCCGCCTATTAAGGGTAATCAAAGTTCAAGTAGGTAACTTATATAAAGCCTATAACAAAAATATGCTGAAGTACTTATGGTGTTTGAACCAGTGACCTTGTGCTTTGAGAAGTTCATTTTTTTCTCTACTCACGTATGTCTTAAGTTACAATCCTATATTATGTATGTCTGCTTCAGTTTGCTCTCAGGTAGGATGTGGAATGCAAGCTTCGAAGTCTTTCCTCGCACAGCTTTTTGACTTGGGCCTGGCCTCACTGGGGAGAGGGGAGTTACTTGGCCTTCTGCCAAAGTGACAATCAATGTCTCTGTGTCTCTTCGGCGGGAGCTTATTTGGACGCTCTCCCCCCTTTTTATTGGAGGAAATGCTCTTTGGGAGCTCAAACAGGATGTCCCGCTGGCTGGCCTGGTCTCTGAACCATTTCATCTCTATTCTTCCTCTGCGCCCCCCTCCCCAACCCCAGACCCATTCTCTCACAAGAAAATGGCTCAAATTAATCCAGACTTCCAAGCAGCCACTTCTCTCTTTCTTGTCTCCATTTAGTTTGGAGAGTTGTGGAATGTAGCTGCTTGTACATGAGGGCCTGAAGAATACTAGACCGCTAATATCGCCTATAGGCCTAGTAATTGGTCTTCTAGCTTAAGTAAAGTTGGAGTACCTGTTGGACATTTCTTATTTGCAATACAATGTTTTCCCCTGTGTATGTTTGGAGAGTATTTCAATACAACTCTGGGAGTTTGACCATTGTTTAAGGAACTTATATTCTTGCTTAAAAAAGTGGCATAGATTGGTGGTGAACATGGCAAGACCGAAGTAATGAGAACACTGAAGAAGACATTGGATTTCACTGCTTAGTCAACAATAACAAGGCAATGAATCATCTACTGCTCCAGTCTGTGGCTGTTGATGTGATTCCAATGCTCTGAATATGTCTGCTGTACTGTTCAGTTCACATTTTAGTGTTGGTAACATGGCTACTGTTACAACTTTTTAATGTAAAAAGACTAATCTTTCTGCACACATATCTAAAAACACCCCACTTATCCTAAGGACTTTGGAAAGTCGGGTCAGCGGAGTATCTTATTATATGAACATGGCTGCAGCGATGGAGCCAAGGTCGCACAATGTCCCGGAATGATCTCATTTTTGAGGCTCCTCGCTTATTTAATATCTATAGATTATTCCACATGCTAAAGGACATCGTAACCCAATTCACTAATTAAGAGGTGACTTTTCAAAGTAGTGAAAGTCACACTGTTCATTTTTGGATATAGCGGAGTTGCAAGTACTTCGAAAGCGGAGTCTGGTTACATCTTGGTTAGATTCATGATAGGCGCCAAAGGAAGCATGTGGGATCCCTCGTCTTGAAAAAAACATACAAGAAAATAGATGTGAAATAGATGGGGAAACTGGAGGGCGTCCAAATCTCATCAGACCACCCACTTAGGCAGCAGCACATGCACCGCACATCATCCTGAGCATCTCACAGGCCACTGGAGAAGAGACAGCGAGATGGTGATAACATTAACACAGGATATAAACTACAACAGTGTAAGCAAGTGACTTGAGGTTTTCTTGGTTGTAACTTGTGGTCATTTGTCAAGTAGCTACTCAAAGTTCAAGATATGGAAGGCTTTTTTATGAAATAAGTGCACAAGTACATGTTCAGAATGAAATAAAATAGATATCTGGCACAGTTGTGGACATCATACAGAATATTTATTGTTTGGCCTCTAAATACACAAGAAATGAGACACACACAAGGGACTGAACACCTCTGTCCCAAATGAACCCATATTCAGAAACGAACATTTTTGTAGTGGCTGAAAATAAATAAGTTTTTTTTTTTTTAAATCTTGTAACGGAACAGGAACAAATGTTTTAGTTGTAAAGTAAAACATTTGTGAAGTCCTAAACAAGAGCAAGGTTTGATTGAACAGATAAAGCTGCTGGTGAAATCAGTTTTCCATCATCTATTTCTTCTGAAGCAAACAGAGCTTGTGTGTAATGCATTATCATTTTTGTTCAGGTGATGGAAATTGAGGCTTTAATTTTAAAATGAAAACATAATTGCTCAATAAGAACAAATACAATTCAAATATATGGCCCAAAATTTAGATTTTAATTGTGGCAAAGTTTTTAAATCTAGGTTTCTAAATTTAGCATGATAAGTATGCAAGGTGTTTTAAATTGTTTGATTGAAAATTCTATGTTTTGAGGCATATACAGGTATGTAGTTTACATCAATCTATTGCATATAAGTCAGATTATCTTTGTAGTAATGACAATACATTTTGTGTTGTTTGTTGTGAACATTGATCATGATTCTTATTCTTTGCAAAACTAGACATCAGTGAATTAACAAGGTGCTTCAAATTTGTTCCAAACTTAAATTGCATATTTAGGAACAAAACAATAATTTATCATCAATTCCACTGTTATTTGGGGTTTTGTGTAGTGCTGCTGTGTAGTGTGTGGTTGGTCCCTACTGGACACATTAGTGGAGAACAGAGGTCACATGATGCATTTTTCCTATGAAAAAACATAATTTTTAAGACGAGCCCCAAGTGCTTAGACAATGTCTCATTTGCCATTTTTCCTTTTGCCATTTCAAACACACACAGCTGCAAATTAAATTCAATAAATAAGACCCACAATGTTGTAAAGCGATGTTGACCATGCATCCGTCACAAAGAACACAAAGCAAAAACATGGTAACAATATGCACATTCATGGGGAGCACAGGCCCCTGGTTTGTCAAGTAAAGAGTTCAAGGCTTTCCAGGTGATCTCCTGATCCACAGGGCTGTCCTACACGGGCCCTGCTTCTGGAGTGGACCCTCCTCAGAGGCTCCGGTCCATGGCCACAAGGGGCAGTATGTCCCCAGTGGTCCCAGAATGTCGTGTGTGTGGAGACAGGGGCAGCCAGCTGCTCTGCATCAGGACCCCAGGATCTCAGGCACCCATGACCCCAGGCTCCCGTGACCTCAGGACCCTGGGCCCTCAGGACAGTCCTGATGTGTCCAGGTAGCTCTGCAGCTTCCGCACCGTGCTACGGTCCAGGGAGCACAGGTCAAAATCAAATGTAGTGTTTGTGATATGAAAGTGTCCCGTCTCCTCGATCAGGTTCACTATCTGAAAGACACAAAAACACACAGTTATTACTGATACCAGAGGAAAACTATTCACTGTGCTTTCATTGAAGCTTTGTTCTAAATATTATACTGTGCACATGCATGGCAGCTGTAAGAAAGGTTTGAAGTCTCTGAAATATCATCTCTGAGGTGTTTCCTTTTAATAAGTTCAGCTTATCAATAAGTCGACTCCTAAGAGTTCCTAAGACAAAACGAAGCCATCACAGCAGTAGGGGAGGAGTGGAGTTCAGATGTAACCTACATGAGGACATGCTGTGTGCATTAACATGCTCCCTGTAGTAAATACGGTGCCAGTTTGTGGTCCGGGCTGGTGCGTAGCCCGGCCTTAATCATTCCCATCTCTTTGAGCAGGAAGTGGGGCTGCTGGCGGAGCTGAGATGTCCCTGATTACTGAGCCTTGTGTATAGGATGCAGTTGTGGATGGACTTGGAGCCAGCGCTCTTGTCAGGAGAGCGAGGCAGGAGTTGGCAGCCTGCGCTAGAGGCTCTGTTAATGCCGTCATCTGATAGCCTCCGAGAAAATAAGCAAGAAACAGGCAAGCTCTGGTGGAAGCAGGTTAACCAAATCATTTATAGCTTCCAGATGAAGCAGTAGATTACAAAGGATCTGTAACATATCACACTCCACTGTTTAATGCAGAGTTTAGGTGGAGAAGGCACACAGGGACAGAGTGCTGACAGCAGCAAAAGCTCAATCATATTACAACATTACAACTTGACGGCAGAACAGAAGAGCAGAATTTCCTGTTATACTTGGGCTGTTTACTTGCAGTGATTCATTTCACAGTTGAAAATGTTTTAAATGTTGTACTGTTTGTGGTCCTTAAGATAATATAACAAGGCTCCTGAGCTCATTGAGAATAACACTGCCCAGACTTTACTGGACAGGACAAAGCATAATGCAGCGATGGCAAAAAACCCAGCTGTAAACGACTGAAAACATTAGGTAGTTCGCCTTCAGATAATTTAAGTGTTCAAATCACACTCGAGGACTTTAAAAACGAGGACTAATGCAGGACTGAGAAATAACTCAAATGTGCATTGCCCTCTTGAACACTTGATTTTGCTTAGTTGTTACTGAATTGAAATGTGAGAGATATACAGTTACACAGCACTTAAGAACGACATGATTTAGGAACCCATAAGCTGCTTTTGGATAAACAAGCAGAGAATTCATGACAAGAACGATTAGAATAACAAATTGTTTTCTTTCTTGGCTAAACATACCAGTGCCTGTCTGTATGCTGTATCCTTAGACTCTTTCACACACTGGACAATATTTGGTCCTGATTCAGGCTGATAATTAAACAGTGAGTTTTTCCTCATGAACAATGATTTAGCAGAGAGAGGTGCAGCCAGGTCTGTGTTCCAGGCTGCTGCTGCTCATGCTAATGTTGTGGTGACAGCGCGTTCATCAGCGCCGGCAGCCTTACACATTTACATATCCACACGCCCACCTTTTTACATTCTGCTCAGAGGGACACAGGGAGCCAGGCAAATGAGGCTGTTTAAATGTGTGCATGTTTAAAGGTTACACGATGGCATACTCACCTGTTGGAGAATGTGGCCTTCTCTCAGTGTCATGAGTCGCTTGTGGAGCTCCACCAGCTCGTCCAGGTAAGCCTAGCAAACGCGGCGCACTGTTGTCATTAAAATGCTCAGGTCACACAGTGCAACACAAACAGAAGAATGTGTACCTTGTCACACTCCAGGCTTTTGCTCTTGTCCTGCCTGCCCTGCTTGTTGGGGCTTTTCACCTCCAGGATCTGCACACAAGTACATGCAGTATTAATGAGCCATGCCTCAAAAATACTTTACTACATGCCTGGCTCTACAGTGAGAGAATCCCACTTCTTATTCTAGCCTGAAAGCATGAAAATAAAATTCTTATTTTTGCACAGATTCATTATTCCAATGTCTTCATCTACAATGCTACTTGTCTTTATTCTCCCCTGCTTAAGCGCTGTACATTCATTATAAATCCATGAACTCAATACACCATTATGCTAAAGTATGCCATTATGCACTTGTTTACCTGGAAACATTATGCCAATGCATTATGCAAGGCGCTAGCTGCCCCAAACACATAAAAGAGACACAAATAAGCAGGTACCTGGTTAGTAGTAGTCTTGAGAAGGGGCTGGGCTTCGTGGCGGGAGGGTGGCGAGGGGGAGGAACTGTCACTCTCGCTGCCATCGCTCAGACTGACCCTAAGAGAGGGAAGGAGAGAAAAAGAGAGAGACATAAGAGAGTGGAAGAGAGGCTGTTATGTCTGCGTTAGGGCAGGTGCCGACGTGTGGAGGAAACCCAAGGCGTCGCAGTGATGACAGGAGCTCTCCAATGTCATGTAGCTGCTCACCGCCATGCAGGGCACAGACGCAAAGTGAAAGCCACTGTTATATTTCACTGTGTACTGATCATTTTTGGAAGTCTGAATTTAGCAAATGTAATAATGATTAAAACACGATCATTATATCTACAAAAAATGTAACATTATACTCCCACTTTCCTCATTCATTATCACATTATATTTTCATATAATTCTAACCACAGCAATTAACAAAAAGCAAGATTTTCCTCTTAGTTGCGAGGGAAGGCAGACAGATCTACCGCTAAAGCCTAAAGCAACTTAAACCTAAGGAGTGGAAGTGGAATTTACAGCTATAATTTAAACAGCCTGAAACAAGTAAGCACAAATTATATAAGCCATCGTTAAGCAGTCTGAGCTATAACAAAAGTCATCAAATATATAATTATTGCTAGTTTCTCCTCCTAAAAATTTAGTGTCAAGTACATTTGCTTGTCTATAGAGGTTATTATATTCAATCTGCTCCGCCACATGGTCTTCTTACTACAGAAATAAAAGGCTGTTCAGAATGAAGAGACTGTTACCTGCGCTGGTGATGGTGCAAGTGGTGGTGATGATGGTGGTGGTGGGTGTGCACTGGTCGATCCAGGTCTGAGTCCAGATCCTGGTCTTCATCGTCCTCAGACTCCTCATCCTCATCTGAGTGAAGGTCCTGCATGACCGACTGTAGAGGGCCCAGCACTGAACACAGAAAATACATACAATTTTCAATACTTCGATTAAAAATGAAGACATATTTGTGTGCAGAACCACCTCACAACACTAAGAATAAACCATCATAAAGAATGAAGAGTGCAGTCGGTGCAATCTGACACAGCCCATGGCTCTGGCCCATAGATAAATGTGATGTTTGTGATGTTCAGGTGCATTTATGCAAAAGCTATGGTGACATGCACATGACAGCGGACAGGTGGGGCCTCACAGGTGGGTTACCTGTGTGGGTGGGGGCAGGGACAGACACCTTTTTCCTGATGATCACGTCCACCACTGTATTCAGAGAACAGTCACACACAAGACATCAGCATTTACAGCCCGTGTCTGTGTGCTCTAAACACATCAGAGTTATAAAGCGGTTTAGATTTATTCAAATGACGCAACTCTATCTGAATGGAGTAAATATCAGATGTATTAGTCCTCGGGTTGCCTCATTACTCATTATTTACTTGTTTTAAGCCACTGTGAAAGTGAAAGCAGAGATTGGTACCGTCCTCCTGAGCTCTTGGCTGTAATGTGATCGACAGCACATGCAGCAGGTAGTTAGTTACCTTGTCGTTTGTGGTGTGTTGGAGCGAAGCCTGAGCTGGAGCTGGAGCTGGCAGGGCTGGGCTGCTCCGACTGTCAACAAGAAGATGAAAAAAAACAAAACAACTGTTAACAAACATAAACTTTGAATCAAAGTGATGGGAGCGGCTTTTAAAACAAGAGACAGGAGCCAAGACATTTGAAGCAGAATTTCCAGGACTTTTCCAAGTGTGTGTGAGCTCTGAATGAGTGGTCTGTGGAGGCGCTGAGAGCTGGTGCGTCTAAAGAAAACATCCAGGCCTGGGTTACTGCTGCTGGGCCCGGGGTTTATATCCCTCTTCATAAATCACACAGGCTAATGACCAGCCACACACGAGCCTTCAAACTGCACTGCACCGCCTCTACACACAACATACAGTCAAAATACCAGGCCACAACACACAGGCTAGTGGGACTTAATCAACGTTCAAGCACCATGCGTGTAATGCCTGTGCCTAGGCCAAATCCAGAAGCAACTAGTAAAATGTGACATTATTCTAAAAGCAAATTATTGTGTAGTCAACAATAACCAGTGAATATGATTGCAAAAAGACTCATTATGCATGCTCCCTCAAAGTATGGAAATAAATTTAATTTGTTTCACAATGTGTACCTTTTCTGTCAGAAACGACTAAACAGAGGGTTTCAGTAATCAAACTATTTGTTGGGATTGGGACGCCACAGACATTCAATTTGTCACTGTTTATTTCGTGTCATCTCACCACTTTAGCACTCAGACTAACATTTCATGTTAGCGCCTCATAAAGTACTCACCCTGGCAGCGGAACCAGTGAGCACAGATGTGAAAGTCCAGCTCGCTGCAGCTCAGCTTGGGACTCAGCACTTGTGCGTGGCACCAACACAATCGATGGACACACTTGGCCCAATATGCTGAGCAGTGTCCAGCTGGCCGTCTCACGCCACTCTTATCACGAAGCTTGTGATGCACAACTCAGGAAATAACTGTCATTATTGTTATTATAAAACCAACCACCAAGCAAGAATAGGAGCTGGCCACTGAATTACTACAGCATCGTAAGCCAACACATATGAAAGCATGTTGTTTACAATTCACACAAAGGCACAGGACAGTATATAGTGCAAATGTATTGATTTTGGTTGCAATTTATAGACACACAGCAGAATCATAGCAACCGTTCACCAGTGTATAGACTTTTGACTAAAGTTCAACTTAATGGGCACTTCTAAAATGTTACGGTTTGTAGGAGTCTGCAGTTTCTCCTACAGCCACAGAAACCATGTGTGAGGCAGAGTTCTCAAAATAAACACATGTTAAGACAATGCTCTGTCTCACATATGACAGAGCTGTTCTGTCTGTGCAGCTCTGACATACAACTGTGTGTTGTGTTCACATGACCCACAAGCTCAGCTCCACTCTGAGCCAGTTTAAAACAGCCACTGTTCGTGCCCGACTGCTGGATAAATGAGTCTTCTTCCTATAAGAGGTGACATAATGAAATGAGATTTAAAATGGAGTCACATCTGTAGCTCAGTCTGGCTCCTCTTAGACCCTTCGAGCTCCGACACTCTGCACCATTTATGAGGCGTCCACATGGAAACGGCTGATGGAGCATCAGAGTGAGTCAGCAGCCCATCAGGGACACCACATGTAGGACAAACACCAGCCTCTGTTTGAAGTGACTGGGCAGAGATTTGTTATTATAGTATTCACTATGAAGCACTTGACCATTACCATAAAGCTTTCCTGTTCTGCATGGATTTCTGTGTCCAATAAGGAAGCAGCATCTGTGAAATTGGAAAAAGCTACACAACCAGAAGAGCCGAGCCAGGATATTTATGCTGTTTACACCATGGTTACACACTAGTGGTTTGAACCATACACTCTGTGGCCCACTCCTTTTAAGAACCAAAAAGAAGAAGGTTACTCAGGCAGACCTCAAGCATTATGTCTTCGATCAAACAAATAAAATCTAACCAAGCCAAGGATTAATTTATGTTGCAGAGCAGTAGCTTTTCCTAGTTGACATTTTAAGAAATAAAGAACACCTTCTCAAAACACATTTGACAAGAAGCAAACCATGCACTGCTGCTATTCTACAATCTGAAATCCTGATTAGGGAAGCTTCAGTGCTGGCAGTGTAGCATCAAACCAAATGATCTGATCTTATGATAGTGCTGCTGCAGTAAACACCACGTTAGTGCGCCCTGATTGGCTGAAGACGGATGAGAAAGAGCAGAGTGACAAAAGGCAGAGGCTTGAATAGTTGTTGCGTCCTGCCAACAAACAGCACACAGCTGGTGTGGAGTTTTACGGGACAGCTCCTTCTCACAGTCATAAATCTGAGCGGGCTCCTTTTTAGGGCTTTTGTCCGCCACAACTCAAAGCCACCAAAGCCGCTCTCTTTAAAGGCCATAAATAACAGTTAGCCATGGCATCTGACTCTTTCCCCCCTCACTCTTGGCACGACCTGGACAACCAGAGAAACGCAGCAAACAAGACCATTTGATTGGCCTGTCTAATCCAACAAGCGCTGAATAAACAAAACAACTGTAATGGGAATTAAGACGCTTTTGACTCTGACACTGTGGGCGCCCTACAACAAAGGACTCCCTTGTATCAGAGGCTGTACAGTAAAGACCTATTCAAGTTAACACAACACTTCAAACAAATGCATGTTTTTTCATTATATAACATTTAAATGTTGGGCTATTAGGCATTTCTAATGGACAGTGGCATAGACACAATATCTCACAAATGTAATGGCATATAACCCTCTGCATTCTCAACTGCTTCAATCAAAATCATGTGTGGAGTTCAGCTGCAGGAAAGATGAGGACTTCAATGTGAACACACTGTTCTGCCATGTGTAAATGGACATAGATGGATCAGGTATTCCTTTGTCCAACAGTAACAATTAAAGGTGCAGACATTTTGAGCCTGTAGTAAAAAAAATAAAATAAAAGTTGACTTTTTAGAAATAGTTCTCACCAAAACCTAAATAAGTATTTAAAATGATAAAGTAATATAGTCCATAGAAATAAGCCCACAAGACCAATCGTAATTGAACCTTCAATCTGTATGTAAGTGTTCTTCACTAAAATATTGATCGACAATATCCCAGGATTTCCAGGACTTATGGGAAGCCGGAGCTTGTTCTTCCTGCCAACATGGCCGCCTGCTCTGCCCGCGTGTCATCACCTCGTCCACATTTCCTGCTCGGTTTGTGCTGCCGCTCCATCAAACGCACGCTCCTTTGCCTCGGGCCACCGGGGTTGCTGGCGTGGAGAGAGCTGGACACCTGGCATTTGTCACCCCACATCCCGTTTTACAACCGGCTTGACCCCCCCCACATCCCCCCGAACCAGCAAGCTCTGTGTGGGAAAAGTTAAAAGGCAGCGCAGACAAAATACAGGTTTGCCCAGCGCTAAGTAATAAGTCCCTGTGCTAAACAAGCTACTGGTATACAAAGAACAGCACTTCACATGAGCGTCGCCCAATAGAAGCAAAAACAAGTTGGAATAAAAGAAAACTCCTCGGAGCTCTGGGATTTAGACTTCTTTCCACAAATGCGACCGTTTTGCCTTCATTGAAAAGGCTAAAAGGATTAAAGGGGAGCGCCGTGCTATTCAGGGCCACGTCTGTCCTTTCTCCTCAGGTGTTGTAAAACCATAAATCTTTCTAGGCCACTATTTGGCTTTTAAAACAGCTCTTCTTTATGGGGAGGTCCCTCTGAAATGCATGTGGACCAAGGCAACCCAGTCCAAAGTTAGTCTATTGATAAGAAGAAATAATAATGACGGCTTTAAAAAAACTAGAAAGCCATACTTTAGAATTCAGTTACAGGATGTCATCTTGTAAATTCTTATGCTGAAATGATTGCTGGTTTTATTGGTTCCCCGCCTCCTCTTCCAACCCCCTGAACTGAGCGCCCGGAACCTGACGGACCACCCTTTAAGATCCTCCTTTCCCTGATGGTCAGTGGGGTTTATAGGCCTTCCGTGCAGACCAAGGCCACCAACAAATCCCAAAAAGCCTTGAAACGGTGACGATGGTACATTCTTGTTATAACCCGGAGCTGGTGAGGTCACACAGCTGCTGCTTAAAACCTCACGATGACAGAAGATCACAGTGCAAATGGAATATGTCTGACACTGAAAACGCACTGAGGGTTCAAATGATAGTTTGAGTTTAGTCAAGTGGCTGTATGAAAGAGCAGTAAAGTTGGAATATTCATTAAAAGAGGACGGGGTACTGGCAAAAGTTCTCTTGGGATCTTGAGTCGCACAAAAACAACTACGTGTAAACAATGAATCATTAAAACAATCAAGTCACTCCTAAAACTTCAGCTAACTCACTCCATACATTCTCCTTTCTGCTGTTGTGCCTACAGATCCTTATGATCTTAATAAAATGATAAGTCCACCAATATATTTGTTTTTCATGGACTTAACGACTGTAGCCCTATTATTATGCACAAATGAGAGAATAATTGTAATGTGTGTGCTGGTAGTGAGGGAATAAAAACATTCAAATGCAAATGAGAAATCCATACAGTAGATTTTGTGCCTCCTAAATACCAAATTTAGTTTACCAGGAGAGAAAGCCAAGAACATTAAAATAATATGAATCCAATCTGAAACAAGAAAACAGAGAAAACACAATTTAACATAATGTACTCACATCAGACTTGGCTGAGTGGTCGTCCATGTCTGAATCGTTAGGGTCCACTAGTTCCTGAAATGGAGGCAGAGTCGATCCTTTCCTGCGCTCGGCCTCCTCCAGCTCTGGTCTCGTTTTACTTGTTCGTATCTGCGAGCGCTCCTTTAAAAGTTTCTTGTCTAAATGTTGAGTGTCTGAGGACTGCTTCCCCGAGGAGTCCACAAATCCCTTTTTGTGTTTTTTGATGATGTGATCGTCAGCATCGTGGCCTGAGTGGCGCTTGTTGGGCCCTGTCCCATGCGTGCCTTCAGTCCGGTGGTCCTTGGATATAGATTTGGGTTCCTTGAAGCCCATCTTAGGGTTCCCGTCCCTAAGCGGCTGGTTCTCTTTGGGTTTTCTGGCAGGTTCTTTGGGGCCCGAGTCTCTGAAGGCACTTTTGGACTCTTTCAAGTCTTTGGGAGGCTTGTCTTTGTGGTCCTTGGAGGGCTTGTGGATTTTGGAGAAGCTGCTGCTGCTATTAGTGCTGGTGGTGGTGGCTGTGGTGAGGAGAGCGCTGCTTCCTTTAGATCCATCCTGTGGCGGCAGAAACACAACATATATTACATGATTTACGCAAAGGGACTATAATAAACATATGTCACAGTTTGTTTTTCTCACTGACAGTTTTGATACTGAAACATATTGGTGAAGCATCCAAAACAAGGCAACTGTGGCAAAAGATGTAAAGCAACACCTATGCCATGGTTGGGAGTTTTTTTTTGTGTTGGCTACACATTGAGCGCACAAATAATGACATTGAAACTTCAAACAAGTAGAAGCAAGATCCTGAAAAGGTTTAGTCCAACAGTAAGGTGCTGAAGCAGGTTTTAGCAACAAAGAAAAAGTGGAGCTGAAAAGATTACTGGAGAGAAAGGGGGAAATCCAGCTTTAGGTCAGTGGGCAAGCATAAAGGTGAGGGTGCAATTAGGCACTGTGAGACTCTCCCTTTTGGATCCACAGAGCAAAGAAAGTGTTCCACCAGCTCTCATTCCAGCTCTCTGATGCTGTGTTGACATTTGGCTTTGAGTACAGCTCTGTGGCCACAAACAACACCAGGAGAAGCAGCCACATCAGAGATTAATCCTCTTCCTTTTATACAAGCAAAATGTCCATGGCACCCCACGGTACAGCATTACGGACAGTGAAAAGGGCCCAGAATCAAAATCCGCCTCTTATTTCTGCATGTATGGGCTTAAAGAGCAAACTCAGGACTCCTTTTGAGCGAGAGGGAGCCGCTGGGAGAAAAGAGGAAATGCACCGGGGGCCGTTTGTCCTGGGGTCTCACCTCCAGCCTTTTGTCAATATTTCATCAATGCACTAAAGCCATTACAGAGTCTAGACAGGAGTGTGTGTTACCAGAGCGGCCGGCCACCTCCACAGCCCTTTCATTTGCTTTATCAGCCGCTGACCCCGCGACCTGCAGGATGTAAAACTGCCGTCTCAGTTTAAGGGGCTAGCATGCCTTCCACAGCAGTAAAGGCTGTGCCCACATAAAAAAAACAAAACAAAAGTCAGTTTACTGCCAGGGTCTAACTAGCACCGAGCTCATCAGAGGGGTCCAGTCATTACTGCAGCGCGTCGGTAGGTAGTTACAGTTTATGGACCCTTAGGAAGATCAGAACAGGGGCGACACCAGAGCTTCCTCCACTTGGGGAGAAAGATGCAGGATTGAACATCATCCAACAACACACAAAAAATAGCGAATAATGCAACTAAGGAAGAACTGCTAACATTATGGACAGCTCTGAAATATGCAGTAGTGACAGTGACTTCAATCTACAGCAAAATATAGTGTATAATTTCACCTATATTTCCACGCTCTCTCTACTTATAATGCTGGATTTATGGTGGAGGAACAGTATAACACTAATTTTGTTAAGTAAACAACAGTAAGAAAATTAGAATGAGTGCCCAGGCTAGTTAATAAAAGAGAATTATTATGTTATATACGAGATGTAACCTTCGTTCTGATTCCCTGTACCGCTCCAGGACGGCAGCCAACAAGCAGAACTGTTTAATGCCAGCATATTTCCTTGACACCTAAAGATATACATTTATGGTATGCTGATGGTTCTAATATAAATACTTTTCCTCGCAAATGGAGTTGTACAGTATTTTAGCATGTGAGTGGGAGTGTGCAGATATGAATAAGACTTATGACAGCAGTTAGTTGTATTATTTATCCTGATTATAAACAAGAGTGACGACAGCCCGCAGTAGAGAGTGAGTGGGTGCGTGTGCGTGACCCCCTGCTCCTCGGGTAATTCATCACACAGTGTTTAGACTGGAAAGGGATTCCATGTGAAGCGGGCCCCTCCAAACCTACCTCTAAAATGACACCATTTTCAGCCACTAAAAATAACTTAATGGAAACAACATGGCACATTATTGAAGCGCAGCATGATTTAGGACATAATGGTTAGAGAGATCTTCACTCATTTTTCCTTCAGATTTGTATAGGATTTCTTTGGCGTTGAGGTCAGAGGGGTCAGGAAAAGCTAAACTTATACGTCTCTGGGCCAGTGGCTTTGACAGAGATTCACAGCACGACTCGCAGTAAGTACTCATGTCTGAACGCCGGCCAAGATATAGTTTTTGCTGGAACTGAAGTTGAATGCTTTTGAAAATCTGGGGAGTTTAAATCGCTTTGGACGTCTTTGAACCTGCCAAGTATGCGAGGATTAAGGCCGGGAGACTTTGAAGGGGTGAAGAGTTTCAGGGAGGTGGGGCGAGCGCACGAGCAGCGGTCCACTACCTAACTCTGGGCACTACCTGGGAAAGAAAAAGGAAAGAAAAAGAAATAAAGACCTTTGACGGGTGGAAGCTTTTGCTCTTCTTGGGGTCGGAGGTGAAGGAGGAGGAGGTCAGGGAGCTGTTGGGGAGCGTGGGCAGCTTGAGGTGCTGTCCGAACAGGGACGTAGAGCCTTCCTGCATCACCATCACCTGAGAGGAGAGAAGGATTGTTATGACAAGCTCGGCTGGGTGAAAAATGTCTGTGCTGCAGTGGAAAATGTACGACTCAATATTAATGTGATATGCCAGGAAATGGGGTTCAGACAGTGTGCAGAACGAGGACAAGTTTAGGAAAACATTTGAGTGTTCATTTGAGCCGGCAAACACATTTTTAACACTTTTCCTGTTGTTTTTGACTTGTCTCTTGTATTAACTGAATCAATAGAAATTTGGCCACTGTAGCGCGACACAACTATCAGAAAAAAGCCTGTTTTTCCAGTAGAAAGATTTATAGCTTACAACGTGTAAGAAAGCTGTATTGATATACCACAGGACCTTCTCTCTGAATGCCAAATGACCTTCCTATTCATTAGTTATGTCTTTCACATTTGTATTTATTAAAGGAATTCAAATTCAAACAAGTCATTTCAATTATTTCTACAATCCACTTCTATTATGAACATGGTGGCTCTAAGAAGTGGAAGAAAGACTTGATCCTTGGTGTGCAGTGAGCAGTGAGTGTGGGCACAGACACATTCAGAGGCTGTTTTTGTTGGAGAATGTCGTCGTGGCCATTACAAAGTGGTGACAGCTGCTTCAGCGAGAGGCCGAGGTGAGACTCGGGTACAGCTGGGTCTGGAACTGGATCTGAATTTGTTTCTGTTTTTCTTCAACAAGTTGACAGAAAACTTACTTTTGAGTCCTCTGAACTTCTCTTGTGAGGATCCCGCTGCTACAGAAGACACAAAAAGATACGAATTATCACAGGCATCACAATATTACGATGATGACGCTGATATCAAATGTGGAAAGTGGACTTGCCAAGACATAAAATACTGCAGATGAATATATTATGTCTCCACCCTTGTGCTTTATCTTCGTGGTAACAGTTTTTCTGAGGCTTATTTCTAAATAAAAGAGCTGATTCCATATTGAACAAATGATTGGGACTGGAGTTAATGTTTTAGTAAAAAAACAAATCAAGACTGAGGTAGTATTACGCTCCACAGCAGATGCGTTTCCTTCATGGGTCCATTACAGAACATGTCATAAAGCTTGTACAGCCCAGAGCCAAGCACAGTGTTAAAAGTCCAGTGTTAAACTACAGTGCTGGGTGTCCCACAGGTGACAGCGCCAGGGCATGGTCTATGTCAGCACTTGAAGCCCTTTCTATGGAGAGAAGGGCTGCCATGCAATGTAAATAGAAAGCACTTAGCTCAAGTCATAAAACCTCCTGACTACAGGGGACCGCTGGCTCAGGGCCAACGCACTGGCTGCAACAGACACTGAGGAGGCATCAGAGGGGAAACCAATGCCACTTTATCACAACTGTCTGAAACAATAGGCCACACTGTAAAGACGGGAGGAGCAGGGGGCAGGGAATAATAACTGTGGGCTGTAAGCGTGTCTATTTCAGGCATGATAAATATTAATCCAGAGGCTTTCCTCTGTTCTGTACATGGCTCATCAAATAAAACCATCATACTACTAGGCTGGAATATTAGGTTTCTAGTCTTAAAAACGATTGCAGAACAGGATGGTTTTTTGTCACTTTCTCATTTCATGGACACAAAAATGGTACATGAGTAAATAAAGAGCAATTCTTCTCCCCTAAGTGTTGGGAGCTTCAGCTAACGTCCAAAGCAGTGACACCCATTAGCTGCTCCTGAGGACAGTGGAGAAGATAAAAGGCTGGATAGGTTACACCTTTTGTAACACCAACAGTGTGAGTGAATGACATTTGGTCTGCATTCACGTTACTGATGGTAACAGCTGCAGTGCGCTCAGCCAAACAAAGCTCTTTGGGTCTTAGAAAGGCGATGGTTAGGATCCACAAGCCTCTCCCTCAATGTATAAAGCTCCTAGTTTCCGTCTCTTTGTCACGCAGTATAAATACAAACTCCAGCATGTGTTTATGGTTCAAACAAAACGATTAATTAATCAGTTCGGAGTCTACAGAATGGACTTTGGTGAAGGTCCACGATCCAAATGAAGTGTTTTTAGTTGTGGGTAAGGTCAGTGAACTGAATTTTGGGCTCTGAGGCATTCAAAGGAACTTAGGGACATAATTACAGCCCTACACAAGAAAACTGGATACCTGCCATGAACAGTGGGAAGGTGAAGGCTCATAACAGATTTCTACTCTGGAATTATTTAAAAAAAAAATAAAAAAATAAATATATATATATATATATATATATATATATATATATATATATATATAAAAAATGTAAAAACTATTCTACCAATTCTTATCATGACCAACAACACGGACCAGACAACATGTACTTCTGCACTCAAGTAGAAAAGGGGATTTTGTGACCTGTATCTGATCTTTTAACCCCTGAAGACCTAAGGACAATTTTAGTACATTTCTCCTTGCCTGGATTTTTTTTTCTTAATTTTGCTTTTAAAACTGCCCCTTTTACCCTATAATGAAGTGTTCTACATCCTATTATTCAGTCCAACCTATTATTTCACAATCTGCTGCTGTAGTTGTGTCATGTGGCTGTGATAAAAGCTACAGGACCAGAAATAGAGATGAAAAAACAAAAAACAAAAAAACAGAAAATAAAATTCCCACTCTTTTATACAAAAGACACAGCAAACATGTATCCATGTAACTTTTTGGGCATAAAAATGCTTAATTTAGGGCCTTAGCTACAAAAATGCTAAATATTAAGTCTGTAAGTGAATAAAAAATATCCTTATTGCCCTAAAAAACAAAAAAGTGTAATCGCTCCATTACTTTTCTGGTGCCAGTCATGGAAACAGCTCCTGTCAGGTCCAGGGCCAGAGCCACAGCACTTCTGCATTTCCATGGCATTTATTACATTTGTATTTGTTCATTTTGAGTGAAATAAACCTTTCAAATAAAAATAGAAAGGGCTGCACAATTACGCACACCAACATGCGTAATTTGCCAAATATGTGAGAATTATCTCCACTTACAGCATCTTTTTCAATTGCTAAAAGCAAACACAGTCGAGAGGAGCCGACCATCTTGACTCACTTCACTCTTTGGCAAAGTTTGGGCCGATCAAAATGTTTTGAAGCGCATGCGTTTGGCTGAAAACAACAACGTTTTGTACACGTCATCACACAGCGTGTGTGTGAGACGGAGGATAAAGCTGCAGAAATGTACGGAAACCTCTATGTCTGCACTTTCAGAGGGAAAAAAATGTTTCTATCTTTTACGGTTAGAAAGTTATGCGCGGTTATATAAAACATTTTCCTCATTATTGTATACGATAATGTAGGTCTTCGAGGGTTAATAGCGCCTTTGTCTTCGTCTTGTCCTGGAAGCACACACAGTACGCACACAGTACACACACAGTACACACACAGTACGCACACAGCACACACACAGTACACACACAGTACACACACAGTACACACACAGTACACACACAGTACACACACAGTACGCACACAGCACACACACAGCACACACACAGTACACGCACAGTACACGCACAGAACACACACAGCACACACACAGCGCAAACATACCCCTCCGGCCTTGAGCAGCTTGCGGCGGAACTCCTCTGTGGGGTTGTTGAAGGTGAGCTTCTCGCAGCGCAGGTGGTTCACAGGCGGGTGGCCCTCCAGGTGCAGGAACAGGTCGTAGTCAAAGCGCACTTTCTTGGGTTCTTCCTGAAGAGTACATGACATAAACAAGATACAGGATCAGGGACAAACACACTAAAGGCTCAATTCACACACATTTCAACATATATTAATACACAGTGGTCCTATTCATTTTTCAAGATTCATTAAAAACACAAAACAAAATCTTGTAATAAAGTTTTTTTCTTTGAAGCATCCTTGAAAATTTTAACTGCCGCACATTTGGCAGTTGGGTTTTCATAATTCACAGACCTACTTTGACCATTATTAGCATTTAAGTGCATGTAATTATTAAAATCTAATATTTCTGTATGCATGAAGCTCTGTGACCTTGACCTATTTAGAAATGTACTTTCAAAGAAGCATTAATCCAGTCCAACAAAGACCAAATGAAAGGGGAAAAAACATGAGTAGAATTTTGCATTAAAGGACATTTTAAGTGGAAAAATGAAGGAGCTTTGAAAGGCTGGTACAAGGTCTCCTCCTTTCTCTCTTCCTACAGTGTGGAAGTCTAAAAATACACTCCATTATGAATAATGTCATAGCTCCCATTAAAACATACAGCTGTGCCATTCTCTGCACCCTCACCATATGCATTCATTACACCAACTGTGAAACTTCTCTTATAGGCACCAAGATAGAGCTTAAGGCAAATAGTAGCTAACCAGATAAATCTATGAATAAACATGATGTCCTTGAAAACTACTGGGTTTTAGACTACTGAAAATTTACAATATGATCCCCACTGTGGTTCTGGATGAAAAACATAAAAATAAATGAACATTCAAGATCCTCGAGGCTCAAATACAAACCTTATTTTTAAAGTAAACTTCGATGGGCAGGATAAAGCCGGCGTATCCTGACTCCTCCACTTTGTAAGGTGGGTCCTTGCAAACTGTAAGGAAGAGAAAGTGGGTCATTAACAAAAGAAATTATGGAGAAAAAAACAAAACAAAAGTTGAACTGTGACGCAATACAAGCCAATTTACTGTTGTCCCAGATCAGTTCAGGAGACTCCCACTCTGAGATATGGAATTGTGGGACACTATATTATAGTTCGTTCCTTTTCTCTTGCACAGGCGTAAGGAGCAGGTGAATCTGCATCATTCTCCTGAGACCTCATTAAGACACATTCCCATCACCCGAGATGATATATCGATAAACAAAAGCTCACTAAAATAAGGACGAGTGTTAAACCAGGTAAGAGCCCCCAACGCCCAGAGCACCTCACACCTCACACCTCCACGACCCCCTAACCATCGCCCCAGTCCCCCGGGAGAGCCCAAAAACAAACAGTCAGCTGCAGCTCAGGTGTGCTCCCCCCCGAGGGCACTGTTTGTCAGCCAGACTTCAACTCACTCTAGAGAATACAGCCAAATACAACCATGAATGAAGGATAGGCAAGAGGCTACCAACAAAAACACCACATTCTCCATGTTCAATTTTATTTATTTACCAAAAGGAGGTCTCATAGGTTAAAGAGGAATTGCCAATTAGTCTGAAATTCAAAGAACATATATGCAGTATTACCCCTTTTCTGACTGTTCTAAACTATATAATTGTGATAAGCAGCTGAATTGCTCTCCTGGGAAGAATATGACTTTGCTACTTACTGACCTCAGCTATCTTAGGGTGACCAGACGTCCCCATTTACCCGGAACAGTCCCAGTTTTGAGCCCTGTGTCCCAGCAGATTTATCCAAAACCAGTAATTTGTCCGAGTTTTACACAAGAAATGTACCAGGTGTCCTTATTTTTGACCAATCTGATCACTGCCAAGAGCAAAGAGAGGCCTACATTGTCATTTGTTCAGGTAGAATACACAAAAACTGCTTAAAAATAACAAAAACACAAAGAAAATGTGACTATACTGACTCACATTTGTACCGAGTGCAGAACAAGTTTCCTTAATTACGCACTCATTTCACAGTTTTCTTATTAACAACGAACCCAAACCAGAGATGTCCCAGTTTTTAATTTTGAAAATCTGGTCAATCTAAGGTATCTTCAAATGCAAACTGCAAAATTAATAGTATAAATTCGAGCCCTTTTAAACGTCTTATGTCATGCAGCCCTAATCCACAGCCTTGCAGATGATTGATGGTCGCTGGGCTAGCTCAGCGCTGGGGCCAGGCCATCCAAAACCCAGTACCGCTGAGTAAATATTATGGGTTAGAGTTAATTGTCCAAGAGGGTCAAGTTTAATTTCAACAGAGCTTAAAGACCCCATTCACCGCAGCAGCTCTCTGTAAACCAAGAGAAGACGAGCAGGAGCTAAATGGAAACTTCAGCTATACACAAAAACGAGCTTACACATTTTTTCCCCCCTTTATCGTAGTACGTTCTTTTAGATCACCACGTGGACTTACATCTGTGTAATCCCTCAGTCCTTCAGGTATGTTCCATAGTGCTCCATGGGCGTATACTAAACTATGTGCTCTGATACAGCTCAAGCTCATTCTAAAGATATTCAGTAAAGATTCATTTCTGTCCTGTCGATTTACCTTTTTTAGTATCAATATCTGCTCAAATCTATATCTAGTTTCGATACTAGCTTTAGTATTATCATTTAATGTTTGATTTTTTATCATTTTGACACCCTTTAGTATGTTTACACAATCGTGCGAACTAATAACCCAGATAAATAAATGTTTACAGAGATTAATTTAGAGGGAAAACCAATTAATGAATTAGTTAAGCATTAAGCATTTTTAAATCTTAAAATCGGCATCGGCACATATAACAAACAGCAAGACAAATATCAGAAATTGGATTGTAACTAAAAATCCATACTGAACTATACTTTCAAGAACTTCAAATGATCTTAAAAAACACGCAAATGTCAAGCTGACCTAATGCGAGCGATTGGTTTGGTTCAAGTTAAAAAGGTTAAATGATCTGGAGGAGCAATTTGGAGGCCTGAGACACAATGCACCCACTGACCTGTGAGACACTGTGGCCGGTTTCCCCCCCGACGCCTTCCCAGGGGGGCTGAGGGTACATTAAAAGGTGCCCTGGGTATGAACAGAGGTGCCAATCACAGAACAATGCCAGTCACAATGTATTTCCCCTCTGAACACAGACTGGTTTGTAATGAGGCCCAAAGGCTGTGCGACACAAAGCGCTGACTCCACATTCTGAAGAAAAGTTCAATTATGTTCTCCTTCTAGGGACCAAAACAGAACACAACATCAGTGGACTACTAATGCAGCATTTAAGCAGCACATGCACACAGAAAAATCACATGCCTTTACTGCCTGGATGTATGGGACTTAGGGCTGCAAGATTAATTGCAAACGAATTGAAACTTGAACTTGAGTGAACGCTGCGATCTGTCAAGTATGATCTATGAATACCTCCATATACCCAGTTTTACTTTGCATAAAACAAGATAATTCTGTAGTCTAGACCTCTTAATGCTCTGAACTGTAATTCTTGTATTGGTCTGTCAGTTCATATCTCAGTCTTTTTGTCATTTTTGAATAATGTGAACTTTGAACGTAATCTTAATAAAAATACAAATTCAGGTGAAAATATGCATTTAAATAATAATAAAATACAACACTAAATACAATACTAGGTACAATCAATCAATTAAATACTGTCCCACTTTAACTGTAGCCTTTTAACTGTATGTTTTAATCATAATTAATTTTTTGTTTATGTTGTTGTAAGGTGACCTTGGGTGTCCAGAAAGGCGCCTAATAAATAAAATGTATTATTATTATGATTAAAAATAATACTTGTGACAATTTTGAAGTATTTAGGGTTACTTTTTTGTATCCGTCTATAACATTAATTACCGTTTTCATTCAGAAAATCTGATTCCATAAAGCAAAAAATATATTATTGGATGTCTGATCATGATGAAAATAGTTGTGAATAATGTGATTATTGTAACAATCATCTCGATTTGTGCAACACTTAAATTTGATATTGTGGTCGTGACATTCCTGTGCACGGGTTGGAATTAGGCTACTGGTTCTTGATTTAAGTTAATGGGCAGATGGCATCAGCTACGTGCCAGACATTTTTCTTTATTCAAATTCAGTCAAATCCTCTGTGCTCGTCTATATGCTTTAACACACAGTCTCAACATGAAAATAGTACTTTCACACATGCTGGTTGCCTTTACAATCTGTCTCTTTCTCTTTGAGTTTGTTCTCTTTGAGGTCTGAGAGTAGGAGAAGTAAACGCTGGGTATTTAGAAAACCAGACAATTGTACGATTAAGTTTAAACCAAATGTAGACTGCAAATTTCTCTGATCTGGCCAAGATTTACAACTTATATCAGGTTATTCATCTTATTTTCAGATTTATCATCTACTTACTAGTTCTGAGACTGCTTCATTCTTGCCTAGAGGTAGTTTATTTTAAGATAACTTGTCACGTATAAATATCTGTCCATGCAGCAAGATAATTTCACTCATCATTTTCTGATAGATTTAAGTGTTTATATCTTAAGCTTTTTTGCAGTGAACGTTTTAATGAATCTGCTAATGCTAAATAAATGTACCATAGTCCATTTTATTTCAGGCGACATCACAGCATTTTATAGGCTAATAATATTTAATAGTGATGGGGGGCAGCTTAACATTTATGAACTGACCTTTTGGATATTTCATGGTCACGTACAGCGTAAAAAATGGGGAAATCTGGCTCTTGCCCCCTTGACCATGTCTTTGGTGGACAGAATAACCTCCACAGGACCTATTAGCAAACAAAGAATTGGAGTGGCCGTTGGCATACGACGCTGGCTCCATCACGTTGTCTCCTCATTAGCGCGACACAGAAACATTAAGTGGTCATGATATGAGCTTCTCTAACATTAGTGGGTGATGATTAGGAGCGCTGTAGGGTGGGCTGTCTGGACGGCCAAGCACAGTTCTTTAAAGACAACCGCGGAGGTTTTGGTCACTGTCCAGCAGGAGCAGTGGTGAGTGACCCCAAAATCATAGACTAATCTGCCCTTAACGACACCCGAGAACCTGCAGGGTCAAGCTTAATCGGAAGAGATTAAAGAGTGTGGCCACAAAACAGCGGCAACAGACTCACAGTAGATTAAGAGGCTCAACAGGTGGGCAAAGACACAGTTAAAAGGCTGATCCGGGGTCAAGCATGAGCTACCATTCAAAACAATATAAATGAATGATGATTGTGAAGTCATGTTTGATCATCGTTGCTAAACAAAGTGCGTTAAATTCTCCAGTTCACACAGCATCCATAGATAATTAAAGCCCATAGAGTCAAGAAAGACTAAAAAACAGAGCAATAATTGAATCAAACAAGGCAATAAAGCAGGTACTTATTGCCGTGCATGCATAAATCTACTAACCTACCAGCAGCTTTAATAACCCACACACCAGAGAGGATGCTGAGGCCCCACCCACCACAAGGGACAACAGCTAATGGAAGCAGGATGGAGGAGTGGAGGTGAGGAGAGGGGTCGGGAACCAGGGGATACTCCTTAAAAGTAGACCTATGACAAACCACTCACACTGTGGGATGTTCGCTCCTCGGAGAACTATTACGTGTATCTGTTTGGACATGTGCTGCATCATCTTACAACAAGTCCCACCAACCCCCCCCCTGGATCCCAAGAGCCCGTGGTGCTGCCAGCGGATCTTCTATTCCCGTCTAAGTTCACATGGTTCCTTTGCATTTCCGCATTTCCATAGATACCATCGTCAAATTAAGACGATTTCATTCTTTGCATGAGACACCTAACAATAAAGTGGTTGCCGTTAAATTGGAATCTTAGACGTCAGCAATTTGCTAAAACATCCTGCCTAACACCGTTCACTATGTACCATATTTTTTGGACTATAAGTCGCACTTTTTTTCATGGTTTGGGTGGTCCTGCGACTTATACTCAGGTGTGACGTCAGTACTAAAATATATAATTTCACACGCTTGTTTTTTTCACACTGACAGCCACGAGGGGGCGCTCTAAGGCTTGTGTGCCAGTATCTGCTACCCCCATTACTCCTGTACCACAGAAAATTAAAAGTTTAAACATCAACTTATAAAGACAACTGAGAAAGACTGAACACAAATGGCCCCAAAAAGAAAATCATATTCTGCAGATTACAAGCTGCAAGTAGTGAAATATGCAGCTGAAAACAGTGACTGAGCAGCAGAAAGAAAGTTTGGAGTGTGAGAGGAACTTGTAAGAGACTAGTTAAAAGCGGAGGATACTCGAACTGTAACGAAGAAAACAAAAAAGCTGTTCCTGCTTCATGCAACCTAACCACCTCTATCGGAGCATGGACACCGATGTCCCAAAAACTGCTGCAGACTTGTGTTGAAATGTCTGTTCTTGGTCTTTGATTTTACAAAATAAAATTACCCCCGAAAACTGTGACTTATAGTCCAGTGCGACTTATATGTGTGTATGTTTTTTTCTTCTTTACAGTGCATTTTTTGGCTGGTGCAACTTATACTCTGACTTATAGTCCGGAAAATATGGTAAGTCACTGTTTGAGCCATGTGTAACTCTCTTGTTACACATTAATAAATGAAGGGTACACATTTGTCCCTTGTCCTCCATGTATTTCAGCCTCTCAAACCTTTTTTGGTATGTTACAGAAACATTCGGTGTCCCCCCATCTTCAATCCACACTTGTTTTCAGGTCTTGCATTAAGTCTCTACACAGTTTTGTTATAATTTTGACAGGGCAAATCTATCTGATCGCTACCATCACATTCATCTTGTTATTTATGGGTTTGATTATAAACAATGAACTGACAATGTGGGAAAGGAAAACAGGAACAGAGGTGACCTTTGGCTGAGGATGAAGTGGTCGATATTAGTCACTCTTCAGGACTCTGGTCAGTGTTTAGCGTTTCGGCTTATGATTAGTCAAAAATACAAGGACCATTGCCTAATTAAATGAACAATTCAATTTTTAGATAACCATTTATCCATCGGGCTACAAGGTTTCTAGCCATTCAAACATTCAAATCGTCTTTTTCCACAGAAAGACCACTCTAAGCATTCGGGTACCAAGTGCACATTCCTCACAACATGGTTATGACTCAATAATTGGAATTCTGTCGATGTAAGAAACTGCTCCTCTTATTCTATTCAATTTCTCCAAAGATGACCTTGAAACCACAGTACAACTATTCAAACAGAGAATGCAATTTCAATATAATGGACCACGAGCTGTATGAAATAAAATACAACAACCTAAAACTAATGAGTGATGGGGTTTTCATGTTTCCTTGTTGTACTTTCGCAGAATGCAACACCCATCAGTGTCTGGTGGTGATTGGTGGAGGTAAAAGTGGTTGGTGGTGGAAGTGGAAGACAAATGTTTTACGACAGGGCCAAGTGAGAGAAAAGTGAAAGAGCGGCAGCAGACGGCCCATATAAAGCATGCTTCAATAAACCACTTCCTCTAACCTCTTTCATTGACTAGACTAGACCGAGGGAGAGCAGGCATTTACAGCCCAGTTCCTGTTATTTGGTTGGATCGGACCCCCTCCCCTTTCCAGCTCTTTTCATGCCAGTGCCAGCAGCCCTTAGACCCGCTGCTGCAGTCTTTGTGCTGTGCTAATACGAGGAGGTATGATTTCTGAAGAATCGTAAAACAATTATGGGCAAATTCCTGCTGCTCTTTGATTTGGGCCAGACAGTGGAGATTGGGCACAGTGTGAGGGGTCTGGGTTCCTGAGCTCTCCACTGAGAAATCATCATGTAAAGCAAGTCAAAAATCAATGCATGTTGTTATTTTGTATGTTTAACAATATTCACCAGCAAAACAGCATTTTAACCTCACACACGAAATGAGAACAGAATACTTGATCTGCTAAAAACACAGTTTATGTAAAATGCATTTGGAGTCTGCTGCTTGTTTGTAACAGGATTTCTCAAGTAATTTTTTGCTGCAGCAACGTTGCTATGGAAACTTTTAACATACACTCAATAGAAAAAAAAACATGTTAACAATGTACTATATAATTATGTCATTTTTGTGAATGTAGAAGGACTTTCTGTTGCCTGTTGGGAATCCATCATACACAGACAATAGAAAACTAAAGCATGTGTATAAGGACGGACAATATGACGATCAAAACTGAATATTTATCTGATCGGTAATGATATGTCATTTTGGTGAAGTATGAACCCTCCGAAAGAAGCAGCAGAAGCAGTTTTGGGGCGTAACATCTATCCCTACCTATGTGCAAATAAAAGGAGGTACCAGAAGGAAGTGCAAGTAAAGCGAAATAGGAACCACTAAATTAGCATGGAAATGTACATGAAGACATTCATAAACTTAAGTGCTGTATATTGTTAAACATAACCCTAACCCACAAAGTCTTATCTTTTAACAATGTGCCATCAAATTAAACATTTGTAGGCTGTAGTCCTGAGGCCACTAACATAAGCCCAACCAGAACAAGTTGAGACCCAACCTTTAAACGAGCAGAGCAAAGTCATAGCAGACTTGTGTACGGTGAGCCAACTTTTCTCTGAATATGAATCAATTGGACACATATTAAAAGAGATTTAAGCAAAACATTAGTCACAATTCTTAAATAAATATTGAGTGGATAAACTGTGCAATCATAGTGATTCAAATTTGGCTGCCTGAAGGTTTTTATGAAAAGCAGGAAACAAAATATGCTGACTCCAGGTTGAGTGCTCACACACTTCAAACTCATCTTTCCACCGTTGAATGAAAAGGCATGCTTGGGCTTGGACCTGGCATTGGGATGATGTCAGCTCACTTCTCACAACACCCACACGTGCACAGGAAATGCACTGGTGGCATTCTGGTGCTTGGAGGCTCGCATGATCCCGGCCACAGCAAAGAGTGCAGGAATGCACCGCAGCTTCTGAGGCTTCTCCCAGCAGCCGCTTGTGCAGGGGTCAGAGCTGTGACTTGACTTATGTGGTATGTGCACACAAGCCGCAAATTAGGCCCGAGCGGAGGACGCGCACAGTTAAAAGGCTTCACCAGAGAGCCCAGGAGATGGCCAGAGGCTAACATGTTGGCCCAATCATTAAGGCATCAATCTGAGCCAGAGTACACCGCGAGGGGCTTACGCTGTCGCCAATCTGGCTAACAGAACGCTCTTTTTCTCCAGGGAAACCAGATACACTTCCACTGTTAACACGTCATTGTCTACTTCCACACACTTACAGTTGAGAATGAGAAGCCCGCCTCTGCCTAACCAGATGTGGGGGGATGTGTGGTGTTAGTTTGGAATTAATCAAGTTTAAAGCGGGTCAAGTTCAGTGTGACTATAATCCAGCTAAATCACTGCATAGTACCTCATAATAAAAATGTCTTTCATTTGGTAATGCTGGGCAAGTACAAGCAAGCCTGAGTTTTACTTTCTCACCATTTTAAACAGCTTAGTTTTCAAGTTAGGCTTATGTTGTGTTTTGTTCCTTTACTTCATCATGAAGAAATTGGGCCATGTCTTGAAATCTTTCTGGAAAAAAAAGACTCATCTTGCTCTATGGTGTCTATGGCAGAGTTTATCATGAAGACAGTATGAGAGACAGCGTGCTGCATATCATATGATCCCATTAACCCATACTGTACACCACCAAACCATTATAGTTTCTTTGTTTGCCTGTCCTTTCAGCAGCGACACCAACCCTACCCTTTAAGAACAAGCTGAAGAGACTTTAAAGGGGGTTTGGCTGGAACAAAAGCATATCAGCTCTGGTGCATGCTTGCTTTGCTAACAGATTGGCCATTTCTTCCCCATTACAGCATCTTCCATCTCTCTATGGAAGTGACAATCCTCTGAAACATCACAAACACCTTTGAAGAGATGCCATCTCCGGAGTAGATTAAATGGCAGCTGAGGTCTCAAATGAGGTGCTTAAGCAGCGTGAGCCGCTGCCGCCTATTGCCAAAATAGCACCCCCTCCGCTACTTCCAAAGAGCTTCTTTACCTCCATTTGTTGAAGCGGCGCTGCCATTTGGCCGTCGCCATGGAAACACTTCAACGCTGGCCCGTTAACTGCGTGGCAATAATGAAGCGCAGTGGCAGCTTTACTGACTGATTTGTCATTAATCTTAATGTGTGTCTGGCAGCTTCTCTAAACCGTGCCACAAATCAAACCATCAGTGGAAGGAAGTTACACTGACGAGTGCTCATTACTCTACTCAGCGTCACTGACAGCAACAGCTGATCCAGTCCTGTCAGACACATCGGGACAGTATGACACAAAACGCAGCAACACCAATGCAAAAACAATGCACAAAACCCCAAGCACTGAAGTAGTCTCCCCAGCCAATACTAGTATACTGTATATGTGCCGGCACACGGCTGGGTTTAGGCAAAACAAGGTCTATGACACTGCTGCTCAAAGCCTTACATTTTCTTCCCAACTGTTCTACTAAATACTACACAAAATGTCACCAACTGACATAATGATTATCATCAGAACGCAGACACAATTAACCTAACCTCAGGCAGTTGGAGGGGTCAAAAATCACAACTAAAGCACTTCCCTCTACACCAGTTCCCCACACATTCAGTCTCCAGCAGCCCTCTCAATGTGCTGTCATGTACCTAACAAATCAGCTTGAGTTCAAAATATGTTCCAGTCGATTTGCCCCTGGATGGACTCTTCACTCCCTAATGCCCCAACCCTCCTCATCTCAAATATCGGATTTCCACAAAGACACAGGATGTAACAGACCAGGCCACAAATATTCCCTCCGACCGTAAAAGTCAAAAGGAAAAGAGATTGTTGGGAGTCCGGAGACATTGTGCGGAAAGCTCACTCAGACAGGTTTACTCTGTGATTACGATGTGTTTAAAGACCTCCTGGAAATGTGAGGCAAGCCGCTGATTGAAAAGCTGCTTTCTATGGTCAGTCACCCTCGGCCTGAGCACTGTACACAAAAGAAACAAAGAGCAGGAGAACCATCTTGGACTTGTTTTTGGACACATCAGCTGTATCAAACTTCGAGTTAAAGACATTTATCACTATGTTTTATGGTGGACAGATAAGAGCTTGAGGAGCTGCTAAAAATATACATGAAGAGAAGGCAGTAGATCATTTAGAGCTAAGGCCCAAACTATCCTTAAAGGTGCAGGATCGCCACTTGCTTGTTTTTCGTGGATCTGCTATTGCCTGAAATGTTCCACAGTATGAAAATCCAGCGTTTATTCAGCGACCTGTGGTTTTATTGCCTAAAAGTACCTTGAATAATATTAGTTCTGTGAGCAAGTTCCCACAGATCTGACTTGTAATTTTGTCTGGCGCCACCTGCTTAGTTTAACCTCATACTGCAGGACATTCCAGGCAATGCAGCTATCGCTTCAGAGATCAACGTGTAGCTGACCCCCACCTAATAAGTTCCCTAGTGCGCCTTTAAGTGTGAAGGGAAATAATTGTGTCACATTTCTGTAGTTCCTCCTGTTGACAAAATTCGACCAAAATTTAAATAGTAACTGTTGAGTTCTTCATGGAAAGTTCTGGTTTGTGATCTGAAATACAGTATTTAACCTTATGTTAATACTGAATGTGTTTATAAAAAAGCCTCTTTCTTGTGGAAACATCTTGTCTTTGCCCGAGGAGAAGTGAAGTACCTCAGCTTAAACCACAGCTCTCATCTATCAGAGCAGGAGGGTGGGGATGGCCTGGCCCAAACTCACTGTGCACTGTGTAATCAAAGAGCTTTTAGGAGAACCTCGGAGCTTTGAAGCCACGTCCGTATCAGGAGATAGCGGTGTGATTTATGGGTGCTGCTCACAGGCATTAGGCTAAATGAACACAGGAGAAGGCTTCCACCATGATGCATGCCCCCGGTCCACGCCAAAAAGTGCTTCTTCTCATCTTTTAAGTGTCACTTTCCGCCTGCCATGAATCACGCACTCATGGAGATTTAAACAGCATTTTTAAACCAGAGCTGGTTTTAAAGCTGCAGGAGGCAATATATTACCCACACGGTTGGACTTGACTAGGCTTCCAACTGAATTTACGAGTATATGGTTTCAAATGTCTTTTCCCTTAAATTTGAGATGATGCTTCTTTGACAGCTCGGAAAAAGGAAGAACAACAAAAGATGCGTTATTTCAGACATACCTGCATGAAAACCACTTCAAACTGAACAAACAGAATTTCATATCACATGAAAACAACCAGAAAAACAAATAAAGTAAAATAATTTAAGAATTGTATAAAAGACCAAACTGATTTTTAGAGAAATGTAGTATAAAAAATAAAAAGTTATCATATCAATTAATTTATCATGGACAGCACATCACATCACACACATTATTACAAATTCCAAGTGAATTTTCCCCAAATTTTCCACGTTACATTCTGGGTTTTCCAAGGCATGTATGAACCCCAATTTGTCAGTACAGTAGCTCTAAGGCACTACTTCCTCAAAGAGAAAGTTTGCACTTTACCGCCGCCTGCTAATTCAAGTTGAAATAATAATAGTCGTCAGTCACATAAGGGTATTCATAAAGTGTCATTAAAACCTGGTGTCAGTCAAAGCGCAGTGAATAGGAACGGTAGCACTGCAGCCCACGTTGGAGCTAATAAAGCCGGAGCTCATATAAGGTCCGTGGCACACAGCTGAGTGAGCACTATGGGAGCACTTTATTATTCCTTCTGCCGTCATCTTTTATTTCACATCATAATCAGAGCGTGCACGCTTCCACACGCTCCTGTTCTGTATTCATTTGCTATAACGTTTCATATAAAAGTCACTTCACACCTCAGACTTGGCAGAATTTTGAAAAGCATGACCTTATAAAAATTGCATATAAATTAGAAGAATATTTATATAATACAGGAATAAACTGTTAGCGTTATGTCTATTCAGGCACTATAGGAGTCAGATCCAGGCACATGTGAACACAAGTGGGCCTATTAGGGGTGCAAGGTTAATTATAATCCAGTCAAAATTGCAATTTGAATGGTTGCAATCAGCAAGATTATTTAAGTCCTTAACAAAATATCCGGTCTCCATGGGATCTTATGTGTAAAACCTGCTGAGCCTGTAGTTTAGACCTTCACAAACATGCTCTGAAATGCATGGGTTAGTACTTGTGGACCTGTTTCAAGATGTGCATAGTGAACTAAATCTTTTATGAACTTGTGAGTCCTCGTTGTGTCCGTCCCAACTTACCTTATGTAGTAAACTGAATTATTACATGTTCTATCCTAAATAAATATTACATTTTCCAAGATCAAGTCAACAAAATCACATTTCTTACAATATATAAGTCATTTCCCCACAGTAATTTATAATGTGTGAAGTTTTAGGAATGGGTCACATTAAAATCTTGATCAGGAAAACAGAATGAAACTAAATACTAACAGTTTTGCTCAGTCTGCAGCAAAAGAGGCAATTATCTAAGCAAGACAGTAAAAACGATTAGAAGCATCACATCAGCAAGTCAATTAAAGATAGGGAACCCAAATTGATTTTAGACGTAGAAACTGAACACTCAACACTCAACACAAAGACAAACTTTCACAACCTCCTTTTATAAAAACTACGAGTTCTGAGGAAAAAAAACACCAATAGTTAAATTGCTTAATTTAAAAACAAGATTTGTACATGATAATGCTAAATTTGCATGTGTGATTGCTAGAGATAATTGATTTTAACACTGTGACATAAAACAGAATGGTAGAACAGTGTAGACATAAGACATAATGCAGTATTTTTCTTTCAAACTTTACACTTCCCAAAACCAGTGGCACGTGCTGACCTGAACATATACAATCCTCTGTGGTAAGCTATTAAAAAGTACAGTTACCAATGAAAAACTTTAAGAATGTCATTAACCCTAACAACGTGTAGCTCCACTCCACTACTACCCCGAATGGGTCACATGCATGCATTCTTTTGACTTCAGACTTCAAAGACTCCGCTCTCTCTCCCTTACTCCCCCTGCTTAGGAACAAATAATTGGCTACAGTGCTGCAACAATTTCAAAAACGTATCAATACCACCATAGACTGTTTTGCCAAAGCGCGACAAGGCTCCACTCTCTATGCAACAGTAGTCAATGTCCTAGGTGACGCAACCCCGTGGACACATTCAACAATCTCCCTCAATCATCCTGCAACAAATTTCCACGCTATGACAACAACGCTGCGAAGTGAGCCAGAGTGAGTGGAGAAATAGGTTTTAAAGCAACTGGATAAGCAATGGTCCACGCAGGTCATATGGGTCAGCGTTAACAGCCTGCCCAAGGACAACTGCTCCAAGTCATCATTCTCACAGCTGTAATACAGAATAACAAAACAAATAGCAAGCACAAAAGGAACAATCGGTCTTCCCTACCTCTTTTTGGTTTGGGGAAACTTTCGTGAAGGTGAAAAACCACTTTGTCCACAAAGTGCTGGATGTTGCTGTGCCCTGGACCGCGCACGAACACCATCCAGTCGTGGGTGAAGCCTTCCACGGTGGGTTTCTTCCGGACCTGGGCTCGATGACCAAGTTCTAGTTTCACCTGGACAGCACCCTGGAAATGGGAATGGAAAATAAGCTGCAAAGAAATGCCACATTCTGAACAGATTTAGATTTTTAGGCATGGCTGAGAAGCATGGTGGACATGGATATCACAGTTCTCCTTATTAGGTTTGGAAAGAACTGCAATAAACTGTCTATGATTGAGAAAATTTATGGTAAATGGAAAAAAGAGAATTAATAAATGCATTGTTGTGTTGTGTCCGAAATGACTGAAGGGGCTGTGAGAAAATCACTCCAAAAGTTGATGAAGTACAGTAGGCTATGCAAAGCCCCAAATAGTAAAATGCTAATAAAGGAAACGTAAACAGTGTAAATCCGGGGAAGTTGTTAAAAAAGTCCAGGGTGCACAAGTAAAAAAATAGATCCCCTTGCAGACACTCGCACGCATGTATCGGCTCAAGCTAGCAGCGCCGTTTGCAAATCCTCTTTAGTAAAAAAAAAACAAAAAAATACACAAGAGTCCACGGTTTGCAGCGAAGCAGTAAAATGTCCCGATAGTCCACGAAGCCAAGCGGGGAAAGCCTGGCGCACGGAGGGTAACTTACCGAGCCGGCCATCCTCTAGGCCCTGCGGTACTGTTATTTCATGGAGAATTAGTTTGGAACAAGAGCAGAGGTGAGTACAGTTTGCCTATGACGGCGGACATGGTTCTCCTGGACTCAAGTCACACTCAAGACTTTCAAAGCCTCACCGGCGTCACGTCCCCGCAACACCGCGTCTGCTTCCGGCGCGCCCTTTCACAATAAACTACAATGCGCGCGACAAACACCGACGAGTAGAGGTGTACGAAAAAATATATTCAGTGATATATCGTGATACTTCATTGCGCAATTCTCGTTAATAAATAATACGAAAAATCACGAAAAATCATTAGTTGCATTTAGCGATTTAATAATAACCGAAATATTGTGATACCGTATCGTCAGTGGTCTCACAATAATATCATGGACCATCACAATATATCAAAATCTCTTTGCTTAAATAAATAGTTATGATGCAGAAATAGCTAAAAAAAAAAAAAAAAAAAAACAGAGGGAACTACATAGACCATGATCCTTTGCTCTGTTTCAGTGCAGACTACATGAAGAAATAAGAATAAGCACTTTTACATCTTCATTCTTTGGATTAAGTCTTGTGAAGGCATTTTTAGAGGAAAAAGTAGCAGATTCACAGTTTGGTGAGCCTCCACAAAATATTGCAATAAATATGGTACCGTGAAATGTATATGGTGAAAATATCGTACAGAGATTTAGGATACAGGATACAGTGAGGATACAGTGAAGTTCCGTGACGATATCGTGGCCTATCGTGAGACTTGGATATCGTTACACCCATAGTTGCATTCACTGTTCTCATGATGCATTCACTGTTCTCATGATTAAAAAATAATAATAAATTATATATCATACACTTGTATTCTCTTGAAGGTGTAGTTGACTGTATTATTAAAAGTATTATTGATAAATCACAATATCTCATCCATTGTTTTATTATCAGGATATATTGTGATGTATCGAATCGTGACATGCATATCATGATGTGTTTCGTATCGTCAGACTCAAGGCAATGCACACCCCTAGTAACGAGGCAGGCGGTAACATGATTGAATGTTATGAAAACGAAAATTTTAATCATTAAAAACAGCCCTTATAATATTGATCTAGAAGAAAGCAGCGCATTATATGGCTGGATTTGAAAGGTGCTCCAAGCCAAATCAGGTGGAGGGTCAGCCACCATGGAGAATTTACATCTCCATGGAGATGTAAATGTTCCTTGATCCCACAAAATGGCATTAAACTTTGCATACATTTCATCAGAGGCCAGAGTGCACCAGAAAAGGTACACGTGTGCACCTTTTGTTGGTGTAACCTGTAGGCTATGTTAAATATTTCTGTAATTACTGGACATATTCACATAAAACTGGCCAGATGTTTAGTATACATAACCACAGATGAACAGTAAAGGTTAAGTAGGTAATTAAGTAAGTTACGTAAATAGTAAGTTAAGCTAAGTAAGTAGTAGTAGTTTAAGTAATTATTAATTTACTGTCAAAAAAAATGTGACACTGTGTTTTGAATTTTGTTATTTCTTTAGGAAATTGTTTTCGCCCATACAAGGTGTTGAGCTGGCAGCTGCCCTCCAATGGAAATTATGACAAGATATTCCAAAATGTTGAGGATGCCCTTATTATTATGTGATTTTACTCTATTATTACCGTAGCCTGTGATTTAATGCATTTTTTATCAATGATTTTTAGACAATTAGTTGCTCTGCATTTATGGTTGAGGGTGAGATACTGTAGAGCTACTCAAACCTTTAGGGAAATTTTGCCTTATACAAAGTGGAATGGTTTTGTGTGATACTGGAGAGTAAACAAGCTCTGGCAAACAAAACATAGAATTGAAAGTCACAAAACCTACAGAAGTATTTTTACTCATGGGGCTTTTACAGTAAGTCTAAGTCTCTCTCGCATAGTTTCTGGATCCTTTAATTCTTAAGGGTGGTAGTTGTGGTTTCCGGTCAGTCTATGGTATAATCCGGGTAACTTTACGTAAATAAAGGTGTAACGCACGCGCAGTGTGGGGGCTGCGGGCAGAGCACGAGTCGATAAGAGCCAATCGGGACACAGCAGACTGGCTCAGTGGTCCAATCAGAAAACCCCATCTCTGCTGTAATTGTGTTGCCTTCATTTCTCTCTGGGGACCCCGGTGAATGAAGCATGTGTTAGCAGTTTAGGCAGTTGTTCTCAGGTAGCCCACAGTGCCCACAGTGCCCACTGAGCTGTTGTGTTCAAATATATCTGTCATAAACTGCAAACCACATTTCACACAATCTTATATCTTAATGTACACGCGTGCTGTAAAAGACCATGAAACATAGATTAGTCATAGATTATCAGGTCTGTGATGGTTAGACATTAAGCACAGTGTTTATTCACTGTGCAGTACGTGCTCATGTCTTTGTCATATTTGCATGTTTCAATCATCCACGTGTTGTAAACCTTTGCCCACACCACGTTGTGTCTGGCTTGAAAGATGAGACTGAACCGGCTTTCATCATAAATTCTACAAATAATTAAACACATGTGGCACGAATTGTCACGAAACACGCGTAAAACAACAACATATATATATGTTTTAAATTTATTGCGCGGATTAATTATGACAGAAATTTCGCGCGTATGTGTTTTGGTCCTCTGCGCTCGCCATAGTGTACCGCTATCCGCAGATCTTGGATGACGGAGGTAAAACTTTGCGCTCAACTTTATCATTTATATGTGTTATAATTATTTAAGTACCGTGACCATGGGCTAGCTTCACTACAAAATACTCTCCGATCGTTTTTTAATTCAGCACCTAAGCTAACACAAACGCTTTATTACGCTGTAGCTACTATTAGCTGTTTGCTAACTGCATGAAGTTGCTCAAGTTTAAACCAATGTAGCCCAGACAAGTGTTATTTACTCATGTTGCAGTACGCGTTTGCTTTGCTTAGGGTGACCAGACGTCCCTATTTACCCGGGACAGTGTCAGTTTTGAGCCCTGTGTTCCCTGTCCCAGCAGATTTATCCAAAACCATTGATTTGTCCCAGTTTTATACAAGAAATGTCCCAGATGCCACTATTTTTGACCAATGTGACAGTATTTTTGACTACATAACATGCTTAAAAATGACCAAAACACAAAGAAAATGTGACTACACTGATTCACATTAGTGCTGAGTGCAGAACAATGTTCCTTAATGTCACAATTTTATTATTATCCACCCAAACCAGGAATGTCCGCATTTTTTATTTTGAAAATCTGGTCACCCTAGCTTTGGTCATGGTGTTATACACAATCCAAAAACACAAGGAATATGCAATTCCTTGTGTTGTTGGATTGTGTAGTATTTGCAAATTAACCACTTAATAGTTATATTGAGAAAAGAACACTTAAGTTCTAGTGTTTCCTAATTTAAACTCTATCTTAAATTTCCAGGTTACTTATTGCACATGTTTGACTAATATTAGTCCTGTTGAAGCTGTTTTGTGTCTTCCATAGTTTGTCATTGTCTACAGTCATATAATATTGGACATTTTGAACATTTGAGATATGGCTTTTTCTAGTATACTGAAGAAACCAAGTATTTCATTGTCACTCTGTACATCCTTCTTTAACAAACTCTATGTGTTGTTTGTCAGTTAGTTGATCAGATGTGCTTGTGCTGGAGCAATCTGGGGTTTCCACTTTGACATGAAGGCTTGTTGCACCTAAAAGTCCATGAAATATACCACCAACACGCCTGTCTGGCATGTGCTGTTAAACCGGTCCTGGGTCCATTCTAAAGCCCTTGTCCGCTCAACACTGTTCACGCTTTGTCCTTTTGTCCTATTCCTAATGCAGACCTAGCAATACAGGCTGGTCCATATTGTGTGGCTGTAAGGTAAAAATGTTGTCGAACCCACTGGAACACAGCCTAGATTCTAAAAAACAAAGATATTAATATTAATTTATCTTGGGTTAAGTTGCAACATGAAATTACATTTTTAGTTTGGCAAACCTGCACCACTATTACCATATTGTGTGAACTATTTAATCTCTAAACTTATCAAATTGGCTCTACATTAGCTTAAATTGACAAGTGAAAAGAGAGTATAAACATATGTATCACAAAAATAAAAAAGTTGAGTGTTGTAGAGGTTCTGGTGGCTTACCCGTGTCTCCACAAGGTTGCGTGTAGCAATGGCAGCAGTACACAGTGTTCGGGCCAGGTACTGGACAGTACAGCACAGCACTATGGCTTATCAGTGAGATAACAGTGGGGGGTTAGTGGGCGAGTGCGTGTCTATGGGGAGGAGGTCGACCACACCAGGCTCGTATTGCTACTGTTTTTAGTAATGTAAGAGCTTTATATCAGTTTACAAGCCACTTAAACAAACTCCTTACTGTAAATAGTATTTGATACTGTATGGTAAAGAACCCTGAAGCCTGACAATGCATTTCTGCCATATTTAATAATTATTTTGTTGGAATTTAGGGCAAAGGCTACCCATGTGTTTGTTTATTACACATGTGAATGGATTTCATTTTGTAGCTCTACTCTTAATCACTTACATTTTGGTTTATAGACATCTTAATAAGCAAATTTTATGTTTTAACTTGTGTAAAAAAAAAAAAAGCAACAGAAATAGATCATCGGTCATTCTGTTGTCAGCACTTGTATGTCATTTTTCAAGTCGGTCAGATGAGTTCAGTATAGTATCATTGACTCTGATAAGTGTATTTAACAGTACAAGGCAACAGTTACACTCTAACTAAATATCAACCTACTATTTTAACCTGAACTGATATATTAAAAAACAAATATTTACTGTCTGAACAGCTAACATAGCTAGTTAAAAACTTTTTGATCACACTTTTAAACTTAAATGCAAGCTGTGATTTACTCTGAACTCTGGTTTGTTGTGAAGTGAGGTTCTGAGACAGTTTCTATTTAAACGTGCTACAAGCAGGTAAAAAAGACAAAAATCCACGTCACCATAGAGATGTTTGGCTTTGTCTGGAATGTTCCACAATATTTCATTATCCTAAACCTGCAGTGAAATACATTAATTGCTGCTTAAAATACCTTGAAAAAATAATGACCTATTCTCCATAGACCTGGAGTTCTGCACCTGTAACTTGGACTGGAGGGCTCAGTTCTGGATCATTTAATACCACACTATGGAACATTCAAGCAGTATTATCTTGATGTGCACGATCAGGTGACGTACCCTCCACCAGAAGTGTTACATAGTTCTATTTTATCTTCATATCCATGTTTTGCTTGGACTGGATTGTGTTTTTGATGTTAGAAATACCATATGCCGTATTCACTTGTCCTAAATGGACCTTGGAGGATACAGGGTCTACACGGTGCACAGAGGCAGGTGTGTGGGGCGCTCTCGTGGGAGGGCAGGCCTGCGGTTGCCTCAGGGCTCTAACATGGTAATCCGGATGTGGTTTTGCTTTGCAGGATTCCCAGTACTTAAAAGAGAAGACCAAGTAGAACACAATACTTGCATGCTTCTAATGTGTTCTTAATAGAGGATTTGAGTGAATCTCTTGCATTAAAGAAAAAACAAAAAAGGAATTCCAATCATGTTGATGCTGCCTGCAGTACCACCACCACTACTACTACTACTTACTTGTACTATAATACTGATACTACTACTATACGAATATCTTCAATATTACTCCTGACTTATTTTTTACTTCACCTAACTGAAGTATAAAAAGGATGTCGTGGAATTTACAAATTTATTAGACCACCACCCAGTATAAGGTGTTTGTCACTGCTGCCATATGTAATTTAACAGTATTTCTGTTTACCAAAAGATCTTTTTATGTTTTTATAATGGTTAATCCGCCAGTATATGTAAGATCTTTTTATCAAAACAATATCTTTAATGCTAAAATATAACTATTGTTACTATCCATACATTTTCAAGTTTAATGTTTTCCAAAAATGACACCAAAGTTTCATCCAAAATAAGTCTCTGGGAGCAGCTAGAAACTATTTGGAACTCAATAACAAAACAGACTTTGTAAAACTACATATAAACAATGCAGCAAGAATGTAGCTGTTATCTGCGTCAAAGGTGATCACACAAAATATTGATATTTTGTTATTCCAATTGGTCATTTTCTTAACGAATAACAATGAAATTATTAATTTGAAACAAGTTTTTGGTATACTATGAAATTATTTAGACTGCTGCCCCCGTGACCCGGCCCCGGATAAGCGGAAGAAGATGGATGGATGGATGAAATTATTTATGTTTTCTTGTTTTCATGCCATGTGACACTCTAACCATAATACATTTGTTAATTTAAAAGAAATTACGTGCAATCCCAAATTCTTGCTAAAAATCATCTTTTAACTTGCGCAGCAGCTGTGTATTCTGAAACAACTGGTGGTCTGCTGTAAGCCATATTGTCTGACCTAATGAGACAACCTGAGAAGGGTGGGTGCGCGGCTTAGCACCCTATGACCTCATCAGCAAGCTGGTCTACTCTCTTGACTGGTAAATAATTTAATGCAGAATTATGTCCTCGGCTCCTCCAGGTCAATAATGTGATAACTTTGCCGGGATAGACTTTCAAAGGGACAGAGAATACCTCCAAGCACTGCCTTTCCTCTCCATTGGGAACAACAGGTGGCTGCATCGCTGAACTGGTGTTTCAAAGCCACACTGACTGATATGTGATAGTGTTGAGCTGAATGCGAGGGTATCACCGAGCGCGAGCTTCAAAAATGTCTTTCAAAATCTGAACAAAACGACTGAAAGACATGCATGTGCCGCTGTTATCGCGTATTGTTTGGATGGTCACAGTCTGATAATGTGGCCAGATGTCAGAGTAAGCTAATGCTAACCGTATGCTGTTGGGTATTTCTGTTATTCAGGCATGACCAGCAAGAATCATGGAGAATTTGAAGACACAATTTGATTTCCCCAACCCAGTCATACAAGCCCAGGTAGGATTAAGAAAAGCTCTTGTGGAAAACAGGGTTCCCACGGTCATGGAAATCCTGGAAAAGTCATAGAAATTGAAAATGTCATTCTCCAGGGCTGAAAAAATCATTGAATTTTAGTATCTCTTCCACGCAACTACAGCGTTCTGTTAAGTTATCATGAGGTTATTATGATTATTTCTGAATGTATGCACCAGCCGCTCCAGCAGGACAATACACAATAAGGTTTTTGGTTTAAAAAAGACACAATAAAAGCACTGACAGAATTTTGAATGTTAAAATCTATATTACCAAACATAAGGTGAGGGGAAAGGCTTAACATTTCATATTTAGCCCTAAAAGTTTGCTAAATTCTACACATGTCGGGTGCTGTAAAGTCATGGAAAATTCGCTTTAAGTCATGAAAAAGTCATGGAAAAGTTTTGAAATTTTGTCAGTGAAAAAGTGTGGGAACCCTGGGAAAAGTTATTGTTTTATTCTAAATAGACAATATTTCATCTTGCCTTTA
Source organism: Odontamblyopus lacepedii (assembly GCA_034769755.1). Lineage (NCBI taxonomy): Eukaryota > Metazoa > Chordata > Actinopteri > Gobiiformes > Gobiidae > Odontamblyopus > Odontamblyopus lacepedii. The sequence goes on from CM068363.1 coordinate 25,897,082, forward strand.
TGTGTGTAAAAAATGTTGTTTTTGTATATGCACAACATGAAGTTCAAGAAGGATTGTTGATAGATATGGAAGCGGTGGTGGCTATGTTCACATGCAAACCAAAATTTGATTTATTATCTGATTTCTGAAAATTTTAAGATGATTTAAATGACATATAAATAGCAACATCTGATGTGAGTAACTAGAGTCACCACGATCAGAAATAAATCTGATAATTTAGCTGTTTACAGGTTTCAATAATGTTATAACTGTGAAAGTTTTTTGTGAGCTTATGAACTGTTTTGTTGTAGAATGTGCGAAACCTTATTGCTGCAGTTCTAAAGGAAAAAGGACAGAACCGGCAGATTAGTCAATCCTCCAGTCAGGTGAGTTTTGTTTAAGATGAGAAATGTTTCTATTCATTGTTTCTTTATGTTCAAAGACATTACGGGATGTTGTGTATCGATGTTGTGTCTCGTCTGACCAGGGCCCTGCGTTGGAGACCCTATGGCAGCAGTGTTCTGGTGAGAATGACCTGGTGCGGAGCGTGTGCTGTGAGGCCCTGGTCCTTCTGGTGGAGCAGGGACACGCAGACCTGCAGTATGTGCTCAACGGAGTCCTCAACCTCTTGCCCTCTGCCAGGTGCACAAACACTACACTGTACACATACAAATATACATAAATAATGCACTGTCAGCATTTGCATAGTTTTTAAATACATGCTGCTAATCGTTATTTTACATTTAAGTCCAGTTGAGAAAATGTGCTTGTCTTTGGTCTCAGAAACGTCCAGGGGCTGATAAAGGTGATCGGCCAGTTGTTGCAAATGCAAGCGGACCAGAGAGACCCCAGTAAACCGTTCACCTGTCCGTACTCAATCAGGTCAGTTCTGTAATAATGTGTTTTTCATACTAATAGGCTTATCACTTTTAGAATATGCATGAGAGTCACTTTTAGCCTCAAGCTTTGTATTGTAAATAATGATCTGAATGCTGTAATATATTCTCATATTTATCATTTGTATGACATGTTTTCCTTTGATGTTTTGTACGATGCAGATATTGATCACAGAAGAGGCTTTTGTCTGGACTCTAGTCTTGTCTGTTTGTTTGTACAGCCGTAGTAACAGTAGTGCTGCTGTGTCAGACTGGCCGGTTGAATCCGGCGACCCCCTCCTCCTCTTGTCCTCCTGCTAGCTCAGACCGCCACCTCTGCCAGGATCCCAGGGCCTCCTTAATCAGTTCCAGCGGGTGATAAAAAAGCCTAAGCCCCTCCTGCCCGCTCCCTTTCCCTGGACCTCTGATACTCTTACCTCTTTTTTTTTCTTGGACCCGTCTTATCCAGCGCGTCTCTGTTCCCTCTCGCTTCTCTCCTTCCTTCCCATTGTCCCTTCCCTTCTCATTCCATCTTCATCTGTGTCTGGGTGTCTGTGGCTGTCTGGCGGAGTGCCCCTCCCTGAAGGGAAGATGAATGTGCTGGGGGCAGCGGGGTGGCGGCGTTGGCCTGGCAGCCTGGCCCTTCATTGGCTCCTCCGGCCCGGGCACTGCTGGGTAACTGTAAGTGCTGCGGGATTAATGGAGGGTGCACACTGGTGCCCATTGTTGACCGTCTGCTCAGCGCTGCCCCGTGCAATCTGCCGCGAAGAGCACATCGACTTTAGCCCTCAGCGGGATCAGGGCCGGACCACGGCTGTGGCCAGTCTGTCTCACTGTTTTTGGGCTTTCTTAAAAACATAACACGGACTTGAGACTTAACATTGAGATGTAGGCAACGTTCCAACTTGTGTTTATTGTGACAACTTAAGTTACAGTTCTGCAATAAAACCAAGACTTTGAATTCTTGTATCCAATTTAGCTTTCACAAAATCTAATCACGCAAAGTGATGTGTCTTTCTCACTACTCTTCAGTCTTTGGCCAAACAAAGCAAAATGGATTTATATGGACTGCGTGGCTAATGCAGTCAGCATAATGTTTTAAAATCCTAAAGCAGATTTTAGAGTTGTGTATACTTAAAGGGACACATTATGTAAGATTATGTTGTTTTTCATTGATGATTTTTCTGTTGTCATGCATTTGAGGCTTAAGTGCTCAGAAAACATATGCCCTATTTCCACTCACTGCTCTGTACTTACTTGCAATCATTCAAAAGAATTCTGTCTCCTAATCCTACATGTAGGGTCCAAAAATGTCTCTTAAACTCTTCAATTCTGCAGTTTTGGACAGGAAGTTAATCAACCTGTTTCTATTATGAAGCCATTTTAGATCAATACTGTTATTTACAATGAACAAAATTTTAAATAATGATTCATGTATGTTTAAAGTTTATGGCTAAATATCTCCCCCCTTCAAAAAAAGCATATTTATATAATAGTGTATACACTTCAGGCATAATTGCACCTGGCCCGCTGGTGAACTTGGAGTTGAACGATAAGGGAACTGGCTCTGTCTACACTTCCTGCCTCCTTCTTTGTCCACTGGCCTGGAGGTGGGGAAGGCCTGGGGGGATCTGACGGATGAGAAGTGCAGAAGAGCTGAGGGGGAACCTGAGGAGGGGGGACGAGATGGTCAGACAGATTACATCTCCAGCAGACAAAGGGGAGGGGGCTCGTTTAGGTCTAGGCCGCTGCACAGGCATCGACACGTTCGCCTCTGCAGCTTCCGTCTCACATGTTTGGTGATGGATTGATACCGTTGCTAAGTATAACCGCCGGATCACCTCCTTGACCCTTTTTAAGTGACCCCAACTTGGCCAGAGCAGAAGCCAAACAGCACTTCACCTTGGATTTGACCCCAGTGTTTGTGTGCTGCTAATGGCTTGGCAAATTAGCAAAGTTGATGGTCATGGTTTTTGCCTCGTGTTTACACTGAGCGGACAGGGTGGTCAGCACAACCAACAGGTCTGAGAGGGGATTCATTTGTTATAAAGGACGGTTTTAAAAGATCTCCCGGAAATTTGGAGGATGTTGGAACAAATCTGGCAGGTAGAAGAGCATTTTAAATGATTTTCCTAACCCTCGACTGAAATCTTAGAACCAATATTCAGTCTTAACTATTTTAAAAACAGTATTGAAACTAGATACTCATTTGTACTAGTATTGATTACACTTGCCTAGTTATTACATTAAAATTACATCAAAACACTGGAGGCAGGACCAGAATGGGAACAAACCAATTCTTCATTTGGACTTAAACTGGGCCAATAACTAGGACCAGAACAGGGCAAGTGTGAACGGACTGAAATATACAAATCACGACATCTCTCTTGTAAATGTCTTGAGCTATAACAAAACTGTTACACGACCTAAGGGAATTAAAGAAGATACTCTTGTGTATGTATGTAGGCACAGAGCCTTTTGCTTGGTAGCGAAATCTAGTTTTAGCATCGGTGCATCACTTGACGAGTACCAAATAGCAATATCAGTATCAACGCATCTCATTAGAACTTCTTACAACCTCCACCAAGGCATTGACTGTATATCAAAACATATTAAACTGAGCTCCCTTAAATACAGGGTGTCCCAAAAACTTTGACATCATTTTAAAAGCAATTATCTTGAGAACTATTAAGTCTAGCTCAGTGAACTTGAAGTTTAGTTGTTGAACATCATAAGTTTATTTTGGGACTTTGTTTGCCAGTTGGTGAAGTTTTTCCAAATTTTGCACAGAAGGCTGCACAGTCTTGGGTGACTGTGTACGAGCAGATTCTAAGACGTAAAATGACTTTTCTTTGTGAGTGAACGGCTCAACCTGAAAACAGAACAAAAATAAAACATTAAATTAAAAAAAATCTGTTTTTATACATTCAACAAGAATTGCCATTTTTTGGGACGCCCTGTATATATTTTTTGTTCTTGATAACTGCTACTACATACCTACTGTTAACGGTATTAAATGATAAGACTATGATTTTTTTCCTGTTCATGGACATGTAGCAAGGCCTCTCTTATGAATGTAGAGTTTGACTACCCACGAAAACATCAAGCTTAACACAAACTGATGCTTAGTAAGCGTCTTTCCACTGTTTAAAAGCCTGTACCAGCTCCAAGGTGAATGCAAACCCTCATCTATATTTATGTCCTGCATTTCCTGAATATGGGTTTGAATTGTGGCTGTGGATCCCGGTGTGAACATGGCCTCTGCTCTGTCCCTGTTGTGTTGCAGGAGTAGCCCACATCCATACATCACGGCTCTGGAGAACCGCGAGGACTGCTGGGCCGCTCTGCTCGTGGAGATTGATGACTTCATACGACGAGCCACTGACAGGCAAGTGCAGCCGCAGCGACGGGAGCCTTGAACCCACCTTCCAACCACTCCCTCCCGCTCCGCATGAATCTTAAACGCCATCTGCAAAGAGCGCAGCCTGACATATAACTCACTGGCCACCTGTCTGGGAATAATGTGAAGTAATTGAATGTACAGGCAGAAGCAAAAGAGCACGTGAGAAATGAGGTTTCTCTGCATTCTGCAAGGACCATGTGAGGTTTAGGGAGCTACTGTTTGCTGTTATTAATCAGAAAACTACATTCAACACTGATATTGAATTGAAATTAAAGTTGCACTAACACTTTATTTTAGGGCACACTTATTAACATCTAACTACCTGCTAATTAGGATAGTTGTAAATGGTGAATTTGTCATTAATTAGTATTTATTCAGCCCTTATTAATGTCTAATTCCCTTAAGTTTATTCTTTTAGACATTTACAAGCACATTCCTATTAATACACTCCTTATTACTGCTTATTAGTATGATACTAGGCCATTTTTGACCATAAATTATGTTTCTAATAAGCTTTTTGTGCAAATAAGTAAAAACTATTACTTGTGCTATTAGTCCTTACCAACACCGTTATTACCAAAAGCTTTTTAGAATAATAATTTATGGTCAAAATTGGCCTAGTATCATACTAATAAGCAGTAATAAGGAGTGGAAAGTGAATGTCTAACTAATAAAAGAATAAGCTTATAGGGAATTAAACATTAATAAGGGCTGAATAAATACTAATTAATGACAAATTCACATTTATAACTATCCTAATTAGCAAGTAATTAGATGTTAATAAGTGTGCCCTAAAATAAACTGTTCCCTAACTTTTCTAGTGGCGTTTCGTTTGTTACTATTGAAATGTTTTATATCTTTGCCTGGAAAGTTCCACAGTGTTGCATTGAACTTATTATTGAGACAAACAGGTTACAAGCCAGATCTCTGGAGAGGTCACCCCTCATAGTAAGAATGAATGTTTGCCCCATGTATTTTAGAGTAATGCCATACATTGGAACATTCCTGGTAAAGCAATAAAGTGTTCAGGTGGCAGATACCGTCCAGTAAAGTTATAAAGAGCAGTTATATCATAAATCGACAACAAAAATAGTTTGTTGTTTCAGATGAATAAATAATTGCATAATAGCAGTGTATTGTTTAGATACTGAGAGTATAAGTCAAATGTACAATAGTTCTGTCCTTTATTTTTATTTGGCCTCCCTGCTGGCGTATTTTCCCAGATTGGTTCTATATGACATTGAAATTAAATAGTCATTTAGCAAACACTGGAAAAATTAAACGAGTAAAACATATCTGACTTATATCTTTATGCTAATGAAATGTGTTTTGTTACAGAAATGAGCCAGCTTACATCACCATGCTGGTCCCTTTCCTGCGCTACTTGTACTGTGAGCCCCAGAGGCTTTCCCAGCATGCACTTCTGCGACACAATCTTCTTCGGGTTCTCCTTCCTGTGAGCGCAGCTGTCGGAGTCTGTGAGAATAAAGATGAACAGAGCAGCTCCTCAGTATCTGACAGCCTCCTGCAGTGTCTGTGCCAGCTGGTCTCACACATGCAGGTACGAGGTTACACAGTGTACGCAGGGTCCAAAGGCTTTATTTAGCTGTATGTGTATCTCTGAAAGACGCTTCTGTATGTGGCATCTTCAGAATTCAGATTCTTTTTTTATAAGGACCCTACATAGTTTCCAACATATAATTATAGATTCTTCTTGTTTGTGCCTTCAATAGAAATTATCTGCTAGAGTCCAGAAGTGGAAAAAGTACTGAATCTTTACTTTGCTTAATTCCTCCTAAAGTAAAAGTAACCATCTAAAAATCTACACTAGTTAAAGTAAAAAAGTACTTTAATTTAAAATGTAGCCTGAGTAAATAATTCTAATGCAACACGTTGTTTTAATCAACTTTTTCAGCTTTCACAGATTTGATCCCGAGGTTTTGAACACTGACAGCTCTGTCCGGCGAACCAGGCACATTTGCATTATTTGCATGTTATTCCCTATTTTGCGTTTGAACGCAAATAGCTGTTCGAGGTTTGTCCAGTGGTTTTCTTCGCTTTCCTCTCGAGAATTATTCAATGTACCTTCTTAAATATTGTCCATGTTGACCTCTGTCTGTGGCTTGGCACCAGCATCATCCAAGTTGATCCAAGACAGGCTGACAGTTCTGCACAATGACTTTACATTCAATCAATCAATCAAACTTTATTTATAGAACGCTTTTCATACAAAAAATGCAACACAAAGCGCACATTCATGGCGCGTACAAGCCTGCGCAATTTCCTTTCATTTCTGGCAGATTGTATTTTTTTTTTTTGCATTTCATTTTTTTTCCGTCAATCTGATTTTACTCAGCAACGAGGACGGGTTCCAGCGTAATGAAATAAAATACTTGGGTCAAAATGTACTCAAGTAAAAGTTACCCATTTAAAAAACTACTTAAAAATTAAAAACTACTCAGTTACAGTAACGTGAGTAAATGTAACTCATTACTTTCCACCCTTGCTAAGTGTCATGTTATAATAAAGCTTTGAACGTCAATAACTTTAGATTATTGACAAGAGCTGTTAAGAGTCCTTAAGTGGCAAAAAGTAATCCAAAGAGCCGTGGAACAATCTGATAAAGTGCTGGGTGACTATGGGTAAATATCACTTTATCAAATAACAACGTAACGACATACAAATCTCATGGTACAACATTTTTGCGATATTTTGGAGATGTTTTGGAGAAGAAATGTTCTTTATAACAGATTGTTTTTGCATTGAAATGGAGCAAAGGATCATGGATAGGATATCATGATATTTTGGATATACTGGAGTCATTGAGAATGGGCTAGACCCGAAACGTCTGTCTTTACTCCAGTGCATGTCTACAGACTTGTCATGTTTTGGCTTTAATATACACTTTTTGGCACAAGTCTTGTGTGCGCCTCATTCTTTTACTTTTCACTGTCATAGACCAAAGAAGAAAGAAAGAAATGTTCTTTATAACAGATTGTTTTTGCATTGAAATGGAGCAAAGGATCATGGATAGGATATCACGATATTTTGGTTATTGTCCCCTGCTTACACTTTATAGTGGCAGAATATTTTTGAATTGATGCAGAATTTAAACTTTGAATCTTAAAATCCCCATTGTTTTCACATCAAGACTGTGAGAGAAGTACAAAGGAACCACAGGTTTTACGTACATATGTAGCATTTTAAAATATTAAATTAGTAATGTGCTGAATCAAGCCTGTAATTGAACCTTTAAAACCCTGCCCAGACTCATATTTAGTCTGGTAATAAACTTTGCTTCCAGTCGGTCTTGTTAACCCCCTAATAAACTATGTATAGTATGTTTACATGTCATTCAAGCTATGCTGAAACTGAACTGTACAGGTTCCAGGGCCTGTATCTCCAGAATGAGTTGCTAATTTTAAATCATTTAGGCATTCACTGACCATCACTGTTTCTGCCATTACCTCACTCATGGTAAAATGTGTCACAGAATTACGTGTTTGTTCCACAGATGGACAGTGTAGAGGCGTTGCTGGAGCTGCAGGCCTTCGTCAGCACTCTTCTTTGGGGTCTGATTGGGACGTCGTCAGAGCGGTGGGAGACGGAGAGGGCCGGACTGCTGCTCCAGCTGCTGTGTGCCTGCCACCACTGCCTCCACTTACACGGGGACTGCAGACCCATGCTCCAGCTCATACAACAGCTGCTGTCTGCATGTCAACAGGTTTAACACTTGGGCTCTTTTAGGCTCTTTTCACACTACTGTATTAAGTTTTCATAATAGACCGTTAAAATGTCTTTTCATCTATTGCAAAATCGCGCTCTTGTCAAGTATCATTTGACCTGTTTGACTTTGTTGAATTATAGTGTTGATTATTAAGTTGCATACTGCCATTTTTACAGCTATTTCTTCAGTAGTATTCAGACCACTGTTATTGTTAAACCAATAGATACCATTTGGATTAGATGTGAACTTCCTTTTGCACAATTTGCAGGTCATGGTTCACAGCTTAAGTAAAGCAAATGGACCCATTAATAATGTATTGCAGTCCACTTAACTTCCTGTTTCTCATAGCACACATGGTTGTTGCTTAGACCAAAATGCAAACAATGTACGACTGACTGAAAACAAATCCATACATTCAGTATAAGTAATAGGGTGCATATGCAGAACACAGATGGCATTGTAACTAGTAAGTGTGCATTCAGACGTTTGCAGTGTTTTGATCATTCTGTGACAGGCTATTGTGTTTTAGGAGGTGCCAGTTGACGAGCTGATGATGGGAGTTGCGTTGCTTCTGTTGGAGGCTCCGGCCGCTCAGCAGAGCAGCCTCCTCAGTCTGGGTGAGCATCTATAGGGACCCACTGTAGGCTACATACTGTTCATTATATTTATCAAACTTATGACAGAGTGCTACACAGGCATGCAATTACTCCTGTCTCAACCTGCTCCTACAGGTCCTCCAAACTTTTAATTACAGGCAGCTGCTGTACAGAGGACTATCAGGGCCGATCTCTACACCTACAATGTTTCAGTGTCAGTCACCGTATGATCATAAATCTCAAGCTGTTTTACTGCACTTTCACTCATAAACGAAAAAAATTAGACTCAGAAATGTGCTCGTGAGTGCATCATATATTTGTTTGACAGCAGAATGAACCAGCCATAATGACCATAATTTTGTAATAAACAGGAATTAATTGATTGATTTTATAGTGAAACCAAGAAGACTTTTGGCCCACGGCAAAGAAGTGTTACAAAAATGCGTAGATTTTCATTTACCATAAGATTTTGAGGACCAGTGGTACAATATTTACCAATGACTAGACACACACAGGTATTCTTTCTTACCAATGACCTGCATTCTTCTAGTGTTTGCTAGAATAAATTGAAAAAAACAATTTCAGTTTATTCTATAATCTACGTCAAGTTGTCCAATTTCTCCAACATGTAATTGAATAATTATATAAATGATGGATGAGTAAAGTTGACTTGCTCATCTGCATTTTTCTTCCCTCTGTAAGATGCCCTAAGGAAAGAATTTTATGAGTATGTTCCTAAAGAGCATTCAGTGCGCTTAATGCTGTCCTCAGTGGGCCAGCCAAGACTAGTCCTGTACTTTACCCGATGAGCTTAATGCTTATTAATTAAAATAAGAAACGTTTTTGTCATTTTGCCCGTACAGCTTTATCCCTGACCCCGGAGGACTCAGAGTTCTGTCCGTGGTTGGGTCCGGTCCTGGTTCTTCCCGTTCTGCAGCTTCATTCCTGTCTTGGCCTCACTGAACCTTTGGCGGAGCGACACACACACAAACTCAACCAGCAACTATCCACCCGCCTGCTCCACAGCATCAGCAGGCCCACACAAGCGCCCACACAGGTCTCTGGTTTTCCCACATCCTCTGTCTTGGAGTTTCATTCAACCATTAAACCATTATTTTATATTGTAAGCATGTTTTCTATCGCTTAAGGATTATCAGAATCAGAATCAGAATTACTTTTATTCATCCCCGAGGGGAAATTTTCTTTGTTACAGATGCAACCGACCAAGAGCATGCATATCAAACAAGTTACAAAATAAGCTAAATACAATAAGATAAAAGATAAAATAGCTCTCTCTGGGAAATTATTTACATCATTGACATCTATTGACTATATACATGTGTGATCAGGGAATAGGATGAAAAGGATTGAGTAGTTTGTGAGTTAAAGTGCAGCGTTCAACAGTTTGATGGCGACAGGCAGGAAAGATTTCCTGTGTCTCTCAGTGGAGCAGCGCGGCAGCCGCAGTCTATGGCTGAAAGAGCTCCTCTGATTGTCCAGCACCTTGTGGAGGGGGTGGGAGGGAGAGTCCAGGATAGTCCAGATTTTGTCCAGCATTCTCCTGTCCAACACCACCGCCAGAGAGTCCAGCTCCTCCCCCACAACATGTCCAGCCTTCCTAATGATCTTCTCGAGTCTATTAGTGTCCCTCACGCGCAGACTGCTGCCCCAGCAGACTACAGCGTACATGATGGCACTGGCCACCATAGACTCGTAGAACATCTTGAGCATTGTCCTGCAGATGTCAAAGGACCTCAGCCTCCTCAGGAAATAGAGGCGGCTCTGGCCCTTCTTGTAGACTGCGTCCACGTTCCTGCTCCAGTCCAGTTTATTGTCCAAGTACACCCCCAGGTACTTGTACTCCTCCACCACGTCCACACTGACCCCCCGGATGGAGATGGGGGTCACAGCAGCTTTGGTCCTCCTAAGGTCCACCACCAGTTCCTTTGTCTTCATCACATTGAGCTGGAGGTGGTTCTCCTCACTCCAAGTGACAAAGTTGTCCACTACAGTCCTGTACTCCTCCTCATCACCACCGCTGATGCATCCCACCACTGCAGAGTCGTCAGAAAACTTCTGAAGGTGGCAAGACTGGCTGCAGTAGTTGAAGTCTGTGGTGTAGAGGGTGAAGAGGAAGGGAGACAGGACTGTCCCCTGTGGAGCCCCGGTGTTGCTGACCACTCTGTCCGACACACAGCTCTGCAAACGCACATACTGTGGTCTTCCAGTGAGGTAATCCACAATCCAGGACACCAAGGAGGCATCCACCTGCATCACTGCCAGCTTCTCAGCCAGCAGAGCCGGCCTGATGGTGTTGGAACGCACTGGAGAAGTCAAAAAACATGATCCTCACAGTGGCGGCCGGCTTGTCCAGGTGGGAGTAGACTCTGTGGAGTAGGGTCAGGATGGCGTCATCTACTCCAAGGTGGGGCTGGTAGGCAAACTGGAGAGGGTCTTGCAGATGTTGGACCATAGGCCTCAGCTGCTGCAGGACGAGTTGTTCCAGAGTCTTCATGATGTGGGAGGTCAGTGCCACGGGCCTGTAGTCCTTAGGGTCGCTGGGGCGCGGCGTCTTCGGGACAGGGACGAGGCACGATGTCTTCCACAGCAGGGGGACTCTCTGAAGACTCAGGCTCAGGCTGAAGATCTGGTGCAGAACACCACTGAGCTGGGGAGCACAGCCCTTCAGGACTCTGGGGCTCACTCCATCAGGTCCTGGTGCTTTCCCGGCCTTCAGTCTCAGCAGTTGACACCTCACCTGCTCCTCAGTGACAGTCAGTGTGGAGGTGTCAGGAGGGGGAGGGGTGGTGTCGTCTGAGGTGTGAGCTGGGTCTTCCACAGGAGACGGGGGAGGGAGGGGTAGGGTGCTGACTGCTGCTGGCTGGAACTGGACAGTTCCTGCAGTGTCAAAGCGATTGAAGAAGATGTTGAACTCATTAGCTGTGTTCACGTCTCCCTCAACGCTTCCCCCTCGGGTCGGCTTGTGTCCCGTGATGGTCCTCATGCCGCTCCACACTTCCCTCATGTTGTTCTGCTGAAGTTTCCACTCCAGCTTCCTGGTGTGACAAGACTGTGAATGTATTGTTTTTGTTGCTGTTATGTTCATCAAATGTTTCAGAATGGCATTTATGGCATATTGGTCTTACTGTAATCCATAAAATTGCCCAAAAGTGAATGGTTTTACCTTGTTATCTCTCAGCTTTTGAGACCTACACAAAAAAAGTTTGCGATGAACTTGAAGCTGAAATAGAAATCCAGAAATGGGTACTTTCAACTATATTTACAACTATTCTTTAAAATATTCTTAGGCAGTTCAAAAAGTACTGCAGTTTTTACAATTAAAGACATAAGACATAAACATATTGTGCTAAATTAACTTTAATTAATGAGTTTCTAACCATGTTCTAATGTTGTTCCCCTATTGGTGGCTTCCTTGAGTTGTAGGCTGCTCATTATATTTCAGTCTTCACCTTCCCCCTGTCCACGGCCCCATCTCCGTAATTTATTATTTTAATTTGAATATTAATACCTCCTCCCCAGTACCCAAAGAAAAAAAAAAGTCTTCTATCCATCATATTCTCGAAGACCTGGGCAGTGCAGCCTCACGCAGCCTTCCATGCATTCATTATTCAGTTAAGAAGATATATATTTGTTTTCACAGTGATAATCTAGTCTTTTCTTTACCTAGCCTGGCCGTCAGGTGGTTCTGCCCCTCAGCTCCTGGTTCAGTGAGCTCAGCGTGGCCCTCTGCACTCTGCGCACAGTGGCGTCTGATCCGGAGGCTGCGTGCGATTGGCTGCTATCTGTTTCTTCAGCCCTGACCTCCCACCTGTCCCTGCCCTCCTCCTTCATCCTCATCGTGAGCTACCTCCTGGTCACCAGCCGAGAAGACGTCTGCAAGCTGGTTCTGAGCGCTGTGCAGAGCGTAGCATCAGCTGACCCCTCCCAGGTACACCATATGAGAGGATTATGGGGCTTTAAATTGCTATGAAAATATTTAGAAGGTTGTAGTCTCTTGGATACATCATCCCTACTTCAAGCTCTACTGCATCTTTTGGAGTAATGTATTGGATTAAGGTTAAGGTACAATTTATTGTCCAAATAGCAAAATTTCAATCAATCAAGCAATCAAACTTTATTTGTATAGTACTTTTCATACATTGGAAATGCAACACAAAACGCTTCACATATACCAGAAAAATGACAGTGATTAAAAACAACAGCACCCCCACCCCAGCGTTTCTCCCGTATATGCAACAGTTTAGACAGAAACATAAACCATAAAGCTCCTAAAGGTTATAGTAAAAATAAAAAATAGAGAGCTAGAATTAGATGTAGACTAAGGAAAATAATAATAATTTAATTTAAAACAAATATACTAATAATAACAATTTTATTTAATTTAAAAAACAACTACAAGTTTCATTTAAAAGCTCAATTATAAAGATTACTGTTAAAAATATGAACACAGCAGCAGACCTCAGATCCTCAGGTCGACTGTTCCACAAACGGGGCCGTAAAAACTGAACGCCGCCTCACCGTGAGTTTTAGTTTGGACTCTTGGGACAGTTAAAAGAAGAGACCTGAGGACCTGAGAGTCCGAGAGGCTCATATGATAAAAGCAGATCAGATAAATAAACAGGACTAAGACCTTTAAGAGATTTATACACCAATAAATAAATAAATTTGTCCTGTGCACTTAACCCATGTGACCCCAATAATACCTTTTAGAAAACATACATTGATACTGTGAGCCTGGTTGTGTCTCCTGCTTGTCTGCTTGGAGATAGATAAGTTTAATGCCACTATAAGGAGATAGTGTCAACCACAAAAGTTACACTGTGCACCTTTAAACTTCATTCAGAAAAATTAAGATAAATATCTTGAAAGGTCTAATGTTCTCTCATTGGTAACTAATGTCTGGCAGATCTAAACTCAGAGTTAATCTGGACTAAACAAAGACTAAACAGGGGAAAAAAAAGGTCCAGGTCCTTAAACCAGGACAGGACCAGGACATGTGTGATTGTACCATGAGTTTGTAGAAAGACATTTTTATCCCCTTTTATCCCCTCATGTGATTTTATACCATTCTATCATAATTCTAAACCTTATCCTTACTTCTGTATTTTGTACTGGTAAAGCTTGGTGCTCAACAACATGAAATCAAACTCCGCCTCTTTAATCCAGCGGTAGTTTATTATTGTATTGTAAGTGTATTAGTTTAATGTAATGTGTGAGAAATACGAGCGAGTGAGGGTTAAGTGTATTTGCTGGATTCAGTCCAACGTTCTGTCAGGTTTGTATTGGTTGATGTAATATTATTGCTGATTTGGCACATTGGTAGACCAAACACGGCTGCAAAAGTCACTGTGTCACCCTGACCACCGCAGGCAATGACAAGACAGGGCTTGGTTTATTATTTTGTTCTTCTTGTCTGAAATCCAGAGCACACTTCAATAATTTAAGAAGATGTGAGTCTGGTCCCCTTGTTTTTAGGTTGGTGTGGTTAACAGGTGGATTAGCCAATCAGGGACATGCATGGTCCGTCCGAATCTGAAAAAATATCACTTGGCGCTGTAGAATCAGTGAGCGAAGCACTAAACTCTGCTAATCTGAGGTGAGATTAATTTGATTTTAATTGTAAATTTGAGTATGCCTTTATTTGTCAATTCATATCACAGAAATCATAGTGACCTTCATTCATCACTGAAAAAAAATAAAGATTGCGCAAACACTTTTGGCCGACCTTAAGATGCAACCAGACTGATATAACTCTGTTTATGTCTGATTTGCCAGGCAGTTGTTCTCTATTCCTTAAGAAACAGCTGAAATAGAACAAATTTGTGATGGAAATGTATAAAAAAAAATGTAAAGAAATCTGGTTTTGGTCGTAAGTTTTTATACAGTGCATCCTTCAGTAGAATCTGAGGATTACTGTAAATGTCTAAACTATATTTTGTGGGGTTACATACAGAGCACCACACTGCATTAGCTTCTATGGGACAGCTGATAGTCTGCGCCTCCGTAAGATGATGTGAAATATCACACAGAGCTATAAGCTATAAGTGTCTCATTACCAGGGCTCGTTAGACGTGGTGCACTATTCCCCCCTCGCGCTTAATTGCTCCCAAAGTGCCACTCGTGCCGCTCCTTTGATGCCGAGGTAGAAGGTTATTGGCATATGTGAATCTACAGAATGTCCTGATGTAGTGACTCATACTAAGCTTAACACTTCCTCTTTTTGTTAAAATCTGGATGTCTTTCTGCTGGTTATAGAATTGTATCTAGTTATTGAGCGCTTTGTCAAGTTTTATAGCGTGTCCTTTTTTGTGCAGGGTCTAATATGTTTTTATTGAACAGTATCTAATGAAAAAAACACTTTCTCAATAATAATGTTATGGGTTCAATTGATTTCAGGTTTCAGTGCCTTAAGTAGCACTGAAGGAATATACAGTGGTTTCGTAAACACTTAAAGAGATACTCAAGTTCCAGTGTACATGCTCCTTCCATTTTCACAAAGTATTTATGCAAAATATCATAATTTTTCAACTATTGAGCACAATTTTGTTGATTTGTAGATTTTAGAATTCTTAAAAATGCGTAAATAAAAGTCAACTGCAGTGAAATTACACTATGAAGAGACGGGGACACTCAGTTCTGGTTTCTGTTTTTCATTGTTTTAGATTAATATTGCTTAATAATGCAGATTAATAATGTACAATGATAATCTACTGTACGTATGTTGTAGTTTAATAGGAAATACCAGAAGAAAAAAAAACATTAAAATGTCTTCTTTAAGTTAAACAGGTACAAAAAACGCCTTCTTATGACCAAATGAGCCAGTGCTTAAATCAGTAATGGGCCGTACACACTGCACATTCCTAATTTTATCGATCCAAGTGTGGGCGATATGTCAAGGGTCACAAACCTGAAGGAGACTCTGCGTGTGGCTCCTCCTCCTCCCGCTCAGGTGAAGGGAGGTGGCGACCAGCTGCTTCATGTTAATTAAAGCCCACATATGTCCAAGGAGCGTGACTGCTTTATATGTTTGACCTCAGCACTCACATATGATTAAGTATTAACCCTGCATTGTCCTTCACTCCTCTCTCCTGCTCGGGCCTGTGAAGGCTTAATTGACCGTCCCCCGAAGACGACGTGAGAGACGGAGAAAGGACGAAGAATAACCTGGACATGATGCTCTGTGATGTCCTCAATCGTACGGGCTTTTAGGACTATGAGCTGATTTGGAAAATGTTATAGGACTGCAAATTAGAGGTAGTTAGGAACCTTTTGAAGAATAAAAATAAAACACAAATAAAAATTCACCCAAAATTCATCCAAAAATGTTGAAATGCAAGTATGCAAAGGTGGGGCTTGTTGAACAGTAAGTCATTGGACATTAAGCCATTTTTGTCAATATTGAGGTTTACAATGCACAAAATGTTAAGCTCTACTTTATTACTATTAAATACCGTAAAAAGCATAATATGTCTTCTTTAAAATCATTCAATGTTTTCCTTTGCTGGTCACAAGAACTTAAAAATATAAAATAAATGGTTGGATTGCTATTGACTTTTGTCTTGACTTTGCTGCTGATCGTAGTTGTATTAACTTGTCTGCAGGTTCCTTCTTTACTGCCTGTGCTGCTGTTCAAGTTGGGGAGGGAGACGAGGCCAGAGCTTTCCCAGGCTGTGCTCAACTGTCTGCCAAACCTGGGGACACACAAGGTACTGGAGCAACTGGAACTGTGAATTAGAAATGTAGAAGAAGCTTTTAATAAGATAATCAAGGGTAAAGGTCTCTTATTATGTTACTGTGTGTGTAGTTGTGTGTCCCCATGGTGCTCCAGACCCTGCACGTGTTGGCAAGCGCCCCCAAGCTGCGAGCTGTGGCAATGCGCCTCATGACTGCACTGTGGAAGAAGCAGGTGTGGTGACGTTTGCTTAGTAGTCTGAGTCTGAGCTGTTTGCACACTTGCATTTAATTTAATTTAATTTATTTATTTATAAGGACAATGTACAGTTACATTAAGCACAAAGGCAGAGATGCTTGTACCAGATTCTCGCTTTACAGCTAATTTCCATCTGTAGTCCTCTGGCGGAGGGGTCAGAGTGCAATATTTACAGTGCATTTAAACTTGCAGCCCATGTAACTTCATTTATACAATTTTCCCAATCTTCACATACACACAGTACATTACATCAATTAACATACAAGTACTCCTTGTCTGCCAAAGGACACATACATCCCAATAAACATACACAGTTCATTCTTACTGTAGATGTTACTTGGTACAGGACCGTGTTTACCCCGAGCTACAGCGACTCCTGTCCCAACAAGACAACCGGGTGGTGCTGGGACGCGACGCCCAGTGGGAGCAGCTCCTGTCTAGAGCCGCCTGCCTCCGGGACATCTGCACAGAGAGGTCAGAGGGCAGGGATCAGGAGGGCTCCAGTCTGGGATCAGGTTTGTCAGGCCTGACACTGGATTAACTGAAAGAGCAGTAAAAGACCAACAAAAAGTTCGCCCATCCCGTTCTTGTAACACAATATGTTCCAATGCATCAGGAGGATTTTGGCAAAAGTGGCACCCACAGTCACTGTGGCCTCGCCCAACCTGGGTTTAAGAGGTCAGGACTAAGAACTGTATTTTCTGTTAATGATCTTGAAAATGAAACATATATAATTTTTGTTTTATTAGAGAAAAAAATTAACTTAATTCAGTGTTCCTGGTCACCTCTCCACAGATCTTGCCTCTCACGTGACCTGGTAGTGTTCATGAAGACTGATAAATGTCCCAGGGAAAACCAATAACGAGCACATAGTGGATCCCACACCTGAAAGTAGCAAAAAATTTAGACACACACACAAAAAACATTTAGTGATCTACAAAAACATGTTAAACCAACAATTAAAAGCAATGCAACGAGCAAGTCCTAGTCAGGAAGAAGTGAAAAATGTTTTTGAACCAGTTAACTGAGAGATGTTTTGCAATATATTATTTTCCCTTGACTCAGACCATACCAGCATGGAGGGGACATGCTGGCTGCCACCAGTCTGATGTTAAAGCAGTGCACTAAACCAGACCTGGCCACTCCAGCTGCTCTGGCTCTTCAGGGCCTGCACGAGCTTTGTCGGGCAGAGGTCGGTCACAATTGCACACTAAGACTGTATATATTCTGTATCTACTATTTTATATTTATTTAATTACTGTGGGTGTTCTAGGTAGTGGATATAGTGTCAACATGGAGGACTTTGGGGCCTGAATTAAGAGCCGATTCTCGTCCCCTGATCGTCAAAGCCACTGCTGAACTGTTGGCTCTGGTTCCTCAGCTACCAGTAAAATCTGAGGCATATGAGGTACTGCAAAAATAATGTTGTTTTTCACTAATGCTGATTTGTTTACGAGTGTCTGTTAGGAGAGGCTAGGATGTGTTGTTTACGTTTTTTTCTTTTGTCTTTCTCTTTTTCTCTCTTTCATAGAATCTCAAGGCAGAGGCGGTTGCTCTGCTCTGGAATTATGTTGTAAACAAGGTCAGTTTTCTATAGATGCTTAACCATGGTTTTCTTTTTAAAACCACAAAACCTTCAGCATGTATTGTGAAGCGGTAGTAAAAACTCTGTACTACTACTACTACACACCACACTGCCATTATGTGTACGCTGTCTTACAGGATCCAGAGGTTGCGAGCTGTGGATACAAGGCTCTGGCAGAATATCCTGAAGTCAATCACAAAGTCACTTTACTTCCCGAGGCTGTAAGATTACTTTAATAGCTTTTAAATCTTATTAAGTATGATAAATACCCAGTATGGATAGGTTTTGAATGGTTGATTTGGTAGCCAGTAATCAAACGTCAGTCTTTTCCCCTTTCAAACTATCCCCGAAACACACACACAAAATTATTCATTATTTTTTGTTCGCTTAATATCTGTCACAACTCTAATCTAATGTCCATGGTATAGCATTAAATATTGTATTTCCATGGAGAAAAACAGGAGACGTGACCAAGGTCAGGTCCCAAGTCAATTTACAGGTCATATGTGAAGAAGAGTAAGACTATATTGTAAGATTTTGATTGTTTTCAGGGTATTTTTAGCGACAAAAACTCTTGAATTGAATAAATAGAAGAGAGAATTGTTTATGTCGTATTGTGGAATACTCCAGGCAAAGAAATAACCTCCAAAATGTACAGAGTGCACCTTTAATTATATACAACAAGTTTTGTACTTTTGGTCATATACTAAAAATGATCATAATAGTTATAATAATAATATTTGTTTTTAATATTTTTATTGTCTTCAGGCCCAGCCAGTCACAAAGCAGCCAGAGAGTGGAGAGGATGAGGAGGGCAAAGATGAAGAGGAGAAGGACTTGTCTGTGCCTGGTTCTTCTTATGTAAAGCTCCTGTCTCTCAGTCCTGCCTCTGTCCTTTCAGGTACACATCAGACTGCACACAAACCACATGAGGGTCAACTTACAGCTTCAGTCTCTTCAAACAAAAGGGCTGTCTGTCATCTCTGCATTACTTACTCTGATATTATGGCTTGTGTTGTAGCTCTCCAAGTGTTCCTGACGTCGCTTGTGAAACAGGAGATGAAAGAGATGCCTCGGGGGGTGTACTTCTCTGCTTTGAGGCAGGGTGGGCTGCGCTCTGATCAGGGGAAAACCGTGGCTGGGATCCCCTCATTTATGCTCAAGACTTATGAGAAGAACAAGCAGCCCGGACTCAAGCCAGGACTATCAGGTCACAGCAGAATTTAAGATAAGGGTGAAAATATGAATGCAGATACAAACTGAGACTAATATTAGTATCAAAACTAGATGTTCACCTAAATAATTTACATAGTTGGGCCAACCAAAGGGTCTTCTACAACTGTAATACTCCAATCCTTCTAAAGTCTTAAATCCTAATGATCTCTTTTGTGTTTCAGGTGGTCTTCTCCTGTGTTATGAGCTGCCAGTGCAGACAGACCGCGACGGCAGACCCATCGACCGCTTCCTGATGAGCCGCAGCCGGAGCTACCAGCAGACCCTCAGCACCCTCATCCACGAGGTGAGGCTGTGCAGATGTGAGACACTGGGGCTGATACAACCTTAGGCAAAGATGTTCCACTGTCTTTGTCTATTCTCTTTTTAAGGGGCACTAAACACCTGTTAAATAATCAAGAAATAATTCAATTTGTAAAAGTGGCACAGACTAAATAATTCATGATGGTTTTCATGTCCTTATCCCAGGTGAACATTCAGCCTTCAGAATGGCACCGGTCCCTCCTCCTGCCTCAGGCCTGGAGGAGCTTCATGAGCAGAGCTTTCCAGGCTGTTCTTCAGGTTTGTGCCCGTTTTGGTTCACAGATTATTTAATAACAATGATTTTTATCTTGGATAATGTTTGAAGAGGGGTCTCAATGACACATTATACAATTCCCAGCTGATCCATGAAAACCTGTGGGTTGTATTTGTGTGATTTAATGTGACCCAACTCATGGTGAAGACTGCCATCTGTTGGCCATCTGAATACGGCATGAACATATTTCTGGTGTCATACTGTATACAATAGCAGTACAATATCCTTGTAAGACGCAGTGTCCTGAGTGTCTCTGTGTGTTTGTTTGTGCTCAGGGCCGTCGTGCTGATTTGGAAATGCAGCAGAAACAAGGCAAAGACCATCATGAGGAGCTGCAGTACCAGCACCACTGTGCCTGGCTCTGGTCAGACCCATTTTAACACTTCAACGATAAATAGGGTCACACACAATTTCAGCATTAACTTGCCAATGTATTATTCATTTACTTTTTTAATCATGTGCAGGGCCAGAGATCAGTTAGCAGATGTCATCAAAACTGCCACTAAGTGAGTTTTGTTACTTTATTTGCTTTATTATAACTTTCACGTGTCCTAGATATCATTCTGTGTATTTATATATTTTTTAAAGTAATAATCTGTTTTAAATATGCAGGGATAGCCCAGTTGTCCAGGGGAACTCCATTTTGGCTCTGAGTGGTCTGGCTGCTGTTCTGGCCAAGTACGAGAGCAACCTGCCCACTGACAGTGAGGGCAGCCTGGGGGTAAACTGCTCTGTTTGCTTTACCTTTGTAATATCATGCAGCCAGTATGAATAAAGTAACCCTTGTGTGTCTGTGTGCCAGGCTGGTCCAGAGTTTGTGCCCACCTCCAGCTGGTTGGCCATGGTTCTGGACACTCTGCTCAGCATCATATGCAGCAGCTACAAAGCCAAGGGACAGGTTTTTCCATGGTTCCTCCATGTACGTCTTATTCATCCGCTTTTTACTGAGTTTAATATTTTTAGAAAATATGCAGCTCTTTTCACTTATCAGTGGTGCAGTGTTTTCTATAGATCAATATTGGTTAAAGTGTAAATTTAAATTCCCACTACCACATTGACTATATTGTAAAAGCAACATTCTGTGACAAATTTATACCACTGCACTGTTTGCTGTCTGCATCTAATATATTTTTTTTATCAAGTTTATGAAATATTTTTTCAAGTTTATCAATCATAAACCTGGAGTAAAGAGCCACTGGCATGGCCTGACTGAACATTAACCACGCCTGCTTCACTTTTCCTGTCTGATAAAAGACAAGGCAAGTTTATCTGTACAGCATTTTGTACACAAAGTAATTCAACGTGCTTTACGGAATAAGAAATACATTAAAATCACAATACCAACAAATCAAAACATAAATAATCATCATAAAAATAAAAAGAGAGAGAGACATTAAAGAAGAAGAGTGCAGAATGAAAAATAAAAACCTTTCAGTCATTTGCAGCTAAACAGAACTGTTTTGAGTCTGGATTTAAACAGAATCAAAATAGAGGCTTGTCTCACGTCTGCTCGGCCATGGAGAGACTTGTACACAAGCAGAGCGGCTTTAAAGTCTATTCTCTGAGCCACAGGAAGTCAGTGCAGAGACCTGAGTGCAGGACTAATGTGCTTGTACTTCCTGGATGGAGTCAGGACCCGAGCTGCAGAGTTCTGGATGTACTGCAGCTCTCACAGCTCATTTGGAGAAGCCAGTGGCTGTAAATTTGTGCCTGTACCCAGAAATTCATGCATGTGGCCATGTAAAAGAGCTGTGATATCTTACAACTAGTCAGATACATTTAAATACCCTCTAAACATCAAATTTTGCAGTTTGACAATTAGGTAATTCGCCTATGACAGAAATGACCAGATAGACCCATATTCTTAAAAAAAAATGACCAAGATGCTCCTGTTTAGTTTAAAAAACTGATTTAGCTGCTGTCTTTATAATGATGATGATGGGTATAGCGAATCAGGTGCTCTACAAATCAGTATTAATCAACAATACTTGAAATTACACGTGCCACATACAGAGCTTAACAAATTTATTAGACCACCTGTCATGAAAACATAAATAGCTTCATAGTATATCAAAAATTTGTTTTAAATGAACAATTTCATTGTTATTCATTAAGAAAATAGTCCTTGTTGACAAATAATAACCAAAATGTGAATATTTTTTGTGAGCACCTTTAGCGCAAATAACAGCTGCATTCTTGCTGCTTTATTTTTATGTTGCTTTGCAAAGTCTCTTTTGTTATTGAGTTCCAAATAGTTTCTAGCTGTTCCCAGAGACTTGTTTTGGATGAGACTTTGGTGTCATCTTTGGAAAACATTAAACTTGAACATTTATGGATAGCAATAATAGTTCTATTTTAGCATTAAAGATATGGTTTTGATGAAAAGATTTTGCATATACTAGCGGATTAACCATTATAGAAACATCAAATGATGTTGTTAAACTGAAATACTGTTAAAGTATGTATGGCATCAGTGGCAAACACCTTATACTGGGTGGTGGTCTCATAAATTTGTTAATCACTGTAGATATTATACAAATTCATCCACACTCATCTAGTCACACTAATATGTCTTTGCTCTGCTCTTCTCAGCGTTCTTACTCTGGTGAGAACACGGCCAGCGCCATCGCCCGCTCGTGTGCCAGCCTGGCCCTGTCCCTGCTGGTCCCGGTGCTGGTGGTGTGGCAGAGGGACGGGGTGGCCCAGGTCCTGGCCGCTCTACAGTCCGCCCTGCCCGGGTCACCCTCGGCCGACGACTCCCAGGTGGTACAGTTCCACTCCGGGTTGGCTCTGGGCATGGTGCTGTCCAGCCTGCATCACCAGCGCCTCAGGTCCGTTGGGTGAAGCTGAATTTGGAGCTTCTGACTGTTTTTGTGGCTGATGTTTGTGTGTTTTGTGCAGTGATTTCTCAAAGCAGAACGACACCGAGCTAATGGCGAAGGGGCTGGATGCATTGGAAAGCTGCTCCTTCAACCCCAACCTCGAATACAAGTTAGTACAGCTCTTTGTTTATGACACATCAATGTTTTTATTGATTATTTTTTATCTGTTTTATTGTTATTTCTTTTCATGCCTGCCTTATCTCCTGTTGAATTTGTGTAGACTGTCTTGTTTTAATGTGTCTAAACAAATTAATTCAGTTTAATTGGATTCGAATAACAATAAACACAAGTAATTTGCTATTCCCAATAAAAAAAAGTGCACTGGTACCATTTCAACAAGAACATAAACACCTCTAACAACAAAATGCTGCAGAAGAATCATTTTGCTCTATCTTAATGGCTCTTCAGTAACAGCGCTTTTTGTAACTCAAGCAGTTCTGAGCAACTACAATTAAAAAATCTGTTAACTTTGTAAGCTCAGTTTTAATTTCTGGGTTTTGTTTTGCAGTACCGGTTGCTTACTTGGTCTTGGTTTGGTGCTGGCGTCTCTCTGCGCGCACGGGCAGCCAGAACAACAATTCCACGTCGCCAAGATTTTAGACAAACTATTGTCCGATCTGCAAGACAGCAGCGCACAGAGCCGCATGCTGCAAGAGGTACAGGAAGATATTTGATCACTGTGTTTATTTTGTCATTGGGCGGAATGGCTTAGTTGTAATACTGTGTGTTTTCTTATGACTGTTTTCAGGTTTTGGCGTACTCAGTCGCATCTGCTGGTGTTTCTGCCTTCAGTGCTGGACTCATCGACGCGACCAAGGCTGAGGAGATCATGACCACTCTGCGCACTCTGACAGAAGAAAGCCAGCAGGTTCCTAGTGTTTTGAAGATGTTACTGCACCGGGTTTGGTCGAAAAACTGTAGTGGTTCAGCTCTTCTGTTTGTCTGTGTGTTTAGACTCCCGGTTTCTCGCTGGCTTTAGGTCTGGTGGTGCATGGTCTGTCCTCCTCTGGGCACGGTAAAGCAGAGGACATCCACCCTCGTCTGCTGGCTGCGTGGATTAAAATTCTTCTAGCGGAGGTAAAAATCAGCAGCAGCAGCATTTATTTATTGCTCATGCTATTATTTTGTTGGCATTAACTTAAAGAGAATAACAACAACAACAAATCTGACATTTAACAATATAATAAATACATAAATACATATTCTAACCATTATTTATCTTGAACAAAAGGAACGGGAAGAAGATAAATCTTATAAACCCTGCTCCTTTCACAGATTTCTTCAATAATCAGTCCCTAAAAACCAAACCAAGTCACCAATGAGCCATATGTAGCTGTATCACAATATCTCTCTTGTGCTTTCATTAACTTTAAACTTTTTCCTTAGTCACATTGTCATTATTTTATCCTTGTACATTTTCTTAAATCTAGAAACACTAGTGCAACTTTTAAAATCATAATTTAACAAGTTTCATATCTTGACTCACTACACAGAGATGCATTTCTGTTTTAATGTTGTCCATGAGAACACAGTTTGAAAAAAATATTGTTTTCTCTGGTCACAGTCCTCCGAGACAAACGTAAAAAGATTTTGTAGAGCTTCTTTGTTTAGCTCTACACAGAACCAATAAAATCTTAAGATAAACTATGTCTTGAAACTTTAGTTTATTAGAGTTAACAAACAGGCGAGTGTGTGTAAAATCCCTCAGTCGTCCAGGTAGAATCCACGGCAAAGGAGAGAGTTCAATTTGTCAACTGGACAAGAGTTTATTAAACTTTTGTCCAGCTGACAAATTGAACTCTGTCCTTTGCACAAACAGGTGAGTGGGGTGCTCTCTGAAACCCTTTTTGTTGATGATTTGTATTGCTCTTTTGTGCAGCAGGAACAAAGGTTTTATGGTTCTTGGATAAACATTGCCCCAAACTTCTGAGCAGTAGCTAAAATATGAGAAGATTAATGAGCAATATAACATGTGAAGTGATTTACAATCTAACAAATCTTTTACTTTATATATTATACCAATATTTTTTACTGATTTCCTTTTTATGGAGTCTACATGAGACTTCCAATACATTTTTTCATCTAAAATTGTTCCCAAGAATTATATCTCACTCACTCTCTTTATGCTAACATTATCAATAGCTCTTGTCACATTTTCATTCTTTTCAAAGAATATTCTGTATTTCAAGAGTCAAAATTTCATCAAAATCCTAAAATTGCCTGAAATGTGTTAAACTTTCAAAGGTACAAGATATTATAAAGAGCTCCATGTTGAGGTGTAATGTTATTGTAATAAAATGTTTCTTTGGTTTCAGGGATGTCCAACAATGCAGAGACTGGCTGCCGTCAATGGCCTGGTGGCTTTAGTGGGGTCTGAGACATACCTCATTCAAGTGAGCGAGCTGTAACTGTGTAGATTATTTAGATTATCTTCTTCTTGCTATAGCCCAAAATGAACAATACCACTAGTTTACAGAATTTTAATAAAACTGTGTCTTATTTCTAACAGCTGAAAAGTGAGTCAGAGCTCTCGTCTCAGCAGCAGAACCGTTTGAACGAGGTCATCCGTGCCATTACACAGGTATTACATCAGTAACATGAATAAATTACCATCTTACCACCATTTTACCATCAACCAATGATGTATATATTGTATTTTCATCTCCAGATCATCACGTTCTCTGGAGCTATAGGATTACAGTCCAACGGTGCATGTTTAGTGGGTCACTTGTACTTGGCCCACATGTCGACTAGTCACAGCCACACAGCAGGTACAAAACTTCTACTTTAAGACAAATTCATATGTTTTTTGGAATAGTACCTGGGGTCGTGATTATTGATCATAGTTAGACATGAGTCCGGTACCAGTTTGGAAACTAAAGTTGAGATTTCTTTTTATTACAGGAAGTAGCATTTTCAATTCAATCCATTTTTCAGTTTCCAAAGTGCCGCACAAATACACAATAATAACAACAATAATATAGCATAATTATAAAATAAACATATTAATTATACTAGTCTTAAACAATAAAACCAGTAAAATAAGAGCAAAACCATAGAATAGCAATAAATAAAACCAATAAAATAAAAATAAATAGAAGACACAGAGATTTGCAACATGCAGGGGCAATTTATGCGGTAAAGTTAGGAGTAAGGTTTTTTTTTTCATATGCACTTAAACCAGAAAATCTCTTAAACTTAAATCATTTGTTTTTCTTGCTCTTATTGCTTTTACTGAAAAACACACTTTGTTTGTTTGTAATTAGTTCCTCTAGATTTTAGTTACTTACCAGAAAGGAGCGTGATCCGAGCCATCGCTGACTTCATCACCGAGGCTGGAAAAAAGGGTGCGTACCTTATTTTAATACTTATCTTTCATGTCAAATAAATAATATTGGTTAATGCTACAGAGCAATAAGTTTTCTTGTCTGTTTATCACAATAGGGCCAGAGTTTTCCCACCCAGATCTGGTTAAAACCGCGCTCACACCTTTGGCATCAAATGGGTCGAGTTTCCAATTCCCGCCCATTAACTGGAGTTCGGCCCTGTCCCCTCTGATGCGACTAGGATTCGGTATGAGCTGTATCCAGAATATAAAGTCATAAAATGTGCAGTTTGATTAATATTCCTACACTTGGATCAGGAGAGGAGGTCCAGCATCAGTGCTTGGTGTTGGCTGCCAGTCAAGCCCAGTCTTCCCATAGTTCTGCCCTGTTCCTGGGATCGTGGATATCACCTCCTCTAGTGCACAGCCTTAGTGTAAGTTCTATGTCACATTTATTTGCATATTTGAATTTTGAGGTGAGCCAGAGATGACACGCTTATAATAATTCTTAAAGGGGAACTCTGGCACGTTTGAAGCTAAAGTCCGTTGCTAGAGGTGGTCAAATTCTGTCAGAAGCCAAAAAACAGCACAGATCAGTGTTTCCTCGGCGGAGATCTCACTGTGGCAATGAGTCTTTCAAGGCAACAAACTAGTGTAGTGATGAGGGCAAGTTCTTAACTTCCATGTAAAACGCCAATTTGCTTCACATTGAAGAAGTTTAACATCACTTTAACCCATCTTACAACAGCCACGAGTCTAACAAACAAAACGCTCTGCCTGGTTCACTCATTAGTGTCTGGAAATGTTATAAAACAACTTTATAAGCAGCTTTACACTTATCTCTATTGATTTCCCACTGCGCATGTGAAAGCCCAAAAGACTCGCTCGCCGATGTAGTTTCTAATCCCTTTTATTTACGAGTGAATTATATTTTTTTTTTAAAACGCTAAAAAAATACATTCCTGAACCATTTTTCTTTCAACAACTTTCAGTTTCTCTTCTTCTTCACCGTATATTATAAAGTTGTTTTATAACGTTTCCAGTCACTGATGAGTGAACCAGGCAGAGCGTTTTGTTTTTTAGACTCGTGGCTGGTGTAAGATGGGTTAGAAAGTGGTGTTAAGCTTTTTCAGTGTGAAGCAAATTAGCGTGTGCTTGCCCCCATCACTACACTAGTTTGTTGCCTTGACAGACTCACTGCCACAGTGAGATCTCCGCCGAGGAAACACTGATCTGTGCCGTTTTTTGGCTTCTGACAGAATTCGACCACCTCTAGCAACGGACTCTAGCTTCAAACGTGCCGGAGTTCCCCTTTAACACAATGAACAGAAACAAATTGTGCAACATTTTATCACTATCATACCACTATTAACTGATCTGCTTTACAGAATAGTTTAAAACGTCTTGTGTCTTTCGTAGCACCAGACGCGCGCCCACCTGTACGAGACGTTGGGCGTGTGGATGAAGCACGTCGCCGAGGACAAACTGCAGGTGTATGTGGAGAGCCTGGGTCTGCAGCACTTCCGGGAGGCCCAGCGACCCCAGCGCCTGCTCCTGTGCCGCTCGCTCCTGCAGGGCCTCGCTCAGGCCATGTCCCTGCCGAACCCCCCCAACAGCTGCTGGAGCCTCCTCTGCTCCACCACCGAGAAGATCTTTAACCTGCTGCCAAATAATATTCAGGTGTGCAGTGATCATGTCGTTCTTTTGTATAGCTGGATTTCATTTGACAGTTTTGTTAAATGTCCTTTATCTTATTATTATTATTTTATTTTTTCAGGACGCTGAGGTGGAGTTGTACGTGGGAATTGCCAAATGCCTCTCAGAAATGTCCGATACTGAAATTGACAGAATAGCCAAAGTCACGGAGGTATTTATCTACTGTAAAGCTGAGTAACTTTTCTGGTAGAGGATCCGCCACCTGCATAACTCAAGTGGATATTATTGCTTTGTTCTACAGTCTGGCATCACACTGCAAATTTCTCTGATCTGGCCAAGATTTTAAAACTTATATCAGGTTATTCATCTTGTTTTCAGATTTATTATCTACTTACAACTTCTGAATTGGTTGTGTAATCTTAAAAAATGTCACATATATTTCTTCCGTGACGCAACTAGTCAGAAAATCTTAAAATTAGGCAATAAGGGTTAGTTTTCCCTGCAACACTTAACTTATTTTTAGATTCAGTGATACAGATTTGCTTGATACAAGACTGACTACGAAGTACTATCATGTCAGACTGATTTCAAGTACTTATATCTAGAATTTAGCATTTTTAAATTTATAATCAGGCCATTCATACTAATCTTAAACTTGTTTTAAGTATGTTTATCTAGAAATTAAAGCATTTTATATAGAATTTGTTGTCTGAGAACTTATTATCAGACCATGAACACTAATTATAAACTGGTTCATCTAAAACTTCATAAACTTGTTTTAAGTATGTTTGTCTAGAACTGAGCAGAATTTTAAGCATTTTATCTAGAATTTGGCATCCATAAACTTATTTCCAACCCATGAACACAACCAGAGACTGTTTCATTCTAGTTCTAGAAGTCGTTTATTTTAAGATAACTTGTCAAATAAAATGATCTTGCTACATGGACAGATAGTTTCACTACTTTTAAGTCATTTTCAGATAGATTTAAGTGTTTATATCTTAAATTTTGGCCGAACTTTTTTACATTGTAGTTACTGTTTTAGTTCTAGTTAGTTTAGTTATAGTTCAAATTTCACAGGGGGAGTACTTCAATTTTGTGATGTTTTCTAATGTTTTAATAGAATATAATTTACATACTTGGCTGTGTTTTTATTTTACGTTAACTTTAGTAACCAACACCGCATTTTCTTCCAGACTCAGATGGAGAAGTGCGGTTTTGTCCTCTGCTACCTGACGTCCCGGGGCAGGGTGCCTCTTTTGGGTGTCAATGACATCATCTCCGGGGTGCTCCGGGGTTGGCCCAGGTGCCGAGTCGACTGGTTACTGCAGCAAACCTTCTACCAGTGTCGTCTGGCCGCCAGCGCTCACACAGGTCCGCTTAGAAATAGATCCTGCCTGGGTAAAAATGTGTAAAGTAGTTGTAATTTAAATGACAAGAATACAACTTACAATATTTTTCACTATAAGTTTTTTCATGTTTGGGTGGTGTGACATATATTAACATATATAATTTCACATGTTTGTTATTTTCACACTGACAGCCACGAGGGGGCGCTCTAAAGCTTGTGTGCCAGTATCTGCTACTCCCATTATTCCTGCACCACTGAAAATTTTAAGTTTAGACATCAACTTATAAAGACAACTTAGAAAGACTGAACACAAATGCCGCCAAAAAGAAAATCATATTCTGCAGATTACAAGCTGCAAGTGGTGAAACATGCAGCTGAAAACAGTGATTGAGCAGCAGAGAGAAAGTTTGGAGCGAGAGAGAAACTTGTGAGGGACTGGAGAAAAGTGGAGGATACTCGAATTGCAACGAAGAAAACAAAAAAAGCTGTTACTGCTTCATGCGACACAACCGCCTCTATCAGAACACGGATAACGACGTCCCAAATGCAAATGTCCAAGTCGAGGTCAACAGTTTGACGTGTTAAAATGTCTGTTCTTGGTTTCTGATTTTATAAAATACTCCCCCCCCCCCAAAAGTCCAGTGCGACTTATATGTTTTTTTTTCTTCATTATGCATTGTTTGGCTGGTACGACTTATACTCCAGAGCGATTTATAGTGCGGAAAATACGGTAATTTAGACTTAAACAAACTTTATTGATCCACAAGGGCAATTATTTGGACACAGTAGCTCACACATCACAATATAATATAATAACAAAGAGTAAAAACAAATATAAATGGTAATGACAAATTCTAAATAAGTAGTAAAAAAGAGAGCAAGAAATGGGTGTCAAATTTACTTTGCATCTTGGATTGTATTTAGCAATAACCATAGCTGAGCAGTAAATAGTGTAATGGAGGTTATAGATGCAGCCACAAGGGGGCACTTAAGTCAGACAGTGTTTGGCTCTAAACATAAGTAACTGTTCTGCCGTTTTCTTAGGTGTGACCAAAAGGATGGAGTGGCTCTTGGAGTTGATGGGACTCATCAGGAATATTATGTATGGTGCAACCCCCGTCTCTTGTGGCGACGTTAAAATGGTTTGTTTTCCATTAATCATGTCTTTGCATGTACCAAAAATATGTATTTCGAGTTCATATTTTGAGCACAATTACATTTATTTACATCCTTTAATGCTAGTGCTACATTTAATTCATCTTGATGAGCAATTAGAGAAGATAAAAAGGTTTACGTTGGTAGTAACCTTATATGTTTTAGGTTGAATTGTCAAACAGATGCATGAATTGTTGCTTTTGAATTCCCTTTAGGCCACAGACTTCCTGCTGCAGGTCTTCTGTGCCGCTGTTGTTTCATGGGGGGACCACTCAATGCCCCTTCTCCTTGGCGTCCGGGCGCAGTGGTTCCCATGGCAACCCGCTCCCAAACCTCCAGCTATAAGACACGGACTCTACGGAAGAGACTCGTTCCCGGAGCATTCCCTCCCGCCGTGCGTTTTGGGGCTCTCCCACAGCCTGCCCCTGCTGCTGGCCAAAGACCCCTGGAGCAGCCAGACACAGAAGGTAGGTCCAGGAATGACGAGAGGTTTAATCGCTTAATCCAACAAATGTTAAGGCCTTTTGTTGTTTCAGTTTATAGACTGGCACCTCAGTGTGACAGAGGCCCCGCAGGAGAATATATCGGCATCCAGCCTCTCAGCAGTTAAAGGTAAAGAACAGTGTTTTATAGAACTCAAGACTGTGCGTGTTCAGCCTAATGTTAAACCAATAGAGATTTTAAAATGTTAAATACATCTTTACAAATAAATGTAAACGTGTCAGCTGATAGTTGTGCAATTTCTGAACGTTACTTTGACGGGACTGCACATTGAATCCTTCACAACTAAAATAATGGCACAATACTCCCTCATAACAGACACTTTCATTCTCCTTGATTGAATTAAAATCAAATGATTGTTATTTTTGTTGCAGCTTGTCTCCTGGCTTTGCGGCCCTGTCCGGATTTCAAGAAGAAAACCATTTGGACCAGAGCTTACGGCTGGTAGATCAACAAAGAAATCCTACCTCTGCATAGACTGAAGTACTAACGGGCTTACATGTTCCTCGAAGACTTGTTGATACAGGAAATGCCTAAGCTCCTAATGCTGCTTTTGTAAAGTTCTCAGTTCTTTGGCAAAAATCTCCTTTCAGTTTTGTTTTTTCTTGTTCCATTTGTCAAGACGGTGCCTTCTCTTTTAGCCACTGCCAAACAGTTACACTATAACCACAAACCATTTCATCATTAATCATGCAGTATTATGTACAAATAGTTACACAATAATTTTCCATCCTTATTGCATCTTTACCAAGTACCAAAAGTGTTAAGTTGCTGAACAGAACTGAGGCTGGTGGGTGCTGTCACGGTGGAGTTGGGTTCATCTGAAGGTGGAGTTGCAGGACTGATAATAATAATAATAATAATGATGCATCAGTTTTATATAGCACTTTTCAAGACACTCAAAGATGCTTTACAGTTCATTATTCATTCACTCCAGACCCGGTGGTGGTAAACTACTATTGTAGCCACAGCTGCCCTGGGGCAGACTGACGGACAGAGGAACCGATGGCGCAGATTGGCAGCCTCGCTTCCGTTTTTGTCACTGGCGCCCCCCTGTGGCACCTGGAATTCCCAGTGTCTCCCATCCAAGTACTAACCAGGCTCAGCCCTGCTGAGCTTCTGAGATCTGACGGGATCAGGCTTTGACAAGCCGGTATGGCCACAATGATGTGTGGTAAAGCCTGGTAGAGGGCGAAGCCTGTGGAAACAGTTTTACAAAAGGACAGTGGAGGTGTTTTCTAAAAGGATCTAACTCCAGACGCCAGGCCTAAGTCAATACATTTGTCTTTTTAGAAACATTCCCGCTCCATGTTTCCATAAAAGCCGTTAAAGTTGTGTACGGTAATAAGGTGTCTCAATACTGACAACAATAAACCAAAAAATACCATTCTGGTGTTTGTGTTCGTTTCTTATTAATAGTTGTGAGCTTGTTTAAGTCTTTGTACGTTGCAGTGGACCCTTTCGCCCTCACACACACACACACACGCACACACGCACACGCACACACACGCTTAAACACTTTCCTCATGTTCATTTGCTTTGCCAGATCATTTCCTGTTCTTCAGATCGCTTCCCCTTTTGCAATAATTGATTCTGAGTTTTGACAGTGGAGTAAACCTAAAAAAAAAGAAATCCAGAAAAGAGAAGTAGCTGGCCGCAATTTGAGTCTTAAAGAAATCTGAAAAAAATCTCAGATTATAAATGAATTCTGAACCTATTTTAGTGGCCAAACATTAATTTGAATGTTTTCACGTTGTCTTGCATATCATTGGAACTTAGTTTCTGTGTTTTGGGGGGAAATGATCACATTTCCGGGTGGAGAGTCCTTCACCTGCATGACTCTGTGATATGTTAGGCCTGGTATCACCTGTTTGTCTTCAGGGAGAAATATAAGTTTAATGTTTTACTGTGTTTCTGTCAGAGTAGTGATAGTGCACCTTCCCACTGAAAGCATGAACTGTTGAGGGAATATTTGTAATTTCTTTTAGAGGAGGAGTGCAAAATACATTTTCTGATGGTTTAAAATCTTTTAATAGCACATCATTTGGATTGGGCTATATGTTTTTACTTTATTGAACTTTAATAACCAAGAAGAAGTGAAGAGCTGTTTTGTCCTCTGCTGTCTGGCGTCCCAGGGCAGGGTGCCTCTTTTGGGTGTCAACGCACCGAAGGGTCGTTTTACTGCAGCAGATCTTTTACCGGTGTCTCCCAGCAGTGAGCACTCACACAGATCCACTTAGGACTAGATTCTGCCTGGTTAAAAAGGAGTAGTTGTAATTTAAATAACAAGAATACAACTCTCTGCATCTGCTCTTGGTTTGTATTTAGCAATAACTGAAATATTGTGTATGGTGCAACCTCTGTCTCTTATGTTGAGGTCAAGGTGTGTTTTACTTTGTCATGTCTAGTAGTCAATGTTGTGAAATAACTTGCACCAAATTATGTATTTAGTATTGTATTAAGTTTATTTGTATAGCACAGTTTGTACACAAAGTAATTCAAAGTGCTTTACAGAATAAGAAATACATTAAAATCACAATGCAAACAAATTAAAACATAAATAATCATCATCAAATTTTAAAATAGAGATGCAACATTAAATTAGACAGAATTAGAGAGAAGAGTAGAGTGCGGAGTGGAAAATTAAATAGTGCATATTTTGACTCTGTAATTACACTTACTGTTTCATTTGTTTGTTTGTTTCATGTATGCGTGTGTTTTTTTCTCTCTCAAAATCCGTAATAAATAAATGCATAACAACAGGGACGTGCACAGAAATTTTGAGGGGCAGTTGCTCTGACATGAAGAACGGGGCACCGCACGCCAAACATTAACGAACTATAATAAAATGTATTAGTTTCAATTTCCCTGCAATGCTAAAGGTTCCAAATAGATGGCGCACTCTAGATACAGTAATACATAAAACCAAGTAATTTATAAAGGCCCTAAACTCATAACCCAGGGGTAGAACTATATGTTGAACACGTCTTCCTCACTTATGGTCCGAAAACCTTCCCATAAAGCACTGAGGCCAAGTCTATATCTAGTGTGCCTCGCCTCCTCTTGTACGGCGTGGACTCCGCACGTGGATCGTGTCTTGTCGCGTGCGCTGCGTGGACCGCGCTTCTTCCTGTGCGCCTCTAATCCAGAACTAACACCAGGACTAAGGCAGGTCTAAAGCAGGTCTAAACCAGATCTAAAACCAGGACTAAACAAGCATTAAACCAGGTCTTAAACCAGGTCTAAACCAGGTCTAACGCCAAACAAGAATTTGCAGGAGATGGTTGCTACATTAATTTAGGGCTTGCTCAGCGGGACCGGGGCTCTCCGCGGGGATTGTGGGTAATCTCTTTTTACTTGGCGCGCGCAGGCTCAGGTGCTGGTCGCGTGCAGCTCTGTGGCTCTGTAAACAGACCTGAGCCCCTCCCTCCAGACTCGCACTCGCGCTGTGCCCTAATGTAAGTGAATGAGGCACTATTTTATTTTCAATTTCAAATCTAGGCATAGGCATTTTCATACATGAAAACCTGTATGCTTCGACCGATTAAAAATAAATTAATAAATACATTTTTCCCTGGAAGGGCAACTTCAGTCGAGGAGGCAGTTGCCAGGGCAACCAAAGCAACCCCCCTCTGCACGTCCCTGCATAAAAATATCACAATATAACGGTCTCAATCATAGTAGACAGTCTTTACATGGAATTGTTTGAGAAGAAAGTAAACAGAAGAAAAAGCAGTAGAAAGAGCAGGATTGTGTAGTCACAGTTCAGCCTAATGTTACACCTACTGATATTTTAAAATGTTAAATACTGTGAAGATGTGAACGCCCCTATTTACCCTGGACAGTCACAGTTTTGAGCTCTGGGTCCCCTGTCCCAGCAGATTCATCCAGAACCAGTGATTTGTCCCAGTTTTATACAAGAAATGTCCCAGGTGTCCCTATTTTTGACCAATCTGATCCCTTCCAACTGTAAAAAGAGGCATAAATTGTCATTTGTTTGGGTAAAATACAGAAAAGCTGCTTAAAAATCACCAAAACACAAAGAAAATGTGACTATACTGACTCGGGTTAGTCATGAATCGGTCGAGTGCAGAACATTTTTCCTTAATTCTGCACTTGTTTCACAATTTTATTATAAACCACCTCAAACCGGGGATGTCCCAGTTTTTTATTTGGTACGAATGCTCATTGAATCCTATACAACTAACATAATATCATAGTTTTGCCTCTTTTAAACATAACAGACTAATAGACATGTTGTTCAAATCGTGGTCCTCTATGCGCTGAACACTTTAATCCTCCTTGATATAAATAAAAAGTATTGTTATTGTTGTTTCAGCTTGTCTCCTGGCTTTGAGGTCCTGTCCCGATTTCAAGAAGAAAACCACGCTCTCAGTTCTTAGTGAAAGATCTCATTTCAATTTTGTTTTCTTTTTCTTCCTCCATTTGCCAAGATGCTGCCTTCTCTCTTTCAGCAACTGCCAAATGCTCACACTACCACCTGCAAGATTAAAAAAAACAAACCATTTCACCATTAATGCTCAAGTATTGTGTACAAATAGCTACACAATAATGTTGTGCCACACTTATTGCATCCTTACCCAGTACCAAAAGTGGTAAATAGCCGAACAAAACGAAGTGGAGGCTGGTGGGTGCGGCCACGGTGGAGTTGGGTTCATCTGAGGGTGGAGTCGCAGGACTGATGTGTGGTAAAGCCTGGTAGAGGGCGAAGCCTGTGGAAACAAATGGAGGTGTTTTATAAAAAGGTCTAACTCCAGAAACCAGGTCTAAGTCGGTACATTTGTCTTTTTTGTGATCATGGGCAGCCACAAACAGCCCTAAGATCGTGAACAGGAGTATTTTGTCTCAGAATTACGAAAACAATAAACAAAATGACTGCTTGTATTGTCCGTTTGTGTCGTAGTAATGGCTTTGAGGATGCCTGCGTCTTTAAAACGCAGTGTGTTACATTTATTGTGTGTGTGTTTTGACTGATGTGCTTTACTCATGTTTATCTGCTTTGCCAATTCACTTCCTGTTCTTCACAACTCTTCCCCTTTGCAATCATTGACCCTGGCAGTGGAGTAAACAGAAAAAACTGACTTACATCCAGAGAAGAGAAAAAAATGAGTCACACACATTTTGAATCTTGTGGTAAAAAAACGAAACATGTTTAAGTGGGAGATGCAGCATTTAAAATATGTAAGATAATTAGATATTTTTTTCATTTGATATGGTCCCTGTTGTATGATTCGAGCACCGAACCCTTTAGAAACAATCTATATAATCTCCTTTCTTCTTCGTCTGATAATTCACTTGTTCTAACACGTATTACTACTATCACTGTCTATCAGATAAACAAAAAGCATGTTAAGGCTGGTCTTGATGGTTGGACGATAATATAAGATATGATATGACTGCCCTAAATGAGCCCTGTCAGAAGGCGGGTCACACAACTGTCCTCAAATATTGTGTATTTGTGTATAATTATTCATTATGATCACTGTCTAATTGTACGTGTTATTTATGGCACCCTGGATGTTTAAGAGCGAATATTTAATGCAATGGCAAAAGGAGAAATTCAATTTGTCAACTGGACAAAAGTTTATTTTGGTCTAATACGTTTCGCAGCTCATCCAAGCTGCTTTTTCAGTTCTGGTCAGAATCCTGGAGGACACCACCTTATATCTGCCTGAAAGGGAGGCAGATATTAGGCAGCGTCCTCCAGGATTCTGACCAGAGCTGAAAAAGCAGCTTGGAAGAGCCAAAATAAACGTTTGTCCAGCTGACAAATTGAATTTCTCCTTTTGCCCTGGATTCTACCTGGACGACTGAGGGATTTTCCACACAAAAATTATTGCAATGTTGAAAGTTTCTATTACTATCACCCTCTTGTTTGTGTAGGGACATTACGGAAAGGACTTGAGTGTCTAAACGTGACCGTACAGAATAGACTTGAGCAGTACTGACCTTCAGTAGCCACAGACAGCGCGTACAGAGGGATCCACAGTGTGTAGCGGGTCCACAGCATGGTCACAGAGGGCCGGTCCATCGCACACAGCAGCTCGTGGGGGTACCTGGCTCACATCAAACACACTCACGTCACACAGGAGCGAAAATAACGCACGGTTTACATCAGATTACAACACCTGACATACGACATACGGCTTTAAGTCAGTTTGGCCCTCACTGTTTCCTTTAATATGCAACATGTAACTTTGTAAAGCTCTGTGGATATTTTACTGCTCTGTCTGGTGTGTGAGACAGTAACAGGAGGCACCACCAAGTTACGGGCCAGATCTGTGGAGAGGTGAACTTACTCACAGTGAGAAAGTGAATTTGCAAGGAATCTTCAGTAATAAAAAATAACATCTGCAACTGAATAAATAAAAGATACATATGCTGAATGCCATACACTGAAACATCCCATGCGCAGAATTAAAATCTCCATGTTTGCGGACCCCATCAGAAAAGTTTTTATTTTTATTTGTTTGTTCTTTTCATTCATAAAGTATAAAAAGACATTAACAGTGTCACAACATCAAGCATGCAAGAAATGAATGAAAAGGAGCAGAAAGAAAAGTCATCTTATGTTCTCTGCCCCCTTTTCCCTTTTCCAGACAAAACATGAACACTGATCGTTACTTTAAAACATTTCAAATCAGTACGTTTCATTTCAGTCACAATTATTAATCAATTTCAAACAGAAATCTTCACTTTTATGCACAACAGCTTAGTTTTCTTTTTCATACACATCGCACTAGATTTTATATGTCTTTAAATGGCGTCATTGTACTTGATCATTTTATATCTTTATCAAGACTCTTCCATAAATTAACTCCTTTTTCAGCGACGTTTCGCTCCTTAACTTTAGTTCTGAATGAAAAGTTACTTAGTGCATCTTTAAAGTGTGTCCATAGCTGTATAAACTCTTGGTTTGCCCTGATGATACTGGAGTTATCAAAATACTTGAAAAAACAAGCTCTAACCCCTGGAGCAGAATAACTCAACCGGTTGTTTCTCATGTAGATACTTGAACACACAAAGCAACAAATCCTCTCATAAGACTTTTTTTATTCTTTTATTTAGCAACGCTGCTTTTTATAAATGATTTTAGTGCTATTTACCTTAAGAGGTCTTGAATGTTCCAGAGGAAAAACAGCAAACACACGACAGGTTTAGTCTGCATCTCCTCCAGCAGAATCACCACTATCAAGAGCACGTTCTTCTCTGTGACCTTCAAATAAACAAAGTCACTAAAAATAAGTGCGTTTTAGTGAGTCACATTTACTTGAGTAACAAAAGCTTTACACTGCAAATCTCATAAAACTAACCAAGATTTTTTCTCTTAAATCTAAACAAAAATAATCGTATTTATCTTGTTTTAAGGAATATTTACTAAATGACTGCTAAATATGTAAGACTATTATAAATCCTATAAATGTGCATGACTATTAAGCTTATTTCAAGAAAATATTATTATTATTATTTTCTTATTTAGTTTTTATATCTATAAACTAGTTAGAACACACACAAAACAAGTAAAACAAATGTTAAGATGAAGTTTAAGACATTTTTATTCATCTAAATCAATCTTGGACTGAAGCTGTCCAGTATCCATCTTTGTCCTTTTTGTTTATAAGATGAAAAAATTAAAAGATTTTGAAGTTTTAGGCAAGAATCAATATGTTACCAAGTGGAAATCAGTAAAAGTAAAGAAATAACAAATTTCATTAAGATTCATTAACTAAAATCAAGAATTAAACAGTCAATAACAAGCTTTATATTCTGCTTTTAAGATTTTTCATCTTAATTTACTCTTAGAATTTGTGTTTTATGCTTTATTTAGATCACTTAAATTAGATTATTGCTTAGGCTAAATGATTTTCTATTATTTTGAGATCTATGAAGGCCTAGATATATTTTATTATTTTAAGTAAATTTCACTCACTGCACTGACAGATAATTTCACTTGTTTCTAGAGCATTTTATCTTAAAATAAGTGTATTTTTCTAGTTCTAAGGAGGGGTATTTTTGCATTTGTATGTTGACAATATTACATTATTATTAGAACATTTGTGTTTCTTGCACTGCTCCTTCAGATATTAAACTCATTGTTGTGGGAGATGGAAAATACCAGATTTTCAGCATCTATTTGTTGTTCTGTCCTTGCAGTTACATTGAGCTATTACATCCTGACCGTTACCTTTACAGTTACTCTTAGTTGAGTAGTTTACACTTTTTTCTAATATCTTGGACCATTGTTTTGTACTTTTACTTGAGTTAGATTACGCTGAAGTAACGTTCCAACTGCCCAAGTCTGATAATAACTAATAAAAACTGGCTGGACACACACCTGAATGAAGCGCGGCAGCAGTCGGGCCTTTTCGATTCCGTCTGCGATGTGGAAAAGCTCCAGGAAAGAAAGCAGCTGACACAGGCTCATGACAAAGCCCACGGAGTAAAACGTGTCTGCCAAGGCATCTGCAGGGTCACAAAAACCACATTCTTATGGAAATATTGTGTTGTTTTTACTCCATGAAAACATTTGACAAAGAATATTAACAAGAGACGTTTTAGCACAAGAAAATAGTAATTTTCTGGTCAGTCTGCATCATTTTCTTGAGCAGAAGCTTTGTTATTTACTTGTGTTTCTTGCACTACTCCTTCAGGTTTAGTTTTCTGGATTATGTGCTTGAATTAATGTTTGTCCATCCATTTACATTCACTTCAAATTATAGATTAAATGTTACTTGAATATTTTCTCAGTATTTTGAAGTAAAAGCAATGGTTTACTAGATTACTACTGTGTTTTTGGCTACACTGCCCATTACATTTTGATTTTCACTTTAATTACTAGTCATTTCTGCTACACCTATCTATAAATCAATACAATGTTGTTATAAAATGTTAAAAATACTGTTCACTTTCATAGTTTTCACTGCAAAAAACAAAATCTAGTCAAGTTAAGATGACTTGAAGTAAGAAAGTTTGATCACGATTTGAGTAAATTTCACTTCACAAGTAAAATGATCTGCCAGTGGAACAAGATTTTTGCACTTAAAATATGAAAATACATCTTGCTACACTGAAAATAAGAAAACAACAACTTTTTGCACTTAAAATAAGAAACAAAATCAAATGTTGCTTGAATTAAGAAAAACAAACTTATTCCCCTGGCAGATCATTTTACTTGTCAAGTTGAATCTGCTCAAATAAAGTAAAATGTTCTTAATTTAAGTCATTTTAACATTGTTTTTTCCGGTGCATACATTGTTCTGTGTTAGAATTCAGTATAATATTACAAAGCCCTGTGTCAAAGTGCGTTTACCTTTCCCAAAAGTCAGAAACCGGGCGATGGAGTTGGTGAGGATCCACGTGTGTCCACAGAACTGCAGCAGGTTGTACACGAAAATGTAGGTGAGCCTGAAGCTGAGCCTGCAGACAGAGGCCAGGGGTGTGAAGCAAATAAATGGATCATCTGGAGTTTACTAAAGTTGCCAAGGACCTGTTCTGATTCTTGTTCAAACAATGAACTATTCAAAAAACACACATCAATTAAGCAAACAAAGCAAAGCTACGTAAAAATGTAATGAACACTGGTACCATAGACCCCCAGCCCTGGATAAATAGACACATTTAGCTTATTTTGTTGGAGAAATTCATTTATCCTTCATGCACATCTCTCAGTTTAACATTGACTCACAAATCTATATTTACACCATGATCTTCTCTTGGCGTACCACTGTCATACCATTATCTAAATTGTGGCATATTGCTGACTAACTGGAGTCTACTGGCCTTAATAGACTCTAAATTTGTCTGAGTGGAGTCTAAACACATGCTTTTATTTAACTTTAAACGATAAATTGTGTGCTTTCTTAGTCATTATTATTAGTTTGTACGGCCATAATACAGTACAAAACAAAAGAAAAAAGAAAGAAATTGGGTTAAAGTTATATTTAGTATGCATAGTATGTCATTAATTTTGCTATATGTAAATATCTGTAATGTTTTGTCATCAATGTGCATAAGCAACCACTTTTTAAAAAAAAACTATATCATGAACAGGAGTGGGTTAATATAAGTTTTTTTTCATCTTTCCACTTCTTTTTTCGTTTCTTTTGTTTACAATGTACTGTATCTGTACCATTTGTATGATGATTGTTTCTCTCTTGGCACAAACTAGAAGTAACTTTTTGGTTGGGGGTCCGTCTCCTGCTTGTTTCTTTGGTCATGTCATTGCTCTGCCTGGAATGTTCCACAATATGACATTAAACAGCTCTGCCTTACATTTATTCAATTACAGGTGGTTTTATAGCTCAAAAACACCTAGAAAAACAGACGTTCTGACTGTGAGCGGGGTCGCCTCTCCACAGATCTGACCTGTAACTTGGTCTGGTTTGGTCTCCATGAAGTTAAAATGGTTTAATACAATAGTGTGGAACATTTAATGCAATACCAATAATAATAATATCAAAGCAATAACATCTAGAAAATATATAAGTGACAGACTTTGCACTAGAAAAGTTACATATCGCACCTTTAATGCTGCCAAATTGTTCACTTTTGAGCAAGTTTGAGTTTGAGTAAATCAGAATAATAATAATGTTTATCTCTATTCTGCAAATGCGATCCTCAGCTCAAGTAATTCCCTTATTTTTGAGCTTCCATGGTCTGTGTTTATTATGTGACTGTGTTTGTGCCTTTAGTAATAAGACATACTGTGTAACCCTGCCAAAATACGACCATGTCACCGAACCATAAACTCCCCCGTGACCAACACAGACGTCAGGCATAAACAAGCAGGTTTCACTACAGCACAGTAATAAATATGGTGGATTCCAGTTCCACGCTGTCCTCACTCGCAAAACGTATTACACAAGCTCTTTAGGCCTACTATTGCCTCATATTATTTCAAATCAGTTTACTCTTTGCTCTGTTTCATGTATAAAAGCGGAAACAGAGATGTTGAGATGGTACCTGCAGTAAATATAGACCATATGTCAGAGTTTAGTAGCAAAATAAGTGGAAAAATTGCAAGAAGTAGAGCTAAGTTATAAAACAAACTGAAAAACACATTGACGCTATGACTTTTTTGTGCCTTTCACGCCTTAATTTAACAATATAAAGTTGTTTTCATGTATGTACGCCTACTTATCATATAATAAATATTGTGTAAAGTAGGTTTATCCCAGTGTGCTGGAATTACCAAGTTTGAGGCATCATGAACAAACAGAAAGTAAAATTATGAACAAAAACTGGCAAACCAGAGAATATTAAAAATAAATAACTTAATAAATAACTTAAAATAATAATAAACCTCAGTAGAATGAGTTTAGCTGCATTTAAGTGAAATGAGAAGAAATGTCACAGACACTTGTGCATTTGGACAGCTGGAATTTGAGATATGTGCGAGAGTCATGGAGTTAGACACACATTG
Organism: Odontamblyopus lacepedii; assembly: GCA_034769755.1. Classification (NCBI taxonomy): domain Eukaryota; kingdom Metazoa; phylum Chordata; class Actinopteri; order Gobiiformes; family Gobiidae; genus Odontamblyopus; species Odontamblyopus lacepedii. Next base: position 25,939,321 of record CM068363.1, read on the forward strand.
CACACTGTTAACAAAGATTATTACCTTCAAATGAGGAACAAAACCCAACAAATAATGACCAAAACCTAACAAATAATGACTACTTCAACTGCAGTATTCCTCTTTCTTAGATGATGCATGGATTCTTAAGCAACAGCACTGAAGAATGGACTGTTATTCCAAATCCCACCCTAAAAACGGCATTCCTCACCACATCTGGGACACTACTCACATCCTGCTCCTGGTCTGGTGCAGTCAGGTCCCGTCGTCCCCCTTGATCCTCAGTGGAGCTGGGACAGGAGCATTTTTACACCTCGGAGACGTGTTCATGGAGCAGAACACACACATGTAAAAGTACACAAATGAGAGGAACTCGTGTAGGAAGTGCACATTCTGAGACGAGCTCACGTCACCCTGGGCCCGCCCTTGGGTGCTCTGTAGTGGGGAAACTCTCTGTTATGACAGCAGAGAAGAAAGATACCTCTATAAACCAGAGAACAGGGCTAGGGGCTGCACAAGAAATGACATTGAAGTAAAATAGTGCAGTACTGGTGTGTAAAAGCATATTTAATCCTCCACACTACATTCTGATCTATGTTATAATGTTGTTTCCTCATCAAAAGAGTTGTGTTTTGCTTCATTCACACATGTTTATCGTACAACACCTGCATATTTAAGTAGAGTGATGAGAATTTTAAAATAAAAAACCCTGTTTTATTGGTGGTTGGTAATAAAAAAAGTTGTGAAACCAGAGCGTGATTAATGAACATTGTGATGCAAACCAGTCATGACTAACATGCGAGTTGTTATAGTCACATTTTCTTTCTGATTTGGTTATTTCTAAGAAGCTTTTCTGTATTTTACCTAAACAAATTACAATTTATGCCTCTTTTTGTTGTTGGCAGGGATCAGATCGGTCAAAAATAGGGACACATGGGACATGTCTTGTGTAAAACTGGGACAAATCACTGGTTTTGGATAAATCTGCTGGGACAGGGGACACAGGGCTTAGAACTGGAACTGTCCTGGGTAAATAGAGACATCTGGTCCAACTACATTTAGGCTGAGCTTATCTCAAACAGAAAACACTCTGTTCCACCTTGTGATGTCATGTGGTAATACAGGAAATGCCTGTATCAGCCCTGGAATTACCAATCTCTACTGAACAAAAGGTCAAATGTAGCTGTTAACTTGAAAACTACCGGTTCATGACCTCACAAGGTGGAAAAGAGCGTTTTGAGCTTTAGAAATGTAGACACTAATAATAAAAGATTTGTCAAACATGTGTGAATGAAACAAAACACAACTCCAGGAGGTAACAACATTCTGACACGGCTTAAAGCTAACAAGAATCAGTTTTAGGTAATATAGGACCAGTTTTTTGCTAGTTTCATTTAGTATAAAACAAGCGTAGATGAATTAATTTACATTTTGTTAATTGTAAAGAGCTGCATTGACTTTGTTAAAAACTGCAGATGTGTGTTACACTTGTTGACAGTTATGGGCCCACATATACGAGTCTTTAATCATCACAAGTGTGTACAGTGAAGCGGGCAAAACTGGGGGTATAGGTGAAAAAGACAACTGTCTGAGCACTCAAGCTTCAAATGCAAAAAAACCCCCCCAAAAAACATTAATTAGTTAATCAAAATGCAGTAAGCAAACGATAAGCTAATGATAAACCAGCATACACCACTATAAAAACCCGCAAAGGTAAATTTTGTCCCGTTTAAGCCAATATGAAATTTATTGTACTACTTAGAAGACCCAGTATCTCCCTCCACAAATGTATACAGCACTGTGGTGAACTGGACATAAAGCATAAATCATAAATCTACTGGATGCAGAATGAATGAAATCAGTGGATTGGATTTGCATTTTACCCAAAACTTTGTACCTAGCTTACGAAAACAGAAATAAAACCATATTATATTCAGGCAAAACTGTGAACTTATTCAAGCTGTTTATGTTTAATAGAAAAAGCGACATTTATCTTGTAGTTTACCCACTTTTCTGTTTCTCTTCCATCAGTGCCCCCTGGTGGTCACTGGTCACAGACTCCAGGAGCTCACATCAGGACCACATGGGGATCACAGGTAAATAAAAAGCACAAAACATGAAAATAAAAACACTCTCCTCACACAAACACACTCACATACACAGACATGCTTAGGAAAAAATGACAGAAGGATATAAATTAGGTATTTGGCGTGTGAATTGAAAGTTGAAAACTAACTTACACATTTACATATTACTGATAATAAAAAATAATAGACTATATTATATTTTATGGTCGTCCGACAATGCAACTACTCTGTCCAACCCATCTGTCCAGTGTGTTTTGTTATGGAAATCTTTACATAATCATAATTGAGGGTTTGCTCGAGCACTTTCAAAATACAACAGAGCATTTAGTCATAATATATCTCCTTTAAGTATGTTTTTACATCTTTGTTTGAAGTCAATTTGCTTCCATATGCTATTTTGACTTCTAATGACCCAGCGTTGTGTCCGACTTGTCCTTGATATATCCTGGGGTGGTGTATATGCTCACGATTTATTGTAAACACAAGAAACAGGGAGGGACGGCTCTGTTAGGGACAGTCAGGGCTGTGATTGTGGCACAACGGCTGGAATAAATCAGACTCTTTGATTTAAGACAACCTCTCAGTTTTGTTCTTTATACTTTTTCCACAACAGTATTTTTGAAGTTTATGGAACACTTGACTTTCAAATAAATAAAATAAAAATAAAAATAATGGTTGCCTTTCGAACTCAAAGCGAGCACTTTGACATTACCACATTTTATTCAGAACCCCCGGAGCTGTGACCTAACCTTACCTCACACATGGAAAACACATCAGCTGGTTTCTAGAGTTACACCACATTCTCCAGCCAATTATTTACTCCACAATTACGCACTACACAACAGCTCCCTTCTCCCTTGTTTACAGTTTTACTTTAATGTGCACTCTGTAACTTTTCTGGTGATGCGTCTGACAATTTCATCTCAAGGGAGATGTTTTGTCTGCAGTGACAGGAGACAAGCAAGAGTAAGTTTTTCAATGCATTTTTCAGCAATAAAATGCCTGTAGAGCAATTATATAACTGCAACATAAATGAGTAATTGCTGTATTTATACATGCTATACTATAACAATGTATAGAAAATATAACTAGCAACTGATTTGTGTAATTTAAAGTCTGGGAGAAATGTGGGTTATAGGATGATTAATGAAATACATATCGTGGCAATGCTCGGTTTGATTTTTTCATCAGTTTATTTTATCCTCATTGATAAAGCAATGACGGTTACTATAATATTGTTTGTCAATTTGAATAATTTTACCTCTTTTTTCATCCATAGAAGTTGCAATCTAATAAACAGTTTTCATGGGCAAGTCATGAACTCTGCTCCAAGACACAGACTTTCTGCAACAGTCAGATATTGAGAGGAAACAATAAGATATAAGTAAATGACAGAGAACAATTGTGTCCGTTGTCGTGTGTATTTACAGTAGCCTGACCGAACCCATGTGCGCGAGTATCAGTTTTGACTTTGGACGTGTTCGCTGGAGTTTTTTGGCACCAGTGAGTTGCCAAATATGACACATTTGATGATGACAGGACACAATTCTTGGAGTAATAATTTGGCTCTGATTTTTGTACCCGTAGGTAGTGGCAGTTCACTGTTTCTAAATACATTTAGAGTCATTTCAGTATTATTGTCCATTGTGGCATTTTCTGTAACAATTGCATCTCAAAATGTGTTATTGTGACAGGTCTATTGACAGTCTACATTCTTTAATCTACATTTTCACTGATTTCATTGGCTCTAGCTGCACTGAGGGGTAAGATACTGGATTCCAATTGCCCCACCATAATAATACTTGCAGTGCGCTGTCAGTGACATGAAATGTTGAATATTTGAATATAGTTTAGTGCTTTAGTTTTATTCTGTACTACTTTAACTACATCTTATATAGCCTTAAGTGTGAATCGAGATACTAAGTCTGAATCATTTGTTCATTATTAAAGGGATAGTTTATTTATTTTTATTTTTTTGTGTCAAATATGTTTATTACCTTTTTTTATGTAAAGATAACAAAGACAAAACACAAAACAAAACATGTATGGGGCAGATGCAGTAAAATAAAATACACAAAGCTCCACTGCAATGTAAATATATCCAGACATTAATAAAATAAATATTTATATATATATAAATAGGTGGATGGTGGCATATACAAAACAGAGTTATGCTGTGCTATATTTTGATAAGTGGTCCAGGAAAGGTTGCCAAATCTTGACAAAACTCTCACCGTTATCCACCAAATCCTACCGAATCTTCTCCATATACAATATATTAGTTAATTCAGACATGGTTCAGGTTTGTTGACATGAATCTGTATGTCCCCGTCAGCAGAGTCGCATCAACACTGACTTACCTCCCGACAGCGTCCGGTGAGCCGAGTTCTTCTCCGGTTTTGGTGCTGATGAAAGTGTCCGGCAAGTTGGCTGGGGTCATGAAAATAAAGCGTTTTTCTTCTCAAAATAATATGTGTTCAAAAGAGCGATACATTTGCGTCATAAAACGTGAACGGCAAAAAAGTCAGAGCTCATAAGCGCTTGGTACTATTTTCTCTCCGCTCATATCACTTTCACTATCACTTTCAGTAGGTCGGCATTGTTTACGTGCTCAGACTGTTGACCGCTGCGACTTGAGAGAGCTAAAGTGAGAGCTACAGTGATAAGTATATAAGCTTGTATAAGATATATAAGAATATATACATAAAAATGGTGCAGATTTGTGATTCTCCAGGCAACAGCTTTGTTGTCCCACTCTGTCCCTCCTCTCTCTCTCTGCCCGTTCTGACTCCATCTGGTGAATTTGGGCATCAGTATATTCAGGTTCATAAAGATCTCCCCTTGGCTCTGTGCTAAAGGCAACGTCTTCATCGTCAGTGTCGTAGTTACACATGTTGATGTTAACTTTCTGAGCAGTAAACACAGTGAAACAGACGCGGCTTCACCTGGAGGCAGCGCGGAGTGATACGACCGGAGAGAAAATAGTGCCAAGCGATTATGAGCTCTGACTTTTTTGCCGTTCACGTTTTGTGACGCAAATGTATCACTCTTTTGAACACATATTGTTTTGAGAAGAAAAACGGTTTATTTTCGTGACCCCAGCCAACTTGTCGGACACTTTCATCAGCACCAAAACTGGGGAAGAACTCAGCTCACCGGACGCTGTCGGGAGGTAAGTCAGTGTTGATGCGACTCTGCTGACAGGGGCATACAGATTCATGCCAAAAAACCCAAACTATCCCTTTAATGAAGTCTTTGTTGATGCTTTATTAAGGCTTGTTAAAGAGCAGCAATTCTAAAGTGTTGCCAGTTATTCTTGATCATCAGACGGCTCAGAATTACGTCTCCAACTGCCGGTATCTGTTAAATGAGACGTCTCTCTTCACAGCCAGATACTATTTAATAAGACAAGACATTTATTAAGCTAACACCTCTACACAGTTAGTCTTGCATTACGCCATATGCATTACGCCAGTGAAGAAGTGTGTCTTTTCTCTCTGGAGCCTTCTTGTTAGCTACTTTTGCCACTTCCTTAATCCAGTTTGATGAATGAGCTGTCAGCTTTGAGGGCCAGTCAGTTTCCTGTAGACTCAGATGTAACTGTATCCTCCTCACTGAAATAGAAGTCTAAATATACTTTTTGTTTGTGAGGAGTTGATTGAGTTTGGGGCATAGTTTCACCTGGTGGGGCTTCAAATGGGCTCATGGGAATAATTAACATGATCCAAATGTATTTTAAGTGCACTGATTAGAGTTCATGTTTACGTGGCAAGACTTAGCACATCTGCACGGCTTTTTCAGACCATCCTGTCGTAACTTTGGATATGTGAGATATTGTTTCATATTGTTTCATACATAAACTTCAAATCTCATATTGATCGATCAAAATTTTCAGTTTGATTCATTTTGTTTTTTGTATTGATTTCATTAACACTGAATCAGTACCATCATATTTAACAAATACAAATACAAATCCACTTTATTTATGCAGCACATTTTACAAACAGAGCAGTTTCCAAAGTGCAACACAGAGATGAAACAAAAAGAATGCTAAAATTTGGTCATACCAGTCCTAAAACAATAAAATTTGGTCATACCAGTCCTAAAACAATAAAATTTGGTCATACCAGTCCAAAAACAATAAAACCAGTCAAATAAAATTAAAGCAACAGTGTTGCTCAACAGTGATCGCCTGCTCTGATTCCAGAAGTACATTTTCCATTCATTTTTTCCATAGACATCCATCCATCTTCTACCACTTAATCCAGCTGGGTCGCGGGAGCAAGATGCCCAATCCTCATAGCACCTGACCCCCCCCCCCCCCTATGAACCCATCTGCAGGTGGTGAGCCCACAGGAGGGTGGACATTATGGTAGTTGATGTTAGTTCATAGGGGTGCTGCATGTTTTAGGTTGATGGGGGAAACCGGAGTACCCGGAGGAAACCCATCCAGACACGGGGAGGAACATGCAAACTCCACACAGAAAGGCCCGGGCGACCCCCGAACCCCCAACCTTCTTGCTGTGAGGCCTGAGTGTTGCCACTCAGCCACCGTGCCGCCACCATTTTTCCATAGACATTTCTAACAAATTAAAATATTAAGATTACAAAGACATCGCAGAGGCTTAACAGCTGTGTGCTAACTCATGTGCATAACACGGTTCTTATAAATGCAAAATTGGGTGAAATGCTTTAATAATTAGCAGTTTATAAAGTTTCAGAGGCAGATTTGAAATAAAATTTTAGGTCTTGTGCTCATTAGTCCCCTCATAACTGATTAGCCCTAAACGTTAAAACCTTTATTTTATTTTTTCAGACTGCATGGGAAAAATGAATGAGAAATTTGGGTGGGCAGTCACTGCGAAGCTCCATTTCTTTCCAAACTCTGCTCCAAACCACATGCTTTTTTCTGACAGAGGATTGTAGACCTCTCAGTTAAAAAGAAAGAAAATTAGATTAATTGCAGGGTCCAAATAGTTTTTGTTTTTCGCTTATTCTGGTGGTGAAGAGGAGGTGGAGGTGGTGATTCTGCTGCTGAGGTGTAAAGACGTAGACGAGAATGGCAACACATTTCTAAAATAGCCAAATGGGTTGTCAAGATCAGCTTGAGGCTATTTGAGTGGGACAATATCTGCCAGGAAAAAGCTGCCATCTGCCATCAACATGTCATTTGGAGAAGAGTTCAGAGTTTGGAGTGGGGATACTGGTGTCAAATATTGGCGCTGATACTGTAAAATCTGCTGAATCACATATGGGCTTCCAAATACTGTTTCAGCAAATATTCTAGCTGGAAATACAAATTCACATAAGAAGACTATTTACTGGTTGTAAAATAGAAAATATAGGCCCAGAAAGTCTCTGAATGTTTGAACTTTTAATTACACAAAACCGTTCAGTGCTACAGCTCCTTGTGAAATAAATAACAGCTACATAACACATTTTATTTTTATTTTTTATTGCTATTTTCAGTCTCTGCTCTGGTATCTTTTATATCGGGTATCGGGAGATATTTAAACCGGCGACAGAGGCTGGAGTTGGAAGATGCTTTGACCACTGACCTGAAGGTTCAAATCCCACTCTTGGCATAAGTAAGTAAGTGTTTATAAAAACATTGGTCGAGAGGTCACACCCACGGGTTGGCAGTGCAATTCCAGCTCTCGCAGATTGTGTCCTTGGGCAAAAATAATAATAACCTTGCACCAGCTTCTTAAACCGCTTCACGGTAGTCATTCATTCACACCATACAGAGCGCCCTCCACCACCACACGCACACACGCCTCTTTCATACTAGGCAGTCCGGGTGAAGTGTCTTGCCTAAGGACACACACACAATGAAACAGCAAAGTGATTTTCGGACCTTCAGGTTGGGGGACCACTGCTCCAATCACTGAGCCACTGTTGTCCACTACTTAAAACCATCTTGGCCCCTGTTTCTACAAACTCTGGTTTATGAATGTGTGTGTGTGAATGGGTGATCCCTGTAGCTAACATGAACATTCACACACACGTTCATCACTTGAGGAAAAACTAATGTTTGAAGCTAAAATCCATCGCTAGAGGTGGTTGAATTCTGTCAGAAGCCAAAAAACGTCACAGATCAGTGTTGCCTCAGTGGAGATCTCACTGTGGCAGTGAGTCTGTCAAGGCAACAAACTAGTGTAGTGATGGGGGCAAGTTCTTAACTTCAACGTAAAACACCAATTTGCACTGAAGAAGCTTAACACCACTTTAACCCATCTTACAACAGCCACGAGTCTAACAAACAAAACGCTGTGTCTGGTTCACTCATTAGTGTCTGAAAATGTTATAAAACAACTTTATAAGCAGCCTTAGCATTAGCTTGTATGAGAATAATTGCAGGGTCCAAATTGATTTCCCACTGCACAGGCCAAAGCTCAAAAGACTTGATCGCCGACTCCAGCCAGAAGCAACAAGTGAGAATCGACTACTGACGGTGAAGAACAATAGAAACTGAAAGTTGTTGAAAGAAAATGGTTCGGGACTGTATTTAGCATTTTCTAAAAATATAATTCACTCATAAATAAATGGGATTAGAAACGACATCGGTGATCGAGTCTTTTGGGCTTTCACATGTGCAGTGGGAAATCAACAGAAGTAAGTGTAAGGCTGCTTATAAAGTTGTTTTATAACGTTTCCAGACACTAATGAGTGAACCAGGCAGAGGTTGTGTTTGTTAGACTCGTGGCTGTTGTAAGATGGGTTAAAGTGGTGTTAAGTCACTTCTGTGCAAATTGGTGTTTTACGTGGAAGTTAAGAACTTGCCCCCATCACTGCACTAGTTTGTTGCCTTGACAGACTCAATGCCACAGAAATCTCCGCCGAGGAAACACTGATCTGTGTCATTTTTTGGCTTCTGACAGAATTCACCCACCTCTAGTAATGGACTTTAGCTTCAAACATGTTGGAGTTCCCCTTTAAACACAACTCCATCTTTCCCACAATCAGGGAATAATTTAGCTCCATACATCCCATACATTGGAGGAAACTCCATATTAAATTATTTTGTGTTAAATGGCACTGACTAAAGCTCTGTCTTTTTATATGTTCATGAAATACGATTGAAAGACACTTTAGCTCAGCACTATTTACCCAGACAATATTATACAGCTGGGTTTCCAGGAACGCAGGTCAGTGAGGTTATGGGGTTGGCTGACCCCCGGTGTGAAGTCTCATGTAAGTCTCAGTGTCCCACGGATATGCGTGTATGGGTCAGCTCGGCAGAAATGCCTACGGTGCTAAATGGGAGTGGGCGGTTGTCAGCAGGCATTTCTTCCTATATTAATAATTTTCCTTTAAAATCATGTTATCTGTATATATGTTATACATATGATATGTTGTATGTATATATGTTATATGTTATATGGTGTGGAAGTTAAATAAGGTAAATAGACATAAAAAAGGAGTAGGTAAAACATAACTGTAAATGTCGTGGTTCAAGTATGACACATAAAGTTAACAGTAATATTAAACACAGAAGTGAAGAAACAACTCACTGGAAAAAAAAATGTCTCGGTAAGTTAAAATGACTTAAATTAAGAACATTTTACTTTATTTAAGTCGATTCATGTTGACAAGTGAAATTATCTGACAGTGGAATAAGAGTTTTTTCTTAATTCAAGTAACATTTGATTTTATTTCTAATTTTAAGTGCAAAAAGTTGTTGTTTTTCTTATTGTAAGTGTAGCAAGATGTATTTTCATATTTTAAGTACAAAAATCTTACTGCACTGGCAGATCATTGTACTTGTCAAGTGAAATTTACTCAAATCATGATAAAACTTTCTTAATCCAAGTCATTTTAGCTTGACTTTTGTTTTTTTGCAGTGCTTGTCTTCAGTGTTGTAAATAAAGTATTGTCTACCTATATCTAAAAACATTTAATTTGAATTATTGATCTGAGATATAGCTGGATTACAAAAAGGATTTAGTAAAAAAAAAAAAACAAAACAAAAAAAAAAAAAGTATGTCTACTGTGTTTATAATAAAATATGAGCTATACGTATCTTTTCTGGTGTGGGGAGCCTTAAGTTTAATACCAAATTAAGGAACATTTATCTGTCTTAGAGGAGGCAAGGAGAGGACGGCAACAGGCCAAGTTACAGGTCAGTTCTGTGGAGAGGAGAATCACACTGCATGTTTTTCAAGGTATTCTTTTTTAGCGAATAAACCACCAATAATGTAATAAAGACAAGATTAATTACTGTCTCCAAGCACGTACAGCAGAAAGGTTATGTTTTGCATCTTTAACTAATAAAGTTATAATGTTGTATTCTTAAATTGTGCAGTAGCAACAGGTTAACCAGGTCAGTGTCAAGTGAGTGTCTATTGGCAGCTTAATGTAATGAAGCAGGTGTTTAAAATATTTTAGACTGTGGGCAGAAGTGTAACTAATCACAGCAGATCTCATTTCTCTACTCCTGAAATGATAACGCTCATAAACAGCATTTTGGACGTGGTTTTACAATCGGTGCATCTATCGCCACGGGAACAAAAACCGCATACGTTCATATAGGCTGATTTCCGTCGCCTTAATTAGGTCAGAGATCATCTAAGATCTTGAAATGTGCTATTTTCTAAGCAGCATGCCGGATATTAAAATACATAGAGGTGTCGGTTGAGCATGCTGCTGTCACACCGTATTGACACAAGCAGAGCAAGGTGTCACTCATGCAGGCCGGGCCCAGCTCGGGTTGCTCGGTCTGGGTCTACCGGATTACACCACCCCCCCCCCGGCTCCGGCCTGGGAGGTGGGGGTGACCGAGGAAGTCTGCGGACCCCCCATAGATACTGAGTGGAAGTCTGAAGCCCTGGCACCAAACCAAGCCCAGTTATTCATTTCACTCAGACCGGACAGTGGAGAGGCCGGGGTCCTGGCGTGTCCAGACTGGCCCCGGTCTGGATCCTATAAGATGAAGAAACGATTTTATTTTTTCAATAAATCTTTTCAAACAAACTTTATTTTACTTCACATGCAACAGTGAAATGATAATGATTAAAAACAACCCCAACTACCCCATTGTTTCATCCATGTATACAGCAGTTTAGACAGAAACATAGAACATAAAGCTCCTAAAGGTTAGTAAAAAATAAAAAACGGAGAGCTAAAATTAGATGGTGACTAAGTAAAATAATAATAATAACTGAATTTAAAACAAGTCAAAGTTTCAATTAAAAGCTAAATTAAAAAGATAAGTTTTGAGTTTACTGTATAATATGAACATTTGCAGCGGACCTTAGATCCTCAGGTCAACTGTTCCACAAACGGGGCCGTAAAAACTGAACGTTGCCTCACCGTGAGTTTTAGTTTGGACTCTTGGGACAGTTAAAAGAAGAGACCTGAGGACCTGAGAGTCCGAGAGGCTCATATGATAAGCAGATCAGATGAATAAACAGGACTAAGAGTGATAAGAGTTTTATAAATCAATAAAAAACCTTTAAAATCTATCCTGAAGCTCACAGGAAGCCATTTTTATAGCATTTAGACACTTAAGCACTGGGGTCTCATTGTTTACTGTCTAAATCAATGTAATTCCCCCCTAAAAACTTAGATGTAATTTGAGTGCTGGAATAGTTAGGGATGAGCAGTATATCCGTTCCAATAACATTTATACAATATTTGCACCAATAAATTTCTAATATGATTCCCCATGTGTCCATTTCCAGTTTGTCGTCAGTGTCTCAGATTATGTTTCTGAACAGTCTAAATAGAAATAGAAGCAAAATTAGGCTGCAAATATGGCTCAATATGGGTCAATGATGTGTAAGGATTTTCAACAGGCAAATTTTAAAATATAAAAAAATATAAATTTGTTTTTTGAACTTTTTCAAATATTTACAGTGTCAGGTGCATAAATCTATGTTTAACATTTATATGAAGCATTTTTAGTGTAAAATGTCATGTGGTCTGACTGAGAATAACCTTAAATTGTTTTATTTTCTAAAACATGGTTGGGATATTAATCTAAGTTCTGAGTAATATGAAGTGTATAGAAACAAATTGTTGACATTTCTTTAGATTTTTAATGCATATTGATATTTTCTTTTGCTCCAATATGACAGTCGCCTGCTTGTGTTTAATGAACAAACTACTGCCCTGGAAAATGCATCAAATGAAGAAAAACGCCTAAAGAACCATTCACCCAAGTCAACTTTGTCTGTTATTAAAACTCCAGCCAGAATTCCTGCTGTTATTAGTTGCACCACATGATGCACGGTCGCACCACATGACATTTTAACACTTTAAGTACAAAAAACATGCAGAATAACTCATGATTTCTGAAAAAATTATTTGGTTCCATGGAGGTCAGAGGTGCTACAGAAATGTGGTGAATTATTATGAAATTTGAACCTTTTTAACTGAGGAAACTGCAATTGGACAGAAAATTTAGCCGTCATGAAAATTTAGCCGACATATACACCATATACCTAAGTTTTATTATTATTTTTACTATTGTTTTTAACTTCTTAATTTCTTGCGATTGATTTTTTAAATATCAGATTGGCAAATAAGGGTTATCAACCAAAGCAGCGAGACATATTCAATATTTTTATTAGCTCCTCAAATTCATATTAGACGATCCATAAAAATGCTCAGGATTAGTGGTACTTTATTACGGCCAAATAGTACAAGCCAAAGGATTAAAAGTGGAGCAACAGGTCGTGCACAGGCAACTAAATGTGTTACCAGTTCAATTCCCAGCCAGAGGATATGATGTTCTCAGATTAAATTCAAAATTCTGAACCCCTGTTAGTGAAAAAGGAAGACAGGGAGAAAATATTCAAAGTCTACACAAGTTGGGGATGCTGTATGGGATGCTAGTCACTGCCTCCTCTCGAAGGTATGTGAAAAGGTTGTGACAACAAAATGAGCTGTCCATGGTGCTGAATCGTTCTACCTGAAATCACTGAGGGGATTTTGGGTCTATAAACATTAGGTTTACATGACAGACGGCATCATTATATGGAATAACCTCACACTGCTAAACAGACCAAACATAACTGAAATTTAAAGTTGCCAATACGTTGAAATAGTTCAGTAACCTGTATTCAACATCGGATAAGATTAAAGACACCGTATTATGCTGTTTTCTGATCTATGTTATAATGTTGTTCCCTCATCAAAAACATACCTGGAGTCGAGTTTTGCTTCATTCACACATCTCGCTCTCTCTGTTCCTCCTTGTGATGTCATGTGGCAATACAGGAAGTGCTTCAAACCTTCAACAGAATCAATCGGATCATTTTAGCTCTAGAATTGCCCATCTCTAGTGAAAGAAAAGTTAAAAGTAGCTGTTAACTTGACATCTCAAAGTGGAAAAGAGTATTTTGATGGGACCTGTAAGTATCTAAGACAACTCTTAAGATAAATGGTCTGTAGCCAGGATTAAACCATTACACCTTTCCCCTAAAATAACCCGTGTCTAGCCTGGGTGGTCAGGTCAGTGCCACAGGCGGATTGTACAGGACACCATATGACCAGGAGGTGTTAATGTGCGAGGCGTCACAATGGCCCATACATCCAGTGCTAACAGTAACATATAGTCCACTCACGCGTCTTGTCAGGCGCTTATGTATTTTTAAAACCAGCTGCTGAGGAGTGGGCCCAGGGCCACAGGAGACTCCAGTACAACTGTTAGCACTCCCATCAACATAATTTGGGCATGAATAAATACACAAGATTGAAAACTCTTCCTTGGTATATGCTTACGTAAACTATTTTGGTGCGGTGGTTACTGTAGTGATAGTGTATTGTGTTCATATATTTTGTTTAGCTTAAGTACAAAATCCAAGCCATGTATCACCTGGATGCTTTGGTGCTCACTGTGGCTTTACTCCTGAAGGCTGTCTGACCTCAAAGTACTAGGACTGCATCATAGTCGTGTACAGTAAACTATAAATACACATATGTCAGCAGTGCATTTACGGGACAGTTCTGATTTATGGACACCTCTCTACATTGAAACATTTTGCAGCTGATCCAAACTTTAGCCCTTGGTCACAGATGATGTTGTCATCAAATGGTGGGGACAAAAATGTTATGTCTACTATCTGATTCACTTCACCACTGATGAGCGGTCATTATAAGGAGGAGGGATAACATATCCAAGTGTAAAGGTGATGCGTAAAAGTGGCGTGCCATATAATGGTCAGTGAACCACAGCTTGACGCGCGTGGCCTCCTTAGTAATGTCTCTTTCTCTTTTTAGCCCTGGACTGGTGGCGCTGAGGGGGGAATGTTTGGAGCGTGTCATCACTGCCTGGTCTAGGACTCCGCGGTGCGCGCAACAAATGCTAGTCCAGCTATGAGGACACTCCAACGCTGTGCGAGGGGCGACAACCCAGACGAGAGCACGTACGTGGATGTGGACTCCAGAGAAGAGAGGAACATGGGGCAGGAAGAGGATGAGGAAGATGGCGAGGTAAAGGAGGAAAGGAGCGTGGAGAAGAGGGCTGAGGGGGATGACGTAGAGGATGAAGAAGATGACGAAGTAAGTTTGCTGCTTTTTGGCGTACCTTGCGTCACCGAGGACGAGTCCCATTACATTACCACGCATGAGATTCAACTGACAGAACTGTCTGATCACGAGGGGGACAACGATGTGAGTGTGGGCTGGGAGGACAATCAAGCGTTTTCCTTTGTGGACTATGACGCATTTGAGCAAAACGGAAGCAAAGATGTGAATGAGAAACAGAGTAACGCACATGTGCCCAGTAGTCAATCTCAGCCACAACAGCAGATCCACCTGTCAATCAGAACCACTTCCCGGGCCGGGGGGGACAACCTGGTCTACCATGGAGACGTGAGTGGATACCTTTTCAGGGGAGTGGATGGGGACGCGGCCAAGTGCTTTATTGCAGCACCGGGAAGGGTTCACTTTGGCGCCAAATTACGCGGTAGAGAAGTGACAGACTCCAGTGGCACGTCCAGTGCTGTGAGTGAACTCGACGACGCAGACAAAGAAGTGCGCAACCTCACTGCCAAGGCTTTTAAAAGTTTGGCATATCCTTATTTTGATACTATTAACTTTAGCACGTCAAGTGAATCATCTGCATCAGAGAAGTGGTCTTTTGTTGACCTAAAATACGGCAACGTGGATAAGCGAGTGCTGTCTCGACAGAGTTTGGAGAACAGAGGTTTCACCGGATTCACTCTGAATGGGAATCCGCAAACGCAGCTGGGGTTCATGGGGAAACTGGGCCAGGGTCACAGCGGAGTGATCAGGCTCACAGAGACGCTCAATTTCCGCTGCAATGTTGGAGTGGCCGGAGCTGAGAGACCCCCGATGTTTGCCCAAAGCGCAACAGCAGCCGGATCACGTTCCAAGGATGAAGTTACCAACGCAGTGGCAGGCAGCAGGCAGTGGCGATTAGGAGCCGCCACCAAGCCACCCTGTCAAAAAACCATGGAGCATAAGAAAGCCATATTCGCGTCCAGCCTGATTAAAAATGTTATTTCAAAGAAGATGCAGTTTGAGCAAGAGCGCAAAATGGAACGAGGGGAGATTAGCGAGCCCAACACACAAGAGGACAGCAAAGCGAGTAAAGGAGGCAGGGAACTGGTCAGGCAGAGCTCTAAGTTTTCAGAGAGCAGCTCTGACCTCGCAATAATGTGCGTGGATGAATTGGGAGACTTGGTGGACAGCGGCTCGTGTGATACGAAGAGTGACGGGACGCACAGACAAGCCTCTGTCGCGTTAGAAACCAATTTGGAGCACGCGAATGAAGCTGGAATCGATACTAAAAAGGGCGCATTGGAAGCGTCTAAAAGCACGCTGCTTCATAGCCAAAATAGCGCATTCAGATGCTGGAAGGACGACGAGCTAGAGTTTCAAAAGGATCGTAAAAGCGTTCGAGAGAACGCGCTTGAGGCGAACGACTCGGATCAGAGTGGAGTTAAACCCACGAAAATGTCTAGTTTGTTTTTGCCAAGTATCCAGCAGCTGCCCAGCGAAGAGCAGCAGGAGAACAGCACAGTTTTGACTCAAGAAGAGAGCGACAAAGCGCGCACAGACAATGCGCTGTTCATGCCAGTCTCCAAAAATGTCACTGCAAAATCTCCTGAGATTAAAATCAATCTGAGAAGTGGTAAAAACGAGCCTTTTGGTGTGACCCGACTACGCGCTCCGAATATAGGCTGCAGCAGGACCGAGGACTACAAATCTCTGACCCTCGCTGCGGCTCTGAAGGGTGAGTGCTCAGATAAAGTTCCACATTTTATGGTTAGAGATATACGAGATAATAAAGGCAAGATGCAGACGCCCATACATCAGGTTAGGGACGTGAGAAAGCTTGTGAAAAGCTCGTATCACTTTGTATCTTTGGATAACAACGACAATAAAACAACTTTGGCCACATCTGACAGCCAAACAGAGACTAAAAAGCAAACATCAGGTAGAAATTCTACTTCCGTCTCACCGATAGTCATCAAATGTCAATCTGTGAATACTAATAATAACGGGAAACCTGCAGATAATGTTAATGACTGCAAAAGGGAAGACTTTGAAAGGTCATCGCCAGAGGGCGCTAAAGGGACTCAGTTTAGAGCAAGTGGAAAGTCTAATTCCGTTGATGGAGTGAGTGGATCTAAAATTGAGAGTAAAGTGGCTGCATGGAAACAAGACAAGGACAATTTAGAGAAAAAGACAGACAAACAAACCAACCAAGTGGCTTTGGAGAAGTTACAAGCAGCGGTGAAAACAATGGAGCAACTGTATGTTTTTGAAAAGAATGAGTGGAAACGGAAAAGTGAGCCAAACCCAGTGATGGAGAGTCATGTACTGCCCCTTATTAATGAAGAACGGGATAAGCCTTCAGCTAAAGAGGGCAGCAGTGAAAAGGTGGAGTCACTAGTGAGACGTGAGGAGCAGGTAGCCCACAGCAGCAGCAGCAGCCATGATGACAGGTTTATTATGAAGGCTATGAAATCTGAAAACCAAACCCCCAAATCCTCTTATGGCACAAAGGCATTCACCCCAAAGTCCCCAAAGCTGCCAACAACACGGAGGACCACTGCAGGACGACTCAGCGGACAGGATAGAGCCGACTCTAAAGAAGAAGAGCGCTCCAACCAAGAGCAAGCCATGTCTGACCACGAGAACTATTTAACTATACCTGTCAAATCTGTGACAAAACAAGTCCAGCCTCCTGACACATCCTCAGCGTACGCCTTCAAATCTCGCACCCCACCTGGACCGGCCCGGCCCGCTGTTCAGGACAACGCCCCCACCAGCATCATCATGGAAACTCCCGAAACACCAACAGCAGCCATATACCATTCGTTACCACTGGGTATCACGACTAATCAGCTGTATTGCTTCTCCCCAGCAGTTACCCCAGCACCATCCCTGGATCATTTTCAGCCCACCCAAAGGAAAATGCTGCTTGACCCTACCACGGGGAACTATTACTTAGTTGAAACTCCCATGCAGCCCACGAGCAAGCGCTTATTTGACCCAGAAACCGGACAATATGTGGATGTACCACTACCCCCGGCTCCTATGACACCAGTTCCTATGTCCCCTCTGGCCATAGGTCCTGGGGCGTACGCACACACCTACATGATCTATCCCGGGTTTATGCATCCCACGGTCATCCCAGCCCGCACCCTGGTCCCGTCGCAGATGTCCGTGCATTCGGATCCCCCGGATAAGACCCCGCCTCAACAAAGTGAGGCCCCTTACATGGAGAGCCCGTATTACATGGCTACAGGCAAGTCTCCACAGACGGCTCCACCCTCCGCCAGCCGGACGCCCCAGGGTTACGCCGCCCTCAAGCAGCCCTTCATCAGCATCTCGTCCCCTCAGCAAGGCCCCCGCATCATCGCCCCACCCTCCTTTGACGGGACCACCATGAGCTTTGTGGTGGAGCACAGATGAAAGGTGAGGGTGATATTGTGTCTTGTGGTGATTTGGAGCTCCTTGTGTTATAGACAGTTCAGGAGAAACATACAGACTCAGTTATTATCGTGACATTTGTCAATAAGTCACAGTGGGAAGATGTCAGAGGTTTTGAGCATTTTCATGACATTAAAATGATCAATAAAAATGTACATCACTAAATGTAAATTAACCTGTTAATTTAATTTAAAGCTTTAACTTGAAGCTGTATGAAATGCAGCAATATTTAATACACAAGCAACTTTATGATGAATGGTGATTGTGCAGTCAGATTTGTATTTTTCAGTGACATGTGAAATGAAGGAGCTCATTGGTCATCAATCATTTACAAACAAATTGACAACAGAGTTTAGTGCTTTGCTCAGTGATTCTGCAGAAGTCTGCAATGGTTTTTAGTCCCTTGTGATATTTTTTTCCTTTCTCTTTTCTCCCATGAGGAATATGCGAGTGCTAGGCAGGTTTATAGGCATATTAATATCATTATAAACTGATGGGAAAATAGAACCTAAATGCATCTTTCTAACAAAGATGGCTATATGCTATATGCTACAGGTTGACATACAGTGTATTTAAGATGGGTGACAGTGGTGCAAATAAGCATTTGTCCTCTCAGCAGAGGGTTGCTCTCATGTGGTTTAGACTTTACCACCTTTGTTCCAGTTATGAAGCCAGCTGCATCTTGAATGGCAGTTGAAATAACAAGGTTTTATGAATATTTGCGTGTCACTTAAACCACCAGTACTGTATAAGTTGAGAAAATGCTGTGACATCTATATATTTAGCAAAAACTTACAGAATAAGTATAGACCTGTATTTTGTGAATGATGGACTCAGATGCAGTGTTTTGTATGGACTTGGTTCACTGTGCAGTGGTGAGCCTCAGCTGTTACTGGTCTTCAGGAGTCGGGTCGCTGTGGCAGCAGGGTCAGGAGCTTTTTATAGGACCTGTCATTTAAAGCCAGAGTGAGAAATCAGGTTCACATGGCCCAAGAGGTGAAATTACATAAACACAGCATGCACATTGCACTGGTCACTTTTATTTGTAAAGTAAACAGATATGGATAGGAGGAGAAATGAGATAGTCAGCACTGCAAACACTGCACTACACCTTCATAGTTTGTTCAAAGCCTTGATGTTCAGTGACATAGAAGAAGAGTCTTTCCTTGACAAAGATACAATACTCACATTGTTTTTCATTTTTGACAGGTATGAACTTCAAAATAAATGGATTTACATCTACTTTTGCTTTATTAAAACAAGCTGATGAAACCCTGAATGAGGCATCCGCAGTGGGTACTCTGCAGACAATTGGAGCTTTCGGATGTGAGATATTTGAACTACAGGAGCGCCTTTAACTTGGCGATAGCTGCTTTGTGTGATTTAACTGACATTGGATCTGCTGGCCAGTCCATAACTCACATTTGACACCACTTAATATAAAATAACAAAGAATTTATGTTTATTGCATAGTCTCATAAAGTCTTATTATAGATTCTTGATGTTTGTGAATGGATCTCAGTGCATAACCAGTCAGTATGTGTTTAAAAGAGATTTAGTAGAAATGTAAGTAGTGATATTGCGTTTTGTAAATTTTGTAATGGAATAATGTAATGGCTTTTATTTGTATTCCAGATTATTATTATATATGCAGTTTAACACGTTTTACTTGACTGTACTGGTTTTATCTCATGTTATGGTTGTGTTTTTTTCCTTTTCAACCCTTTGTAAGAAAATTGACACTTGTTTTATACCATTTGTGCCTAAAAGGTGATGGTTCACTGGAAGGTTATACACAGGGCCTCTTGATTATGGATGAGGGTTTGAGTATGTTTATACAGCATGTCATTGGATACATGGTAAAGTTAGGCATTTAGTACAATACATACTGCTTTATGTCAATTTTCATTTAGACAGTGCAATAATGTAATAATCAATATTTTGCATTTTTTAATTAATCAAACTTCAGGGATGTTTCACACTGAAGCCTTTTGTGCACTACAAGAATACAATAAATCAAAACTTTTGGCATTTCAAAATGTATTTGGTTGCCAGTGCAGTAAGGTTTATTAAATATCCCAAGTTTCAGTCAAGTATTTGTATTTTTTATATGGACAACTGCACGGCTCACCATGGATCAGACTGGAATGCCTGCAGGCTCAGAGCTGGAGTTAAAAGCTTCCCTCTGGCTCAGGCCCATCTGAAACTAGGTTATGGGGGTATGTACGTGTGAGGGGCAGGGTCTGGTTACACAGGTCTGTATTTACTGTACATACACAGAGCATGCATGACTCATGACTCATCAATATTATTAATATCATTCAAAAAGAGGATACTAGGTGCAAATTTTATGTTAAGTATATTCAAATAGAAATATTAGGAGAAATATTTTACACACGGTCAGGAGTGTGTTCTTCTCTTCCAGTTTATGGGCTTACAGACGAATGTAGGTGAGTGAAGGTCAGTGGAGCTCCAATTCCTGATTTTCTTAAAAGCTTGGGTCAACTCTAACCTTTACTAAAAGTAACAGATTTGCTTTATTTTTGTTACCTGCCATTCAGAAAAGACAACATTCTTTAGTAACATAAACAGAGCTGTTACTCTAAACAGAAAGTACAGTGAGCACCGTAGGCTCCACCTTTTATTTTCTCTGTCAAATAGAAACTCAAACATAAAACAACAGAAGAAAGAGGGAAGTGACACAGGCAAAGCAACGCGACACAAAGGCACAAATACTTTTTGATCAAAAGTCTTGGGAGTTTAAAACCAAATCTATCAAGAAGTAGAAGTGCTACTGACAAAGTGAAGGTAAGTTAGAATTACATTGTACCGTAGTTTTGTGTGTGAATTCTAAATATAATTCTGTATTTATGTCCAGACATGGACTTCAACTGCCCCGTGTGCCTGGAGGTCTACAAGGACCCTGTGGTGCTGTCGTGCAGCCACAGCATCTGTAAGGCCTGTCTGCAGAACTGGTGGACACAGAAGGTGACCTGGGAGTGTCCCGTCTGTAAGAGGCGCTCATCACGGACAGATCCTCCCTGTAACCTGGTCCTAAAGAACCTGTGTGAAACCTTTTCTCATCAGCTGCATGTGGGGCAGCCCTCTCGTCAGCCCCCCTCCCCTGCTCCCCTCTGCCCTCAGCACAAAGAGAAACTGCAGCTCTTCTGTGTGGATCACCAGCAGCCCGTCTGTCTGGTCTGTCGGGATTCCAGAGCACACCACAACCACAGATTCAGCCCCATCGATGAAGTGACGCAGGAGTACAAGGAGAAGCTCCAACGCAGTCTGGAGCCTCTGCAGGACAGACTGAGGGAGTGCAGAGAGGTGAGACAGCACTGGGGCAAGACCAGTGAGCACATACAGCAGCAGGGTCAGCGCACAGAGAGGCTGATCAAGGAAGAGTTTGACAAAATGAGAGATTTGCTGCAGAGGGAAGAGCAGGCCCGCATCAGGGCTCTGAGAACTGAGGTGCAGCAGAAGAGCAGCCTGATGGAGCAGAGAGTGGCCGCTTTGACACAAGAGATGGACGCTCTGTCAGAGAGCATCAGGCAAACAGAGGAAGAGCTCAGGTCTCAGGACGTTGCATTCCTGCAGAAGTACAGCACTGCAGTGAGGCGAGTGCAGCAGGCACCCTTAAAGAGTATCCCACAACTGCCCTCTGGATCTCTGCTGGATGTGGCTAAACATCTGGGTAACCTGGGCTTCAACATCTGGAAGAAGATGAAGGATCTGGTGTCTTACACTCCAGTGGTCCTGGACCCAAATACTGCTAACAGATATTTGGTTGTGTCTGATGATCTGTGCAGCGTGCACTGTGCTAACATAGAAACAGCTGATGCTTCAGAGCTCCCATGGATCCCAGACAATCCTGAGAGGTTCACCGATTATGTCACAGTGCTGGGGACTGAAGGATTCACGACTGGACGACACAGCTGGGAGGTGGATGTTCAGGAAGAAGGACGCTGGGCAGTCGGTGTTATAACTGAATCTGCCCCTCGGAAAGGAGAAATAACTTCTGGATACTGGGAAATTTGGTTCCAAGATGATCATTGCAAAGCATATGCTCCACCACACGTAGACAAGGTTCTGACATTGAAGTACCTTCAGAGGATCAGGGTGGACCTGGACATAGCCAAAAAAAAAATCTCTTTCTCAAATGCTCAAACGCACACACTGATTCACTCTTTTCTTTTAACTTTCACTGGCAAGGTGATTCCTTATGTTAACACAACAAATGTAAACAAAGTTAAAATATGTTCATCAAATTTCACTTTACAGTTGCTCTAAGCCAAAGGAAGGGGAGTTTTTTTGTTTATTTGTAAAGCACAATTCATACACAAAGTAATTTAAAATGCCTTACAGAATAAGAGTGACATTAAAATCACAATACAAACAAACAATCAATCAAAATATAAATAATCATCATAAAATTAACATCAAAGAGGAGAGAAGAGTGCAGAATAAAAATCTCAGTCATCTGCACAGCTGAACTGTTTTGAGCCTGGATTTAAACGTAGTCAAAGTAGAGTCTGTCTCACATCTTCAGAAAGACTGTTCCAGGTTTTAGCTGCATAGAAATGAAACTCTGACTCCTCGTGTTTAGTCCTGACTCTGGGACCTGCAGGAGGCCGGTCCCTGAGCTCCTCAGATGCAGATGGTTCATGTGGCACTAACATGTCACAGATGAACTTTGGTGCTCGGCCATGGAGAGACTTGTGCACAAGCAGAGCCGCTTTAAAGTCTCTAAGCAAGGAAAAGTAGAGACATACTACTGCTAATTATTGTCCATTTCTGCTGAACATTTGTTAAAGCTATTGTTTTAACCTAAAGTGTATTTTCTTTCTTTATACCACAATTGTTAATCAGATATAATACTGAGTAATTATTTTGTAATTTTGTAGATAAACAAAATGAAATCACTGAAATGTATTACTGTCCTTGTTCATGACTTTTAACATTACATTTCAAACTTTCCTATGCTTTATTTAAGATATTTGGGCCAACCATAGATGTTTTGTGTCTACTGTTTGTGTAATTGTTTTTGTATTGGTAAAGCTCTATTAAAAACTACAGACTAATGATTTTTAAAATTTATTTTAATTTCTTATTTTAATTAGCACAGGTTTCAGAACACTAAAAACAAATAGGGAGAAAAAAAGTTTTTAAAACCAAGAGCAAGGATCAACACTATATATAAATTACATGATTAAACAAAAAATAATAAACAGAACTAAAGTCTTGCAGTTCTCTCATTTGCTGTCAGTCATGGCCTAATTTAGTTATTTGCCGGTTATTTGTGAACATAGGGATCTCGCTCTATCACATAATTTAATCTCAAATTTGTATCTTAATCAGTTTTGTGTTAACTGTTGCACTGTGATTGTTTTGAATATTCCTCTGGACTAATAAAGTGTCTATCTACCCATCTATCTATTGTTTCAGTCCTCTTGCACTTCTGACAAGAATGTTTCATCTTGTTTCTTCTGACAAGGAAGCAAGAGGATGTGAGGCAGACCTGGTTTTTGGGCCCTTCCATCTACAGCCATAATAAACACACTCAGTCGGTCGTGGCCCTTCACCACCACTTCCTGAATCAGCTCAGAGTTACTGTAAGAATAATGTGACATTTGACAACCATTAACCTTTTTCTTCACTTCCATTAGACAGGGCCACAGTTGGGATCTGACTCTTCCTCATATCACTGTGACCCTCCTGCTGTGGGGGCCATTCCCTGTACCACAGAGGGGCCCACAGCTCCTATAGGCTTCAGTCTCAGTCCTGTTGAGTCAGTTAATCTACTCGTGGTGAGGCTAGAAGTGGAAGACAAAAAAGACAAGCCTGTTGTCCACTACTTGGAAGATCCTCTCTTATAACACTACTACATTGCAGTGACCACATAAGCCTATATTGTTTTAAGTTTCATTTAACCAGCAAAATACATTAATCAATAATCACAAAACACATCTAACAATTCTGAAAGCCATTAGTTGTAGAACTTTACTCACATCATCCACAGTTTGCTTCAAATGCTTCATACCCTAACAATTTTCCCCTGCCAGAGATTCAGTCACATTGAAATAGGCCTGCGCACGTCAAGTGAATTGGTAAATCACACATTAATCAAAATCCTGTGAATAATAACCTATTTGGTTTCCCAGAATATATAGGCT
This sequence comes from Odontamblyopus lacepedii, assembly GCA_034769755.1. Classification (NCBI taxonomy): domain Eukaryota; kingdom Metazoa; phylum Chordata; class Actinopteri; order Gobiiformes; family Gobiidae; genus Odontamblyopus; species Odontamblyopus lacepedii. The sequence goes on from CM068363.1 coordinate 25,963,472, forward strand.
ATATTATAATATGTCCAGTTAAAATGCCAAATTGCCTCCTGAATAATTTGAAAACATACATTTCGACTTCTTTTTCTGTTTAAAAATACATATGAATGAACAGGCTTTTTTTTCCCTCACAGGTTATAAGATAATACTTTAATGTCTGTTTGCACAGAAATTTGTCTTGCATTGCACTTCTCCACAATCCACATATGAAGACACATAAAAACACATGAAGACACATATGAAAACACATAAAAGATACAGCATAGCCTATAGTCTCTTCATTCATCTAGGTCCATAAGCCATTAGGGCAGCACAGGTCTCCAATAAAATAAACAAGAGCTCCGCCAGCGGGGCAAAATACGCCCGTACTTTGAATTATTATATATAGAATTCTAGAATCGGAATTCCACCAATCAGATTGCAGCAACAGAACTTAAAGACACTACAAAGCTTTAATGTGTCAAAGCTCAAAGAAGCAGAGAATGTGGGTTGTTCTCGCTTTCAGCAGCAGAACATTTGAGAAGAGAGTTCAGATCTTTCATGAAGACAAAGCTTCAAAGACTTCAAAGCTTTGAAGTGTCCACAGACGGACAGACGGACGGACGGACGGACAGCGCCATACCATAATACGTCCCGTCTTACACAACGGGCGTATAAAAACGAATGAACGAATGATACACGGATTTTTGACTCTCGTAGAGACAAGCTGCACGAACTCTCACTAAATCCACAAAATCTTCAACTCGCTTCTCGGAAAGCACAGCAGAAACAGCTCTACATTTGGTTGGAGTTTTAGTGATCTTAGTTTACAGAAGAAATGGATATTGATTGGGACCTTAACTTGGATATGATGCTGCAACTTGCTGCAGGTAATTAGCTTGTCTTACTGTAATATAATCTAATGTTGCTTTTGTCTTAATAGATTTTGGTGATTAATAGAAAAAGTCAAAAAGATATATTTCTCAAAAATGAAAATACTTTCATTTTGTCATTAGCACACTGTCTGTTAGCCTGTTTTGCTAATCAGGGACTACAGGTGGAAATTAGCTCGACTGCTACAACCTGGTGCAATGCATTTATGCCATGTATATTGTGCACTGTTCCTTTCTCATAAATAAACTTAACGATATTCCAAACCTTAACCTGAAAAAATACAGATGATATTATTTTACCATGAAGTCACAAGTCGTGTTATGTTGCACTGGGGCCTTGACCTAAACATTGAACAATATTGAATGTGTGAAAGAAATAATTTGCCATTGGTTTTGCCAAAAATATTAATTTCAGTTTTCCCCATCCTGACTGCAGCAGTTATACTAATTTTGCATGTTCTGTTTACTCTCAGGTGACGCCATTAGGCACCTTGTACTGGCCAGGCCATTGCTTCAGATACGACATCCTGTTCAGGTAGTGCAGATTGATGGTGATGAGCAGGAAGAGGAGAATCATCTCCATCACCAAGCTCACAATGAAGACGGGAATGGTCCTGTGCAGGTGGAAGATGAAGCTCCAGCAGAGCCCCCTGCAGCTCACAGTGAAAACGGGAATGGTCCTGTGCAGGTGGAAAATGAAGCTCCAGCAGAGTCATCTGCAGCACAAGGTTTGGTCTATTCCCAATTATACAAATGTGAAAACGCAAAAAACTTTGGTCTGATAAAACTGGCTAACCAGTTAACTGTGTAAGCCCTGGCCACTCTTCGATGTTCTCATTCGGACAATTGACGTGTCAGTAGTCTTGTTCCACTGTGGTTCCAGCACAGTCCAGTCTCAGCCCATTCTCTCCTTGAGACTTGTAGAGACAAGTCTTCAGATACTAAAATCTTCAAATCACTTCTTGAAAAGCACAACAGAAGCGTTTCTGGCTGAAGTTTTTGTGAGCTTATAAACCTATAGTAGAAACTGACAGAACAAGCGATTTGTACAAAATGACTACAATGGGTTGTGTGTGATATCATCAATAAAATCTATGCAAGGGATTTATTGAAAATTACAGATAATAGCTGTGTACATAAAGTCACACATCATGTTATGTTGCACTGGGGCCTTGACCTAAACACTGAACAATGTTGAATGTGTGAAAGAAATACATTTTACAACAAGAGCTCCGCCAGCGGGGCAAAATACGTCCGTACTTTGAATTATTGTATATAGAATTAAGTTAGAATTTGTCAAACCTAGTTAAAGATGAATTGTTGGTGCAGTTTGGAAGATTCCAATACTGGCGTTCTATGGCACATACCGGTAAGCACAATAAGGCAGTTCACTACCAATATAATAATAAGTGTGAAAAAACCTGAAGTCACATAAAATTGATACCACTGACCTACAGCATGGATCGATACAAAAATATACAATAAAATACACAAATACAGTATACCTTATATATATATCGGCGCATGCCCCACATGTTTTGCCTCTTCATGAAGACAAAGCTTCAAAGACTTCAAAGCTTTGAAGTGTCCACAGACGGACAGACGGACAGCGCCATACCATAATACGTCCCGTTTTATCACAGGCGTATAAAAATGGATCCATCACATTCTTCCCCATCCTGTCTGCAGCAGTGATACTAATTTTGCCTATTATATTTCTGCTCAGGTAACGCTGATGTGGAGCCAAGGCCGCCTACGCCATTGGCAGATGATTGGCAGTATTGGCCGGAGAGTGAACAGTCTGACCCTGAAGACGAGAGTGGTTCTGTGGAGTCGAGTGATGAAGCTCCAGCAGAGCCCCTCGCAGCACAAGGTTCGGTTTATTCTCAATTCTACAACTCACACCTTAAAACTGTAGAAAGTGTCCACAACCATTTTAAATATCAGTAAATAACAAATTTATATTTTATATATTTATTTAGGAATGAGCAAGAAGAGACCAAGGGAGGAGGACAGTGACCAGAGTGAAGTTGAATTTGCTCCCAAGAGATCGCGTCACACTCCATTTGATGAGGATGGTGAAGCTCCAGCAGAGCTCCTCGCAGCTCAAGTTTCGGTTTATTCTCAATTCTACAAATCTGAATACATTTTAAAATGATAAACCGTGAGCACAACAGCTCTTATTGGCTTCAAACTCAGTCCTGTTTAGTCATCCATTTAATCTACTCGTGGTGAGGCTAGATGTGGAAGACAAAAAAGACAAGCCTGGATTGTGTGTGATATTATATGATATCGTCACTATAATATGCATGGATGCAGTGTCCCATACTAAGGGATTTACTGAGAATTACCTTTGTTAGTTTTTTCGCATAAAGTCACACGTCCTGTATGTTGCACTGAGGCCTTGACCTAAAAATTGAACAATACTGAAGGTGTGAAAAATTTTACAAAAAAATAAAAAAATTTCCCATCATGACTGTAGTAGTGATACTAATTTTGCGTATTCTGTTTCTATTCATATGACTTCGCTCATGTGCTGCCAATCCAAAGGTAGGTTTCACCATCTCATTTCGGTGCCTTTGTGGATGGGTCAAGGCCTATTACTCCTGCACCGTCTGCCCAGTTTGGTGGTGCCTCTCCCAGCCCAAACCCTGTAGACCCTGACAACTTTGAAGCTCAATCTGAAGACGAGAAAGATCATATGGAGTCGGATGATGAAGGTCCAGCACAAGGTTTGGTTTATTTTTATACGCCGTTGTAAGACGGGACGTATTATGGTATGGCGCTGTCCGTCCGTCCGTCCGTCTGTGGACACTTCAAAGCTTTGAAGTCTTTGAGGCAAACAGCAAACACCAATACGAACAGAACAGCAAAGAAAACAGCAGCCTGACCTCCGGGCCCTGGAGTCAAACTAAATAAAGACCACAACATACCCCCAACTTTAAAGTCACACGTTCAACATAACGACGTCATCCTTAACATGCACGCACGCACACACACACACACACACACACACACACACACACACACACACACACACACACACACACACACACACACACACACACACACAGCTGTGTTTTCCAAAAGAACATCTTTATACTTAATCCTTAATCTTATTTTCTTTATCCTTTATTTTTCCCAAGTAACTTTAAACATATCCCAAAAGATGTATTTCCTGAGCGACTTTAAACACGCTCTAACATTTCTTTATTCAAATTCCTTTTCTCAGTTTGAACTCATAACACATTTACTCATAACTCAGTTTACCTATAACTCAATACTCCTTATTACTTTTACTCAACTGAAATTCTTTCCCTTTTTATACGCCCGTTGTAAGACGGGACGTATTATGGTATGGCGCTGTCCGTCCGTCCGTCTGTGGACACTTCAAAGCTTTTAAGTCTTTGAAGCTTTGTCTTCATGAAGAGGCAAAACATGTGGGGCATGCGCCGATATATATATAAGGTAGGCTATACTGTATTTGTGTATTTTATTGTATATTTTTGTATCGATCCATGCTGTAGGTCAGTGGTATCAATTTTATGTGACTTCAGGTTTTTTCACACTTGTTATTATATTGGTAGTGAACTGCCTTATTGTGCTTACCGGTATGTGCCATAGAACGCCAGTATTGGAATCTTCCAAACTGCACCAACAATTCATCTTTAACTAGGTTTGACAAATTCTAACTTAATTCTATATACCAGCGGCACGGGGGTGTCTACTGAGTGGTGGGGCAGGTGTGGGTCCTGCTGCGGTGCTGCTCCTCGGTTAAGGGGGCGTGGGTGTGTTTTGAAGCTGAGTTTGTTCCATCAGTGATATCGGCCACACGCGGAGCTCGTATGCTGGGGTCATGCATGGTTCGGTTGCGCTCGCGCTGGGCGTGCCGCGCTTTAGGTGCGATCCTGGCTTGGGCACGATTCTAAAGTCCTAGTGTGAGTTTGCCCCTAATGTTTGACAAATGTAGAACGTTTAACTCGTCACGTTACGTCTGTGCGCAGTTCTCCTTATTGTGGCTGCAGAAGCACTCGCACATGTGCGCCTGTTTTGTTTACCACATTCGCACGACAAAATATTTACTCGCAAATGCGAGTGAAATGGGCGCACTGTAGAGCCCTGCTTAAAGAGGGGGGAATTTTACTTCTGTGGGGTAATAACTACTACCACAGTTCACTCAGGCACAGTTCACATTTAGTGTAGTTCAAAGTCGGGGCTGCGAGTCCATCTTATTCCTCCGAGGGGTTCTAATACAGTTCTAATACAGCACTAATACAGATTTAAACCAGGTCTAAACCAGGACTAATATAGGGCTAAGCCAGATCTGAACTAGGTCTATACCAAAACTAAATCAGGTCTAAACTAGGTCTAAACCCGATCTGAACCAGGTCTAAAACAGGACCACTAGAGGACAAAACCATTGTTTAAGTCTTAACCAGGACTAAATCAGGTCTAATATACTGTACAGGACTAAACCTGGAGAAATACAGTGACAAAATCAGGTCTAAGCCAGGACTAAACCAGGACTAATCCAGGTCTAAACCAGGACTAATATAGGGCTAAACCATGTCTAATTACTAAAAGTCTGACCTAGATCTAAACCAAAAGTAAACCAGGACTAAACTAGGTCTAAACCAGGTCTACACCAGTTTTAAATAAGGTCTAAATCAAGACTAATTGAGGTCTAATACACATGTGACCTCAAAGTCGTGAACTGCGTCTGGACCTCAGTGAATGAGGTTCTATAGAGTTCACTAAAGAGTGCAGGTCAGTGTAGTGTTTGGGGTTTAGGGCCTAGGATGGACATTCAGACACTTCCAATGTAATTATTGACATTCAGCATTGTGTAACTATGGCAACGCACTCATGTCCATATAAGGAAAGATTCACCTGGCGTCACCTGGCAACACGTTCCGTCAGACATTCTATTTCTTTGTGACATCATCAAGAGTCTCTATAAAGTTCTATAAGATCTATAAGTATATGTTACACGTCTCGGAATGATGGGCCAACTCATTCGCTGGTGCAACATATTTAATTTTTTTATTGCAGGGTCTGCAAAACATATAACAAAAGCTCAATACAGGAGATCACTTGATGCATGCTATGTGCTGCTCTCACTGACTGTTCTTCTTCTACCCGAAATGCAAAACCAGCACTTCAACCTGTGTACTACTAATATCCGATACCAAAACAAAAACACTGATTCTGAAGTCACATTGTTAGATAAAAGTTCGGAACAGTTTTACAACTTACCCAGAAAAACATTTTAAATTGTTTTAACCACTGTTTTTATAACATTTCCAATCACTGTCTTAGTACTTATGAATTTTATGAATTGTTCTTACCAACTGTATTTATTCTGTCTTGACCATAGATGAACTGAAAATTACTTACAAAAATACACTCTAGTACCCCACTGCACTACCGCCAACACAAGTCCATACGTGCCCTTCCAGTTAGACTTGCCCCACTCGCGTAGTACAATTAATTAACACAAAAACTCAGTCTTACATGTCTTTCAGCCAGTTAAATGTTCATACATTGCTCGTTTTGCTTCTTAACACATAAAACAAACTCTTTTAGCTCATGCTAACTGAAACTGTTCTCTAGTCACGCACCACAGTCACCACTGAGAAACATCCGCCATTTTGAATATAAAGCATGGTGACTGACTCATCACAAATTCACAAACTTAAAAAATTACATTTTTCACTTAACGAAAGTTAATCTCAAAGGCACAAAATACATTTTCCTACTGTGATATGTCATCTGTGTGTTGATTTTAAACCAGCTTACCTGCAAAACATATAACAAAAGCTCAATACAGGAGATCACTTGATGCATGCTATGTGCTGCTCTCACTGACTGTTCTTCTTCTACCCGGGCATCAGTTACAGCCAAAGCATCAAGCGCCCTCTGCTGGTGATGAGTATTACACCTTAAAGCACACAGTTCGCAAAATAAAGTAAATTGACATAGACAGTAGTTATTTCTTATAGCTTTCAACCTTAGTAAAATAACTTTTATGGGGAGCAACATTTTTAATGGGGGGCAACCTTTTTAATGTTTCTAAATTCACATTGTGCCACATATATAAGGGCGACACAGGTCCTGAGAAACTCACTTCAACTCAGACCTTCGACTGATACACAACTACGCAACTCGCAGAAACAAAGATGTCCAGCAGCAGCAGCACCGGTGCAAAGTCGAGGTAATGACCAATTCTCAGTTCATTAAAGGTGCACTATGTCACTTTTATGGTCAAATCAAATGTAGTTAAAGATCATGCAAAATTTACTTTTCAGACTTTTAACCATGTTACAGTTGTTTCCCCTTCTCATTTACCCGCTTGAAGTTGTGTACCAAAAAAGTTACATAGTGCTGCTTTAAGAATATCTCATGTGACCTTAGGTGTAAACAAGAGCTCCGCCAGCGGGGCAAAATACGCCCGTACTTTGAATTATTATACGCCCGTTGTAAGACGGGACGTATTATGGTATGGCGCTGTCCGTCCGTCCGTCCGTCTGTGGACACTTCAAAGCTTTGAAGTCTTTGAAGCTTTGTCTTCATGAAGAGGCAAATTCCGATTCTAGAATGTGATGATGTCATACTCATACTCCTACTGCAAGAGCCAGATTTCCCTATTGATTATCCGTCCATCTGTCTGTCCGTCTGTCCGTCTGTCTGTGGACAATTTCTTGTCCGCGCTCTAACTCGACAACCGTCTTACCTAGGAATGTCAAACTTCCAAACTGCACCAACAATTCATCTTTAACTAGGTTTGACAAATTCTAACTTAATTCTATATACAATAATTCAAAGTACGGGCGTATTTTGCCCCGCTGGCGGAGCTCTTGTTAATTCTACAAATCTGAATAGACCATAAAATTGTACAAAGTGTTCTAGATATTGGTAAATAATACATTTATATTTTATACATTTATTTAGGAATGAGCCAGAAAAGTCCGAGGGAGGAGGACAGTGACGACAGTGAAGCTGAATTTGCGTCCAAGAGGCGACGTCACACCCCACCAAGAGGACACTGATTGATCCCTGGGTTGCCTGGGCCTTTTGGTGTGGAGTTTGCACGTTCTCACTGTGTCAGGGTGGGTTTCTTCTACGTCGCAGCCCGGGGGGCAACTGCGGCACGCGGAATGATATTTTGCGGCCCCCAACTTGATGTGAAAGTTCAAATGAAGAGGCAGAGCAGCGCCCCTGCAGATCCACAACAGCAGATTTGCCCCACGTTACATCTCAAACTCAACTTTCAGCAGCTGTGAAGCTATGAGTCCAGATGGATCTGTTTATGCATGTGCACGTGCACACACACTGAGGAAACAAAACAACTCACACTTGCTAGTACATGTACTTCTGCTCTCGCCCTACACCATTTTCCTCCTGCAGCCACGAGCGGGCGGGTGCCAGGAGGGGGTCTCCCCCGGGACGTAAATCATTTTAGTACACAGATCTTGCCTGTAATCAGTGGTGATGGGTGAGTGAATCAGTGGTATTCTCTCACCCATCCAAATCCCTTCAGAGGTGCTTGATTTTATACACCAGTGGCCATGAAAGTTATTGGAACACCTAATTTTGGGTGAGCGAATACTTTTGGCATGCAGACAGTTTGTAGAAACAATCTGCATGTCAGTCTGGGTATTAAGAATAAATAAAATGCTCAACTACCTCATGAGCATAATGAATGGAGCACTGAACTTTGGCATCAAGTTGGGTGCTGCAAAATAGCATTCTTATTCTATTAGGACTTGTACAATCAAATTTAGCATGTATGTGCCACAGTTGGCCCCCGGGCCACCCAGAAGGAACCCACCCAGACACAGTGAGAACATGCAAAGACTCCTGGCCCACTCGATGCGGTCCAGCCTCACCCAGACTCTACTTCCTGGTGCCCCCAGGTAATTTGAGTTTGAGACCCCTGCTTTAGGCACTCCAGTTTCCCCAAGGTTAAGCTAAGCTCCATTTGTTCCTGTGTCTTTGTTAGAATAATTATGTATATTTTATCCCATATTTGTCTTAATCATGTGTTAGATATTTGTGTATTTGAAATAATCTCTTTCGTGCTTGAAAAACTGTGTGCAGTACTTTTCCACTTGTGTGCGAGCTGAAGGCTGGAGTGGCGGCTTATCAGACCCCATGAGACAAGGACGGTCTGAGTTTGGCAAAACATGAACTGCGCTCAAACCACAGCGTATTCCCCGCACTCAGCCTGCTGTCTGACCTTGATCAAACATATTTGTACAATGCATTTTTCAAATTTGGTGTTGCTGCTGCTTTCCCCCTTCCTTTAGAGCAGCAACACCCATTGTAACCAGGGCACCCTAATGTAAATAAAAATGAGGAGCCGGCGGGCGTGTGCCAGAGCGGGTTGGAGATTGTAACTAAAAAGTATTTTAAATGAACAATATTGTTTAAAAAAAAGCAATAAATCCATAACAGAATGCAACACTTGGGTATTAAGTTTGTATCTATAATGAGTCACATAATCATAGTCAGATAAAATCTTATCATCGTATGGAAAAATAACCAAGATTTTTCCAAAGAACGATAAATATTGATCCTGTAAAATTATGGTTCCATCTATAATGCACTGAAAGATAAATAAGTTACCCTAACAAGCCTAGACCAACTCAAAACCATGGACTCGGTCACAGGTATTTTCGGACATCTTAAGAGTTAGTATTAACCCACTCTACGTGATCCTGGTGTTTTTATTTCCTATAAATGCTAGTCTCATGAGCATCTTTGACTGACTGGAGCCGAACGCTATGGGTGACGTCACACTTAGTCCACTCCTTTTTACAGGCTTTGCGCTAAACTAAATTTTATTACTATGTATAAAAAATACAGAGATATATTCTGTCGTTCCAGGATAATCCCTAAATGGAAGAGACGGAGAAAAAGATGCACATGGCGTACAAGACCCATTACATGTGGTTAAACTTTCTTGACTGCACCTTTCAAACAGTCTTCCACAAAACTATCCTGGCTCCTGCTCTCTTCCCGTCTTCTCTCCTTATTAGGCCCCGGTGTGACTGTCCGTGCAGCCTCAGGCCTCCAGCGTTCAGCGTTCTAGTGAAGGCGTGTGGAGCACTTCCCGTAGAGCCAAATGAAATCACAAGTTTGAGAAGAACTCAGTCTAAATGTTCAGGGTTTGTGCGTTAAACATGTGAATGAAGCAAAAAACACAACTCCAGGTCTGTTTTTGATAAGGAAACAACATTATAACAAATCAGAAAATAGTGTAATATCGGTCCTTTAATATTAAGGGTCATGATCTTTTTGTTTTATTTTATGTCCCTTTTAACGCACAATATATTCCAACATAATTTGAACTCCTGGCCAAGACACATTCCTTTACTGCCATCGGACGAGCTGTTCAATATAGAAACCATTTGATCGTGATTCAATTATAATTTTGGTTAATCACACATAAGACTACTTGACTTTTTATGTCCATGTAACATTCACATGTGTCTGTGCTTTTGTGAACAGGGTGGGACCATGTTGGGTCCTCCGGAGAAACTGAAGTATCAGAGGAAATCTTCATTTATGTATTTTATCATTTTAAAAGGCACATGTCTCCTTATTTTATGATCAGTGTTATAATGTTTCCTCATTGCAAACATACCTGGAGTTGTGTTGTGTTTCATTCACGTGTTCTTCTCTCACACTGAAAACACTCTGTTCCACTTGTGATGTCTTATGGTAATGCATGAAGTGCTCTTCTGTGTTTTTAAACTCCATACACCTTCACTAGAATCATTTGGATAATTCCAGCTCTGGATTTGCCCATCTCTACTGAACTAAAGATAAAATGAAGCTATTAACTTGAAAACGTCCGCTTTGTGACATCACAAGGTGGGTCAGAGCATTTTGAGCTTTGGAGATGGAGTTACTCAAACACAACTCCAGGTCTGTTTTTGATGAGGTTTGTTGTAATGGCTTAAAGCTCACAAGAGTCCTGTATAATATAGAACCTTTAATAAATGTACTTTTCTTGTGTTTTTCAATAGTTTAAATTTGACTAGTTTCTTATCTGTGTTTTAGAGGACAAAAATCGCCTTTTTGAGCACAACTGCAGCACCTTTATCAATGAAGTATCCCAGTTCCTGACGGGCAGAACAAACCCTCTTACATCCCTGACCTTCCCTCTGAAGTCCTCTCCACATGAGCTGCTTGTGGATTCAAACACATGTTTTAAATGACACTTCCAGTTGCCCAAATGCTTAGCAGCAATTATCAGATTTACAAAGACGAGATGAAGATGCAGTATTATTCTAATATTTGCTCTCACGTCTCCATAGACCAGTTGTACTTCCTGACAGAAGGCTCGGCAGCGGCGGACTGATATATGAGAAAATAGTCCCTCAACATGCGCCGATTCATGCGATGCAAGGTTAGTTTGATTTCAAACCATCAACACAGACATTTACATCATTAGTCTGGCGTAACAACTGATTTGCTTCGGGTGCTCTGTGGAGTGGGCAAGACTGTTTTAGTGTCAGGACAACTATGGCCATTGACATGCACTAGCCTAGCACCAGCAACCTCTACAAACACAAGAACTAGATGGAATATTTAAAAAAGTGTCTCCACACGTCTCCAACACAGGAAATGAGGCCCTCTGTCCAAAATTATGAACTGTCCCTTTAAACATCTGCCAATTTCATGTTTGTACTAATATTTTAATTTCAAATGTTGAATTTTCTACCCCACTACATTACTGACTACAGTGGAAGTAATCTGCGGACTATTTGGTGTATTACATTTCAATGATGCTGACTGATGAATGATGGGACCACTGTGATTCAGTTTAATTCTATTACAGCATTTCCTGTACCCACATTGTCCCTTATTTAGCTCTAAAACAGGTTTTCAACTGGTGAGGCGCGACACACATGGAAAAAAAAACATACTGGTCCACATCTGTACACACCTGCATCAGTATTAATATGGGTAACTGTGTGTATGTGTATTAGCTGTAAAATGCATCGTTTTCTGATTCCATCTCAGCAGAATTCCGCAACGAGGGAGGAGACAGGATCCAGCAAAAAACATAGGAAATATGATCCTGACTTAAAGTTTGGTTTCACCTAGTCGGGTTCCCAGACTGCACTTCTGCCACAGCATCAGGTAACAAACGGGAGCAGCTCTGGTTCAGGCCGGGCTCAGATGAGCTGGAGGGGGGAGTGGTTCGGTGCCTCAGCCTGAGAAGCACTTTCCCTGGGAAGGTCCATGTGCGCGGAGGACGGACCGCTCAGAACAAGAAATAATGAACCAGACCGGAGTCGCGCTTCTGTCTGGAGGCTTTGCGCCACCTTGGAACCAGCCGCAGTCCTCGAGCACGGAGAACCGGAGCATCCTACACGGACCTACAGTATATTCCCTTGTGCTTTCTCGCTTTCCCCACACGGAACCAGCGTGCAGATGTCGGCACGAAACCGCTCAGGCCCAGTCCACTGCGTACTGGTCCTGCTCGTCCCCGCCTGGAACCAGCACATGGAGGACGGAGCCTCTGGACCGATCTGACCAACACGCTTGAAGGACGGCACAAGTCCAAGGAATGGAAGGGCCCCCATTCCAGGTACGGGGAACAGCGGTAGTGCTTAATCTAAGGCCCAGACACATGCTGATTTCAGCATCAGGTGTCGTCAGAGTTTTAGCACCAATTACAAATGTTAAGCATGTTCTGTTGATTTGGATCGGCCGACTGATGTTCAGTGATGTTAAAAGTCGCCTCAGTTAGGCCTGCATGAATTTGGAAATTATTTGCTGTTGCAAAAAATGTTTATGAATGAACTCTTAAAAATATATGAAAATACAATATTAAAAATATATTATCAGTTGTTATTGGAGCTCATCATTGCAGGAACACAAAAGATGCATTTACTTCAAAGGCCTGTGTGGGGGAGGGCAGGCGGATGGGATTTTGGGGAAGGGGGAGTCTCGGCTGCCTTTAACTACTCCAAGGAGAGGGTCACATTCACCCAAGTTGAAAACCCCTGTTTTAAAGCATTTTTGAGGCAATCACATGACGGGACAGGTTGCTATTAATATTATTTATTTACTGAGTTTTCATATTGCATTAAAATATTTCCTTCGCTGTCTTATATTATGCCGACTGCTTTTGCCAATTTGATGATTTTATAGAATAGAATAGAATAGAATAGAATAGAAAAACTTTATTGTCTGTCACACAAAAAAAGCGTGTCTTTGGCTTGCTCAGACATACATCTCAAGCACACAGACTAAAACATATTTCAGTAAATACATTTCAATAATTTAAAATAGTGTTCATAAAAGTTATTTGTAGACACAACAGCAGAGAATAGACACAGAATACAGGCTGGACGACAATCAGGACCGGTTTAGCTCCCGGATGGCACAGGGCACAAAAGAATTTTTATAAATGCTTTTCTTGGCACAGGGAAGTCTGTATTTTTGCCCTGATGGGAGAAGCTCAAAGTGATGAAACAGTGGATGGCTGTCATCATCTATGATCTTTATTAAAATGGAGACACTATTATTACAAGGACTAATTGTTTTTCAGTAGCCCACAGAGTGTTCCAGGCCTGAACACTTCTGTGTTTTGATTTTATTCCTGACTACAGTGCTTTCCTATGAAGTTGGCCAACACAGATGCAGTATTTTTACCCTTGGTAGGAGTGCAATAGTTGCAGCAGGCATACTTAATATATTAGTTCTAGTAATAACTGTAGTAGAATGATCAGATTTGTAGTAGTTAACAAAATATCCACAATTCAATAACACAGGATTTTCTTTTTGTTTTCTGATAATTTCGTGATGTCAAATCCATTCTTTTGATACGTAACTAATTTTATGTCAGTAGCCAATGTTTCCTTACAAGCTGTGTAGCCCCACCATAGACTGTATATATGATATATGCTTATTTAATACAGAACCCCACATGAAACAATTGTTACACTAAATGCTATCTGCGAGCAGTAGTTATTGGTGTTTTAACTGTCAGAATAGAGTTCAGGGCTGTTTGTCTTTTACACTTTTGGCCACATACAGACAGTTTTATTTTAAAGCTGCTGTTGTATATCTTTGTGTGCATAACAAAGTGTCATTGCAAAAGAGCCCAGGGCCATTATTATTAAGTGTGGACGGTTTTCACACATATAGTACAAGACTCATAACATCCATCCATCCATCTTCTCCCGCTTAATCCAGCTGGGTCGCGGGGGCAGCTTGCTGCCCAATACTCATAGCACCTGACCCTTCCCCCATGAACCCCTCTGCAGGTGGTGAGCCCACAGGAGGGAACTCATAACATTATCTAAACAAAAACATCCATCTGGTCTGGTCCATGCTTATGTTTTTGTTTTGTTTTTTTGTATGGTGATTCATGACAAATTCTGTTTAGTCCTGTTTTTTATTGCTTGATTTTGTTCTTGAACAACCGGTGTCCTCACAGAAACAAACAACCTACAAACTTTACTAAAAGTAACCTACCTGCCATTCAGAAAAGACAACATTCTTTAGTAACATAAACAGAGCTGTTACTCCAAACAGAAAGCACAGTGAGCACCTTAGGCTCCACCTTTTATTTTCTCTGTCAAATAGAAACTCAAACATAAAACAACAGAAGAAAGAGGGAAGTGACACAGGCAAAGCAACGCGACACAAAGGCACAAATATGTTTTGATCAAAAGTCTTGGGAATTTAAAACCAAATCTATCAAGAAGTAGACGTGCTAAGACAAAGTCAAGGTAAGTTGGAATTACATCATACTGTAGTTTTGTGTGTGAATCCTAAATATAATTCTGTATTTATGTCCAGACATGGACTTCAACTGCCCCATGTGCCTGGAGGTCTACAAGGACCCTGTGGTGCTGTCGTGCAGCCACAGCTTCTGTAAGGCCTGTCTGCAGAACTGGTGGACACAGAAGGTGACCCGGGAGTGTCCCGTCTGTAAGAGGCGCTCATCACGGACAGATCCTCCCTGTAACCTGGTCCTAAAGAACCTGTGTGAAACCTTTTCTCATCAGCTGCATGTGGGGCAGCCCTCTGGTCAGCCCCCCTCCCCTGCTCCCCTCTGCCCTCAGCACAAAGAGAAACTGCAGCTCTTCTGTGTGGATCACCAGCAGCCCGTCTGTCTGGTCTGTCGGGATTCCAGAGCACACCACAACCACAGATTCAGCCCCATCGATGAAGTGACGCAGGAGTACAAGGAGAAGCTCCAACGCAGTCTGGAGCCTCTGCAGGACAGACTGAGGGAGTGCAGAGAGGTGAGACAGCACTGGGGCAAGACCAGTGAGCACATACAGCAGCAGGGCCAGCGCACAGAGAGGCTGATCAAGGAAGAGTTTGACAAAATGAGAGATTTTCTGCAGAGGGAAGAGCAGGCCCGCTTCAGGGCTCTGAGAACTGAGGTGCAGCAGAAGAGCAGCCTGATGGAGCAGAGAGTGGCCGCTTTGACACAAGAGATGGACGCTCTGTCAGAGAGCGTCAGGCAAACAGAGGAAGAGCTCAGGTCTCAGGACGTTACGTTCCTGCAGAAGTACAGCGCTGCAGTGAGGCGAGTGCAGCAGGCACCCTTAAAGAGTATCCCACAACTGCCCTCTGGATCTCTGCTGGATGTGGCTAAACATCTGGGTAACCTGGGCTTCAACATCTGGAAGAAGATGAAGGATCTGGTGTCCTACACTCCAGTGGTCCTGGACCCAAATACTGCTAACAGAAATTTGGTTGTGTCTGATGATCTGTGCAGCATGCACTGTGCTAACATAGAAACAGCTGATGCTTCAGAGCTCCCATGGATCCCAGACAATCCTGAGAGGTTCACCGACTATGTCACAGTGCTGGGGACTGAAGGATTCACGACTGGACGACACAGCTGGGAGGTGGATGTTCAGGGCGAAGGACGCTGGGCAGTCGGTGTTATAACTGAATCTGCCCCTCGGAAAGGAGAAATAACTTCTGGATACTGGGAAATTTGGTTCCAAGATGATCATTGCAAAGCATATGCTCCACCACACGTAGACAAGGTTCTGACATTGAAGCACCTTCAGAGGATCAGGGTGGACCTGGACATGGACAGAAAAAAAGTCTCATTCACAGATGCACAAACGGGTAAACACATTTACACGTTTACTTTCACTTCAACTGAAAATGTGTTTCCTTATGTTAATACGACACAGGTAAACATTAAAATATGTTCATCAAATTTCACTTAATTGCTCTAAGTAACACATTATATGAAACTGGGTGGACCTGGGCATGTCCATTTCTATGCCCAAATTATATTTTATTAATACAAATCTTTGTTTTTTGTACAGTCATTTTGAAACAGTTATAATATTGATGATTTTGGCAGTACAGATAATTTTGTTTATAAATAAACGAATATAAACTACCAGCTACGACTATCTGGTGCCTCTTCATGTTTTTTTTGTTTTTTTTTAATACTGGTTTACTACGTCATTTAGATGCGCCGCCGCCACACGTGCAGAGTTTTCCACTTAAACTAATTCTGTTTTGTCCTGTTTTTTTCTTGCTTCATTTTGTTCTTAAACGACCTTCGTCCTCCCAGAAACGAACAACTATAAACCGTATCTGATACAGGAGGAACCAGGCGTACGTGCTTTTTTATTACTTTTCTTTCTTGCCATGCTAACGTGCTAACCCCAGTAGCCTCCTGACAGCAAAACACTATCATCATGGCTAATGAGAATGTGAATATTGTCTCACCGTGTGAAAGTAAAGAGCAGGAGGTGGACAGTGAAAGCACGGTAGAAACAAATAAAAACGCCTCCTCAGAGACTCAAAGTCTGTCTAAAAGGCAAAGAAAGAAACTTCTGAGACAAAAGAAATGGGAAGAAGAGAGAGAACTGCGAAAGTAAGTCGTACTGCATTTGCAATTTGCTGTACGAAATATTGTAGAAGAGCATGGGTCTCCAACCTTTTTCCTCTGTTGAGCTGCTTTTACAAAACGACAATCCCAGAGAGCCCCTCATTTATCAAATGAACTGAGTAAATACAAGAGCTGCGGCCTTAGATGTCTATAAAATATAAACATTAATTTATTAGGGCACAAAGTCAGACGTCAAAATGAGGCATTTACAATGTTAACAGGCAGAGGTGGGACCAAGTCGCTGTTTTGCAAGGCTCAAGTCCCAAATTAAAGACTGGAAAGTCCAAGTCGAGTCTTGAGTCACTGGTCCATAAGTCCAAGTCAAGTCCAAGTCGTTTGCATTGAGCTTCAGGTCATTTCAAGTCTTTAAATTAAAATACCAAATACAGCTTTGTATTTTTCACTTTATATGACTTTTAAACTAAATTGAACTTAAAATGTCATAGTCTATTTATATACAGGTAGAAATGCAAATTTTCCTTTTTTCCTTGACAAACTCTTGATTATGATGATGATTATGATCAGAATAGAAGAATTCAGATTTAAAACTGCAGTTATTTTGTCATGAAGTCTTTGTCATTTGTCATTTTCTATGTAGTTGCCTCTGTTTTACTGTATTGTTCTGTATATTACTGTATTGTACTTTATGTACCGTAACAAACAGAGGTGTGAGGGACATGTTCCAGTTTGTTCCTGTAAATTATGCACCGCATGTATTAACTGAAAAGAGAAAAGTATTTTTTAAAAACATATTTTTTTAGGAGAAGCATCAAATCTCCTCAAAATCCAAGTCATGTCCCAAGTCTTAGTCCATTTTATTGAGTCAAGTCTCAAGTCCTAAAAATAGTGACTCACGCCTGAATAGAGTCCAGGTCTTGCAAGTCCCCACCTCTGTTAATAGGTATTTAATAAATTACATTTTGTTATTCAGCGCAATACATATATGATTCAGAAATCTCTTGGTGAACTACTTGGAAGAAGGTGAAGAGCTACTAGCAGCTCCCGAGCTACAGGTTGGAGACTCCTGGAGCAGAGTATTTAACCTCTGCCTACCTGCAACATTATATCTAGAAATAAGATTATGGACTTGCTCTAAATGTCTTTTATTGGAAACATGTTTGTTGGAGAAGACATGACAGAATAACTCTACTATAGCTGACTACGAAATACAGTTTGGCATCTCACTGATCCAGCTATATCGTGACATTTTTGTTATGCATCTGGTTGATCTTTGCTGCAGACAAAAGAGAAAGGACAGAAAGCAGCAGCGTCGGCTTCAGAGGCAAAACAATCAGGATGAGGAGAGGACAGACGCTGACAGAAATCCCAGGAAAAGGTTACGGAAAGAAGTGACCCCCAGCTTGGTCAGGCTGGTGGTGGACTGCAGCTTTGACAGTCTAATGCATTTGAAGGTACAGCCACAATTTCTGTATTATGTATTCATTTCAAGACTAAATCTTGATCACATTATCAAGGTGGAAGAGGGACTGAATAATCAGACAGTATTGGGGAACTGACTGCATGTACTGAGAAAAAGTACAGCCTCTTTTTCATTTTATGGCTTTCAGAATACAGTCACTTTCATAACATAATAGAATCATACTGTGGTACTTTTTACTTCTTACAGATTTAGGCTTTGAATTGCACAGTATTAAGTCTTTTTCCCGACAAGCTTTTACTAAACGGGGTATATTTTTCATTTTCACAGTTTGAGTTGTAGTAGTAATATTTGTTTTCATACAGTGAAATCCAACTACCACCGTAATCTCTCACTTACTTAGTCACCTTTATATTTGCTTCCTTTTGTTTTTTTTTGTTTTTTTTCAGGATGTCAGAAAACTTCACAAACAGATCCAGCGGTGTTATGCTACGAACAGACGAGCCCCACATCCAGTGCAGGTTAGTTTCCACTTAAAGGGTAACTCCGGCACATTTGAAGCTAAAGTCCATTGCTAGAGGTGGTCAAATACCGTCAGAAGCCAAAAAAGTGCACAGATCGGTGTTGCCTCGGCGGAGATCTCGCTGTGGCAGTGAGTCTGTCCAGGAAACAAACTAGCGAAGTGATCAGGGCAGATTCTTAACTTCCACGTAAAATGCTAATTTGTACACTGAAGAAACACCACTTTCTAATCCATCTTACAACAGCCATGAGTCTAACAAACAAAACGCTCTGCCTGGTTCACTCATTAGTGTCTGGAAACGTTATAAAACTACTTTATGAGCTGTTGGCTGTGGCTGTTGAGAGATGGGTTAGAAAGTGGTGTTAAGCTTTATCAGTGTGAAGCAAATTGGTGTTTTACGTGGAAGCTAAGAACACTGATCTGTGCCGTTTTGTGGCTTCTGACAGTATTCAACCACCTCTAGCAATGGGCTTTAGCTTCAAACATGTCGGAGTTCCCTTTTAACCTGACTTGGAAAATCCCGCACAAAGAGTTAGCTGTCATTGTATGTGAAGTAACGTGTCTTCAATTCACCAGTTCATAGTGACGAGTTTGGGTGGGCAGCTGAAACAGAGCATGGACGAAAAGGACAAAGGATGGGTCAACTGGAAGGTGAGGCTTAAACCAAACGTAATGAGCCATTTTTTGCCACTAAAAATGCTTTATTTAGCGTTGTCTTAAGCATGTGTTTTTCATGTGATTAGGATATCTCTTTCAAAGCAGAGCACTACAGTGAAGTTGTGGCCAAAGAGGACCTGGTGTACCTCACTTCAGACTCTCCAAACGTGCTGACAGAACTGGACCAAAACAAGGCCTACGTCATAGGAGGCCTGGTGGACCACAACCACCATAAGGTCTGACTGGCTTATGTCATTTGGTCTGGTTCGAGTGCAACAAACTTTACTGATGTTTATTTTTGTTTTCAGGGTATTACGTTTGAGAAGGCAAAG
Source organism: Odontamblyopus lacepedii (assembly GCA_034769755.1). NCBI lineage: Eukaryota > Metazoa > Chordata > Actinopteri > Gobiiformes > Gobiidae > Odontamblyopus > Odontamblyopus lacepedii. Next base: position 25,983,123 of record CM068363.1, read on the forward strand.
GAGCTAGAGATTGCTCATGCTCAGCTTCCACTCAGCAGTTTTGTAAAGATGAACAGTCGCAAAGTCCTGGCTGTCAACCACGGTATGATTCTTTGTCTGGAAATAAAGAAACGTGAATCCATTAGTGTTAAACTTTAAGTTCACAATGTAACTTTTCTGGTGGAGAGTATGATGACCTGCTCGCCTTCATGGACGTGTTTTATTTCTTGAATGTTTCACCATATTGTATTAAACTTTTCTGTCTTTATTGACCAGCAGGTGACACCACAAGAGTGCAGTTACAGGTCAGAAATGTAGAGAGGGGAACACAAAAAACACACACAAAAAAAAATATGTGCATCACCGTGGAACAATTAAGCTAAAACAATAAGATCTACATGGAGACAAGCAGGCATTGGACCCTGAACCAGAAAACTTACAAAATTGTTGTCTGCGTGTGCTATTGCTCATATGATAAGCAACTTTCACTACAATATTTAAGACCTACCATGTAAAAATGGACATGTGCTCCTAAAATGTGCCTTTATAGATTATAATTATCTGTTAAAAAGCCATTTTAATATCTAATCATCAGTTGTTCCATACATGGTAAAACAAAGATGACCTGTACCTTCTTAACATTGCAGTGTTTGAGATCATCCTGTCGTATTTGGAGAAGGGTAACTGGCAAGACGCCTTCTTTACGGTCCTGCCACAGAGGAAGGGAGCTGTGGCCCTGGACCAGGACGGAACAGGGGCCCAGGACGAAGAGGAGCAAGAATCAAACTCAGATTCTGATGAAGAAGCATCTCCACAGACAGAGAAAAACACGGAGGGCACAACGAGCTAACCAAATGAACAAAACAAGTTGACTTTGACTGAAGCATTTTGGGTTAAATTAAGAAGATTGATGCCTTTTCTTGATGATTGAACTTTATTTTTTACACTATTTATTTTAAATGTTAGGCTTGACCTGAGCAACTACTCAAAAACAAATCAGTTCACACATTCTCTGGTTGAATAAGTGAATTTCATAAAACTGTTCAGTATTCAATGTGAAATCATTTTAGGGGTTATTTTCAATTTATGAGAGCGTTGGTTATCAGAATAAAAGGAGGCTTACACGAGAGTGCTTGTGGGAGCTTTTTTTTTTTAGCCTAAAACAACTAGATACTTCTTGTTTTTTCCCATAAAGTTGTTCATCTTGTACTTGAAATGATCATCACTCAACAGGACTGTGGCATGCGCTGGTGGTTCACTTGATTGTTTAGTTTTTATTTCAAGTTTGTGCCAAGAGAGAAACAATCATAAATGTACTGCACATACATTGTAAACAACAGAAAAGCACATTTCTCAAAATGGAGTGGCAAGAAAAAAAACTTGTATTAACCCACTCCTGTTCATTACATAGTTTCAAAAATTATGCAGGTCCTTATGTACATTGATGACAAAACTTTACAAATATTAAGGTGACCAGTCCTTATTTACCAGGGACAGTCCTAGTTTTTGAGCCCTGTGTCCTCTGTCTGAGTAGATTTATCCAAAACTATACATTTTTCCCAGTTTTATACAAGAAATCTCCCTATTTTTGACCAATTTGATATCTGCCAACAGTAAAGAGAGGCATAAATTGTAATTTGTTTAGGTACAATACAGAAAAGCTGCTTAAAAATGACCAAAACAGAAAAAAATGTGACTATATTGACTTACATGTTAGTCATGAATAGTCTCTGCCTAACAATTGTCCTTAATTACGTACTCATTTCACAATTTTATTATTACCAACTAACAAAAAATTGAGGATGTCCCAGTTTTTTATTTTGAAAATCTGGTCACCCTACAAATATTTACATATCATTAGCCTAATAGTATAATTGTCTCAGTAATTTTTTGGCCAAATTGTGATATCTAACTAACTTTACTCTTCTGCTAGATCACCCTCAATCGATGTTCAAGCAATGAAACTTGTTTACACATCTGGTTGAACTTTTTCTTACAATATCAATAATATGTTTATAATAATATGGTAATGTTTTTTCTTTACTATATCAATGAAAGCGTACAAGTATGACTTAGGCAGCTATGCTATTAGGCTAACGATATAGCAAAATAAATGACATACTATGCATACTGAATATAATTTTAACCAATTTCTTTTTTATTTATTGTACTGTATTAAGCTCGTACAAACTAATAAAAATGATAAAGAAGACATTATGTTTAAAAACGTTTATTGTTTATGATCGTATCAAAATAGCCGGAAGTTGTGGTATCCATGGTAACGGAGTAAGGCGATTCTTTACGCTCGCTGAGTTAATAGAAGAAGATCTTTCTCTGCAGAATAGTCCAATGGCTCGAAAAGCCCTCAAAGTGCTAGTGGAAATAAATATTCGCGCGGTAAGATGCATTTTCAGTCTTTGCAGTTTGTAAATTATAGGGAAGACATTTTTGTGCCTTGAAGCTGCAGAGCTGTGACAGCAACACGTCAAAGTTAAGAGTAAAACATTGCGGTTGTTATGTTATTACTGACTCCTTTTATATATATCCTTTTAAAATAATTTCTGACCCAAACTTTTTAGGCTAGTATACATGGCTTAGTCTTTTTACTGTAGAAACTGCAAAGAGGAGCTAAAGAAAAAAGTGGTCTGCATATTTTAGCTTAGGGAGTTACATTCCTATTTTTTTTCTTCTAAATTTATCTTTTGCAATAACTAAATATATTTATCTACTTTCAGTTTCTGTTTCAAAATGATAAACTAGATGCTATAATCCTGTAGCTGTCCCGTCAAATTCCCAGCAGGACAAACCAGATGCATTTGTTTGTCTTTGTCTCCCTCTGCTGCACTACAGTACAAATACAGTGGTGTAGATGATGCTGCTGATCTCACATTATTACATTTCTGTGCCAGGTGTCATGTCCTGGAGTTCGTCTCATGGCGTATGAAGACATCTACCTCAGTGTGTGCTTCATGGGCCAGTTCAGACAATCCCAGTGCCTGCCCGCTGTGTTTCCTCTGCAGTTTCACGAGAAGATGACATTTGAAAAGGCAAGTCCATATAATGTACTATTTCATATTATTTGCATTTTTTTTGTTGGTTGGTTTTGTTGTTCAGATTTTCAGGTATGCAGTTGACCCAGGGGACATTGCGGTGATGCTTCAATGTAAGACACTTAATCCTGGCCCTACACTTTTGTTTGTGTTTTAACCAGCTTTGTTCTTTCAGATGAGACAGTCCGAATTGAACTTGTACAACTCATACCACCAAGTAAGTATTATTATCAGCAATAATGAATAAATAAACATGCAGTGCTTAACAAATTTATTTGACCACCACCCAGTATAACGAGTTTGCCACTGCTGCCACACATAATTTAACAGTATTTATGTTTACCAGTATCTTTTTATGTTTCTATAATGGTTAAGATAAGATAAGATAAGATAGGACTTTACTGATTTTGCAGTGGAGAAATTCAACAGTCACAGTAGCTCCAGGACAGTTTAGTGCAAAAAAGGAAAAAAGTGTGATGCAATCAAGATAAACAATAAAAATAATAAAACAGAAATAATAATAAAAATAATAATATAAAGTGAATAAGTATATGTACAAAATTTACAAAGAGAATCTGCCAGTTTATTGTTAACCTTATAACATAGTTGCCTAAGTCATATTTGAACGTTTTCGGAAAATAAGAAAAAACACATTTTTTTAGCAAGCACATTGGCATTTTTTTTGTTTGTTTGTTTATATTATTGATATTGTAACAGAAAGTTCAACCAGATATGTGAACAGGTTTCCAAAAAAGAAAGACACAACACTGATTGCAGGGTGATGCAGCAGTAAAATAAAGTAAAGGACAGTAAAGTTAGGCAGATACGGCAATTAGGCTAACGATAAGCAAGATCTTTTCATCAAAACACTATCTTTAATGCTCAGCTCAAATAAAACTATTGTTGCTCTCCATACATTTTCAAGTTTAATGTTTTCCAAAAATGACACCAAAGTTTCATCCAAAACAAGTCTCTGAAAACAGCTAGAAACTATTTGGAACTCAATAACAAAAGAAACTTCACAAAACGACATAAAAACAATGCAGCTGTTACCTGTGCCAAAGGAGCTCACACAAAATATTCACATTTTTGGTTATTATTTGTCAACAAGGACGATTTTGTTATTCCAATTGGTCATTTTCTTAATGCATGATAATGAAATAATTAAATTGAAACAAGTTTTTGATATACGATGAAGTTATTTATGTTTACTTGTGCTTTTCTTATGTTTTCATGACAGGTGAAAGCACTGTATAATTGTATAGCTTAGCATACACATAAAAAGAACTGTACCAAATCTTAACTGGGTCAGACATTCTTCACTGCATTTTATATTTCATAAATTATGTACCTTTAGTGTTGTTATGTTTCACCATATGCAGCTTGTGTGATCTGAAAATGTAAACTTTATACAAGTCTCGTTTATCACTTTCTGACAGTGGGAATGACTTTGGCCTACTACGCAAATGATGCTCGCAGATTCCTCTTCCCAGAACCAAAGTTAGTTCCTCCATCTTCAGGAACTGAGCAGGAGGTTTTGATGATACAGTCACAGAATTTTCCGGTGAGTCCAGTATTTTTGTTGACTATTCAATGTATGTGGGAAATATTTTCTGATAAACTGTCCATCACCTCATCACAATGGAGATGTTCTTGCTTTGCCTGTGTCCTTATCTACGTAGAGACAAGCAGGAGATGCCACCAGGAGACGTATTATTGAGCAATATAAATGCCCACAGTTGAATAAATGTATGTGAGATAAGTTTAATGCCATTCTGTGGAAAATAACGGGCAAAAAATAACATCCCCATGGTGGTGGATTCTCAAAAAATGACATAATGCTCCTTTAAAGGTCATATATTACACAAAATTCACTTTTGTGAGCTTTAAGCCATGTTTATAATGGAGTTGTGTTTTGTTTCATTCACACATTTTGAGAAATCCTGCACTGTAAGGCTTTCTACAACTCCAAATGTCCCATAATAGTAGTTTTCAAGTTAACAGCTACTTTTACTTTTCATTTGAGATCGGCAATTTAAGGTCTGAAATCGTCCAAATGATTCTAGTGAAGGTGTGTGAAGTTTAAAAACACAGCGGAGCATTTCCAGTATTATTATCTGGCATCACATGGTGGAAAAGAGAGTTTCTGTATTAAACATGTATGAAACAAAACATAGCTCCAGGTACGTTTGTGATGAGGAAATAATATAACGTAGATCTGAAAATATTGTAATTTGGGTAATTTTTTCATAATACAACATTATTCTTCATATTTTGACAGGGTATTATTTGTCCAAGACTGGAATTCTCAACTTCATCATCCATCTTTGAGTGTGCAGCAAACGCGGAGATCACTGATTACCCAAATGTACCAATGGTAACTATTTAAAATCGTCATGTCAAGACCTTTCCTGATCATAACAAACCACCGTAGTATTTTTGAATCTTTTTTCTTTAATCCAGAGGCCCTTGATGAAGAGGCCAAGACGCTGCAGCAGACCCAGGACCTCCTCCCCTCAGAGAAAGCCGTGCAGTGTGGGGAGGAGGAGGAGGAGCGCCACGGGGGACGGGGGCGTCTCCAGGGCCCACTCCATGTCTCCTGCGAGGGGCGGCAACAACCAGCGCCTGGCCCGTCTCAGCCTGGACTCAGACCACCAGGATCCACAGTGTGTAAGTACCACCAGGCACCAGCAGGAGGAGGCATACATCAAAACGTACATATTTGTGCTGACATTCCTCTTTGTTTTTGTTTTTTTGCGTTTCATAATACATTGTTTCTCATTTCAAAACACTATGAGGAAACCCGAATGTGCCATATGTGCAGTTTTGTGTTTATTAAAGGTCCCATAATGCACAAAATTGACTCTTGTGAGCTTTAAGCCATGTTATAATGTTGTTACCTCCTCAAAAACATACCTGGAGTTGTGTTTTCTTTCATTCATTCATTTGAGTAACCCTTTATTATTAATCTGTCTACATCTCCAAACCTCAAAATGCCAACTTGAGATGTCAGGAAGTGTTAGTTTTCACGTTAACGGCTATTTTTTACCTTTAGTTCAGTGGAGATTGGCAATTCCAGAGCTGAAATGAACCAAATATGCAGGGTTTGTGTGTAAAACATGTGTGAATAAAACAAAACACAAAGAAAAGAAGAAGAAACAACATTATAACAGATCAGAAAATAGCCTAATATGGGCACATTAATGCTTTGATATATTTTGCATATACATATTCAGCTTTTTTACTTGTTAAATCTAACCTAGACTTGTTCATCCTCATACCCGTTCGTAATGCTACAGGCTACACTGACCCTGGTTTTTATCAATTTTCTACGAACAATTCTTCTGTGTTAAATGTGTGCTGAGATTTTGTTGCTTTGCCAGTAATATTACTTATCTATTTCTGTTAAACTTATCTATCTTTGTAGAAATAAGCACGAGCAATGAACCTACCCATTTACTGTAAGAGTATTATTAGTGATATGAAGCAATAAATACCTATAACTGAATAAATACATGTTAGTTTCCTCATCCGAAAAGCTACATAGTTCTTCTTTAAATCAATGGATTTGACGATAAGACCAAAAGCTACAGTTTACATACCAAAGATGACAAAATTATTGCAATTGCTACTGTACAAACCAGTTTTATTGGATTTCTGCTTTGTATTGCTCCTTTGTACAATGTGTTGACGATACAAGTACAAACTGTTTTACTTATTAACACGTAAACTCACTGTTCACTGATTCACAGGGGTCGTCCTTAAGAGCCGGGGCCAGATCTGCACCGCCTCATCTCACATCCACACTCAGCAGCACAACCGTGAGCAGGTCTCCCTCTGCAGGTGCACGGCCGTACTCAAACACGCTGAAAGTGAATTGGTTAATTGATAATCCTGATTGTACAGTTGATGACGTGAGTGTAAGAACTACAATATGATAACTGTGACCATTTTAGAAGCAAAATAAAAACATATTCAGTGTAGTCAGGGGTTTAAGTTTCCCGTTATATGCAAAACTGGGGCTTTTTCATGCACAAAAGAGATCATATTTTGTTTTTAATCGTTAATTGCTAGAGCAGCGGTCTTAATTTTTCATCATCTTTCATCATTCATTGTTTTTTATTTGATCTGATTATTCATGACACAAAAGCTTTTAGCGTTTTTAGGCAATGTGGATAAAACGAGTTAAGAATTTTCCATTTTTTTGATAATGGTAAATAATTGTAAAATCATGTTTCTTCTCACAAAATTTGGTATTCTGGCATTGGTCCTGAGCTTCATGTTCAAGTTTTGATTTCATTTTGATTTTGTTTAGTTAAATTTGAATTCTGTCATGAACTTTTTTAAACCTGAAAATGTTTCTTGCCATTAACTCACTTTGTCAACAATTTTGAGCTTCTTAAAGAGTCAATGATTCATTTTATATGACTTTAGTACTTTAGTACTTCCACAAATAATCCTGCTGACTTGTTCCTTATTGCTATATGACCTGCTTTACTTCCAACATAGTGAACTTCTGCCTCTTTTCTGTTTTAGTGAGATTTGCATCACCAGAGCCCAGACAGTCCTTATCTAATGGTCAGGTATGCAGCTTTTCTGTTACAATTTGTATTACATTTGGGAGCAAAAGTTAATACAATGGCATTGGTATCTGTGAATATGTGTGAATAGTCTTTATTTTTATGTTCACCAAAAAATCTAAGTTGAATAAAGAAATTAAAGAATATAAAAATAATAAATAAATAAATAAATAGTGTTGTTAATAAGTAGTTTAATGAATAAATATGTTATGTTATTTTTTTTCCAACTGCACATTTTGATTTGGTAGGTTGAGGAGACAGCCAACGGGGACCTAAATCTACAGGATTCATTCCAGAGTATTGAACTTCCACCTCTGCGTCAGTCTGCTACGCCTAGAAGGTACGTGCAAATTTTTCTATTACTTTATAAAACTCTATAAAAGACTATTGTGCTGGAAGTCCCTGTACTGTTTTTTTTTTTTTAATTTAATGGTGATAAAAAGAACAACAACAGTTACAAACAGTACCCGGGGACCACTTCTGCGTACCAAGGGCACTTTGTAGTAATATGGGAGTGAATTTTGGCAGGTTTAAAGACTTGGATTTTTGCCTTCTGCTTTCATCCTTCTTATTTCTCTGTGTAGATCTACATCAGGTACTCACGTAATGTGGGAGGAGGTCCAAGAGCGAGTGCGCGGTCTTCTCACTACCCCCAAAGCTGTGCGCCGACTTACCTCTGTAAGCAACTGGTCATAGAAATAACTAAGATTTGTGTGTATTTCTTGTTCTTAGGTTGTGTTCACGTTCATGTTATAGTCTCATGTTGTTCCAAGTATCAATATAAACCATGAACTGCAACATTTTTTGTGTTATATGGACAAGCCCAATAATTACAGAGATATTAAAGGCACAGTTTGGAAATTTGGATATAGGGCCTCGTTTCGTGTTGGAGACGTGTGGAGACACTTTTTAAAATATTCCATCCAGTTCTTGTATTTGGAGAGGTTGCTGGTGCTAGGCTAGTGCATGTCAATGGCCATAAGTTGCCACTAAAAACAGTCTTACCCACTCCACAGTGCACCCGAGGCAAAACTATTATAACTCCAGACTGTAAGTAAAATCAACCGTTGCATTTGAAGGATTTATGTCTAAGCAGCAGCAGCAAGTTGTACTTCCTGATAGAAAGCTCAGCAGCGGGGGACTGATATATGAGAAAATAGTCCCTCAGCATGTGACGATTCATGCGATGCAAGGTTAGTTTTATTTCAAACATTATTCTATTAACACAGACGTTCACATTGACAGTCTGGAGTTATAATAGTTTTGCCTCGGGTGCACTGTGGAGTGGGTAAGACTGTTTTTAGTGGCACCAGCGACCTCTCCAAATACAAGGGCTGGATGGAATATTTAAAAAAGTGTCTCCACACGTCTCCAACACTCTGGCTCACGAGGAAATGAGGCCCTATGTCCAAAATTCTGAACTGTCCCTCAGTTAAATAGCAAATTACACAATAGAAATCTGACCTTTCCTCTTGTTCTATTTTAAACTATTAAAGATTTAACAACTATGGCACATGAACACAGCCTTTTTTTTCCTTTAATTTCTTCCAGGGAGTCACAAACCGAGAAGTAGATGAAGTTTTGGCGCGAAGATCCATCTCTCCTGGTCCGCCGATATGACACAGTCGTCCATTAGAGTAGGCACAAATTCACACAAATCTGTTATTTAACCACCACAAACCAGATCTGTGGTGCTAATAATAACAGTGACGTTTTTACTTTGTTTGTTGAATTGATTAGTACTCATTTTTGACTTCTATTATATTGATTGATATTGATTGATAATTCTTGCTCAAATGGTTGAAACATATTCCCTTTTGATGACAGTCAGTGTTTTTTAAATGAGCATTGTCCCTGATAAATAAATAAATGAACTAAACTCAGTGGTTTTCAACAGGAAAATGTTTAGAATAATCTATTTTGCAAAGAAAATGTATTATATTACATTGAATTTAAAAGTGATGATTTTTAGCGTCATTAACTTGCATTATTTTGTCCTTGTGTGATTCTTTGCAGAGAACATCTTGCCAAGACTCCACTGGTGTGTGTACGTGTTCACAAAAGGGTGTATCATGTCCTATCAAATAAAATAAAAATCCCTAAAATATTCAGCGTTATGTCGCGTATGTATGTTGTATTATGGGCATTGTCACTGCTGAACTGACATTGTGAAGTCCTCTGCTAAATCACCCCAAAAGTCATTAAAAGCAAATGGTGTCTTTGGCGAGGCGCTCGGTGCAAACTGCTGACGTTTATCACAGAAATGGCCGCTCCCTCCGTCTGTGAGGGATGGCGCTCGGGCTCGGGGAGGAAGTTAGGAACATTGTGATGTATTGGAGATGCAGAAATAGAAACGTGGAGGTTGCAGTGACAAAAGCGTTCGATGATTGGAATAGACTCGAAGGAAACGGGTTAAATTAGGCTATCAGAATTCAAGGGGCCATTACTGACACGTCTAAAGGTGCTCTGTGGAGCTTTTTGTTTAGGATCTGCCACTAGTTTGTTTTCATGTTATTGCTTGGCCTAGAATATTCATTATGGCACTTATCTAGTTTGCATTTCTTCAGTTACAGGTATTTTTATTGATATTCGATACTGGTAAATGCCATATTGTTGCTTTAAGAACCCGTCTAAACCTTGTTCTCTAAGTTTTTTGCACATGCATTGGAGAAAAATAACATACAATATAAAGAAAAGATACTCCCAGCAGCAGGCAGTAATGAATGGGCAGTCCTTTATTTGATTGCAGACACACAGATTGTTACGGTCTGTACAGAGATCGAACCGAGCCGTGTAAGTGTGCTTTTGACATGGGCCACATACTCTACTCAAATGTTACTCAAACACAAATGAGCTTAACCCATTTCACTTCAGAAACATGGCAGTACGTTAAAAGTTTAAATGCTGTTTATGCTTAATGTACGGAAACAAATATACGTATGCTCCTCTGCACGGATTTGGCATTTTTATTTTATCAGCAAGGTGACTACTGTGGTAAATAGTTGTATTAGCAAAGCAACAGTTAGGCACGTGATTAGTTTCTAAAAAGAACTGCAAACGTCGGTTTAATGAAACTGATTTGTTAAATACAGAAGTGTAAACACGGCGATAGGAACAGAAACGTTATATTCCCATAATTATAAGATCTCAGACGTAGTTTTATATATATTTAAAAAGTAAACAGCAGCAACTATTTGTGGACAGACAAACAGATGTGGACCAAAGCTGGTTTTCCATCAAATACTCCACATCCCGGGCACAGCTAGGCCGGAGTAAGTGCAAACAGTCCACTAAGCATGGCAAGGCATAGCAGAAACTCCCCAGAGATAACACTAAGAGGACTGTTGTTTATTACAATGCAATAACAAAGCATTATTTATATTGTACCTCATGGTTCCAACACGTAAACCTTGAAACCAAGAAGTGCCGACCAGAACTAAGCCACTGTAATATCAGGCGGAAATGATTTCAATATAATAGTTTAGATTTTCATGTGTTATTTTTGTGATCTTTTCCCAAAATACAGTGCAGCGCCAACAAAAGGTTAGATTTATTTGTGCAAACTATCAACTTTCCTTTAAAAGAAAATTAAAATTGCATTAGTTGTGGTATGACCATTCAAATCTAAGGTTTTTCTAACTTACCGTATTTTTCGGAATATAAGTTTTATAACTTATTTCAGGGTTTGGGTGACTTATACTCAGGCGCGACTTATATTTAAAATTTTTCACACTGACAGCCCATAGAGCAAATATACAAATCATATATATGAATCAAAAATGAAAAAACAAATCGTGATCTGTTTTTTCATTTTGGCTTTAGAGACAATAATAAAGAAAAGGGTTGTTTTTTTTTTGTTTACTTATTTTTGGTTCTATATTGAAAAACGAATGATACATGGATTCTTCTCTATTGGGTTGTTTTTATTACTATAACTTCTGTAACTTGCCTTTCAAGATGAAATGTCGGTTCTTGGTGTCTGATCTTATAAAATAAATTTCCCCTCGGTGCAACTTATACATGTTTTTTTACTTCTTCATTATGCATTTTTTGGCTAATGCGACTTATATTCCGAAGCGACTTATAGTCAGAAAAATACGGTAATAAATAAATCCATTATTGTTACGGCGATGCCTTGGCTGAGGTTTTCTCCTGTGCCTCTGCAGAACAAATAAGTTGTCAAATAAGGTGTTGGTTAAATAAATATTTTAAAGCGTTATTGAATTACATTTTAAACTGTGTCTCTCAAGCTCGCATTTGGGTTTAGCTTATCGCATGTAATTATTATAATAAAGATAGTGTTATCAAACTGTCTTGCCGTTTATATTGTGTGTTTAGGTTCAATAAACGCTTGTAAAATGCTGCCATGCACTTGACCAGAGCCCCTACGCTACATCACGCTAAATACAGTAGCGACATTGCAATTGAAATGATAAATATCTCAGTATAGACATAAGCATGTACACGTAAAAAAAGACACTCGTCTGTCTGAGCGCGGCACAATCAGGGGTGAGATTTGGCTTGGTTAAAAATGTCCTTGATTTCACAGTGTAAGATGACTTCACTAGCTTTCGTTTGTAGTCTTAAGGTCTCAACGTGTGACTATGCAAGTAGCAGTCCTTATTGCTTCATGCAAATCAGTGAAAAAAGGCTTAAATATAAATAGAGCTGTACAAGCAGTGCATTATGGGACAGAAACACAACATACCTGCAAACTATGTACAAATTAAAACAACGCATTCACATACAACCAGGAAATGTTTCTGCATTTTCAAACAAAGAACACTTGTGTAAAAGTCCTTATTCTTCTTCTTGGCACTCTTTTTGGAAGTAGGAAGCTCATCGTCTAGTCCCGCTCTCCGTCTAATATGTTTGTTGGTTCGTTTTGACTTCATGGAGGCTTCTATTGCTGATGTTGGCGGACTTGTCTGGCTACGCTACATCACTCACAATAAATTACAGTGTTACAGCAAGAACTCTGCTGCTTTTATTGTCAGTGCTGTAGTTTTCCGACAGATGTTTTGCTTCTAAAGAACTATGGCACTTTCCCGCTTGTCTGAGCCCACCGCCGGAGTCTAAAACTGGGACGTTTCAGTGAAGGAGATCGCGTCAGTTTTGTCCACTGTGAATCCTCCGTTGACGTACGATTTCTTCTCACACTCCTCGTCGTCTAAAGTGGTCTCCAGCGCGAAAGGGTTAGCCACGTCCACGTCCGACACCAGGTCCATCCTCTCCAGCTCCCTCTTGGACAGCTTCTGGACGATGCCGGCTCCGTAGGCGTCGCCTAGGACGTTTATCATCGTGCGGAAGCGGTCCCTGCAACCATGAATGCATTTACTGAGTAGCTGTTCCCTGAAGGCGCTGAATGAATAATGAAGGGGACTTACAGCAGCCAGTCGACGGCCACGATCAGAGTGACGTCGCTCGCCGGCAGCCCCACAGCCGTCAGGACCATCACCATGGTGACAAGGCCGGCGTTGGGAACTCCGGCTGCTCCGATACTCGCCACCGTGGCTGTTATACTGGAAGACAAAGGACTTATGAATATCCATGCGTTATTTACCATATTTTTTCGGACTATACATTTTTCAGGGTTTGGATGGTTCCTGCGACTTGTATATTAAATTTTTCACACTGACAGTCCAAAGACCAAATATATGAATTGTATATATGAATCAAAAATGAAAAAACAAATCATTATCCGTTTTTTCATTTTGGTTTTAGAGACAAATAATAAAGAAAAGAGTTTTTTTTTGTTTTCTTATTTTTGGGACTATATTGAAAAACGAACAAACGAATGATACACGGATTCTTCTCTATTCTGTTGTGTTTATTACTAAAACTTCTATAACTTGTCTTTCAAGATGAAATGTCGGTTCTTGGTCTCTGATTTTATAAAATAAATTTCACCAAAAAAGTGCGACTTACACATGTTTTTTACTTCTTCATTACGCATTTTTTGGCTGGTGCGACTTACACTCTAGAGTGAAGTCCGAAAAGCACTATAATAATTTTTTATATACAAGTGCTTTTTTACTCTTTGTTATTTTAATATAATGTGATGTATGACCTACTGTGTCCAAGTAAGTCTAAGTTTAACAACAACATACCTGTAATTCATAATGAACCAATAGTTTATTAATTACTAAGGATTAAACTAATGATTAAACTCAGATTTAGTAACTACTTAATTAAGGGGTTAGCAGTGAGGGTCTAATAAATTTAAAGGTTAAATAAGTCTTAATAAACTATGAATTATTCACTTATTCAGGGTCCATATTACACTATTTTCTGATCTATGTTATAATGTTGTTTCCTTGCCAAAAACACAGCTGGAGTTGTGTTTAGTTTCATTCGCACATGTTTAACACACAAACCCTGCATATTTCTTATCTCAAACAGAAAATGCCCTGTTCCACCTTGTGATGTCATGTAGCAGTACAGGAAGTGCTCCTCTCCGTACAGATTTGGATCATTTCAGCCGTAGAATTTAGTGGAGCAGAGCATTTTGAGCTTTGGAAACATGAATGATGTATGCCCGGCTAGCTCAGTCGGTAGAGCATGAGACTCTTAATCTCAGGGTCGTGGGTTCGAGCCCCATGTTGGGCGCACAGCTTTTGAGCAACACATTCTAGAAATAAATAATTTCATAAATGATCAAAACAGTAATTAAAATGATTGATCAAATACTGACACACAGTACAGAGGTTTAGAAATGACTAATTTCAGAACATTTGCCCTCCTGTGGACTCACCACCCGCAGAGGGGTTCATAGGGGGGGTTAGGTGCTATGAGGATTGGGCAGCAAGCTGCCCCCACGACCCAGCTGGATTAAGCGGGAGAAGATGGATGGATGGAAACATGAATGAAACAAAACACAAGTGCACAATACAGGACCTTTAAGTATTTCTTCATGCATCATTTGGCTAATTAAAGTGCAGCTATTGTAATATTTATTATTGCTGTTAATAAATATAGTAAATATAGTTTTGTTATGATGCTTTTAGCTTGAATTATTTTGGAATAATATTGAATTTCATTGTCTATTGCTAAACTTGTTAATGCCTCTTTACAATCCCTGTGATTGCAAGGCCAAGTTAAAGTGGTTAGTTTAATTTAGTTTATGGTTTATTTCGAGCATAGTGCACAAAATCATATGTACAGACATGCAAACTCCAAATACAAGAAACTAAAATATAAATATAAATATAAATAATGTTCATGTGTTTTTATTTGATCAATGTTTAACTCATTTTTTAAACTCTGGACCAAGAGTCTATAATAAAGTTTGATGACAATGATGATGATTACAGTCTACATAGATTATATTCAGCCTGATGCCCATAAAATAAAACATATTCAAACACTAAATAAGTCACTGACCAGGTGTAGGCAGAAGCTAAAGATTATACTTTATGTGAGGTTTATTTAGGGTAATATTCGCATTGGCAGTTCCTATTAATGTCAGTCTTCTGTTTTTAGTGTTTGATACGGTTTCTTGGGTATAATCTGGTCTTTAAATTACAGTAAATCAAAGTAAATAAGTAAATCTGTACCTGATGGTGACGATCTGACCCGCGTCCAGGGGGTAGTCATTGAGCTGCGCGATAAAAATGGCCGCCACAGCCTCGTACAGCGCCGTCCCGTCCATGTTTATGGTGGCGCCCACTGGGAGAACGAAGCGGGTGATGCGCTTGTCTATTTGGTTGTTTTCTTCGGCACATCGGAAGGTGACGGGCAGCGTGGCAGAACTGGGGTAAAGTGAAAGTATTATTTTAACCCTTTGATACATAACATGGGTCAAAAGTGACCCGGCTGAGTTTTTATTTTTGATATCTATGCAATAAATTAATCTCATCATTTAGTAGTCAAGGAATTCCTCAATTAACTTGTTCTAGACCATATTACATGATTATTTTATTTTTTCCTTTATTACTTTTTGAATAAAAACTGTTTTTGTATCACTACCCCTCTAATGCACAACATGGGTCCAAAATGACCCATATCCATTTTCTATGTTATTTCCTGTATAGCTCAGTGTTTCCATGACATATCTTTGAAATAAATTAATTTTATAATTTACTCTTCCAAGTATGCAGTGAATAGCTTGTTTTTGTTTACCACAAATAATCATTTTAATTTTTCCTTTCTTACGGTATGGACAAGCACAGCTTTTATATTTCTACCTCAACTTTACACACATGGGTCAGAAACGACCCACACGCATTTGCAAGGCCACCATGGGGCTGAAGAGATATAAAGATATCCACCGTGTCATACGGTTTGACGACAAGAGGCCCAGGGCTCTGCGATTGGAAACAGACCACATGGCGGCATTTAGGTATGTGTGGGACTGTTTCCTGGCCAGCTGTAGAAGACTGTTCATCCCCAGCGTCTGTGTTACCATAGATGAGCAGCTTGTACCATACCGAGGCAGGTGCAAGTTCCTCCAGTACATGCCCAGCAAGCCTGCAAAATATGGAATAAAAATCTTCTGGATGTGCGACGCAAGGGTAACTTATGCAATTGATGGAACTGTCTATACAGGAAGACAGCCAGGAGAGGAGGTTCAGAGGAACTTAGGAGAGAAAGTTGTCCAACAACTGTGCAGTGGAATCAGACAGACAGGTAAATATACAGTACAATAGAAAAAGTATATAATAATAATACTAATACTAATACTAATACTAATAATACTACTAATAATAATAATAATAATAATAATAATAATAATAATAATAATAATAATAATAATAGTAAGTAATATATAAGTTTTAGCACATGCATATACATACAATGTATATACATACAATACATACTTTTGCCTAATCTTTCATGTGTATTTTATATTTCTATTTTGATTTCTTTATAAGCAGAATAGAATAAAATGCAATGCAACAGCCTTAGATGTTAGAATTTAGCAAATTTGATTTTTACAATCTTCTCCTAACATCACAATGGACAACTTCTTCACCAGTGTCCCCCTGGCTGAGAAGCTCCTTGAGAAGAACCTGACCATTGTTGGTACTCTTCGCCAGAACAAGCCAGACATACCACTTATCATGAAGCCATCTAAACAACAAGAGATTTATAGCTCAGAATTTGGGTTCAATGGCAACATGACCATGGTAAGCTATGTGCAGAAGAAGGGAAAAGCTGTCATCCTCCTGAGCACCATGCATGATGACAAAGCAGTGGATGACAGCAGTCAGAAGAAGAAACCAGAAGTCATCCAGTACTACAACAAAACAAAAGGAGGTGTGGACACAATGGATCAGATGGTTGGCAAATATTCCTGTCAGTGGAGAACACGGAGGTGGCCCATGGTTCTCTGGTACAATATGCTGGATGTTGCCACCCTCAATGCCTACACCAGCTTCACCACACAACACCCTGGTTATGTGGGTGGTGTCAACAATGCACGTCGGCTTTTTATTAAGGAGCTGGGCAAAGAGCTTGTCATGCCACATATGAAGAGGCGCATGGAGTGTACGCCCAAACTCAAAAAGCACATTATCGAGGCAATGGGAAGATGTGGGTTAAAAAAACAGCCACAAGAGAGCACCAGACAGGAGGGCCAAATGAAGAGGAAGAGGTGCGCAATCTGCCCAGTTTCCAAAGACAGAAAAGCCAGTAGCTGGTGTTCCCAGTGCACCAGGCCTGTGTGCAAGGAGCACAAACGTCAAATTATAATTTGTGAGGCATGTACAAATTGAGGTCACAATTTGTGCTCTAGTGATGTGCCACAATTCACCAGTTTACAGTTGTTAAACTACTGATACAGTTCAGCTCAGTAGCCATGTTACAGTATGTTATCAGTATGTGTGACAAAATCAAAAATAAACATGTTGCAAGTATTAAACACATAAATGTTTGGCCAGACTCATTGCTAAAATAATTACTTTAAACAAATTATTATTATAGTATTAAGTAATTTAATTTTAAATCACACTTTGATGAATGGGTCATTTTTGACCCATGTGTGTAAATTTGATGTAATAATATAAAAACTATTTTTGGTCATAAAGTATTAAAGAAAAAATGGAAATAATCATCTGTGGTAATCAGAAACAAGACATTTAAAGAATACTTGGAATATTCTATCATAAAATAAATTGATTTCAATAGATAGAACAAAATAAACCTCAACCAGCATGAAATAACCTGGAAAATGAATGCGGGTCATTTTTGACCCATGTTGTGCATTAGAAGGGGTGTGGATATGTTGTGTATCAAAGGGTTAAAAAACATACTAAATATTCCTGGATGTGCTATTTACATCAGTGGAGCATGAAGTACTCAATGTTGTTACTTAAGTTAAAGACCCAAAGGTAAAAGGTTACTCAAATAAAATATAACTATCACCTGAAAAAACAACTTAAGTACTCATTTAAAACATACTTTTAGAGTAAAAACTAAAAGTGTTTCTCACTAGGGTTGTTGATTTATTAAAAAACAGTGATGTTAATTAAAAAATCACACATATACACATAGCAATTTCTTAATTCTTATGAATTTTGTGTATTTAGTTTTGTTTATTATTTAAGTTAAAGATACAAAGGTAAAAAGTTACTCAAATAAAGTATAACAATCACCTGAAAAAATCTAAAGTAATAAAAATATTTGACTACTTGCTTTAAAAATATAGTAAAAACTAGTAAAAACTAAAAGTATTTCTCACAAGTGTTGTTAATTTGTTAATAAGTAGTGATGTTAATTTAAAAAAATTACACATACACATAGCAATTTCTTAACTTTTCTTATGAATTTTGTGAATGCATTTTTGTTTATTACTTAAGTTAAAGATACTAAGGTATAAAGTTATTCAAGTAAAGTATAACTATCACATGAAAAAATCTACCGTACTTAAGTAAAAAATATTTGAGTACTTGCTTTAAAAACATTAAAAACCAAAGACCAAAAGTATTTCTCACAAGTGTTGTTAATTTGTTAAAAAGCAGTGACATTGCTTAAAAAATTATACATATATATGCAGCAATTTCTTAATTTTTCTTATGAATTTTGTGTATTTATTTGTGTTTGCTCAAAGCTGAAGCTAAATAATTTTGTCAGGTTACCACAAACATGGTAAAATAATCCCTAAAATCATCTGAAAAGCACTTTTTACTTTTCAGTCCAGTTTAAAATGTAGTGGAGTAGAAAGTACAAATACTCGCTCTCAAATGTATTGAAATAAAAGTAAAAAGTACCCACTGTAAAACGTATTTAAGTAAAGTACAGATACCTAAACATTCTACTTAAGTACAGTACTTTTATTACAGTTATTACGTCATTACTGCCACTAATTTAAATATAATTCAACATGTGCGATTTGATTATATGATATTATCTGACCTGGAGGAGATCATCAGAGCTGTGACCAGAGCCTGAGCCATGCCCAGGGTAAATGTGAACGGGTTCTTCCGCACAATCATGAAGTAGATGAGAGGCAGGCAGAACATGGCATGGATCGCCAGGCTGAAAAACAAAACAGTTATTTATATATTTTATCATTTATTTTGATTAAGCTCTTTTCATTATATCTGGGGTTTCCTTTTAGAGCTATGAACGTTGTGCTGACATGGCACCATTGGGGGGAAAAAATGCTGTTTCAACTATTTAGCGACAATGACAGACTTATTTATTTTATTTTACTTATTTCAATGCTACTTTGTGATTTTTATGGTGTTGCTTTAGTTTGATTTTACTGGTTTTATTGTTTGACCAAATTTTGGCTTTTTTTATGTTTTATCTCTGTGCGACACTTTGGAAACTGCTCTGTTTGTAAAATGTGCTACATAAATAAAGTGGATTTGGATTTGGATTTGGACAGATGTCAGTTCTAACAAGTGTTCTGATTATGTTGTTGTTTTAGAGCAGAGGTCTCCAACCTTTTTTCTTGGGTGAGCTGCCTTTACAAAACGAAAATTCCAGAGAGCTACTAATTTTAGAAGAAATAAAGTACACACAAGAGCCATGGCAAGACTTAGATGGGGTACAGTTAGATAAAACCATTATTTACTTGCACAAAGTCAGGCATCAAAATGATAGATTTACTATAATAATCGGCATTTAATTCATAAAATTTTAGTTATTCAGGACAATATGTGTAATTCAGAAATTAGTTGTCGAGATGTGGATGGAGAGCTAATAGTAGCTCCCGAGTTACTGTTTTAAAGGGTCCATATTATGCTGTTTTCTAATCTGTTATAATGCTGTTTCCTCATTAAAAACATACCTGGAGTTGTGTTTTGTTTCATTCAAACAGTTTTTCTCTCAAACAGAAAACACTCTGTTCCACCTTGTGAAGTCATGTGGCGATACAGGAAGAGCTCCACTGCGTTTTCACACTTCATAAACCTGCACTAGAATAATCTGGATGATATAAGACCTGGAATTGCCAGTCTCTACTGTCAACTTGAAAGTACTGCATGACTTATTACATTTACTGTATATAATTACGTTTTTTTTCAGTCTCTTGCTATCTTTTTTGCTACTTATTTAGAGTTTATTATTACCATTTATATTTTTTACTCTTTGTTATTATATTATATTGTGATGTCTGAGCTCCTGTGTCCAAATAGTTTCTCTTGTAGATCAATAAAGTTTGTCTAAATCTAAATCTAAGTCTACATCACAAGGTGGAACAGAGCATTTTGACCTTTGGGGATGCAGATACAGATTAATAAAGAATTACTCAAACATGTGCATTTGAAACAAAACACAACTTTTTCTGAGGATGTAAGAACATGCACGTCAATTATATGAAATACAGCTTTTTCAGGTGTTTATCTATTGTTTATCTCACTATAAAAGCCACTGAATTATATTACAGTTTGGTTTTATTGATTACTGACATTCATTTATTGATTATTGACATTTATTTCAGATTAGATTAGATCTGGCTTTATCTGAATAGTTCATCAGGAGGTAACTGTAGAGCTATCCATCTTGTACTGGTAGCGCTATAATAGACTGGGCACATTGTGCTCGCTGCAAAAAGCCCAAAGTCACGACAGGAGCCTTGGCGTGGCCCGCTGACCCGCTGGAAGACATTTACTACACCCTCTTTAATGTGGCTATTGAGATTTAGAGCCGTGAATGAGGCGCTGACTGCTGCATCTGCAGGTTGGCCACTTTTAAATGTCCTTGGCCCTTATCAGCGCGTGCACAGTCCTTAGCTTTTACTGTATCATTGGAGGCAGGACGAGCCCAAATGTCGGCCGTAAATCTGAACTAGTGGAGCAGGTGGGGGGTAACAGGGCGGAGTAGGGGGGGCTTACCCGCTCAGCACAGTCACCATGTACAGCCCCATCTTCTTGAAGATCTCCCAGTCTTCTACTTCGATGATCTTAGCCGCAATAAGGAACAGAATACCAACTGGCATGTAGCTGCAAGAATAATAACAAAAATATAATGTTACATGCATATATTGAAGGGACAGACAACATGTTTGGACGAATTTTGTTCAGTACTGGAGCCAAAATCCCTGATATGTCACGTAGAGTCGCTTGGTGGCTTGTTTTTGTGTGTAATCACAGTCACAAACCCATTAAACATTTGATAACATTACCCATGATGTGATTTTTCTGCTTAGATATTTCCTCATTGCACCTCTGCAGAGCCACTATCAGCGAGATGCGCCCGCTGGTAAACTAGCCAATGATTTCTCAGAACCGACCCAGTTATCGATTGTCCACTTCCAAGAATCAATAAGAGAGGGACACAGATAAGCTGTCACAACATTGGGACGTAAAATCTCCATTCTCTCTCTCCCCAGACAGAGGAAAGTGAAGTTCTGACCTGTTGAACGCCGTCAGAATCTGTGTAATGTAAACCACTATGTTAAAACAGCTTTGATAATAGAAAAATGAAACAACAGATGCCCCCCTCCTCTTCATAGTGGCATTTAGTGGATTTTGATTTATGTTTTTATTGTTGGAAATGGCAGTGAGACATTAAAGAGCACTTTGAGCACTCAGGTCATGAATGAGGAGCAATCCCAGATCACTCAAGCATGAAGCAATCAAAATACAGATAATGAGCCGTTACAACCCCAGGCAGTTTTCGCTTTTGTTTGTCATTTTGTTAAAACTTGTATGTGTGGCAGCAGTTTCCAGTCTTCCCTACGCAACCTGTGACTTCTTACACCTGGAGGACTGGTCGCCTCTACTTGCTGGTTCCTCTACACCTGGCCAATCCCGCCTCACCTGGAGCCGCAAACCCCCATTTAAGTGGATTATTTGCGCCTGTTTGTGGCCAGTCTGCCATTTTGTGTGTGTCTGTGTGTCTCTGTCAAGTCTTTGCGCTTGACTCTGTAAAAGAGGCACTCGTTTCAGATTGAATGTGTCTCTTGTTTTCTGTCGCTGTGTTCAGAGACACTCGTTGTCAGTACTAACTTTGTGTTTATTGTATAATTAGTTTTCTTGGTTAACCTTGCCCTTTGTTACTCTTTTGTTTAAAGGTGAAAAAATTGCATAGCCAATGGCTGATGTCCAAAAGATTTTTTTATTTTAAATTATGTTTCGGCCAAAAAGCCTTCTTCAGATATTTTCCGTGCTTTGGACCACAGTAAAAAGTGAGAGTTTATATATATATATATATAATATATATATATATATATATATATATATATATATATACACATTTTCTAAATTTGGAGAAAGGGTGGGATTTAATAGGTTTTTTTACTTCCTCCCTCTCCTTTTCGGGCATGTAAACAAATTTGATCGTCCTTGTTTAAATTTTCTTTCCTTTTGTTTCTTGTATTTGGAGTTTGCTTGTCTGTACATATGATTTTGTGTACTATGCTTGAAATAAACCAACCATATGCATATATTTACATAAAAACGTTCTATTGAATACTACTACTACTACTACTACTAATAATAATAATAAATAGAATGATTTTTTATGTAAATATATGAACTGATCTTGTTGTAGAGTGGGTGGCCCTCACTTTGGGACCTCCCATTCGTTGGAGAGTATTTGAGCACCTGGACTGGCAACCATTTTGTATTACTGTGGTCTAAAGCAAAAAAAAATATCTAAAGAAGGCATTTTGGCTGAAACGTACCTTAAAATAAAAAAAAAAAACCTTTTGGACATCGGCCATCTGAGTGTGATATGCATTTTTTTCACCTTTATGTTGCTGTTCTTGCATTTGCACCTCTACAAGAACTCTGGTGTGCGTTTTCTGTTACATTTGACTCTTTTGTTTAAGAGCTTGTAAATTACCTTTTCTTGTAAATATTTTAGACCCTTTTTTTGTTTAATTTACCTTGTACGTTCTTGTTAATTAAATTACTTCTTTAATTTACCATTTTCCCACTTTGTTTTTGTTACTTCCCGGACCTTAGAGAGCTGGGACGTAACATGAGCATAGACCGTTTAAAGAAGTGGACTAATAGTGAGCGTGTTTGGCTCTAGTCAAATGAAGCTCACCGCGGCTAGCAGTTACAGGGCGAATTTGGAGCCCAATATTAGAAAGAGGAATTTATTTACAGACAAAATCGTGAAATAAAAACATCAGGGTCATGCAGAGCGGGTTAATACAGACAATTTAAGACCAAAATGACGAGGCTCACTGCTGCACTTAGAGAAAGAGGGGAGACAGTTTTTTAATGTAAAGTCAATTGGAGCCAGAGTCAATGCAGCCAGAAACGCACCCATGCTCACATCCTATTTGTAACTCAGCTGCTAGCGGGTTAGCAAAGTCAGTTTTTATATATACGGTCAATGGCAATGAGGAAGCCTTGTTATAGCATGGCTTAATTTCCCTTTTTTGTGTGCGATTGTACATACCACATAATAATATGCACCAGTTTCATTGTGGCTTCATTGAGAGCGTCAAAAAAATCCAGCAGGATCCTCCCCTTCTCCCCCATCTTCCCGAT
Organism: Odontamblyopus lacepedii; assembly: GCA_034769755.1. Lineage (NCBI taxonomy): Eukaryota > Metazoa > Chordata > Actinopteri > Gobiiformes > Gobiidae > Odontamblyopus > Odontamblyopus lacepedii. Next base: position 26,006,628 of record CM068363.1, read on the forward strand.
CACCAGACCGAACGCCACGCAGAACACGATCAGGCCCAGGACGTTGATGCCGTCCGAGTAGGAGCCCACCAGCTTGTAGTCCTTGGTGATATTCTGCGCACAGAGAACAAGGGGGTGATTGAAGGACTCGGGAAGCTCCTTCACAACACATTAGTGAGTCTAAAGAGCCTTTGAGGAGGATCGTCCACTGATCCGTGACCGCGGAGGGACGCACCAGGAGCCGCGGCCAGGTGCAGAAATGTGAAGCCTGAGTGCACGTGGATCTGAGGCATGTTGTCGTGGTAAGACCTAAACTCCACACAGCAAACTATTGTATTTGTGCACGTTGAAAGGGCAGTGTTGTTTTCTAAGGCGAGTACACGGTAACGGGAAAATGTGCAGCGAACATTCCATTAAAGGCCCATATTATTTAGTATTTACTGATGTTAAAATGTTGTTTCTTCATCAAAACATACCTGGTGTTTGGTTTCATTCACACGTTTAACGCAACAACCCAGTTCTTTTCTCAAACAGAAAACACTCTGTTCCACCTTGAGATGTCATGGGTAATACAGGAAGTGCTCCACTATGTTTTTAAACTCCATACACCTTCACTATAATCATTTGGATCATTTCAGCACTGGAATTTCCCATTTCTACTAAACAAAAGTAGCTGTTAACTTGAAAACTAACGCTTCATGACTTATCATAAGGTGGGACAGAACATTTTGAGCTTTCAAGATGCAGATAATAAAACAAAGGGTTACTAACATGTGTAAATGAAACAAAACACAACTTCAGCTCTGTTTTTGAAGAGGTAACAGCATTATAACATGGCTTAAAGCTCACAAGAGTCACTTTTGGGTAATAAAGAACCTTTAAAATATGCAGATTGGCTTTGGTGGATCAGTGGCTATATTCACATGGCCAATAAAAAACAGATAACAGGAATAATCAGTTAAGCCAGTAATTATATCACATTTTTAGTGTGGGTTTACGTGCACAAATGAAATCTGAGTATCACAAACATCCAAAGACGTGTCTCTATCCATGTTTTTTGAGGAACTGTTGAAGAATATTTGAGGAAATGTTTTAATATTTTAAATTTTTTTTTGTCTCAGCTGATTTATACAGGTTTTGGCGCAGTCTTCCTACCGGGTCTATCAACCGGGATGATGGGCTTTTTTTTACTCTCACCATTATGTCCGGAGGAAGTCGGGCTGCAGATGTTTAAATCAGCCGACCGGACACGTCACAGCAACATCACGTGACCGTTAGTGAGCAGTCGAAACTGTCAGGTCTGAAAACAAACCCTTGGTCTGAAAAAAGAACCTAATATCATAAATTATCGGAAGATCAAATGAACCTCACTGGACCAGATGTAAGTGGTTGTTTACGTTACATGATTATAATTGGATTTCTGGCCCTTTTAGATGATTTAAAGGCTACGATAACTGCAAAATATGATCAGAAAAGAAGTCATTATAGCCCCTTAACGCCGAGTGTCACAAATATGCAACAAACCGTTTGGATCAAGATATAAGATGAGATAACGGCTGAATTCCCCCAATCCCGGTTAGTGCAGATGCAGAACGTTCCTAAGAACCTTTGGCAAGCACTTGTTTCTAGTTGTCGCAAATCTCTTTCTATTAATTTTTGTTTTGCTAGTCAAATTAATAATCTCAACTACATCTCAACTACATAAGATGGCCAGCAGTCACTTTACCCATTACAAATGTATTTATTACCTAAGATACTGTAGCCACTTTAAAGATTTAATGAAATTTATACTGTACAAACTGTAGCCACTGTATTCAGATAGCAATTTATTGTATATAGAATTTTATTTTATTTCATAATCCTTATCTTTATAGAGTTTGTCTGTTTTTAAGTAATTCTGTACTTCTATTGCTGCTACTGTTTTCTTGCTGTTCTCTTAACTGTGCATTGCAACACTAAAATTTCCCCATTGTGGGACAAATAAAGGATATCTTATCTTTTCTAACTTTAAATACCATCTACTTAAAGGTAAAAACGCACATGAAATATTTTTTTTTACATACAGCTATATAAATTCAGGCGTAAAGTGGTTAGTAGCTTTATAACTAAAAAAAAACAGGTATTTTGTCGACAGTTCTGCTTTCATCATTCGTGGAAGTGTGTGAATAATGGGAGGAGTGTTACCTGGACAGCGGACATGATGGTGGTGGTCAGAGGAGGCATCGTAGTGGTGGTAGCATTTGTCTCTGATTTGACCGGCTCCAGCTCTTTACGCTTCGTCTTGTACTGTAATACGAAACAAGTGAGATATTTAAACTGCATGTTTAGTAGGGCGACTGCAGAAGGGTGAAGCATAAAAAACGAGAGGCACGTTGTTAAATAGTGTTGGGACAAACTCAGGAAATTTAAGCTCATAGATAACTGCCGTAACACCATATGATTTTTAGTTTTTATCTATTATAATGCGCAGTGTGGTGGGTACCTCTGCCACCCCTCCAGTGTCAGTATTTTATTAAGTTTATATTTAGATTTTCATTTATACCGCATAGTTTCATTTACTTACACTTGTGTTTTTTCTTTTTTTTCTGTTTGAATCACCCGGACGGACCAGACCAGACCATCGCTGAGCCAAGGGGGGAGCACTATTTAGTTTGTTTTGTTAGTTAGTTTAGTTTGTTTTTGTGTTGCTTTAAATGAGTTAGTTTAGTTAATTTTAGTTAATTTAGACTGCTCTGATCAAGGTGACAAACGACATCCGCCTGAACACTGATGCAGGAAAAGTCTCAGTGTTGATCCTGTTAGATCTGAGTGCTGCTTTTGACACTGTTGATCATGGATCCTCTTACAGAGACTAGGACTGGGAGGGCATCTCTGGTACTGCACTAAACTGGTTCAAGCCCTATCTAGAAGACAGGAAGTATTTTGTTGAAATTGGAAACTGTGTCTCAGATCACATGGCCCTGACCTGTGGGGTGCCCCAGGGGTCGATCCTGGGCCCACTTTTGTTCAATCTCTACATGCTGCCCAGGCACTAAGGAACCAATAAATTGGTATGAGGAGTGCTACTTCACTTTTTGCAAACAGGACAGGTGCTCTTTAGCTCAAGGAAATTAGTCTCTTAAATATGCTGCCGTTAGACCAGTTAATACGCAGCACTAATGTGTCCGACCACAACTACGCAGATGACACTCAGATCTATGTCTCACTGCAGCAGGAGACTATGGACCAGTGGACTCACTCTGCCACTGCCTCCAACAGATCAGTGTGTGGATGCAAAACAATTTGTCCAGCTAAACTCAGACAAGACAGAAGTCATAGTATTTGGCCCACAGAACCAAAGAGACAGTGTCAGCAGTCACCTCCAGGCTAGAAATCTAGAGGTAATAATAGACTCAGACTTGAACTTTAACAGCCACATTAAATCAATAACATCTGCAGCCTTTTACCATCTAAAAAACATAGCAAAAATCAAAGGTCTACTGTCTAACGCAGACCCGGAGAGACTTATCCATGCGTTTGTCTCCAGTAGGTTAGATACTGTAACGGCTGCTCACTGGCCTCTCCAAACGAGCTGTAAAACAGCTACAGAACATCCAGAACACTGCAGCTCGGGTCCTGACTCAAACCAGGAAGTACGAGCACATAGGTCCTGTGCTCAGGTCTCTGCACTGGCTTCCTGTGGCTCAGAGACTTTAAAGCAGCTCTGCTTGTGCACAAGTCTCTCCATGGTTGAGCTCCAAAGTCCATCTGTGACATGTTAGTGCCACATGAACCATCTGCATCTGAGGAGCTCAGGGACCGGCCTCCTGCTGGTGCCAGAGTCAGGACTAAACTCGGGGAGTCAGAGTTTCAGACTCATGCAGCTAAAACCTGGAACAGTCTGAACATGTGAGACAGACTCTACTTTGACTCTGTTTAAATCCAGGCTCAAAACAGTTCTGTTTAGCTGTGCATATGACTGAAAGGTTTTCATTTTCCATTCTGCACTCTACTCTTCTCTATAATTCTCTCTAATTTAATGTCCCATCTCTATTTTAAAATTTTATGATGATTATTTATGTTTTGATTTGTTTGTATTGTGATTTTAATATATTTCTTATTCTATTTAAGAAGACCTGTCCCGTGTCTGGTGGGTTTTTTGGTTGTGTTCAGTTGACTTTAAGTTCCCTCACTTTGGCTTTGTTTATGGTTTGCTTGTGGTAAATTACTTTGGACTTCATTAAATTTAAACTTCTTTTTATACCTTGTCTTTTGTTTTCTGTTTGGTCCCTGACACGCAAATATATTAGAAATGCACTATATCAAAACTGTGTATACGCAAAAAGTACTGATTTATTTGTGAGAAAAGAATAAACATACTTTAAATTTCAATCTCACCCATATTTTATTATGATGTTTTCTTATCTATTTTTTACAATGCTGTTTCCTCATCACCAACATCCTTGGAGTTGTGTTTTGTTTCATTTGCACATATTTAACACACAAACCTGCATATTTATTCTTCTCTCAAACTGAAAACTCTCTTCTAATGCCATGTGGTAACATAGAAAATGCTCTGCTGTGTTTTGAAACTCCGCACACCTTCACTAGAATCATTTGCGAAATTTCAACCATGGAAATTTACCATCTCTACTAAACATCACAAGGTGGAGCAGAGCGTTTTGACCTTTGGACAAAAACACAACTCCGGGTATGTTTTGATGAGGTAACAACAGTTTAACGTGCCTTAAAGCTCACAGGAGTCAATTTTGCGTAACGTGCGACCTTTAAGACAATTCACGCATCAGTGAAAAAGTGGGACAGTCTCTAAATATGTAGTGCAAGAGACAGAGGTTTAAATGTGTGTCGCTATAACGTATAGAGGCATTCACCACCGTTCGTACAAGACAGATAAAGTTTAACGCATTTAAAACCAGCTTAAACCAGGTCAGCTAAGGCAATGAATGCACACTGTACCTGCTGGAAACACGCCTGCACCAGATTCTCAGGGAACATGTTTCTGCGCAGAAGAAAGGGGCATTTATAAACATCATGTTTAGTGATTTGGTTACGTCTAAGCAGAGTTGTAGGTGTGGTGTGGGTTACCTGATGAGGTCCAGGAGTGTGTCCACTGTGGTGACATCAGGGGTGGTCCCAACTCTGTCGATGTGGTCCGCTGTTTGAGACACTCCTGGTTTTATGGTCATCACTAGAATGATCCCTGGGAAAAAAAAAAAAAAAAACTTACTACAGAGCTTAACAAATTTATTAGACCACCACCCAGTGTAAGGTGTTTGTCACTGCTGCCATATGTAATTTAACAGTATTTCTGTTTACCAAAATCTCTGTTTCTGTTTCTACAATGGTTAATCCGCCAGTTTATGCAAGATCTTTTTATAAAAACAAATCTTTAACGCTAAAATATAACCATTTTTATCTTTACAGAAGTACAGTATATGCTGTATGCTCTTTGGTTTTCAGCTCTCTGATTGAGCTTGAGAATTAAAACTAAACAAAAAGAAGCATAACAAATATTAAATAATACTGATATGAACATGTTAATATCTGGAGACACAGTATAAGGTGTTTGCTGCTGCCATATGTAATTTAACAATATTTCTGTTTACCAAAATATCTGTTTATGTTTCTACAATGGTTAACCCGCCAGTATATGCAAGATCTTTTTATCAAAATGGTATCTTTAATGCTAAAATATAACAATTGTTGTTATCCATACATTTTCAAGTTTAATGTTTTCCAAAATTACACCAAAGTCTCATCCAAAGCAAGTCTCTGGAAACTATTTGGAACTCAATAACAAAAGAGACTTTGCAAAAGGACATAAAACATAAAAACAAAGCAGTGAGAACACAGCTGTTATCTGCGCCAAAGGTGCTCACACTAAATATTGACTTTTTTGGTTATTATTTGACAACAAGGACTATTTTGTTACTCAAATTCTTAATGAATAACAATAACTGTCTTAATGAATAACAGCGAAATTGTTAATTTGAAACAAGTTTTTGATGACTATGATATGACGTTATTTATGTTTTCTTGTTTTCATGACAGGTGGCCTAATACATTTGTTAAGCTCTGTATCTGCTTTTAAAGGTTTCATGGTTTGCAGTGCTTAGTAAGTATTAAAACACTAACACTAATACAATTGAAATACTATACAATCCAGAACAAATAATGTTTTTATAGCAATGTCCTTCTACAATTGGTAACGTATTAACTTCTGCCACCTCCATTGCTTAATTTGTGTATTTGCTACACAGTCAAAAACTTGGCTGTTAAATTCACTGAACTGTAATAAAAGAAGATACGTTATGCTACTTCGATGTGGTGTGAAACATAGGTGGATCATTATTTTACATATTGGTCAATATAAACTGTAATATTGATTTAAAATGGCTTAACAGTAGAAACAGGTCAACTGACTTTCTGTTAAAAACTGATAGACTCACCTCTTCATAGCAGCTTTTCACTGTCATGAGCAGCATTTTTGATACCCAGAGTCTGGATTTTTTTAAATAATATAAAGTACAAAGCAGTGGGCGGAGATTGGGGGTAAATATACTGAAAACTGAAGCCTCAAATACAGAATTACTTCAACATATATGAATCAATCAAAATACAACGTTGAAACATGGTTAAAAGTACAGTTTACTAAGGATGTAACAATAACCGAAATATTGTGATATCGTATTGTTAAAGGTGTCACAATAATATCGTGGACCATCACAATATATCGAATCGCAAGTCTCTTTGCTTAAATGAATAGTTCTGATGCAGAAATAGCTAAAAAAAACACAGGGAACTACATAGACCATGATCCTTTGCTCCGTTTCAGTGCAGACGACATGAAGAAATGACTGTTCTAAGCACTTTTACATCTTCATTTTTTGGATTTAGTCTTGTGAAGGCATTTTTAGAGGTAAAAGTAGCAGATTCACACAAAATATTGCACTAAATATCGCACCGTGAGTTGTTTATGGTGAATATATTGTACAGAGAGATTTGGATATCGTTACATCCCTAATGACAATAAATGTTGTACCAAATGACTGGTCAAAGCATTTTATAATGTCAGTGATTGTTATTGTGTAGAATATCGTAATATCGTGAGGCTCCCCACCATATCGTGAGCTTTCCCACGAAATCACAGTAAATATCGTACCGTGAGGTTTATACCGTGACGATATTGTATCTTGAGACTTGGATATCGTTACACCCCCTACCATTTACTCAATATGTCCCCTTTAATCCTTAATACTTTGGTATAAGTTTTTGTACTTCCCACTCCTTTTTGAGAAATGGGTATTATTGTTTCCCTCTTGGCACAAACTCAAAATAAAAACGAAAATACAAAAAAAAACTTTGGTATAACTAGTTGGGGAAATAAATTTAGTCAAGAAACGTACCCAAGATAACTGCGATGATTGTTGTTGAGAAGTAATAGACGACAGCGCGCAGACCAATTTTCCCCGACACCTCTGAGTCCAGAGCAGCAACACCTATTAGAACAAGATGGAAGTGTAGCTGTCAACACGACGCAGACACAGAAAATGAGCCTGAATAACTATCGGAGAGTCTGATTTGCCGTGATGTAATTTCAGCGGAGGTACCTGTTATCATGCTGGAAATGATGAGAGGAAGAATGATCAGCTTCAGCATCCTCATGAGGATCTCTCCGGGGAAGCCAAAGTACTGCTTGTCAAGATGAGACAGCAGCGCATATTCTCTGACCACAAGACCCAAGCTGATCCCTGGAGACCACACGCACAGGATAAACAGTATTAGGCAAATAGATTAAAGGTGCACTGTGCAGCTTTTCCTGCGGATGGTTCGATGTTACTGCTTTGCCTTGAATATTCCACTTCTCTATATTGCATTTATTCAATCACATTTTTATTGCTCGAAAATACTTTGAAAAGCCTTATCTGACCCCAGTCCCTGGCTATTTTTGCTACTTGTTTTGTGATGTACGAGCTACTGTGTCCAAATAATTTCACTGCAAAAAAGCTTGGCCAAAATGTACGATATAAACACTTAAATCTACCAGAAAATGACTTAAAAGTAGTGAAATTATCTGTCCATGCAGCAAGATCATTGTACTTGACAAGTTATCTTAAAAAAAACTACCTCTAGAGTAGAATGAAGCAGTATCAGAACTAGTAAGTAGATAATAAATCTGAAAACAAGATGAATAACCTGATATAAGTTTTAAAATCTTGGCCAGATCAGAGAAATTTGCAGTGTTGCTCTTGTGGATCAATAAAGTCTAAGTCTAAAACATGCATTCTGGAGATCTGGAGATGGCGGACAGATATGTTTAATGCCATACTGTGGAACATTCTGGGTAAATACATAGTGCATAAGGTGACCAGACTTCCCCATTTACCCGGGACAGTCCCAGTTTTGAGCCCTGTGTCCCCTGTCCCAGCAGATTTATCAAAAACTAGTGATTTGTCCCAATTTTATACAAGAAATGTCCTTGGTGTCCCTATTTTTGACCAATTTATTCCCTGCCAACAGTAAAGAGAGGCATAAATTGTCAGAAAAGCTGCTTAAAAATGACAAAAACACAGGGAAAATGTGACTATACTGACTCACATTAGTCATAAATGGTCTCTGCGTGAAATTCTGGTCACCTTTTATTAAAAAAGCAAAACAAACATATGTTTTAGAACACAGTTGCTTTGCAGAAATATAATTTGACGGCGCTGCTTTTACCCACTCAGCCATTTCTAATCTGTAGTTAATTGATAGATGATGCAAATTAAGTGCTTCCTGGCCACATGTATTCCACTGAGATGGTTTTACAGACATACACCGCGGAGTCGGACGTGTTATCGGACTGAACAGACCTCGGTTAAAATGCTTGTAAAAATGAATTTGCTGATGTGGAATGGATATCTCTGCACGATGGTTCACCAATAACTTAAAACGATGGGCACGCTTCGCATTGATTGGATCATCGTCACAACCCTGTACCGCATTAATAAAATAAAATATCAAGCTTTAGAAAATGTTATGATAAGCTTAAGTGAGTGTGTATATGCCAGGTTATTACAGAAAGAGTAGAAAATAAGCATGTTCCTCAATAAATTAGCCTGTGTTAGATGTTTTTAATAATATATCTAACACTATATTATAAAAGTAGTGGTTTACAATGACTTATGCGTGGCTCTCTAGCTACTTCAAAACAATGTAATAAGTTAAATTTGTAGCCTAAGCTAAAAAACTGTCCTCTTTTCAACTAGACGTCTTGTTATACTATGTTGATAAGATATTAATTTTGCTAAATAGCTAAAATACGGTGAACTACAAGCTTGCAAAAAACCAAACCACAGATAACTTGTTTATCTGTAACAAACTGCTCATCTGTTTCTTTCCAAGATGCTGTTGCCGATACTGTTCTAACAATTTTTCTATTTCTATCCAATTTTCCAACTTTTCTGTACTTGTAATGAAAACTAACATGACTTCCCAAAGGTTCATTTGGATCTCCTTAAATATATCTTCTCTTAAACAGACTAGTGTGATGTTTCTTTCATACCTTGGATACTTATTTAATAACTACTAATACGAGTTGTTGCACGTCATTATTAGTTTTTGGGATTGTAAATTTTGCCTGGAAAAACACCAACCCCTCGCTATAAGCTCCGACTGTGCGCATATGCTTTGCAAGTGAGCGATTATTTGCCAAAAAATGGATAGCAACAGCATAAACCCTGCTTCCATTCCATAGGATCCATAGTCCAGCACTAATTAAACACAGTGACATTAAATATAATAAGCTACAAATGCAGTAATGGAGTAAAACAAACTATGGATGCAACATTTCGACATATGTTCGGTTCTTGTAAGCAGAGCATGGGACACTTATGGTCTAGCGTCACAGGGGGGAGACCCTATCACCCTAGTCTGGTCACGTTTGACTGAGACACCTCCAGACTGTGCGGGGACGTGCTCTCTGCTCCTAAACATTCTGCTCCGTGCGATGCTTATAGGAAAATTGTCTGTTTCCCAGCGTGTTTTTGCAGCCCAGTCAAGCATAGGAGGTAATGATTTATGACAACAACCCTGGCAGCAAAAAGACGCCACAGAGAACACAAAAGGACCCTCAATGACAGCATCACTCTGCATTTTCTGAATTCATTTTATACATACCCAGCATCACGGACACAACTGTAGCTATCAGCAGCCAGTTCTTCTTCAGCAGGCGTTTGAAGTCCAGCCCTCGCTCCTCTTTGTCCTCCATTATGTTCATGGTTCTTCTCTTGCAGGGCACAGCACAATGGCGACAAGAAAATGAAAAGACGCTGCCGCTGCTGTCAGACGCAGACTGTGGTGAGGAGGTGGCTGTCAGGAGGTGCCGATAGCCGGTGTCCGAGTGAGCCAGGGAATGTGTGCGCCACAGAGACATGGAGGCGAGGTGGGAGGGAGGTAGAGGAGGAGGAGATGGAGAGGAGGAGGAGGAGGGGGAGAGGAAGAGGGTGAGGAGGAGGAGGCGGTGGGGGAGATGGAGGTCTAGGGCACCCCTCCCCCATGCAAGGTGTCTCTGATGTGCTCCTTTTATGACCTGAAATGTGAGCAAATGAACAGAATAATAATTAATCCTGAGGACAGACACACAGGGACTGATGAATGAGTAACTTCTCAAATGTCAAGCACAAATACACAGTTTTTACTTTGCTTTTCCTCACATGGACTTATGCAAACAAAAGCCATGTTTCTTGTCTTTCAGCATTTGAAGCTACATTTCTAAAAGCTTCATTGGCAGAGAATTTCACAACTTCAGCTCTACACTGGTTGAATTAAAGCCTCGGCTTAATTGCCCACACAGCATTAACCTTATTTATTGTTGTGTCATTAAAATTGCGTTAAAGTTCTATAAATATATTGGGTCCATCTGCTGTTAACAACATAAACACCAGATGATTTATAAGCCTACTTAATAGATGTTTTATAAATCTTTTTTTCAGTCCAGTTTTGCACAGTTTCTAAGCCTGAAGTTAGAAATTCAGCAGCACAATAACATTTTTTTATTAGTCTGTTTACTTCACGTGTTTATTTGCTGTTATTGTGTACTGCATGTACTTTACTGCTTTTTCCTTTGGTGAGCTACTTTTACAAAACAAAAATGCCAGAGAGATACTCATTTTAGCGGCTGCAAGAAATTGAGATGACTAAAAGAAAGAGGAGGAGCCTTTGGGTACAGTTAGATGCTGATAAAACATAAACCATTGTCCAGTTATTAGTGCACAAAGTAGGGCTTCAAAATGGTATATGTGCAATAGTAATAAATAAGAAAAACCTAGGATGAGCAGATTTTCAAAATAAAAAACTGGGACATCCCCGTTTTTTTTTTGACCATTCATGACAAACATTTTCTTTGTGTTGTGGTCATTTTTAAACAGCTTTACTGTATTTTACTTAAACAAGTGATAATTTATGCCTCTCTTTACTGTTGGCAGGGATCATATTGGTCAAAATTAGGGATACCTGGGTCATTTCTTGAATAAAACTGCAAAAAATCAGTGTTTTTAAATCTGCTGGGGACATGGAACACAGGGCTCAAAAGTCGGACTGTCCCGGGTAAATATGGACGTCAGGGGACATTAGGCAAAAAAAAACCCCACAACACTAAACTAAATGGTACAAATTCATAGCACATTTTAATAAAAGGTTTAGTGTAGCCAAATTGTATAGGGTTAATTATACTTTACTTACTTACCAGCCAAGGCCTTATGTGTCTCATTCAGACCATGATCAGTATACAAAACTCATTAGCTTTCAGATGTTTGCATTATTGTGACACCTTCTCTGTCTGCAGATGCTTTATTGTGGTCTGTTTATCCTGCAGGCCTCTATCAAAATTCAGCAAGCATTTTTCCCATGAGCATGGATTAAGTGCCATGGTCATGCACACGCCACACACTGAATATATTTACTGATAATTTTCATAAACTAAATCAAAGTGACATGGAGGATTTTACTCAAGTCTCTCCGGTCTAACATTTTATTCACAAATGTCCTTTTTAAATGATTAAACCAAACATTGGGCCTAATTGAGAGCAAAGAGGCTGGTTTACTTATGTCCTTTTTGAATAATTTTAATGTATTCCTTCAAATAAGAGCTTTGAAATTGCCCCTTTTTTATGTGAATATGTCTTTATTCACTGTTACACTTAGACTTTATTGATCCACAAGGGAAATTATTTGGACACAGTAGCTCACTCATCCCAATATAATATAATAACAAAGAGTAAACAGTATAAATGGTAATAATACATTCTAGCAAAAAAGATACTAAGAGACTGGTGTCAAATAAGACATAAGTCAAAATAAAACAGAAAAATAAATAATAAAATATAATAGGTAGTGGTTTTCAGGAAAAACCTCAGAAGCTATTGTACTGTTTATGTATTTATCTTCTTTTTTTATGAACTGTATAGTTTTATAAGGTGCCAGTTTTGTTTGTATCTGAATATCTGCAATTTAAAATAAATAAATAAATAAACAAATAGTCTCTCACGTCTCTCCTGTTACTTGATCTATGAAATACTGCCCCCAGTCAGTATGATCACAATAGTGCATTTCTGAATATTATTCACTATTGTTTATGCATTTATTTTAATGTGAACTGTATACTTTTATAAGGTGCCATTTGTTTGCATCTGAATATCTGCAATTATAGTATGGTATGATTTTTATTTGTACAGGGACAGTGCACAATAATATATTAACCAAGACAGAAGTTATAGGAAAGATGCTGGTGCAGGTTATAGCATGGATGCTAATTTACACCTGTAGTCCCTGAGGTGGAAATACTAATATACAGATTCAATGTATATAAATAATTTGACCAAAAATAAATGAAAACAGATATTACTTAGGATTACAGCGTTAAAATACTATTCTAAAAACGACATACAGCAGACACACAACCACATGCACTCTTAGCCTCTTCCACCCTCCATCAAGGCCCAAAGTTTGCACACACACAATCTACATTTACTAATCATTCAAATCACACTCATCCGTAATGTGTACAAACTTGTTTAGAGATCAACCACTTCTTTGTAAGACGTGCAAACAATCTCTGTTGGCAGATTATTCCAGTGACTCACAGCAACAGAGGAAAAAGAGGATATATGAACGCTGCTGTGTTTTTATGCATTTATTTTATCTTCATGTGAAATTAATACTTTTATAAGTTGCCGTTTTTGTTTGTATCTGAATATCTGCAATTAAAAAAAAATACAAATACAAATAAAAAGTCTCTTCGGTCTCTCCTGTTATTTGATCAATGAAACACTGCCCCCTGTCGGTGTGATGGCAACAGCGCATTTCTGAATAGTGTTTTATTTTGAAGCTCGTGACCGGAAGTTCCCCGTTTCGCTGCGTGTGTGCGTAAGAGCTTGTGTGTGTACGGATGTGTACGTGTGTACGTAAGTGTGCGTGTGTGCGTAAGCGTGCGTGTGTGCGTAAGCGCTTGAGTGTGTACGTAAGCGTGCGTGTGTGCGTAAGCGTGTGCGGGTCAGTACGGAGCCAGTCCTCTCGGTCCTCTCGGTCCTCTCTCTCCAGCGGAGCAGGCAGCAGGTCCAGCCCCGGTGTCGGTGAGTGGACATGAGCGGAAGCCTGTAGACACCAGCAGCATCTTCAGCGCGGGACGAACCGGCCCCCGGGGCGAGCTAGCGCTAATCTCCACCCTCCCCAACTTCACCGGTTTGACGCTGCGGTTTTAGGGAAGGAGCCGTGCGGGGAAGCGGGCGACTACCTCCCGTCTCTGGGCTTTCTGCTGCACCGGAGAGCGCCACACGTCGGCTTGTTTTCTGAAGCCACATCCTGCCGAGATGGGTGAGTGGTCACGGAGCACACTACCAGCTAACTGTTGGCTAGTTCCTGCTTTTACTGCATGGATCCATAAATGCCCATTAGCAACATCACAACACATGGCTTATTTTCCAAAGTAAAGGTGGGGCCATTCATTCTGCAAAACAGTTTTATTTGAGGTACTCGTAGGAGCCTGGTAGAGTCGTGTACGCGCCTTCGTGCACTCGGGTGGGGTAGCCCGTCTCTCTCCATCCCCCTGCCCAATGCTCCTCAGTGGCTCTGGGGCATTTGCGGCTTGCACTGCTTGTAACTGCGCGTATTGGGTGGCACTTTCCCCGGAGGACGACATGATGAGCGCGCAGTCCTGACATGGCAGAGCCGCCGTGATGGTCCGTGGCACTCCTCCATCTCCACAGCTGTTATGCAATAGGAGCCATCAGCCCACTCTGACTGTGGCTGCTGCCCCTGCTGCTGCTGCTGCTGCTGCTGCTGCTGGGGATGCTCGCAGATCCACGGTGTAGGTTTGGTTCTGCGGGAGGCTCAACCCTGTTATTATTTATGCAGCTGTGATATGCCTTCTGCAGCACTGCACACTTTAAATGGAAATCAAGGATAGACCTCTGAAAACATTGGGGTACTTCTCATTATAATACTACTACTACCCCATTCAATCCTATTTCCATTTATTTTTGTAGAGCCTAAAATCACAGCAGCAATCGCTACACACAAAATTGTTGATTTAACCAAAAGAAAGTTAAAAATCCAACATTGAAACTGTCATTGTCTGACAAGCAGATATCCTTATCGCCTGCTTCAGGTGAATAACATTGACTGTTATTACACAAGCGACTGATAACAGGCAGTGTTATTCATTAAAATATCAGATTTTGGAAGCCAACAATCAGGATGTACACGTATTACATATACCTACTACTGGATACAGTAACTTGCCATTCTGTTATAGTTTATAATTGGCATGAGTGAATACAAAGTGATAAAAAATGGGCTGTTCTACATTCTACACAGCGTCACCACATGTTTATGAAAATGCTACTATTCCATCTGCAACAATATACACATGCTAATTCAAAATTAGTTGTTTAGAGTCACCATTTCACCCAAAAATTCATATTTTGGACAGCTATTAAGGTAGCTGGCTTATACTAAACCCCACCAAAACCCTAAATACAGGTACAGCAACAGATTTGATGAGCGTTATGCAAATGCTCCAACAAAACATTCCCCACCACCCTGTCGGCACGTCGGTAGTCATACTCACAAACCAGATACCATTAATGCAACAAGTATTCAGTTGAGTACGTGTCAGTGTTCTCAGCTGTATTAAATGGAAGTGTTGTGCGTGTGGGACTCTTTTCTTCTCCTCAGGCAGCCAGCTCCAGCCTAATCACATTTCAGTGTGATTCAGAAGACAGCAGCGTACAGTGAATAAGCATCTCTAATAAAACGTGTGCCGGATTTAAGTGTCCTGGTTTATATGGCTCAGCAGTGGCGGCGTGGTGTGACTTGCGGTGCACTCGGAGATTAATGCAGAGCTGGCTGTAAATAGGACAGAAAAATGTAGCTGCAATGTTCTAAGGTCATGGAGGAAACGACAAGAAGGATTCTAATAAGTGAATCATGTGAGGGTGATGTGCGTTCAACCGGCACGCTTAATATTTGTAGCATCTTCTATCCTTTTGTTTTTTCTTTATGGGTCAGCTATGGTGAATAATCCTCCATATATTCAGTCTTGGGGCCCATTAAATGTGAAATAATCTTCTATTTTTACTCTTTTTTTTGTAGCCAGTAAGCTTTATTGGACAGGAAAGTTGTGGAATGGGGAGAAAGAGGGGAGAGAGACATTCGTTTGTAGCGGGGAAGTGAACCCAGGACGTCGGTGTGGTGACAATGCAGTGTTGAAATGATAATTATCCATTCGTCCATCAGTTAAATCATGAATTTTATTGTAATACATTGTTGCATGTTGTTGTTTTTATTATATAACAGGTGTAAAAGTGTGACATGGGGTGAAGACTGGGGAGAAATTAGGACCAGAGAATGGATATTTCGGTCATTTTTCCCTTAAACTTGATCAAACAGAAAGCAGTTTCCATATTTTATTTTCAGGTTTCTCGCTCCAATTGAACTATATAACACTACGGGTTCTTTATTGTTTTCAGAAATAAACTCAAGGCTGATTAGGACACCACATGTTTGAGAAATTTACGGCTCAGCTTACGTAAACAATACACATTGGAAGTATGTTTTAGAGAGTTCGAGACCGGATTTATTTGAGATGGATGTTATAAAGAGGAGTTCTGCTTTATTGAACATGTGGTGGTAATTTCAAGTGCTTAAATAGAGGAAGCGGCTAATGGAAAGAAAGAAAATGCCTCTCTAAGTCCATTAAAATTCTCTACTCTGGAACCAATAAGGGTTACAGTGAAATTCCCCTTATTGAACTGTTTGGCATGAAACGGTACGCAAAAAAGCATGGCAACATGAATAAAACAAGCATCATAGTCTTAAACATTTACTATGCAAACTGCGTCTCTCACATATGAAGGCCTCTCTTAAAATTCAGACTCCATGCGTTTGTCCGACTCCTCCTTGTCCTTGTTCCACGTCTGGGTCGACTCTACGTCCTCCTCTTCCCTCGTTGTCTCGAGTTTAGTCTGCAAGTCCTCCAAAGATGATGAGGTCCGGAAGCTGACAACAGAGTTTATTTACAGGAACAAACAAAAGAAAATAAACCTTTAGCTTGCGATAGTGAAATACAACCAACAACGGTTTGCAACATTTTTTCCAAATTCTAGACAATGCGCAAAGACAAATATAACAATTCTACTTCAAATGGCATAGAGAAGTTGCTTTACCATGATACTAAACTTTCAAACTACTGATTTACTGAGTTTAATGCCACACTAATAACGAAAATCACTCTTTTGTCTTTAAATAAATGAATCAGAATGTAATTTTTAATACAAATTCACAAAATAATAGTAGTTTCTTCCTTCCTAAGTAGACCCAGATTGTTATAAAACCTATTCAAAGAGCCAAATTTGTTTTGTGATTTTATTTAGTGTCAAAACCTGTTCAAATTACCATCTAGTTTTGATGCATATTGATTGGTCTCTCTCTTGGTATTGATTTTTTTTGGCCAATGCTACACTGAACGAATGAATGAAGTAATTATCAAAAAGAAAAGTGGATTTCAAACAAGCAAAGCTTCAGGCACTTTACAAGACTCTGCCATTTTGATGAACGTTTCCTTTTGCTCGTTTCCCCACAGACAATCTGAGCGAGGCCCTGGAGAAGCTGAAGCTGGCGTCTTCGGACAGCGCTACAGACAGTGTGGAGAGCTGTGTGGACTGTCTGCTCAAAGCGCTGGCCAATAACAGTGAGTCATCTGCACAAACGACCAATAGCAATTCAGACTGGAGCCGCGCTGCAGAATAAGCAGAATAAACAATGCCACTCACCCAGGCTATTCCATATAAACTAAGATAAATCAGGTACAACTGATTTAAGGAAGCGCTGGCACATGCACTTGTTAAAAAAGGAATAGGTCTTGTGGGTAATTGGGATACCTCAGTTGAACTCAAATCAATGTATCTATGGTGTAGTAATAAAATACACATCAGATTTCAGTGTTTTGTGGGAAGCAACATCAGGATTTTATGATTATTCACAACACAATGACCAAGAAATCTATGAATCTTACATCTTTAATAGGGGTGTAACAATAACTGAAATATCATGATATCGTATCGTCAAAGGTCTCACAATAATATCGTGGACCATCACAATATATCGAATCACAAGTCTCTTTGCTTAAATGAATAGTTATGATGCAGAAATAGCTAAAAAACAGAGGGAACTACATAGACCATGATCCTATGCTCTGTTTCTGTGCAGACGACATGAAGAAATAACTGTTCTAAGCACTTTTAAATCTTCATTATTTGGATTAAGTCTTGTGAAGGCATTTTTAGAGGAAAAAGTAGCAGATTCACAGTTTTGTGAGCCTCCACAAAATACCACAATAAATATCGTACCGTGAGGTTCGTATCGAGACGATATCGTATCCTGAGACTTGGATATTGTTACACCCCTAATTTTTAAGCTATAATTATCCAACTTTATAAAATGAAACTTTCTGAATGATATAATAAGTTAAACTGGTTACACAAAAATGAAAAAAATTTATAAATATTTAGTGTTAGTTTCTGATGCTTGTAACGGAGACCTATAGATTCGCACTTATGTCACAAACCTGGAAGAAGTTTGGAAACATGTCATGACAACTTCTGCTGGGCTCTGTTCGCGGTAGTAAGTCTGATAAAATGTAGGAAAAATGAGAAAGTTTCCTACTTTTCTTCATCTCCATATCATTGTATAGTTCCGTTATGTTCGGATAATCAACAATTCCAGCCACACCTCAGTTTTCATCATTTCCCCAATGACGTACAACTCTGAGCGCACTGGGAACATGCGATTAGAAGAGACGAGGGCGCCAAATTCAAGATGATTCCAAACAGCACAAACGTATACAGACTTCATTTTAACAACAATCACATTTACTTCAGTGGGTTTGATCACAGCCCAGTGTCTACACCGGAAGTTGTCATCGCATGTTTCCAAACGTCTTCCTGGTTTATGACGAAAGCGTGAATAGAGCCTATTATAAATAAATAAGTGGATATTTTGAAGAACTGATTTTACATAAACATGTTTAAATGCCAAATAACACCAGAAGATTAAAAAAAAAACACGATTTACAAATGATCATTGTGTTGTTGCTTTTACAAGAATGATAAATTGTGTGCAATTTTGTAAGTTTTGACAATTTTGGGGCTTTTCTTACAGTACGGAAGGAGTTCTTTGGGCAAAACCAAGTGTGATTTTGGCTGCGTTACTGTACAAAATGACACAAAAATGAAGTTCTTCCCGTAGTCATGCCATGTCAGGCCTAATTCAGCTCGTGTATCTGATTGCCGGCACTGTCCCTCCAGTCCATACAGTCTATAGGGTCTCTCATGTGTGACTGATTAAAGCCACATAGCCAGACAGCTGAGTAATGCCGGCCACACTATTCCTGCTGACGCTGCTTTTCACCTCTACTGTAAATACACATAGAGCCATGGATGGCATCTGTGATATGCCGCGGCTCGTATTCGGTTCCTCCTGTGTACAAATGCGTCACGTTTGTGTTCGTAGACACCGAGGCCAGTATGAAGATCCAGGAAATGGGAGTGCTGCCCCTGCTCCCCTCCCTGCTCACCCCCCAGTCTTCCTGCACCCCCAAAGTAGCCAACATCATCGCAGAGGTGGCCAAAAATGGTAAGATTCTTCTCCCAAGGTCAAGATAAAGAAACACTCACACAAAAGGATCCTCCTGGTATTCATACAGTTGCTATATACAGTAATAACTCCTGGGAATGTCTGGGTTGAATTAATAAAACTGTATTTTTCAGCCACATAAGCAGAAATATAAAAGTGCCCTGATAAGCCTGAACTTTAAACTACAAGACAAAAGCAGAAATGAACTTAAACTGACCTAGTTAAAGACTGTGGACGTCTTAATAACGTGAAAAACAGAGCCAGTTCTTTTTAAATAGTTTACTTTTAAAGACCAGAGCGGGGTTTTGCCATCACAGTACTGCTAACAGCGGACTAGCGTTATTTCCTGGTTCGTAGACAATAAAAAAGCTTTATGATTACACGCAGAAGACCACAGACAGCATCTTTTTTTGATCCAAATAGCTGCTTTTACAGTATATCAAAAATGAGACAAAAAGATTGACAAAAAATGGGTCACACTTCCTTTTTATGTGACAAAACATCTCAGCTTCACAATGTTAAAGATAAAAAAAAACACCCATTTACTTTCCCAGCAGTAGGCTAAGAAAAAATATGTCAAACGTGGATAGAAAGAGTGGACCTGTTCTTAATCGTTTATTCTTTGCTGCTTTATCTAAGTACATTACCGTAACAGTGGAAGTGTCCAAACCAAAGTCAGCCTTGGTGTCTTTTTAACTAAAGCGCCGTCTATCTGAGCTTATCAAATCTTGTATAAGCACTTTGTGTGAGAGCTGGCATTCTCCCGCGCCCCTCCGCCAGAGCCCAGGAGAAGCTTTTAAAGTCGAAAAAGCACAAGTGGCATGAAAAGGTTAGGATAATGAATAGGTTTGCAGGCGCTGCTCAAGTCTGCCGCTAATGATCACTACACAGCGGTCGGCCGAGCTTGGCAGTGGCCTGCTGGCATTTATCTGCCACGGCCTCCGGAAAACTGTCTGATGCCCTCCCCGCGTGGCACAGCGTACTGGCCCGAGTGCTCCGAGCTGAAACGGGAGAAGGATGGATGTGGTCAAGGAGGATCTGCGTTAAGACTGCTTTAAAGGAGGGGGCGGCTGCACAGTTTTGCACCTGAACTAGATGTTGTTGAGCAAAACGGACACATTACATCTTTAAAAAGTGATTTATTTAAGACAACAAACTTGAACCAACGTTAATTAATGTAACTTGTTTCGAGCTGTAGGGCTGATCACTAAAACCATCAGAATAATTATGCGTAAAACTTCCACAGTCGTGAAATGTTCCATAAATTAAGCCTGACTACAGCTCACCCAGAAAATGCCATGGCAGCAGATGGTCAGGTCAACCAAAGCACCCTTGGCACCTGGACGTGTTCTGGTTCAACGCCAAGTGAGACAAGGGGATGACGGCAAAATTACATTGCACTGAATGTTTTATAATCAAGAATTGTACATGTATTCTTGTAAAGAGTTGGAGATATGTCAGGGTAAGATTAGCAGGGTTCCCACGGTCATGGAAAACCTGGAAAAGTCATGGAGTTTTAGTCTCTTTCACGCAACTACAGCGTTCTGTTAAGTTCTCATGAGGCTATCATGATTATTTCCAAACGTCTGCACCAGCCGCTCCAGCAGGACAATACACAATAAGGTCTGTTGTTTAAAAGAGACACAATAAAAGCACTGACGGGATTTCGAATGTTAAAAACTATAATACCAAACCATAAGGAGAGTGGAAAGGGTTCACATTTCATATTTAGCCCTAAAAGTCTGCTCAGTTCTACACATGTAGGTGACGTAACATCATGGAAAATTCACTTTAGGTCATGAAAAAGTCATGGAAAAGTTTAGAAATATTGTGAGTGAAAAAGAATGGGAACCTTGTATTATATAAGGTTACTGTTTTTTTCGGACTGTAAGTCGCACTTTTTTCAGGGTTTGGGTGGTATGTATAATTATATATTACATTTTTCACACTGACAGCCCATAGACCCAAAGATATGAATCAAAAATGAAAAAAACAAATCGTTATCCGTTTTTTCCTTTTGGTTTTAGAAATAATAAAGAAGAGAGTTGTTTTTTTTGTTTTCTTATTTTTGGTTCTTTATTGAAAAATGAATGAACGAATGATACATGTATTGTTCTCTTTTGGGTTGTTTTTTATTACTATAACTTCTATAACTTGCCTGATGAAATGTTGGTTCTTAGTCTCTGATTTTATAAAATAAATTTCCCCCCAAAACTTATAGTCCGGTGCGACTTATATAGGTTTTTTTCTTCATTGCGCATTTTTTGGCTGGTGTGACTTATAGTCAAAAAAAAAATACAGTGTATATATATTTTTTGGGTTAAAGGTTATTTCTGAATGCTTTAAACCACCACAGATTCTTTATACTCAATACTGAAGTTAACTTGTTAAAGAGGCATTGTGTAACTTTTCTGGATGAGGGTCATGCCTTCTGCTTGTCTGATGTTATGTAACAGATCAGAGTTTGTCATGAGGCTTATCCATTCTTATACCGTTTACCAGAAGAGTTTTGTTGTGCACCTTTTCAATAAACAAAATACCATCACGTGAAAAATAAACGTTCGCTCTGTTCTTATTCTTAAGAGTTCATGCGGACCCCTTGTGTCGAAGCGGGCCTCATCCCTCCCCTCGTTCAGCTGCTGACCTCTACAGACCAGGAGGTTTTACTGCAGACCGGCCGCGCACTCGGAAACATCTGCTACGACAGCCGTGAGTAGGAATCCGCCTTGTGCTACTTTGAGAGCCTTTTGTATATTCTCTCCACACTATCAGCATGTTAGCGGTGGGCGGTGTTGACAAAAAAGTACATTCTCAATTAGAAATGGTTGAATATAAATTTGTTTTGTCTTGTCGCTTTGCCTGATAACCGTTATTTACAGATATTAAGAGTTTAGAATCCATAGCAAGGCCAGCAAATCTATGTTTTCACTTTTTTTTTACTTTTACAATTATAACAAATGTATTTATCTGAAATATTTTTAAAAAAATGTATAGCATATTTTTTCCCTCAAAATATTCAGTGTAATATTCAGTGTTGGACCGATAAGGATTTCATGAAACCTTCCCTTCGATATCACCAATACTGGAATATTTGGCATATTTTCCAGCCCGTTTCTCATTTTATTTTTCAAATAATTTTTCCGTTTGTCACAAATGTGCTAAAGTTTGCCTGAAAACGTGTTCGTAAGGTACAAGTTCAGGGAATCAACTGTAAAATTAAACCCAAAAGTGCAGAGAAAATTACTTTATAATCCTGTTTGTAATGCTATTGTTTTATTATAAACAATACTTAAAGAAGTATATATAAATATAATTTTACAAATGTCAATATCTCTCTTTCTTATCCAAGAAAGCTATATTAAATCATGTTAAAACTGTAATTTGGGGCATTTCTGAAATCTGGAAATACAGATGTGCGTATTATTTGTGTTACGTAACGTGTAAATGTTCAGTGAAATTCCAATTTTTCATTTTCCCGGGTTATTGTCGGGCAGCGTTTGAGTTGAGACACGGGGATTTGACGGGCGGCTTCAGCGGCTTCAGTCCCAGCTGTCAGGGGTAGCACATAGTTTTGCGTAGTCTTGTCGAGGAGGAGGAGGATATGTGAGGGTCCGGAGGGAGGTGACATTTGTCGGAGAGGAGGGAGGTCTGGGCAAAGCTGCTGCTGCTTTTTGATAGAGCCACCGGGAGGGACGAGACGCGCAGCTGCTGCCACCTTGGAGCCACATGCGTCTCACTATTGTCCGCAGTGGGTGGGAAAGTGTCTTCTTCACATGTGTCCAGACTGTAAAGGGTTTGTGCAAGTAGTTTTTTTGGAACTAAGGTTTAAAATGTCTGTGTTACGATTATTAGACTTGGACAAACTGTATTGATCCGCAAAGGACACAGTAGCTCACACATCACAATATAATATAATAACAAAGAAAAAATATGAACGTAATAGTAATTTCGGAAAAAAATTAGAAACTGGTGTCAAATAAGGCATAATTATATAAATGTACAATGCTTAACAAACTTATTAGACCCAGTATAAGGTGTTTGCCATAATTTAACAGTATTTCCATTTACCAAAATATCTTTTTATGTTTCTATAATGGTTAATCCGCCGGTATATGCAAGATATTTTTATCAAAACGATATCTTTAACACTAAAATATAACTATTGTTGCTATCCATACATTTTCAAGTGTAATGTTTTCCAAAAATTACACCAAAGTCTCATCCAAAGCAAGTCTCTGGAAACTATTTGGACCAAAATATTCACATTTTTGGTTGTTATTTGTCACCAAGGACTATTTTGTTATTCCATTTGGTAATTTTGTTAATTGGAAAAAAAAAAGAAGTTATTTATGTTTTGGTGGTATAATAAATTTGTTAAGCACCATATATTTACAAGAAAATAGAAATAAAGTAATACTAATAGCAATGACCAAGCAGTACCAATTTTAAAATTTGTTCCCATTATTCCCATTATTTAATAGATCTCCATTCTGTTAGCGTAATGTGACCAGTTTTATGAAAGCCAACTTTCTGAGTGATAAAGTAAAGTTAATGTGACATAATTGGCAGCATTAAAAAAATACTAATCACATTTAGAGTCGAGAAGCTTTCAGCGGTCGTCTTCTAGACACTGTTTTTGCAATCAAGACATTTCGGCTCCCGTCCAGAGGCCCTTTTGGAGGCGCTGTGTATTATAAAAAAACCTCTTGATTGCAAAAACAGTGTCCTGATGACTACCGCTAAAACCTTTTCTACATTGGACCCTGCCTGGACAAATGAGGGATTAGGGAATATACTGTTTTGTTTCTAAATTACAATGACAGTCACTTTTTGGGAGGTAGATTTAATATTAAAGGACAGTATTAGGTTGTTTTCTGATTTACAGTTTGTTATAAAGTTGTTTCCTTTAGACTTAGACAAACTTTATTGACCCACAAGGGAAATTATTTGGACACAGTAGCTCACACGTCACAATATAATATAATAACAAAGAGTAAAAAATATAAATGGTAATAATAAATTCTAAATAAGTAGCAAAAGTTTAGCAAGATAAAAGTGTCAGATAAGGCATAATTATATAAATGTACAAAGCAAAATAAAATGGAAAAATTGGTAATAAAATATAAAATCTCAGCTATATACAAGAGGTCATAGGAAGATAAGATAACAGTGATAAGATGATTGAGAGGACATAGGGTTATCCGTTACATACAGTTGTAGGGAGTATTATATTTTACTTAAAGGCGAGTTGTTGTACGTCTGTATCATTATAAACATACTTGGAGTTGTGTTTTGTTTCATTTGTACATGCTTAACACACAAATCCTGTGTAGTTGCATTCTTCTCTCAAACAGAAAACACTCTGTTCCACCTTGTGATGTCACGTGGTAAAACAGGAAGTGCTCCACTGTGTTTTTAAACTACTTTCTCACTGGAATCACTGAGATAATGGGCGACAGTAGGCAGAGCGTTTGTAGAGCGTTTGTCCACTGATCCAAAGGTTGGGGGTTCAAATCCCGGTCTCAACATAAACAGCATTGGTTGAGCGGATCCTGTCGTTGTGTCCTTGGGCAAAACACTTATCCTGCCCCCAGTGTCTGCGTACACTGGTGTGTGAATGGGTGAGTGGTTCCTTGTTGGAAAGTGCCCTGAAGGTGGAAAAGCGTTATATAAAAATGTGACCATTTAACCATAATTTCAGCCCTGGAATTGATCATCTCTACAAAACAAAAGATTCTTTTGACTTGAAAACCACAGTTTTATGACATCACAAGGTGAAATAAAGCATTTTGAGTTTGGAAGATGTAGACAGACTAATAATAAAGGATTAAAAAGATTATTCAAATGTGTGAATGGAACAAAACACGTCTCCAGGTATGTTTATGTATGTTTATGTATGTAAATATAAAGTAATAACATTCTAACGTGGCTTGGAGCTCACATGAGTCAATTTAGGTAATATAGGACCTAAATTTGGGACTTAAATTTGTCATGATTAGGGTGTAACGATATCCAAGTCACACGCTACAATATCGTCACAGTATGAACCTCACGGTACGATATTTATTGCGATATCGTGGGAAAGCTCACAATATGGTGGAGGCTCAGGATATTACGATATTCTACATAATAACAAGACTAATAAAGAAATTATAAAATGCTTTGACCAGTCATTTGGTACAACATTTATTGTCATTAGGGATGTAACGATATCCAAATCTCTGTACGATATTTTCACCATATATATCTCACGGTACCATATTTTTTGCAATATTTTGGCTCACAAAACTGTGAATCTGCTACTTTTTCCTCTAAAAATGCCTTCACAAGACTTAATCCAAAAGATGAAAATTTCAAAGTGCTTAGAACAGTTATTTCTTCATGTCGTCTGCACTGAAATGGAGCAAAGGATCATGGTCTATGTAGTTCCCTCTGTTTTTTTTAGCTATTACGATACTATTACGATTACTATTACAATACGATATCACCATATTTCAGTTCTTGTTACATCCCTAATCATGATTGTTTTGTTGTTAAAACGTGTACAAATCGGATCTGATCTTGACATCCCACTTTGTTTACCTGTAACTCAAGTATAGCTTTGTTTTAAACTTTTGTTAATGTTTGGGGATTTGTGTTTTTGAATGGGCAGAATAAGAGCCAGTATCATTTAGAGCCAAATTTTATTGCTTTTCTATTCCACCGTTTCATAAATAATTGTCAAATCATGGTTAAAACAAGAAGCGCTGTCCCAGTAGTTCTACATTTTAATATTCAATGCAAAATTGTTACGCAGAACGGAGCCAAAAACACAACACAAAGACGCAGGGGTCAGGATTGACATGAGGACATTTGGTTTTCATGCATTTTAATCACTTCTGCAAAATCTCTGTGGGGCTGCGTTTGTCTTTTAAGGCGTCACGCACTATTGTTTTCCCCCCACTGCTATTACACAAGGAGCAGCGGGGAGTTCTGGGCCGTAGCTGAATTTATGATCTATTGATTCAGCTGCGAGATATATAAGATTTTATTAAAGGCACAAAAACGGGATGAGCCAACAGATTTCTGACAGAGATGAAGAGGCGCAAATCTTCAGGCGTGCGGCGTCGGGGGCCGTTCAGATAGTAATAGGACGGCTTGTCGTGATCGTCAGCGGGGGGGTGCTACATAAGCTGACTCATCCCGTGGTTCCTGGCATCGAAACTCTGGTGAAATCTCCCAGGACGAGCGCGGTACAGTATGTTTGTTTGCGCGCCGCATCTTCTGTCTCCCAGCTGAATATGTGGCGCTCCTGTAAGTATTAATTAGTGAACACAGTGAACAAATAATAAAAGTGGTGAACAGATTTGGGCTCACAGCACGGCCATGTGGGAACTGACAAACAAAACTGAGCTCTGTGTTGTTGTGATGCGCACTCGCTGACTTTACTGTCATAGTTCCCTCAAAAGAAATGTCTTAATCATGCCTCTGCAACTTGTTTTATTTTTGGTTAGATCTGTATTTTAACCCAAAGCTGTATTAGAGTAAAATAAAGTAGTAAACATATGGGAAAAGGGGTAGAAAAAACATTTAAATTTATTTTTTACATAGGGGAGCCCATATAAAACAGCAATTTGAACTGTCACAAAGACTGAAATGATTGAGTTCATATGGTGCACGGTGGTTCGCATCATTCGTGTATTGGAGTTTGCATCATTTGTGTATTTTTTTTACAGTGTTTCTCGCAGGTTTATGCTAAAATTATGGTGGTATAAGCGATCCATTGTGGAAATATTATATTTAATACAATATTTTGTTGTATAAATGTCACTTATTGCCTCTTCTTAACAAAAGACACTCATTACAGATTGAAAATGGTTACTTCTGTATGTTTATGATTAAAAAAAAATTCTTTTTTACCTTTTTTTTCTCACATAACAGTTCATATTTCACTGCAAACTCGATCCTGATCTGAAAACATTAATTGCAAATCATGCTGCAATTAAAAAAAGCAGTTATTACTTTTGTGAAATCACCAGATGTCATTTGTATTCAGTATTACAAACTTTTCAGTGAATTAAATATTGCTATATGGTATTAGTTAGGCCTGTCACGGTATCACATTTTGAAGCACAGTGTCTTTATTCAGAAAAATATTTGAACTACTTTATTCCACTGACACAAAGCTGATAAAGGATAAGCTCAGTAAACTCATTTTTAAATAGGCAGTATCATTAAAAGGCCTGAGCTACAACAAATAAACAGCAGAATCAAATAACAATAAGCTACAGGAGTTATTTATTTTACCCTCTTCAGCTCAAATTCTACCTTATTACATAAAAATGGCAAATTTCTGCCCACTTTTGCAAAGAAATTGGTCACACTATAAATATAAGACCCAAAATACAGTGCTTAACAAATTTATTAGACCACCACACATATGTAATTTAACAGTATTTCTGTTTACCAAAATATCTTTTTATGTTTCTATAATGGTTAATCTGCCGGTACATGCAAGATCTTTGTATCGAAATGACATCTTTAATGCTAAAAATATAATTATTGTTGCTATCCATAAATATTCAAGTTTAATGTTTTCCAAAAATGACACTAAAGTCTCATCCAAAGCAAGTCTCTGGGAACAGCTCGAAACTATTTGGAGCTCAATAACGAAAGAGACAAAATATTCACATTTTTGGTTATTATTTGTCAACAAGGACTATTTTGTTGTTTCAATTGGTCATTTTCTTAATGAGTAACAGTGAAACAAGTTTTGGATGTACTATGAAGTTATTTATGTTTTCTTGTTTTCATGACACGTGGTCTAATAAATTTGTCAAGCACTGTATGTATATTTCAAGCTTTTATTTATTGAGCGATAAGTCGATGCGGTAACTATCGTTGCAGGCCTAACATTAGCCCATGTCATATTGTAAACACTGAATTTTCTACTACATTCACTCTGAAACGTCTAAAACCAGGAAAAGTGTAAGAGCAATGTTGTTTTTGTCATTTCCTTTGCTGCGTTGTGTGTGGTTGACCTGTGTCCCGGCTCTTTGTTTTCCAGATGAGGGCAGGAGAGCAGTTGACCAGGCAGGAGGCGCTCTCTTAGTAGTTGACCACATTAAGTCCCTCTCCCCAAACACTGAGCCGGACAGTGAGAAGCTCTTGACTGTCTTTGTTGGCATGCTGATGAACTATAGCAATGAGAATGGTAATGACCCACTTACCACCGAATTAGACTAATCTCTCCACTAATCAGCCAGTACTGCTTTGTGAGAACTTTTACTTTATTCTTTCATATGGGTCTGATATCTGTGGTCTTTCCTACATGCTCCTCTTCTGTTTCAACTTTCATCTGGGAGGCAATCTGTAGATGTTTAAGTGTTATCTTGGCATCGTAGCGTCACTGTATAAAACTAGTTTTCATTGTGAAGTCTTGTAGAAATAGCCACGGACCCTGCTTAGTCACTGGTGGACTGGTTTTATTGACA
This sequence comes from Odontamblyopus lacepedii, assembly GCA_034769755.1. NCBI lineage: Eukaryota > Metazoa > Chordata > Actinopteri > Gobiiformes > Gobiidae > Odontamblyopus > Odontamblyopus lacepedii. The sequence goes on from CM068363.1 coordinate 26,035,250, forward strand.
CATTAGAAGCCGCGGGTGAAAACGGTGCATTTTTCATCCTTTATGTAACAGATATTTAGCTTTAGCATAATGGATGTACTGAATAGTTGGTACAGCTGTACCGTGATAAGATAATAGATTATTATGCACTGGTGGTTATTGTCACAGTGTGTGGGAGCAAATGTTTCGTCAAACTTGAAGAGAAGCTGGGTTTATAATGGTTTATTTTATTTTATTTTATTCATTTGAGACTCCCGATGGAGCCCAGCAAGGATGCTCTGTGTGATATCCACTTAAATTCTGCTTAGAAATTGGTTTTATATGGCACATTTCAAAGATACTCAAAGGCTACATATACAGAAAAATACAGAAAGGCATACAATAAGTATAGTAGATTGTGAGTTTTTTATTTTGAGAGGGAGCAAGTTTAACATAAGGCATCAGTGTGAAGGTAGTGCCTGGAAAATGCATGATATATGACCCTGACTGTATCTCCCAATTCACCAAAGAAACAAACAAAATAACACGGGGAAACTTGACCACATAAGTTCTAAAAGCGCTATGCCAGAGTCACTTTTCCTGCGCACTAATCCTTGTTGAGAGCGGCTGGACCTCCTGCCAAGGTGTGCTTTGGCAGTGAAGGCCTGTTGGATCAGTCTGAGCGATGAGGCGTTGAGCCGTGCCTTTTCAGAGCTGGAGCTGACTCTTCACATTGAGCTAATGGACTAACGGCGCGCTCAGGCAGTGCCCCGCAGGGAGAGCCGCAGCTTATAAAGAGGAACCCGGCTTCATCACCGCAGGATTCAAAGGGTCTAATAGAGGCGCAGCTTTAGGACACAAGATGGAGGAGCAGGCACTGTGGGTTCACCGATTTTAGGGTCTTTTAGGTTTCCTCTTCTTCACGTGTTTGTATTCAATGTTCTGGTTTCTTGTTTTGGGGACGACTGCTTCTTGAGCTGGTTGGAGTATCTGCTGAATCACTTTTGAATCACTTTAATGTCTACATTTCTCCTTGGGTTTGGGTCTCATTTGTCTTTTCTAACTTTTCAATTACTTCTTCAGGTTTGTGATGCAGATTTTTATATACTTTGAAATGACCAAGTTTCAACAAATATAGGTTACTTTCATAATTTCATAATGTATGAGTCACAGATGTCAAATTATAATAATTTTATTGTGATTAGTTTGACCATACTTACTCTTATTCATCTTATGTTTTAAGTGCTTTTAACTGACAATAAAGTAAAGTTTTTAATGTCATTTTCAAACAATATTTGTTTTTTATGCTGATATTGAACTTATTTAGCATACACATGAAACAAAAACTGGCACAGTTATTAAGCAGAGCCACCAAATCTGCAATCTGACAGTTTAGCTGTAAATTCTGACCTGTCCTTCAATATCATTGTCAACTATAGGGAACTAGAATGTTCTGATTTCACGTAAACCTAACCTTTTCACCCATTGAATCATTGTGTTTTCTAGCCAGATGTGATGCCAGCGTTTCTTCAAAACCTACTTAGTATTAATATTTCTGTTATCAACTGATATTACATTAAGGTTTTGGGACGTTTTAGCTAGTTTTATAAGATAAAATGGATTCCTTAAATCTCAAATGCACCCTGCTACATTTCTACGTTGCTGTGAAGTGCTGAACAGCAGATAAATTCTGTGTCTTTCTGTGTGTTGCAGATTCCCTACAAGCCCAGCTAATCAATATGGGCGTCATCCCAACTCTGGTCAAGCTGCTGGGTGTCCATTCCCACAACACAGCCCTGACGGAGATGTGTCTTATTGCATTTGGCAACTTGGCCGAGCTCGGTGAGTCAACACTTCTTTATTTTTAGCCTTTCGAGTCGCTAAACATGGTCTTTTAGCTTAAGCCGTGACGTGGCATATGACAGAGATTTGCAGCTGGCCCTGCGCTATAAGGACACATCACATAAGGACAATCCTGTGTAAATCCTCATGAATGTTTGTTTTGCAGAGTCCAGTAAAGAGCAGTTTGCCTCCACCAACATCGCAGAGGAGCTGGTGAGACTCTTCCAGAAGCAGACGGAGCACGAGAAGAAGGAGATGGTCTTCGAAGTCCTGGCCCCACTGGCAGAAAATGGTACGTTTGGTAAAATTAAACACAATAACACATGCCTCAACAAAAGTCATTTTTGTTCATCTGAAAGTGAACTTAATTGTGTCTTTTAAGCTGCCTTTCCCAACTTTTTCCCCTCAGAAATTGTATTATAAAAGCCGAACAACATTACTACACGTTTCGCTGTTTTCCTCTAATTCGAAAACATTATATCTTTTGCAAACGTGTAGGAAAAACCCACTACATGACTCTTTGGGATGACAGATGGCTGTGCAACTGTGGTCCACCATGAAAGCTGTACTAACGCTGTGCTAGTGGCCAAAAAGTGTGACTGTGAATACTAGTGAGGCACTAAATACAGCACATGCTTCCCTCTTTCACAGGTAAAAATCAGGTTCCCCACAATATCCCTTTGAATGAATCTCTTAAAGTTAACCACAGATGTAAAAATTAACCACAGACGTTTATCTTCCGTTGTTAAAACTTGACCACGCAAATATGGAGACGCGTGAAATCTGAATAAACTTTACATAAGTGGTACCTGTGTTATTATTCCCGTCTAACAGCAGGCTTTTCTTCTCTGAGGCCCAGATCAGACCCTGTCCTCCCGCTGTACACAGTAAATGGTGCTCTCGGTGTGAGTCACGCGTTCCAGACTAACTGCTAACTGCACAGTCATGGCAGACAGCTTCTGCACTTCCTCAGCCCCCCCGCTCTCCCTTTCCCTCCCCTCTCGCTATCTCCCTCTGTGTTTCTTTTCCTCCCTCTCGGTCTCTGTCTCTTTGTGTCTCTCTCTCTGTCTCCTTTTCCTTCTCTTACTCCCCCCTTCCCCGTCGCCGTATCTATCTCGTTCTCGCTCGTGTGCGTACGGACTCTTATCTCCCGCCTCGTCAGTCTCCACGACAACGTCCCACTTAACTGCCTCTGCGCCTCAGTGAGCCGCTGTCCACCTCTTCATCAGGTTTACACAGCGGGTGGTTATTATAATTACACAACATCAGCCGCTCGGTGCTACACAAACGCACGCAACTTTCACACCAGACTGTCTTAAACGCTTGAAATGAGACGATGGCAGGAGTTCAAACTTGCAGTGAGGCTTTTATTGAATCAACTTTAGGAAATCTACTGTAATCTTCACTATAGCAAACTGAAATGGTGTTGGTTGGTGCAATAATGCGTTTACCAAGTTATTTTTTTTTTATTTGGCGACAGAAACTTGTATTTGTCTGTGGTTGGGGTGAAATTCATTCATTCTACTTCAGATGCTTATTCCCTTTAGTGAGCTGGGGTGGCAGAAACCTACACCGCTTACTCAGAAACAAAAACTCCCCGGATAATGGCCGAGAGTTGATACAGTTCACATTTTAAAAGAAGATACCGTATATAGCAACAAAACTGGGGGAAGATCTTACTTAATCCCTCATATTACACTATTTTCTGGTCTATGTAATAATGTTGCATCCTCATCACAAACATTAACTGCAGTAGAACATGCCTTAAAACTCAGAAAAAGTGAATTTTATGTAATGTAGGACCTTTATTATTGTAGTTGTGGACTAATACAACGCTACACTGCTAATTTCTCTCATCTGGCCAAGGTTATTCATCTTATTTTCAGATTTATTATCTACTTACTAGACCACAGATGGCTTCATTCTAGTCTAGAGGTAGTTTATTCTAAGATAACTTGTCAAGTAAAATGATCTTGCTGCATGGACAGATAACTTCACTACTTTTAAGCCATTTTCTGGTAGATTTAAGTGTTTATATCTTACATTTTGGCCAAGCTTTTATCAGTTTGTAGCAAGATTCATTTTACTTCTACTTGAAATATGTTTTAATTGATTAAACAGTTAAGTTGTGGTTACTCTTCCCATTGTGATTAAGCAACAAGTGTCCAATATTTACGATATGAAACGATTTGAATATTTGTGGGGTTTTTTGCATCGCTCCTTCAGAAATGATTTATGACTTGTTTCATTTTTAAAAGTAAAAAACATACCAGATTTTGCATAGTATTTAATGAAATGACAGTTACTCTACACTTGCGATAACTTGAGAAGTTTCTCAAACCACTACTTTTTTATTTATACTCATTATTAGGGGTGTATTGATATCCAAGTCTCACGATACGATATCATCACAGTATGAACCTCATGCTACGATATTTATTGTGATATCGTGGGAAAGCTCACGATATTACGATATTTTACATAATAACAAGACATTATAATTATAAAATGCTTTGACCAGTCATTTGGTACAACATTTATTATCATTAGAGATGTAACGATATCAACATCTCTCTGTACGATATTTATTGCAATATTTTGGCTCACAAAACAGTGTATATGCTACTTTTTCCTCTAAAAATGTCTTCACAAGACTTAATCCAAAGAATGAAGATGTAAAAGTGCTTAGAACAGTTATTTTTTCATGTAGTCTGCACTGAAACGGAGCAAAGGATCATGGTCTATGTAGTTCCCTCTGTTTTTTTAGCTGTTTCTGCATCAGAACTATTCATTAAAGCAAAGAGACTTGTGATTCGATATATTGTGGTGCTCCACGATATTATTGTGAGACCTTTGACGATACGATGTCACCATATTTCGGTTATTGTTACATCCCTACTCATTATTATTTATGAAGGTCCTCTTAGTTGAGTGAAATTATTGCTACACCTTATTAACACTGAATACAAAACATATCGCTGGACATGTTTATGAGGACGGCTTGTTGGCGGCCTTCATTTTATACATTTAAATGACATCTTACAGCGTTTGCCCTCCAAAGTGATTGCACAGTTTTCTTTACAGTTCAAATCATGTTCACCATTAAAATATATTACATCACCAGCATTGTCAGACTGAACCACCTCACAGCTTTTTCATTCTCGTCCCGGGCCTTTGTGCTGAGCCTTTTATATTTTAGATACACAGTTGTTATAATTGAGTGTTGTTTTGTGTGTGTGCAGATGTGATTAAACTGCAGCTGGTGGAGGCGGGGCTGGTGGAGTGCCTGCTGCAGGTGGTGGCTCAGACGGTGGACGGCGAGCGAGAGGAGGACATCGCTCAGCTCAAGACCGCCTCAGACCTCATGGTGCTGCTGCTGCTCGGAGGTCAGGACCAAAATAAACCACGGCTGGTATTACGAGAGCGTTGTGAGCTCACGCGCTACGTCTGGGGAAGATGCGCCGTGTAACTTTCCCGCTGCAGAGTCCGCCACCTGCTTTTTACTTTGCATAAATCCACAATATGCCATTTAACTTGTATATCTCCTTACGCACGATGATTCCTCTCAAATCCACTTTATTTACGTAGCACATTTCATAAACGGTTTCCAAAGAACAACAATAACAAAATAATGATCAAATAAACGCTCAGATTGAATCATATTAGTCCTAAAACAATATAACTAGTAAAATAAAATAAGAGCAGAAACCATAAAATAGCAATAAATAAATAAAAGCAATAAAATAAGTGACAAAATAAATAAAAGACACAGAAGACCACACAACTTAGGCAGTGTTAAAGCCAAAGAATAAAAGTGGGTTTTAAGATGAGCCTTAAAACACTCGACTGTGAGGGCGAATTAATTAATTAACCATCAGATTCTTGTTTCCAAGCAAAGCGTTATCATCTCCTCAAAAAAGTTACTACATTTTTAATATCGGAACTGAAAATCGCTAAAGATTATTGGTCTGACTCATAGCACTTGATGTAAAAGTACATTTTGTGTTTTGGTTATTAAAACAATAATCCAATCAGAAAGTAAAACGAGCTTTGGGTTGCCAGATCCTAAGACTAAAACCGTAAACCCAAACAGACTTTCGAACATCTGTCGTCAATATAAAACTGCTCATGTTTCAGCTACTTCCTAAAATCACAAAAGTTTTCCTGTGCTAAATATATCCCGCTCACTAACACATTTTAAAATAAGCAGACTATGCCCAATAATACCACGTCTGATAAATAATTCACTTGTGGCTTTAAAATTTCATTGCGTCTCAATAGACCTGGACATGGGAGCTATTTTTAGACCCAAATGAGCTGCGACTTGATGGATTGATGTTCTCCCGTGGGTCAGTCATGAAGCATTGACCGGCATCATTAGTGTTTGACAAATGGCGGGATGTATTTTGAGACTTTTTTTCCTTTTTGCCGCGCAGATGAGTCGATGCAGAAGCTGTTTGAAGGAGGAAAGGGCAGTGTCTTCCAAAGAGTTCTGTCCTGGATCCCCTCACACAACCACCAGCTACAGCTCGCCGGGGCACTAGCCATAGCCAACTTTGCTCGAAACGGTAAGTCATGTTTTCATAAAGTAAATGCATAAACATAATTTTCTTTTGATTATTCCCGCAATATTTTATGACCTCAGGTACCTTTGTGTTTAGGGCTATAGTCCTTTAGTTGTTAACAGTGTTGGGAAGTCACTAAAAGTACCAAACATGTACATAGAATCCACATTTTGTGTAAATTTAGAATATAGTTAAGGCTGCCACACACTACAGGAAAATTTGCCTGGTTTTGGCTGCGATTTCCCCTTTTGTCTTTTGTATGCGATTTTGAAGCCGCTGTGCTCCTCGTGTGTGGTGTTAGTGTCAGATCGTAACCAGCAAAGATCAAAAATGTTACAGAAACAGCCAATAAAACAGAGCGTCAGAGGCAGAGGAGCGACGGACACAGAGACGCAAGGTACAAACTCAGGATATCGCGAAAATAAAGGGAACTCGCCTCTGGTACATTTAAACTGCAGCATCTCATCCACAGAATCCATAGAAATCGTTCTCTGCAAATAATGACATCCAGTCCACAAAACCGCGCTATTAATCCAGTTTGAGGCGTTTTTTCAAAGTAAAAAGCTGAATAGTTCCACACGTGTGTCTGTTTACACTCACACGGCGCACAGATCGAGGTGAAGCTGCAGATTAGCAATAGTGACTCTACTTCCTGTGTCCTCTATCAACAAACTTTAATGATTTATAAATCCTGTATCTGAAGTATTGCACCACATTTCACAAATAATAATAACACAGTTTTGACTTGTATCTAAACTAGAAGTGCGGAGCTCTGATCTTTGAACACTTAAGAGTCTCAGAGCGAGTGGTTTTATTGAGGACAGGAAACGGCTGACACGATCGCGCTCACAGCTTTATATCCTGTGGTCTGCAGACAGATCCCGCTGTGTGATCAGAGATTTTAAGTCTCATAAGTTTCTCCTCGTGTCTGTGGTGTGCGGAATTTGTTGTACGTTTAAAAATCGTTTAAGACCGAAAAATCCTGTAGTGTGTGGTGGCCTTTATTTACTAAAAATCAAAGGAAAAATGATGATATTTTTATTTTATTTTGCAATTTAGACTTCAAATTACACTGTAATAGTGCAGTAACTGAAAATAGACAGAAAATGCACGGAGTGAGTTACCTGAAGTTTTGGAAGTGACTGGACAGTTATTCATAGTACTTTTTGCACAAGATCCTTATAATTTGGAGCATTTTTGTTAATGCCGCACCACGTCCCATTTTAGTTTAATAATTAATGCACGGGCATGTCTTTAGTCGACCGCAGCCCTGCTCACATTGCATCTCCCTTTCATTGAGTTGTTGTGTATCGTCTTTACACAGATGGGAACTGTATTCACATGGTGGACACAGGGATTGTGCAGAAGCTTCTTGAGCTGTTGGACAGACACGTCGAAGAAGGAAACGTGACGGTACAACATGCCGCCCTGAGCGCCCTGAGAAACCTGGCCATACCCGGTGAGAAAACATCACAAAATAATACGGTTGATCTGTAGAGCAAAGATGACGCTCATAAAAAACACTCCAGACTCAGGACCCAGCCCAAGGACAACATAGACTGGACAGAGCTGTGATTTAACTGGAATTAACTCCAAACTTTTCTGCCCAGTGGTGAACAAATCCAAGATGCTGTCTGCTGGCGTGGCGGACGTGGTACTGAAGTTCTTGCCGTCCGAGATGCCTCCGGTCCAGTTCAAACTGCTGGGAACATTACGAATGCTCATCGATACACAAGGTACATTATGGTCTTTTCCATTCTATGAGCTAATCCCGTTCTGTCACTCACTGGAGAGATCTGCCTTATTACAGACTGCACTGAAGTTATGTAAAGCAGTTGGCAGCAGAAATAGACTTCTTTTGGCAGCTCACCTTTTGTTATTCAGATGGAGATTTAAAAACGGTTAAAGCGAAGGTCTTTTGAAATTATGCATTAAATTTAGATAATTCATATATAATTTAAATGGTCACTGTGTAACTTTTGATGGAGGGTCCGATTTCCTGCTTGTCCATATGGAAATGTTATTGCTTTGTCTGGAATAGTATAGTTATAGCATTAAACGTATCCATCTCCATATAAAATAGTAAGTGGTGCAGCATGCTTACCTGGCCAAAACCGCATGATTTGACAAAATTTTACAAAGATATGTGGGTCTGGAACCGTATCCTTATTCCAGAGGGCGTGATTGACATGTGGATTAACCAATCAGAAGTGTGCACGCTCTGTTCGGGTAAAAACGAACACGATTCGACTCAGAGGACAGCACAAATGTCTGCGAGACAAGTGAAGTACTAAACTGTTATATACCACCTCATAAAAAGATTTTATTCTGAATGATACTAGTTTTTTTTTTAAGAGGAAATGCCTTTCACTACAAATTCGCAGCTGTGGTTGGACCGTCTCAAGTTTGGACGGCTGTTTTTCATGCTCTGTGGTCCTGATTTAGCCTAAAAATTGTGGTATTTGGGGCAACATCATAACATTTCTATGGAGACGAGAAGGCAGCGGACCCTCCAACATAAAAGTGACATAGTAATAATAATAATGCATTTTATTTATTTGGCGCCATTCTGGACAGCCAAGGTCGGCTTACAACAACAGCTATAGCGCTTCACAGACATATGTCCTCAAAGACGCTTTACAGAGCATTATTAACAGAGCATTGTTCATTCAGTCCATACCCGATGGTAGTGAGCTACCACCAACACACACCACTTTCACACCTACAGTGCATGTTTTGGGTTGAGTGCACTTTTATTGGCTGAACAAGTATAATATGGTCACTTTAAATTGATGTCGAATCTGTTGACCACAGCTGAAGCGGCGGAGCAGCTGGGGACCAATGTGAAGCTGGTGGAGCGTCTGGTGGAGTGGTGCGAAGCCAAAGACCATGCCGGAGTGATGGGAGAGTCCAACCGCCTGCTGTCTGCTCTCATCCGACACAGCAAGTCCAAGGTCCGAGCGGAGCACGGGCCGCACATCTTCTCGGCCCCGACATGTACCGTATCGCTTATGTGTCTCCTCTGTGCTTGTTTATATGCAACAGGAAGTGGTCCGATCCGTCATCCAGTGTGGAGGAGTCAAACATTTAGTTACCATGGCTACGAGCGAGCATATGATCATGCAGAATGAAGCTCTGGTGGCGTTGGGGCTCATAGCAGCGCTGGATCTGGGTAAGAAATTCAAAAGGGAAACCAGGGCTGGGCGAGATGGCTGAAATCTCGAGCACGATATAAGTGTTTCATATCGGTCGATATCAGTAATTATCGAAACATTGTATGATCTATTTAAAATAAAGACCAGGAGGGAAAAATACTAATTTAACCATTTTTATTTTAAACTTAACCGTCCTCCTCCTCTGTTTTACCAAATGAAAACAGACGGGTCATGAATCACACACGCAAAGACAAAGCTCCTCACCTGAATGGAGACACATCCAGAGCTCGTACACTGTGTCAGGTGCTGCGTCAGGTGCTGCGTCAGGTGCTCCTCGCTCCATGATCCAGGAGTTTTAGTCCTAAACTCTACTGAAAGCTTCTATGTGCGGTAAATCCTGTGTTTGTGTGGGTCATTTCAGACAGGTCCCAAACAGTGCACTTTGGTGTAAATAGCAAAACGAAGGGTGATTCGTTACGCCACGTGTTCGCGATACTACGGCCGCTGCAGTGGAGCGCAACACGTGAGTTTTAATGTGCGCGAGTTCGGGTCTGGTCCTAATCAACTATTTGCTACGCAGCAGAGGACGAGTGCCTTTGCTCATGCAACTAAGCTTGAATAAAGATTTAAAGTGGAGCTAAACCAGAGAAGGCTCTGGCTAAACTTAAGCCAGTTTCTTAAAAAAAAAAAAAACAACTTCTATCGAACACATTTTGTATTGATCGAGTACGTGTCTATCAAGATACATATCGTTATCGTTTTATCACCCAGCCCTAAGGGAAACTAACAAAAGCAAAATAACAGGTTTAAAGTGTGGGGATTGTAACAGTGGGCTCTGCTGTTCCAGTGGCTGCAGAGAAGGACTTTGTGGGCTCCAGTCTGGTGTCTGTGCTTCACAAGCTGCTGTCAGACGAGAGGAGCGCGCCAGAGATCAAGTACAACTCGATGATCCTCATCTGTGCTGTTATGGGCTCTGGTGAGGACTACACGCCTTTATTTAAGCTCTCACTCGTGTTGGACGTCACATTTTCCTTTGTGTCCTCAGAGCCCCTTCACAAAGAAGTCCAGAGCCTGGCGTTCATCGACGTCGTGTCCAAACTGCGCGCCCACGAAAACAAGACAGTGTCTCACCAGGCCTCACTCACGGAGCAGCGGCTAACGGCCCAGAGCTAAAGGACTGTACGCCCCTCCCCCATCACCCTACACCCCCTCCACACACACATGCACACCCACACATACTACACACACGTACATGAGATGCCTGCCTGACCACCCCCATCACCCCGTCACGTGCCAAGGTACCATGTCGTTTACTGCCAGCCCCTCGTCCAATCACAACACTGCATCCTCTGCTTAGCGCCACACAAGGGTTCCTCTGCAGCCGTTCTCTTGTGCATGTGTCCGGGTTTTTCAAACAGGCCAGTTTGACAAAGGTAATCGAGTATTGTTGAAATGAGCTACTAAAGTTACTACTAAACGACTAGAGACACAAATGTCTTTAGATGTTTTCAGCCAGATTTTGGAAATATTAGAACAACGATTTGCACTTTGTTTAGGGTTCACTGCGGGCCATGAACTGTTTGCTGTTGTGATAGACAGTCCTGTATATTCTCCATTAATCACGTTGTATGTAGAACTGACAACTATTTTATAGTCCTGGATTAGTCTGTAGATTTAAAGCTTGAGCAGAACAATCTCTGAAAGCTGCTCCAAATGTTCTATATCTTTGTGAAACTGGCTTCAGATTCCTTTAGTTTTGAGTCATTAAAGCCAAACTTGAAGTGTTTTTAGACTTTGGGGTTTGAAGTTGTCCCCTGAAAGCCATATTATTAGTGACACTCTGAACGGTTCACACAGACTCTCCCATTGTTACGTGATGTGACTTTATAATCCGATTTTGTGCATGCACCAGCTCCAGCCATCAGACAGCATCGTACTGCAATAGATCCTTATGACCATAGCTGTGAACTCATCTGCAGGTACCACACCCGTCAAATAGTGCACAAAAGAACAAAAATAACGCCAGACTTTTGGTTCCACTTTTTCTACAGCAGCCATCCACGCCATGCGAATTGTGTCACATGTAGCTACAATATTAAACTGCCTAGAGACTGTGCATGTTTTAGTCCAGTGTTTTGCAGCTCACCAAGTCAAAATACAGCTTCACTTTCGCTCTTGTACTCTCCTCTTCTTTAAGATTCGAGGGGTTTTATTCCGATTTTAGATTTCACACACAGAGACGCTTCTACAATACGGAAAGTCTTGTATCGTCCCGGGCAGAAACACGGTTGTTTTTATGAATCTGAAATCATGCAACTTGAAGGAAACTCTATTTTTACTTGACTTTACATAGACACTGTCTCGCCACACAGCTGCTCCTCCGCCCCTGAATTGCTAGCCCCAAAATGCTGGTGTCCACTGTAAGAAAATGAAAGGCTTGAACTTTAAATCACTGGCCACGTTATTAGGTACTTTTCTTGACACGCAAAGTTGCTAAGAATTAATAGGGAGAAGGAATTTTTAACTAGGGTTTTCTTGTCTGAATATCTCAAAAATAATGTAGGAATGAAAAACGGATTTAAGTTTCTGATATAATATTTAAAAAACGCCCAAAAAGCTTGCCTTATTTTGCCTCCAGGATCGACAGATATCGATGAGCTTTTCAATCAAGCCATACTGACTTCATTCATGTCTTTTTATAGTTTAAATCTACAAAACTACCTTGCGATAAGCCATTTTAACGTTCATTAAAAGCTGTTGAAGTGCCGTACCTAATAAAGTGGCCTACTGTTTTGGATGATTTACCTGGGGCGGGAGCAGACGGGAGCGAACCCAACGCCACTCTTCTGTTCGCGGGTTTGTCCGTTTCTCGGATCAGAATCACTGTAAACATGGTGAACGCGCCGCGGTGTGTTCCACGTCCACTGTATTTGTTTAGTTTTTTCTTTTTTATATGATATGAATGGTTATTTATCAGATCCGTGCTCTTATCAAGACACACGCCAGTGGAGATGTATCCATAGTAACTGCATCGAGAATTATAAACGTAAATGTTTGTTGTAAATGTCATGAGTTGTACATTTGAAAGATTGTAACTCAACAGATAATTAAAAGATAATAGCTGGTCATATGCAGTATCTTGTGTTTTCTGTTGGATGAGAGCGTTGTGGCTGCAGAGGTAGAATAATACTTAATACTCAAAAGTGTTTTTCTGATGGATGAAAGACTCACAGGGAAAGACTCAGTTTGATTGTTGAGAATCAAATACCGTAGTTATTGATACTTTAGGAGCAAAATATAAGAAAAGTAGATGTCATTTTACCCGATCTTGCACGTTTATAGTAAAAGCGAATTATTACTACTACTAATACAAATAATGCTACTACTAATAATACTAATACTGCTTATAATACTACTACTAATACTATTATACTATTACTAATACTACTGCTGCTAGTACTACTACTAATACTGCTGCTGCTGCTACTATTAATACTACTGCTGCTACTACTGCTACTGCTACTAATACAAATAATGCTACTACTACTAATAATACTGCTTATAATACTACTACTACTGCTGCTACTACTACTAATACTACTGCTGCTAGTACTAATACTGCTGCTGCTACTACTACTAATACTATTACTACTACTACTAATACTACTATTACTGCTACTAATACTACTATTACTAATACTGATACTACTGCTGCCACTACTGCTGCTACTACTGCTATCGGTGCTACTGCTACTACTAATACTAATAATTATACTAAAATACTTCTACTACTTCTAATACTACTACTAGTACTACTAAATAATAATAGTACGGGAACAAGACATGGCTGAGTACTTAAAGTCGTCTCAGACAAAAATAAGCCTGGACAAGTCCTTCATAAATACTAACCGTTGTAATCATGCGCTTACTAAGCATTTCACTCTTAGTTAACTATTAGCCGTCTGTGGTGACTTAACTGAGCTTTATTATCAGCAGAATTATGATTATCCACTTTGATATATTAGGTTTATTCTTCTAAAATGTATTTATTACACTCCCAAATCGCAATATATTTATACCACAACAGCAAAAGTCTTGATTTTATGCGATATTCCTGTTATATTGTGCCAAATCTACCACAATCTCGATGGCTGTCCCAGTTTTTTCTCAGTTTTTTTGCGTTTTATCCAGCACAGTTACTGAAATCACACTGCGCTGTTACTACCGCCGCTATGTGAGCAAACCAAGTAAACAAACTTGCACCAGTCAGACTCCAGAGAAAACCCGACAGACCACGAGTGGGAGGTGTCACTGCACATTTGTTGCCAAAACACACACACACACACGCACAAACAGATCACACTTTTGTTACCTTTATTAATTCATATGACTCGATATTCAAATGCATCCGGATGAGAGAAGACAAGGAGGTAGAACATGACAATGTGAAGTACAATCGATAGAAATGGTACGATGATGAGTGCAGGTTTTTCTAGTTGTGTGACAGTAGCCTTCAAATCAGTAGTACATAAAGTTACTGTATAAAACCCAGTCCAGTGTACAAACAATAGTATCAAAAGCCATCTTAATAGGACACATTATGTAAACAGGGACTTGCTAAGAGATTTTTAACACTTACTTGAGTATTTATTACATTTACTTCAATTGTAAACACATATGTGAAGACACAGGTGTATTTTATGATTCAAGTAAGTGCTTTTTCCCATTTTTTTCAGTGTGATCCAATTCAAAATCCACAAGCGAATAATTTTTTTTGTAAAAATACTAGAGTGGCAGGTCAGGCAAGACGATGAGACGACTTCAAAATATATAAAAACATCTCTTCATAATGATTTATAGTGAATTTAATTTGATTTTACAATAGCATCGTCAGCAAAACTGTTTAATAAGATTGAATCTGACGCTTTGCATGAATTTTATAGCTTTATTAACGGTGCACTGTGTAACCTTTCTGGAAGAGAGTCCGCCACAAACTTATTTAAATGGAGATATTATTGTTTTGCATGAAAGTACGGATTTAAATTTGTATCTTAGTCCAGTGAGGTTCATTTGGTCTTCCGATAATTTACGTTATTAGGTTTTTTTTTTCAGACAAAGGGTTTGTTTGTAAAGCTTTAAAACAGCTGCATAACTGAATAAAACAACAAAGATAGAGTTTAGGTTCTTTTTTCATACCAAGAGTTTGTTTTCAGACCTGACAGTTTGGTGTGACGTGTCCGTTTAGCTGATTTAAACAGGTTTTGGCGCTGTCTTCGCACCGGTGGAGGCAGGATGACAGCGTCATCTGCAGTCCGACTTCCTCAGGACAGTATCCCAGGTGTGTGAGTATAAAAGGCCTCTTTTCTCGGTTTACCTGACCGGACATGTCACAGAAACATCGCGTGATCGCTCTGAGGAAACCCGCGGGGAGCAGTCGAAACTGTCAGGAATGAAAACAAACTTTTGGTCTGAAAAAAGAACCTAATAATCTAAAAACAAACTCTCTCTTTATTGTTTTATTCAATTACACAGCTCTTTTACTGCTTTACAAACAAAGTCTTGATCTGTAAAACCTAATAACAAGCCCCGTCTTTGTTTTATTCAATTACAGGTGTTTTGCTGCTCAAAAATACTACGAAAAACATGCATTCCTACAGCGAGTAAGCTCACCTCGCCACAGATCTGAGCTGTAACTTGGCTTGGAGGCCGTAGAAATACCGTAGATGAGTTAAACGCGGGACATTCTGGACAAAGCAATAGCATTTCCAAGCACCAGAACGTTACGCAGTGCACCTTGAAATATATTTTGGCATTTTTATCTCCAAACAGTTTCACAATCAGTATTCTCAGTAGTCTTCCTTCGCACGTGGAGTTGCATCTCTGCTGTACATAGCACAATGGACCTGGGCGCTGCTAATAGACTTTTAGCACTGTCTAGGCTAAATGTTCGTTCACATTCACATATACAAAACGTTATTTTGATTTCGTAATAATTTAGTCCCTCGCACTTCATTAAATTTACATCATGATGCAAACGTGACATAGTTTTCCCTTCGTTTCTGCTAATGCGTGGAACAATGCAAGCACTTCACATTGCAAACACATCTCTTGTATACAACCAGTTTATAGCCTGTGTGACGAGGCCGTGTTGCAGTGAAAAATACTGATCTAATATCAAAAAATGTATCAAAAAACTGCTAATTTTTACACATAGCTATCAAAACAGAGCAATATCGTGACAGTCTGAATGCAGTGCACTGATTTGTGACAATTACCTTTTTACATAAGCCACACAATGTTATATACAAAAGTGTTAGTGTGACCCTAGTGCTCATAAGAAGGTGCTGGCTCTGTGAAGTTTCCGTGATCCGTCGCTGGAAAATAGGACACAAAAACGAAGATTACTGCTTTGGAAATTGCTCAACGGACTCATAATACGCTAATTTCTGAGCTACGGTGTGTTATAATGTTGTTTCCTCGTCAAAAACAATCCTGGAGTTGTGTTTTGTTTCATTCACACATGTTTAAATCCTGTGAATTTAGGATGCGTTCTTTTCTTAAACATGTTCTGCGGTATTACAGGAAGTGCTCCACTGTGTTTTTAAACTCCAAACACCTTCACTCGAATCATTTGGATAATTTCAGACCTGGAATTGCCCATCTTTACTGAACTAAGGGTAAAAGGAACACTACAACAAAGCTTGGCCTCTATTTAAGCTATAAACACAAATATTCAAATCATTTCATATTGTCAATGTTGGACACTTGTTGCTTAATCAAAATGGGAAGAGTAACCAGTAACTTAACTGAGTAAGAGTATGGTTTATTCGATGAAAATATAAAATAATATAAGAAGAAGTAAAATCTAGTAGTATTTTGCTACAAACTGAAAAAAGCTTGGCCAAAATTTAAGATATAAACACTTAAATCTACCAGAAAATGACTTAAAAGTAGTGAAATTATCTGTCCGTGCAGCAAGATCATTTTACTTGTCAAGTTATCTTCAAATAAACTACATCTAGACTAAAATGAAGCAGTTTCTGGCTGTGTTCATGGGCTGGAAATAAGTTTATGGACGCTAAGATTTAGATAAACATACTCAAGTATCAAGCAAATCTGACACTGAATCTAAAAACAAGTGAAGTGTTGCTTTGGTAAATGAATTGTAGCGTCTTTTAAACATTTATTGCCCCACTTTAACATTTTCTGCCTAGTTGAGTCATGGAAGAAATATATGTGACAGTTTTTAAGATTATACAACCACTTCAGAACGAGTAAGTTGATAATAAATCTGAAAACAAGATGAATAACCTGATATAAGCTGTAAAATGTTGGCCAGATCAGAGAAATTTGCAGTGTAGATGTTAAAAACTACCGCTTCATGACGTCACGAGGTAGAACAGAGAATTTTGAGCTTTGGAGACAGACTAATAATAATAAAATGTGTGTGAAAAACATGTGTGAATGAAACAAAACACAACTCCAGATATGTTTTTGATGAGATAACAACATTATAACATGGTTTAAAGCTCACAAGAGTCAATTTGCATAATATAGGACGTTTAAAATTAGGTAAAAATGACGTAAAAAGTTAAATAAATACCTGTCAGAATCTGGACGCTGCTTTCTCAGGTAAAAAAGCTGCAAAAGTGAACATAAATTGACAGTTAGAAATTAAAATTGTACAATATTTGGAGCCAGTTAGGATGCTAGAGGAGAATTAGGAGAAGTGTTTAGGGATTCTGCAGCGGTCTACACTAAGGAGGAGAGAAAAGAAACAGAAGATTTAGTGACGATGGGGAAAAAAATGCTGTCAGCTGGACGCACAACACAAAACAGAGGAATACAAGAGCACAGTGAAAGACAAGTATTGTTCTACGTCTCATACTAGACACTTTGGCGCGTGTGGGAGAGGAAATCACATGGCAGGACAATTATTCATTTACACTTCATTTCACTTTCAAAACCGACCGAAAATGCAGCTCTTTTGAACAGACTTTTAAGCAGCGCGCTCGGAAATTTGTTGTGAATGTTACGGGAATATGCATCCGTAGTTACTAAAGTTGTTTAAAAAATCTGATGAGAATATAGACTTTGAAATTTTAGCATCATGACAACTCGTGGGTATCTGAACTTTGTCACAATTTGCTTGGACTTTAGATACATTTTAAATTTATAAAACTTTTACATGGACATTGAATTCCACATTTGTTTTGTGGTAAACGACATTTGACTAAAATTCAGTGGGTTTTTTGTAGGATATTATAATCAGAGATCGACTCATATGGGTTTTTTCATGGTCAATGCTCTGCTGATACTTTTGGGCCGATTATGAAGGGCAGATTTTGATTTTCTTTCCCAAATTCTTTTATTTAAGTGAACTACAACCTTCCCCGCAGCCCTGTTTTACCATAAGCCCCTGCTGCCCTATAAAAGCACAACACCGTAACTTCAGAGTGTTGGAGACGTGTGGAGACACTTTTTTAAATATTCAATCCAGTCCTTGTATTTGCAGAGGTCGCTGGTGCTAGGCTAGTGCACGTCAATGGGCATAGTTGCCACTAAAAACAGTCTTACCCACTCCACAGTTCACCCGAGGCAAAACTATTATAACTCCAGACTGTCGATGTGAATGTCTGTGTCCATAGAATAATTTTAGACGTAAAATCAACCGTTGCATTTGAAGGATTTATGTCTGAGCAGCAGCAGCGAGTTGTACTTCCTGATAGAAAGCTCGGCAGTGGCGGACTGATATATGAGAAAATAGTCCCTCAACATGCAACGATTCATGCGATGCAAGGTTAGTTTTATTTCAAACATTATTCTATCGACGCAGACATTTACAGTCAGTCATTTGACAGTCTGGAGTTATAATAGTTTTGCCTCGGGTGCACTGTGGAGTGGGTAAGACTGTTTTTAGTGGCAGGACTAAAAAATGAGCCCCTATGTCCCTTTAATGTAATTTTGGGGGTATCTGAGACCTCCTTTGTCATGTGGATAAATATTGTGAAAAATATTCTCGCCAGTTCCCAAAATTTGACAACTAGTTGCTATAATCAAGAAATATTTGTTTGTGGAAAAATATTTAGCTTAAAATTGACCTTTTGACCCTTATTTGGCAGTTCCTGTACTCTGCCTTTGCATCATGTGGCAAATATAGGGACTCGTGCAAAGCCAAAAGGCAGAAACTGTGTCAGTAACTGCCAAATAAGGGTCAAAAGGTCAATTTTAAGCTAAATATTTTTCCACAAACAAATATTTCTTCATTATAGCAACTAGTTGTCAAATTTTGGGAACTGGCGAGTTAAGGTTTTTTACCTTTGTAGGGCAGTGTAAGAGAGCACAGCAAACATGTATAAGCAACTTTTTGGACATAAAAAATACTTAAGTTGGCTACAAAAGTGCAAAATATCAAGCCTGTAAGTAAACTAAGAAACATCCTTATTGCCCTCAAAACAAAACAAGTCACATTTTGAGTCACATTTTGTGTTATTTCTTCGCACTGAAGTGTTGGAATAAAGTTTTATGTGTATTCTTTGGGCAGCAGGTCACCCAAAACAGCAAATCTGCCTGGGCTGGAGATTTAAAGCCAATAGCCAATACACTAAAAAGGTCAAATATCGAACTAATATACTGCATCTTTAATTATAATGCCAAACTAAACATGCCTAGTACACATCTGCTTAAATTACACAGCTAGTTTCTGGATAATGCAATATATTTTTTCATAATATATAGAAAAAGACACAGGTGTAAGTGAATTTAATCTAATCATTTTAAGGAATGCATCCGCGAACAGTCTTTGCACGCTTGCCCATTTTAATTATTCAGATTTAGTTGCCCAGTCTAACTATCTACCGTACTATATGAAGATAATTTTTGTTTGTGATTTCAATTTGAGTTTTAATTGACTGCAGCAACGCGATGCATCTGCGTCCTTCCACCCATGTCGATTCTGATTACTCCGAATTAAGATCCCAACCCCTCCGCATTTGCAATTAACAAACATAATCGAACTGTAAATGATTCTCTCCTTTGCCACACTTGCCTGGAGAAAACACACACAAAAACGCACATCAAAAACTACAGATCCATCACAGTGCACAGCTCTAAAGAGGGAAAAAGAAGACACGAGCACACGGACCCACCGGCGCTATCACAGACAGCATGAGTGAAATGGTCTCATTTGTAGTATGCCGCTGCTTTCTTGCTGTAGTAAGGAGGGAGTCGGCGCATGGACAGAGGGGGGGGCACCCTAAGGCGAGGAGGAGGAGGGGGGAGAATGACGGGTGAGCGCAGGTTAGGCATGTGGTGATGGTGACAGAAGCTTCGACCGTACGGCACAAATGGAAGCGCTCGGGTTAACACGTGAATCACACATTGTTTTTATCATCTGAAAATACAGCAGAGTTTTGCCACTTTTTGACATATGTGTTCAGGACAAAAGGAGGGAATATATGGAGTACGAAGGCTTTCAGAAATATTCGTGTGCATAGGATAGAAACCCGTAGTCAGGCTGGCGTCACCTAGTCCCTCCGCTTAATTTAATTTCTCTCCAGCGACTCGTCAGGAATCAAAATACACTTGGAGGTTTGCGAGTTGTAGTCGTTGCACTTTCATGTCAAACTCCAGCGACTGTCTGGGTCCCTTTCGTGGTCCAGCACAACAGTAACAACAGTAAACAAAGCGAGATGGATGTAAATGAAGCTGTACATTTTGTGTCAGCAACGTTTCCCGACGTCGAGGACTTAAAGCCGGAATAAAGAATGTTTGGTGACGCTATTGCCCTTCTTCCTGCAGGATTTGCTGTTGTGCCGGCGATTACTTGGACACCACTGAGCGTTCAGGCGCATTACCGACGTCACCACCACAATTGGCTAAATAAAAAAGTACCTGCCTACCGTCGAGCGAACGAATCCTAATGCTGCGAGGTCAGACAGTTTCCACGAAGTGAAACCGGCTGATGAATCAGGCTAAGAAATACGTTTTTATTTGAGAAATTCGTGCATATTTGGGAAATCCGTGCATATTTGGCTGTAGTTGAGAATAAAATAAATATTCGTAAACTCTCGAATGAGTCCAGTCGTACATAATGTGTATTTTATCCATCAGAATACAAATTGAAAAGTTACGACATCAAGAATTACAATCACGAAATGAAAATTTACGATTACGCTTTCTTCAGTACGAATACGAATTCACAGACGCGACTGGACTGACAAAAATATGTCATCACTTCACCGGCGTTTTTTACGGAGCAGAAGAAACATCGATCGAGATGCCGGATGTTAGCGGTGCACTGAACCAGGACTGAACCAGGACTGAAGCAAGACTGAACCAGGACTAAAACAGGACTAAACCAGGGCTAAATCAGGTCTAAACTAGGTCTAAACCACCACTAAACCAGGACTGAACAAGGACTAAAACAGGTCTAAACCAGGACTAAACCAGGAGTAAATCAGGTCTAAACCAGGTCTAAACTACAACTAAACCAGGACTGAACCAGGACTAAATCAAGAGTAAACCAGGTCTAAACCAGGTCTAAACCAGGACTAAACCAGGACTGATCTCAGGACTGAAGCAGGAGGACTAAACCAGGACTAAACCAGGTTTAAACCAGGACTAAACTGGGACTAAACCAGGACTAAACTAGGTATACATTTTATGTACAACTGGATTCATCACACACATTTTTCTGAAAGCATTCATACTCCATTGTAATATGAGTTTACGTATTTGTGACGACCCCAATATTTGAAAACTATGAAAACTGATCTTCTTTGGGGGATTATCAAAGCAAAAATCAAGCACAAATGTCCTTTCAGTATCCTCTTAAAACAAAAATACTGTTGGACGTTGAGGTGTGTGGCCAATATAAATATAATAATAAGAATAATTGTGAATGTTGTTTTGAAAATATGCAAAATTTGAATACTCCAATCTGCTGCAAAAAGAGCTAAAAGTGAAAATGGAACAAGTTTATGTTGCAATCTTAGTCCTTTCACATTTAAAGACACGTTTTAACAGGATTATCTGCATTTTCCAAAAGATACGGTCCACTCCTAGCTGCAAATAAAATCTCAAAATAGACTGCAGGTGTATTTCACAACGCACTTTCTGATACTGCATAAAGTACACACGATACACAAATATTAGGCACATTCATGGATGGTGTGGAGTAAATGGAAACAGGAGTAGGACTTACCAGCTCGCCCGCACTGCTTCTATGTCGCTCACAAGGTTTTGGGCCAAACAAATTCCAAAAATCTGGAAAATAAAAATACATCAGGTCAGAAGTGAATGAGTTGTACGTCAAAGATTTGGTTTACCCTTCCAAACCTCATGGCAATTTTACCACATTTGTCCTCGCCTGGATTTTTTTTCTTAATTTTGCGATTAAACCTCCTCCTTTTCCTGCCTAATGAAGTGTTTTACCTCCTTTTTTCAGTACAACCTGTTATTTCACAGTCTGCTGCTCTAGTTGTGTCATATGGCTGTAATAAAAGCTACAGGACCAGAAATACAAATGAAAAATCCGAAAATAAAATTCACACTCTTTCATACAACGCACAACAAAAAATGCTTAAATTTTTAGGGCCTTAGCTCCAAGAGTGCAAAATATCAAGTCTGTAAGTTAACAAAAATATCCGTATTTCCCTAAAAACAAAACAAAAAAGTGCAATTGCCCCTTTACTTTCCTGGTGACAGTCATGGAAACAGCTCTTGTCAGGTCCAGGGCCAGAGCCACATCATCCTGCATTTCCATGGCGTTTATTACATTTGTATTTGTACATTTTGAGTG
The DNA here is from genome assembly GCA_034769755.1 of Odontamblyopus lacepedii. Lineage (NCBI taxonomy): Eukaryota > Metazoa > Chordata > Actinopteri > Gobiiformes > Gobiidae > Odontamblyopus > Odontamblyopus lacepedii. The sequence continues at coordinate 26,057,572 of CM068363.1, forward strand.
AAATAAACCTTTCAATAGCAAGGGATGCGCAATTATGCAGACCATGAGATGAGTAATTTGCCATTTATTTGAGAAATAACTGCACTTAATACTGGATTTTTCAATTGTTATGAGCACAGACGCTCAGAGCATCGACCATTTTGACTCACTTCACTCTTTGGCAAAGTTTGGGCCAATGAAAATGGACGGAGTGCAGGCGTTTGGCAGAAAACAAAGTTCCTATTGGACACTTGTTTTCCCTGTGTCATCACGCAGCATGACGCTTTTCTCAGCTTTTCATGGACAAAAAGTAAGTTTCAATCTTTTATGGTTGGAAAAATATGCACGGTTATATAAAACATATTCCCAGGTATCATATACGATAACATCAGAAGGGTTAAGTTAAGGTTAAAGGTCCTATATTATGTGAAACTGACTATTGTGAAGTTTAAGCCATGTGAGAATGTTGTTACTTTCACAAAACCAGACCTGGAGTTGTGTTTTGTTTCATTCACACAGTAGCAGTTTGAGTAATCCTTTATTATTATCTGTTTATTTCAAAAGCTCCAGGGCTGAACTTATCCTGGAGAGCAGCTTCAGTGACAGACTGATCCACCCTCGCTGTGTGAAGGAGAGGTTCCGCAGGTCTTTCCTTCCTGCTGCTGTCAGACTTTACAATGAACACTGCTAACTCTGCTGCCTGTGCAATACTGGGACCCTGTGCAATAATGTAAGATAGTAATTTATTGTATATATAGTTTTTAGATTGCAATTTATTGTATATATTGTCTTAAGATACCAATTTATATGATACATAGTTTTATAATCCTTATCTTTTTAGATCCTTATAGTGTTTGTCTATTTTTAACTTAACTGTACTCTATTGCTGCTACTGTTTCTTGCTGTTCTCTTTACTGTGCGTTGCAACACTGAAATTCCCCCATTGTGGGACAAATAAAGGATATCTTATCTTATCTTATCTATCCAAATAATTCTCGTAAAGGTGTTCAGACTTTAAATCTCTGCATTGTGTGAACAGAACTGACCTGCAGTAATGCTACTCCAATGAAGATCCCAGCCACCAGCGTGAGGTTTTCCTGCAGCCACTTCTCGAACTGAGGTACGCATCCTTTCACGTTTATGTAGTCCTTCTGCTCCGAGTCCTGTCCACACAAAGTCTCTTACAACTGTGCAATCAGCACATTTTAATAAAAAATCAGGATTCAGTCATTTCTAATCGTCAGCTTGGGCCTTTTTAATCCTCTGTCAGTAAAAGTAAGTGGTTTGGAAAGACTATTTTGAAAAAATAAAAGAAATTATTAAAACTGTCTTGTTTCTGCTCCGGAAATTAATAATGAAAACTATTTTATGTGATTATAATGAGACGGAAACAAATGTAATCGTTTGACTAATTTCTTTTTTGTCATCTCCCCGGGCCACAAAGTAAATCTTTTTAAGAAGAATCAACTTTCAAACAGCCCATTATCGTCTTAAAAGTGAAGTGTGTTATTACTCACTGGTTTAGCACGAATGTCATATCCGCACTGGGTGTTTATTACATCTTCCTGCAAAGAAATATAAGAAGTTACATTAAAATCATCAAAATTATCCTCACAAAAGGATGTCAGAATATCAAATTCTAGTGCTATGATTATTGTGAGAGTAAAAAAAACAAAACAAAAAAAGCATATTTTGTTCATATTTGCACCATTCTGTGTTTCCTTGCGACCAAGTAAATCAATTAATGCAACATAAAGAGTTAAATATAAACTTCAGGTCTACTTTTTTGAGTGATTTAAAGGCCCTGTACTTGATTTTTCCCATATATTTGCGCAAAAGTTGTCCTGTCCCAGCACAGATGTATCGTATAAGCAGTTTTGGAGGTCTAAATGTCTCTGCTGCACGCTGTCGGCACCAGTTTTATTACATCGATTTATATGTCCAAGTAAAATATCGACTGAACTGATATTCGGAAGCCGATATAAGCTCCAACACGTCTTTCAGTATCGGCGTACACATCCGACGCCAGTATCGGATCGGTGCATCCCTACATCTACCGTAAAATACCTAAATAAAAGCCGGGTTCTCTTTAAACGCCGGGTGCAGGTGTTTATTTTGATTGTTCCAAATAAACGCCGAGTCTAAAGTACGAGCTGGAAGACAGAAGTCGTGCTGCGACAACAGGACGCAGGACTGATGCTCGCGTCATCTCTACACAAACCAAACTTAAAATCACATGGATCATTTGCATAAACTATAAAAGCTGAAAGAAACAGCTCGCTCCTTGATGCACAGACCGAGACGCGCAGCTTAGAGGGAACATACGGATAGGTCATACTGGTTAAAAGAGTTTGAGTACCAGATTTTCTGAGCAAGATTTTTGTGAGGAAGGAATTAATCGCTGGCCCCAAATGATAATAATAACAATAATACATTTTATCAATTAGGCGTCTTTTTGGACATCCAAGGTCGCCTTACAACAACATAAACAAATTAAATACGATTTAAACATACAGTTAAATTCCTACAGTTAAAGAGAGACAATATTTAATTGATTGATTGTGTTTAGTATTGTATTTAATGTTGTATTTTATTAGTATTTAGTATTTAGTATTTAGTAATGTATCAGACAGTATTTGAATTGATGCCGGGTCTGTTAAGTGATTGAAACAAATAAACATCCGGGCTACACTACAAAAACGATTTTTTTAGCATAGTTAAACTGACTTGAATTAAGCAGATTCATCTTAAAAGACCAATTTTAAGATTTTATTACTTAATAAAATGAGATTTTTTTACTTGTTTCAAGATATTCCATCCTGATTTATCTTATCTAGATGTTACAACTTATTCTAAGCACTTTTTATATTAAATCAAACCAGGTTAAGCCTCTTTAACTTCCTTCTCAAACCAACAAGGTGAAAAATCTTGCCATAAATACTTGAAACTAGTGTTTTCTGCTTAGAACAAGATTCGTATTTTGTCTTGTTTTAAGAAAACTTGGCAAGTGAAAATTTCTTCCTGCACTGGCAGATATGGCACTTAAAATAGGGCATTTTTACCTCAAAATTGGTATTTTTTTCTTATTTTTTGATAGGTCTTTTTTGCAGTGTATTATTGGGTATTTTACGATAATTATGAATCATTTTATTATCGTTAGCTTTACCATCCTGAGTGTCAACATAGCCGTTTAAAAGGAACTACTTCTGTTTTTCACGCTTTTAAGACAGTAAAAATAAGGTGCCGCACCCTTAAAACAACTTTTTGGCTGCATGTTATGATTATCTCGTAACCTGCTTAATTATATGACTAATCCTTTTTGGCATCTAAACTAATGTGACTTATCCCGGGTTTTACAGGAACACGGGCAGAGTGTGCGTCTTACGGCAGGGTCCTTGGTGCAGCAGGAGAAGGGGACTCCGCACCGCTCTCGGCTGGGGTTTCCATCGGTGCAGTTGAAGTAAATGTTCAGGTTCCAGTCGTCGGCTCCGAAAGCCCCACAGCACTCCCACTGAACAGCCAAACCACGTAAAATGTTATTTATAACGACAAAAACTGTAACCATGCTCAGTTATTCTGGGTAGTCTGTCAAGCCCTCAAACTATTTCACATTCTTTTGTACTTTAATTGTGCTTTAAACAGAGGTCTTCTTGGTGTATACAGGGACTCGCAAAGGGCATTTCCCAGAATACACACAGAACTAGAGATGTCTCGGCTCGGAAAGTTCAAACTTTTAATCATACAAATATGTTCTGTAGTTATTTTAAGGTGAAATAACACTTACAGAACACTATAAGATCTCTGTGCAATAAGGTAACTGTGTTGTAAGGAAATAAAAACACTGGTATTGGTTAATTTCGGGTATTTACAGATGCAAAAAGTCAAATTATTTGTATCAGTATCGGAACTGAAAAAGCTGCATCCTTACACAAAATTATTCTCCCTTAACTCTGGATAAAAAGCCTAAAAAATACATTAAATTGAATAAAGAAACAAAAGAAACAAAAGACTTCTGAATGTAAGTTCATTGTAAAAAAAAAAAAAAAAAAAGCAGTATAAAACCTATACTTTTAACCTTTTTAACATAATATAACTGTTAATAATTGATGGTTCATTGTCTATTAAAAGTTGCCATAAGTGTCAGAAGAAGTGAATTCCTCCCAAAAAAACAGGTTAATGATTTATAACAAGTATAAAGTTAACGCAATTCAATCTAAAACATGAAGTAAATAAATATAGTTCCCCAGTTTGGACAGTTTATAGCAAAATTTTCTGTACTGACAGTTTCTTGGACTTACATATTCCTGAGTGAAGTCGATGAGGTTCTGTAGGTCTATGTCATCTCGATAGGCGCGGATGTTGTTGTTGATGAAGAGATTGAGCTGATCTTTAATCCAATCCTTAAAGACGAACGCCAGGACTCCGGTTGTCAACTCCAAGAAGAAGATGATTCCCAGGAACACGGAAAACTGCCACCACAAGCAATGTTTTCTGTTAGTTTAGTCATTTAGATCCTTAATTCGACTGAAAGACGATAGATTGGACTTACAAACTTGAGCAGGAAAGTGTTCTCCCGCAGTGCGCCGATACAACCCGCGAAACCCAGAATGAACATGACCCCTCCCACCACCATGAAGAGCCAGACCGGGTCCAGGCCCCCCAGGTCTGTGATGGATGAGATGTTGGACAGAACACCCTAAAGAGCAGAACAAAACATAGAGCCTTAATTTAGCCTGCAAAAGAACAGCTTGGGCCCTTGAACATTACACAGTTATATAATAGAAGCGTTATAATGCAGTAAATATTGTACTGCAGACCTTTTCACTCCATGCCCACAGTCCAATTCCAACCAAGGCCATGCCCAGGAGCTGTAAAACAACAGCGTAATCAGATCATACATGTGACACATATGTTGATGTGAAATGACACGAAGGCAGAGGCACTGTTCCAGCAAGGGCATTGTCTCTCAGGTCAAGGTAAGGCTGCTTGTAATTTTCCAGTAATGTTTATTGTGGTTGAAGGAAAGAAAGACACCATTACATTAAATACCACATGTTCAAAACGTTTTACAATAGATAGATGAGAACAGTTATCTAATTCCTTGCGCAAACAAGGATAAGTTTGTGTTTTCAAGGGCTTATGTCGCTCTCTGTCCAAACACAATGCAATTTCCTTTGTTTACGTACAGAAAAAAAATCAAGACTGATCCTGAGCCTTTCAGCACAAACACTGGCAGCGGTATTAAATGTTACATAAAGCATATAAATAAAACATTAAAACTGGATTTCATTGTCATTAAATCACATTTGGGAGTTCTTTTTTTCTCATTCTTTTCTTATTTTGGCCACAGTCCCAGTGCGTAATGACGCATTTCAGACGCATCTCTTTCCCACGCTCATGTATGTTCCTTTAAGATAACTTATCTCGGGTCTGCGCGCTTATGTTTGGGCGGTAGTCCGTCTGTCCTTCCGTGTCCCTGTCTGTACACTGCTCTCTATATATTATTGTGTACCCAATATGAAAGCAGCAGCTGATAAGAGGCGCTGAGCTGTCATTACTTCACTACAAAAAGCCGATTAGCTCTCAGCTGAGGGCGGCCGCAGCTGTTTCCGTCCCTCTGCGTTATTCCCACGCGAATATATCCGTAAAAATGAGTAAAAACGCAAGAAACGCACAGCAGAGAAAGAACAAATGAACTTGGAGCGAAAGATAACGGGCCACTGGTTATGCGGGCCTCCCCGTCCCTTTTGGCACACGGACGTGTAGCTGTAGCCGAGGCGCAGTGAATAGAGCGGAAAGAGCTTACCCAGAAAAGGATGTTGAATCCAAAAATAAAGTACTTGATACAGCAGCTGACTTCGTGGCCTTTGTAGTGGTTCCCCGACATATTTGCTCATCGTCAGCGGGTCGGACCAAGGAGGAAAACACGGCCTGCTTCACAGGCTTTGTGCGGCGGATGGAGCAGGTTCAGCGCCCCGGGGATGCATTTCACTCCCGATCCCGAGCCGCCTGGAGCCCACAGCGGGTGCAGCGCGGTTAAAAACACCCACACCAAAGCCTGTGGACGAGGAGAGGCGACGTCCGCTCAACAAAAAAGTGTAAAATTACTCAAAATTGCGAGAAAATTGCGCTCACTGAAGAAGAGGCATCTGCTGCTCCCGAAGCTCGTCCGCGATTGGTTATTGAAAGACTTGAAAGACTGAAAGAGCAGCCAATCAGAAAGAAGAGAGGATGGGTCATTTCCGCTCTTTTATAAAAACAACCTTCAAGTACTTTGTGTTTGGACATAGAAACAGCAGCGCACCTCCTCTTTGAATGTGTCCATAGTTTTACTTTATGGGGAGATGTTCACTTCTGGTGGCTCTTTAAAAAGACTTCACCAAGACAGGCATTATCTTTGGACTTCTACTGTATTTAAGGATAAAAAGCAACTATTTTTGAATGTTATTATTATTCTTGGAACATTTTTCATCCACATAAAACAATTTTTGAAATGTAAACCCCCTTTTTTTTTTATAACATTTGTTAAAGAGCTTGACTTTTTTCCCCCCCTCTCTCAGCTTTATGGACAGGAAGAACTCGATTATTCTAAAAGAACTTATCACTATGAACTCTTAGACCCTTAGCACCTATTTAAGTTTATTTAATTTATTTTGTATTTACATTGTTCCTGTCTGACCCTTCTCATGCTTAATTACTTGACCATTCAACATTCCCAATTTGTTTGTATCATATAATTTTGCATTTAAAAAAAAAGTACTCTGTGTAAATTTAATATTATGTCTTATTTTACATCCACAAATGTAAAACTCAGACGTGTACCCCCTAATTTATTTAAAAAATGAATCAAAAAGTGTTTTCCTAAAGTGTGAAATTCCCTTGGACTCTATGGACTCAGAATGAATGAACTCTGCTCCCCTCATTATCATCCTTTTCTTTTCCTTAATGCAATTTTAGCAATACAAGTATATCTAGATAAGTTAAAATGACATTAACATAACATTTTACTTTATTTGATCAGATTATCTGTCAGTGGAATAAGTGTATTTTTCTTAATTCAAGCTCCATTCTTATTTTAAGTGCAAAAAGTTGTTGTTTTTCTTATTTCAAGATGTATTTTCATATTTTAAGTACAAAAAGTCTTATTCCACTGGCAGATCGTTTGGCTTGTCAAGTGATATTTACTCAAATCATGGTAAAACTTTCTTAATTTAAGTCATCTTAACTTACCTAGATATTGTTATTGTTAAAAAAGTGCAAAAAAAAGTATGATAGCGACGGGAGTAGTTCATTCATTTAGTCCATAGAGTCCAAGGAAATTTCACAACACTTTTTTTTGCTTTTGGTTCTTTCATATGTTTCAGAGGTTTTATATATAATCCGAGTTCATTTTTAAAATAAGCAAAGTTAGAGGGACAATTCTGAATGGAGTTGTTCTATTATTATTGTATTGTATTATTGTATTATACATTTTGTTATTTCTGTTCCCTCATCCCGACATGTAACTTATGACAACACACAGTCATGTTTCTTATATCACTTTCGTGTATTTAATTTTAAAAAAAAAACGAAAAAAGAAAAACAAAACCATCTTCAAATGGTAATTTTTCATCCTCTCCACCAGAGGGCGCCACACAGTTCTCATTAACAACTTGAATCTGCGCAAAATGTGCTTTTCTATTCGAAGTTTGTTCATCTTGAGCTGTTAAATAGCCTTAAGTGAATCAAATACAGCAGAAGTTCTTGTAGAGGTGCAAATGCAAGAAACGGCAACATAAAAGGGAAAAAACGCAGAGCACATTCAGATGGAAATGTACAAAAGCTCCTTCCAGTTGAAATTACGTTTAGATAGGCTATTTTCTTGCTTTGGACCACAGTAAAATAGGCTTAAGTGCACAGAAAAGGTCTGTTTTCACCTACACCCTACCCCCGCTCACACCTCTGTACTGCGATTATTAAAGAAAAGAAAAGAAATCACACTAGGTAGACACATACAGTAGGCCTACAGAAGTAAAGCCATAACAGCTTAAACAACAGGTGTAAAGTCCTCGTCGTGTGGGCCTTGTTAGTGTAAAAAGTGTGGCTCATTGGGAGGTAATAAAGTACAGTATGTGTGAAGAAGCCCGGAGCTGTCAGGGCAAATGGAGCAGCGGAGCATATGGAGGAATTTCTATCGACAAACTTCTAAAAACAATAATTATCCACGTCCTGCCCGGTCTAAGGACACACGCAGTCCGATATTTACACTTTATGGATCCAGGAACCACACGCACTTTCCCGGGAGCGCAGGAAAGTGCCAACAGGATGCGAGTGTTGGAGTTTATTGCGCAGGATTTTGTGAAGTGTCTTTTATTCCCTTTGAGCTGATGTGGCTGTGATAAGGTGCGTTTTTTCTGCTTGTTTTATCATGATTAGTTTGCTGAGCCTGTGAGCGTGTTTAAGATGCGTGATTTTATGTGAAAGTTTATTATTTGCCAATTAGGTGTGGGATGCACAGCGCAGAATCGTTTTGTGTTTATTACCCCCAACTTTATTATGTGATAAAGACCTAAAAACAAAATCTAGCCAAGTTAAGATGACTTGTATTAAGATTTGAGTCAATTTCACTTGACAAGTCCAATGATCTGCCAGTGGAACAAGACTTTTTGTACATAAAATATGAAAATACATCTTGTGCTACACTTAAAATAAGAAAAACAACAACTTTTTGCACTTAAATTAAAAAAACTAAATTGAATGTTGCTTGATATACTTATTCCACTGGCAGATAATTTCACTTGTCAAGTTGAATCTACTCAAATAAAGTAAAATGTTCTTAATTTAAGTCATTTTAACTTAGCTAGATATTTTCTTTCCCAGTGTATAGCCTATTTAAACTGGAAAAAACAATATCTAGATAAGTTAAAATGACTTAAATTAAGAACATTTTACTTTATTTGAGTCGATTCAACTTGACAATTAAAAGTGTTTTTTTTCTTAATTCAAGCAACATTTGATTTTATTTCTTATTTTAAGTGCAAAAAGTTTTTTTTAATTTATTTTAAGTGTAGCAAGATGTATTTTCACATTTTAAGTACAATAATCTTATTGCACTGGTGAAATTTACTCAAATCATGGTAAAACTTTCTTCCATCCATCCATCCTCTCCCGCTCAATCCAGCTGGGTCGCGGGGGCAGCGTGCTGCCCAATACTCGTAGCACCTGACCCCCCCTATGAACCCCTCTGCAGGTGGTGAGCCCACAGGAGGGTGGACAACATGGTCCTTGATGTTAGTTCATAGGGGTGCGGGCATGTTTTGGGTTGATGGGGGAAACCGGAGCACCCGGAGAAAACCCATCCAGACACGGGGAGGAACATGCAAACTCCACACAGAAAGGCCCGAGCGACCCGGGGATCGAACCCGCAACCTTCTTGCTGTGAGGCCTGAGTGTTGCCACTCAGCCACCGTGCCGCCTTAAGAAGGTAAAACTTTCTTAATCATTTTATCTTGACTAGCTTTTGTTTTTTGCAGTGTAAGAACATTAATTTAAGTTTTGTTGGTTATTTTTGCCTAATTTTTCATAGTTCTGACACATGAGCATCATTTAGGCATTTAGACATGTCTAAATAAAATGCCACTTAAAGAACAAACGACTCTGAGCCTGAATTAACCAGAGGAGTAACACATGGTATGTAGGAGTGTAATAAACACACTACACTGCACTGTGCTTATTTGTGCTTATTTGCAAGAAAATAAACTCTTAGTCATATTACATTTAATCTTTAAACTGTCACACTGCAAAAAGGTCTATCAAAAATAAGAAAAAATACCAATTTTGAAGTAAAAATGCCCTATTTTAAGTGAAATTATCTGCCAGTGCAGTAAGAAATTTTCACTTACCAAGTTTTCTTAAAACAAGATGAAATACAAATCTTGTTCTAAGCAGAAAACACTAGTTTCAAGTATTTATGGCAAGATTTTTCACCTTATTGGTTTGAGAAGGAAGCTAAAGAGGTTTAACCTGGTTTGAGTTAATATAAAAAGTGCTTAGAATAAGTTATAATATCTAGATAAGATAAATCAGGACAGAATATCTTGAAACAAGTAAATAATTCTCATTGTATTTAGTAAAAAAAAATCTTAAAATTGGTCTTTTAAGATGAATCTGCTTAATTCAAGTCAGTTTAACTGTGCTAGAAAATCCTTTTTTGCTGTGCAGGCCTGTGTATATATAGTCTGGTTGGATATTTTGTTTGGTAACACCAGAATCAGAAGCATTTAAACACAAAGTCGCCTTTCTCCTTGTCTTTTCTTTACTCCACTTCAACTTTAGCCTTTTATCTGCCGTTCAATAATGACAAAGCTGCTACTAAAAGCACCAGGCACTTTGGTCCAGACTTTGATCTTACAGCCCTGTGTTTGTCTAAGGATTTTTGTGCTTTTTTTCCTCCTTCCAATCCCAGAACAGAAACAAGCAGAGGAAGGCGTCCCGTGTCCTGTCCCCCTGCTGCTGCTCTTATCCCGGGCCTGAGGGAGGAGTCACCGAGGGGGGATCCGTGCACAAACTTTGTCAATGAGCTAGTTGGCGTTTGAAAGCTGCGAGGAGCGGGCAGGTAGAGGAGAGGCAACCACCCATCCACATGTGAGCGAATCAGGTAAGGACATGTCCCACCTCTACATCTACACGCGCTGTTTTGTTATTTGCATAATCGCTTTTATGAAAAACGTTGAAAAAGTTCATTCTGTCAAGACATGTTTTTGCTTTTTCTGCATTCCCAGTGTTAAAACTCCACTCTGTTTTTATTCCTAGTGGAGGTTTAACCATCTGTTTGCCTCCTTGGACATGTTATTTACCTGGAATGCTCCTCAATATGGTATTAAAACTTGTATATCAGCACAGAGACAAGCAGGTGACTCCACGGGGTCAAGTTACAGGTCCGATCTGTGGAGAGGAGACACAGCAAAATGCATAGTAAAAGTATTTCAAGCCATAAAAGCAGCACTAATTAAGATATTTATGTTTAATGTGGAAAATTAAAAGCAGTAACATCTCCGGACAAGCTGAATTACATGGTGCACTTTTAACAGCTGATAATTATACTTGATTTTAATGTTAAAGCGGGTTATATTGCCCGGGCTGCCCTTTGGAGTAGTAGTAAGACGAATCGAGGTACTGTTTCCCATCCAGAACAAGGCCTCTGGAGCGTAGCCAGCCGTATGTCATGGTCTTTCCTGTTGCCTCTTCCCTTGTTGAAAATTGCTGGCTGCTGGCTGGGGACCCTGTCATTATTAAGATTAGAAGAGGAGGCCGCGCTGTGAGTGGATGGTGCAGGCATTCCCAGCTGTGGAGCGACTATAGGCACTTGTTACGTGACGCATCGCAACTTCTCCGCAAACGCCGAGTGGACACCGGCACGCACTGATTTGTGGGTTGAGTTTTCGGGGAAGGTGTGATGAAAAGTCAAACAGATGTGTAACGATCACCAGGACAAACAGGAACGCCGCCGAGGCCTGCCACATAACAACGGCACAAAAGCTTAAGATATAAACACTTAAATCGATCAGAAAATGACGTAAACGTAGTGATATTATCTGTCCATGCAGGAAGATCATTTTACTTGACAAGTTATCTTCAAATAAACGACCTCTAGACTAGAATGAAGCAGTCTCTGAACTAGTATGTCAATAATAAATCTGAAAACAAGACAAATAACCTGATATAAGTTTGAAAATCTTGGCCAGATCAGAGAAATTTGTAGTGTAAGTACCACATATTGCTGAAGAAAATATAACCCTAAAGCAGGGTTTCTCTCCAAAAGTTTCTCTATATACAGTATTGAGCTGCAATACATAAATGAAGCACATAATAAATCATAAAAATTATTTATTCAACCCCCTACAGCCCAAATATTACCATAGTACAGAAAAAAGTAACAAGTAACAAGTTTTTCACTAGTACGAAGAAAAAGTGCCCATAATAAATATTGCCTCCCCAAAATAATTGTTCCATTTATCATGTACTGAACGTCCCTCCATCCATTTTCTTCCTCTTATCCGGGGCCGGGTCGCGGGGACAGCAGTCCAAGCAGGGACTCCCAGACTTCCCTCACCCCAGACACTTCCTCCAGCTCCTCCAGGGGGATCCCGAGGCGTTCCCAGGCCCAGAGACACAGTCCCTCCAGCGTGTCCTGAGTCTTCCCCGGGGCCTCCTTTCGGCGGGACATGCCCAGAACACAGATCAGAACAGATGCCCGAGCCTCAGCTGCTCCTCTCGATGTGGAGGAGCAGCGGCTCTACTCCGAGCTCCTCCCATGTGACCGAGCTCCTCACCCACAACGATCCGATACAGCGACCGCATCACTGCCGACGCCGCACCGCCTGTCAACCTCACGCTCCATCCTCCCCTCACTGTGAACAAGGCCTGTATACATTGATATAGTGACTATCCTAACAGGCCAAACAGCACCATTACACTATTTAAAAGCTATAAAATAATGTCAGATACAAATACATTTTCTTACAAAGATGCACCACAACTTAAAGCTGCGCCACCTGATTCTTTACCTTTTAATACAGGAAAAATTACAGGTGAATAAGATCCTAAACATTGAAGGACGGGTCAAATGCAAAGGACAAATTTCAATACAGGGAACAATAAAGAATACCTTAACCTTATTTTACAGGTGCACTAACTTTTCGTCATTGTAGAGGTGTTTATGGTTTGCCTTGGATGTTCTTCAAACTTATGTATCTCGCATTTATTCAATTACAGGCGTTTGTATTGCTAAAAACTGTCTTTCTAACTTTTAATCGCCCGTATCTCCAAAGTTCAAAATGCCCTGTTCCCTCTTGTGATTTGCTGTGGTTGTGATTTAACTTGATAATGTCTTAAAAGAGCTGAGAATAGAGTTGTACTTCAGTGCACGTTTGTATTTGTATTAGTGTGTACTAGTACCTCTGGCGTGTTTGTAGAAATGTTTGGGCGACCTGTCATTAGACCCGCTGGCTCTCACTGACCAGACGCTCATGCTGAGGTGAATGACACGTCAGGGAGGAAATATAAAACCTCCCTGGACAGCAGAGGTTAATTTGAGGTGAGCTTAGCGGTGGTTGTTTGTGCCTGGTTCACTTCCTTATCTGGATTCTTTGAGCTTAATATGAAAAGATTGTAATAACAGTAGTGGTGATTGGCTGTAATGTGAAACTACAGCAAAACAGGAAGAGGATCCACTGCAAACACTGACAGAACCCCAGAGCGCTCCAGGCACCTTAATCAGGGGGGTTAATGGTGGTACGTGTCTGTGCTGTGTCTGCTAATCTAATCCATGACCTGTGAACTTTATCTACAGTCAAATGGACAGATGTTTCCAAGGTTTAAAACTTAAGATGGAGCTATTATTGCTTTGCCTGGAATGTTTCACAGTGTAAGAACGAACTATTTAGCGTTTGCTTTATTACAAGTGCTCAAAATACCTTAAAAATCATGAATTCTTACTGAGAGCAGAGTTACTGGTATCATGGCCTGGCAGCATCGCCCGTATTTCTCCATGGACATATGTTTATTATCATCCTCTGTGGACCATTCTGGACTAGCACAATAGCTATAAATAATACAAAGATATTAGAGTAATATTTTACTTTGAGGGAAGACTTTATATAACCTGGTTCATGTGAGTTTTTACACAAGGGAACAAGATGAAAAATCAAACTTTAGGCAAGGCAAGTTTATTTGTACAGCACAATTCGTACACAAAGTAATTCAAAGTGCTTTACAGAATAAGAAATACATTAAAATCACAATTCAAACAAATCAAAACATAAATAATCATCATTAAATTTTAAAATAGGGATGGGGCTTTAAATTAGAGAGAATTAGAGAGAAGAGAAGAGTGCGGAATGAAAAATGAAAAACCTTTCAGTCATTTGCAGCTGAACAGAACTGTTTTGAGCCTGGATTTAAACAGAGTCAGAGTCTGTCTCACATGTTCAGACTGTTCCAGGTTTTAGCTGCATGAGTCTGAAACTCTGACTCCCCGAGTTTAGTCCTGACTCTGGGACCAGCAGAGTTAGGTTAGTTACATCCAGTTTAGTTACATCCAGTTTAGTTACATCCAGTTTAGTTACATCCAGTTGAGAGAAAAGCGCACACATCTTCCCTGTCCACAAATGCACAAAGCTTTTACCTTCACTGTGTTTGTTTTGGTTCATTTGGGCACTTTGCCTTTGGCTTCTGCACAGACCTCAGAGCTGCTCTGTGATTGGTCGCTCACCGCCTGTGGGGCCTGATGGCACTAGCGGCACACGGTGACGGCGAAATGGATTCACATGAGCCCATCTCACTGTGCAAGGTTAGACTTTATGAGCCATCAGATACAAAAGCAGCTGATATAAACTCTGAAGCGGAGTAAGTACTTCATTACGGTACTTGTACTCTACTGAGGAGGTGTAATAATACTTTGGCATAGTTTTATTTCCATGTCTGGACAGTGCATTCTGCTGGAGGCCAAACTGTCAGTCCAAAAAACTTGGATAATTTCCCTAATCATTAGTTTGACAGGTTAATGAGCTCCTTGACATGTCCCAGGTCGGGTCTGAAGACCTCGTCACCACCGGGATGTACTCTGACCACTGGGTTCCTGTTTTCCTCCTTGAACATGATCTCTGGAGCTCTTTGTACACGGGCATTGTTCACGGCGACAAGCTAAAACACGCCGGGCCCGATCCGCACACAGCCTGATTATAAGGTGCTTTCTGTGAGGTCTCAGCCAGTTGTCCGCATGTCGGAGGAGGAATGCCGCGGGATGACACGGGAACTCCAAACATACGCCAAGAATCCAATCAAACTGCGGCGAGATGTGTCAAGGTTAATGTCATACAAACAAGGGGCTGCACAGTTTTGGGAAAAGATTACAGTTTTGGGATTAGATTTGACTGAAATGTGAACTGATAAACCAATACGAGAATCCTGTGTGTTTCAGAACATGTTTATGGAACAATCAGTATAAGTAAAGTGTTATTTATTGTTAAAAAATTATATTATTGTATTATTATATTGTCTAAACAAAGAGTGTTTTAATCATTGTGGTATTACACTGCAAAAAAGGCCTATTAAAAAATAAGAAAAGAAAAAAAACTATTTTGAGGTAAAAATGCCCTATTTTAATTGAAATTATCTGCCAGTGCAGTAAGAAATCTTCACTTACCAAGTTTTCTTAAAACAAGATGAAATACGAATCTTGTTCTAAGCAGAAAACACTAGTTTCAAGTATTTATGGCAAGATTTTTCACCTTATTGGTTTGAGAAGGAAGTTAAAGAGGCTTAACCTGGTTTGAGTTAATATAAAAAGTGCTTAGAATAAGTTATAATAAGATAAGATAAGATATCCTTTATTTGTCCCACAGTGGGGAAATTTCAATGTTGCAACACACAGTTAAGAGAACAGTAAGAAAACAGTAGCAGCAATAGAAGTACAGAATTACTTAAAAATAGACAAACTCTATAAAGATCTATAAAGATAAGGATTATAAAATAAAATTCTATATACAATAAATTGCTATCTGAATACAGTGGCTACAGTTTGTACAGTACTATAAATAATGTTATATCTTTAAAGTGGCTACAGTATCTCTATCTAGATAAGATATATCAGGATGGATCTTGAAACAAGTAAAAGAAATCTCACCTTATTAAGTAAAAAAAAATCTTAAAATTGATCTTTTAAGATGAATCTGCTTAATTCAACTCAGTTTAACTATGCTAGAAAATCCTTTTTTGTCGTGCAGAGTCTGTATTGAGTCCTTAGTATTGAAATTTTGAGTTTAATTTTAGTATCGTGACACTAACTTCAGAACATGTTTGTGGATTTCTAAACTACAAATACGAGACATTTGATCTTTATAGTTGTAGCTTAACCAAAACACTCTGCAGCTCTGTTCGCGATCACAAGACACTAAAATCCTTCCGCAGAACCAGCCGACATGATTGGGGTGAGTCTATAAAGTCAGAGGTCACTGGGAAACGGCATGTTGCAACCGCGGAGCTTGTTTGGCTTCGGGGAACGACCGGCATTTGTTTTTCATAAGCAGATTTCCTGACAAGCTGAGAGGAGAGCGAATTCTCGATCCCCCATGAGGTCTGCAACGCCTCAGGCCACTTCAAAACTCCAATTATTCCTCTTGTGGCGTTTAATGCCGCTCTAATGAAGTGGTTTACGGGCCAGCGGTCATCGTAAGCCACCGGTGTGGGTTTGGTCCAGCTTTAACCGTGTTTTTATGCATCTGCTGGTTTAGATGTTCGTTCTTGTGGTTTTTCATTGCAGTGTAATAAAAACTGCCGACAGCTGGAGAGAAAAACAATAATGCGTTCTCATGTAATGTTTTTATTATACGATTTTGTTGAGTTTATAGAGGTACAGTAAAAACACACATAACTTAACAAGCACAAGCGTGTTTTAGGATTTAATTATGCTTTTGTTGAACAGTAGAGTATTTAACATCCAGGAAACTAATGCAAGAAACACATTCAGCGTCCTAATTTATTTATTTAACAATAAAAAAACACACAGAAGATAAAAAAGTAGATGCAGGAAGAGGCAAAAAACCCAAAAGGGCAAAATATTAAAGCCTCCACCTTATGAATACATTAAAATTTAACATTATAGCTTTGCGTTAATAAAAAAAATACATTTATACTGCAAAAAACAAAATCTAGTCAAGATAAAATGACTTGGATTAAGAAAGTTTTACCAAGATTTGAGTTCATTTCACTTGACAAGTAAAATAATCTGCCAGTGCAATAAGATTTTTATACTTAAAACATGAAAATACATCTTGCTACACTTAAAATAAGAAAAACTACAACTTTTTGCACTGAAAATAAGGAATAAAATCAAATGTTGCTTGAATTAAGAAAAAAACACTTATTCCACTGTCTGATAATTTCACTTGTCAACATGAATCTACTGAAATCAAGTAAAATGTTCTTAATTTATGTCATTTTAACTTACCTAGATATTGTTTTTTCCAGTATATATACACCTTAAATTAAACACGTTTGATTCAAATTTGGATTAAAACACAATGAAACATCTACAATTGAAAGATGATCAAACATTATCCTGAAATATCAAACATTTCCTCAAACTTTTTTCTCAAACGTTTCTGATCTGCCGTCACGGACCAGATGTGAAAACTGCTCCACAATTTACAGCCTTTGTATCGTAGGAAAAACTCACAACAACGAGTTCATAAAGGCTTTTCACAACTTTCTGAAACCGGGGAGCGCTGGAAACTACTAGCAAGCTAACAGCACACTTCTTGGTTTCTCAAACAATAAAACACTTAGTTTAGCCACTTTAATATGGGATGCTCCTTTTTTCAGATATATTTCCCAAATTACATCAGACATTGTCATTTCTTAAAATAGTGCAGGGGTTTACTGGTTTGTACTGTGACAACTTGCACTGTTCTTATACTTTTTATTTTATATATATATATAGTATTTATATTGGAATTCTCTTTGTAAATTTTGTCCATATACTTATTCACTTTATATTATTATTTTTATTATTATTTCTATTTGTATTATTATTGTTTATCTTGATTGCATCACACTTTTTTCCTTTTTTGCACTAAACTGTCCTGGAGCTTCTGTGACTGTTGAATTTCTCCACTGCGAGATCAGTAAAGTCCTGTCTTATCTTATCTCTTATTTTATCTTTAACGTACAAATGTGGTTTGTTGATTTGCCTCCCTGCCTTACCCATGTGCCAAATGTTTCTAGCCACTCTCCCATTTCTCTCTTTTTTTATTTGAGCATCTAAGTGTCACAGTGGTCAACAGATACAAAGAACAATATCAATAACAACAACAGAGGCGTCCACAGAAAATAAAGAGCAAATTAGACGCCCAAAAGAAGCAGGCAGAACCAAGAAGCTTATAGAAGCCTTTTCACATTAAAGTGTTTGAAACTGCACAATACATTTGATTTCTGATATTTCAAATTCTTTTCCAAAACAAACATACAATTTCACGCTGCTACTGAAAGTGTTACGGTCTGAAGAGTTTGCAGTTATGATCTGATTGTGATACGACCGCTTTCTAAACAATTTCACTGATTGTGTTTGATTTTTGCAGGTTTTTATGTGAAGAGCAGCGACCAAAAGCAAAAGAACATGTGCGTTACCGAGCGCTCCAACACTTCTCACTGAAAAGCCCCGTGATTCTTCGAAACCTGTGAAGATGCTCTCACTGGGACAAACACTGACCTGGACCCTGCTCCCTGGACTTCTGCTGGGACTAACCTCCTCAGCTCCGGGCTCCCTCGTCAAAACCAACAGGGGCCTGAAGGTGAAGCGGGGTCAGTCGGCCTATCTGCAGGACGGGGACCTGCAGTTCCACATCCCCCGTCACAAAGATGCGTGCAAGGTGGAGGTGGTGCTAAATGAGCCCATAACTCAGCGCGTGGGGAAGCTGCAGCCTCAGGTCAGAGCGTAACTTTTCCTCTCACAGAACACACAGCATGTTTCAGGGTATTTACTCACGCTACACAACAAGCTGCTGACTTTAAAGCACCGCATTACGCTCCATAATAAGCACTAATGTGGAGGAAGGCACGCAGTGTGTCATTAAGCGAGCGCTGCACAACTTTAACTTTTTGTTTTCCGTTTGATGCTGTGGATTTCAGTTAAATATTAAAGTGGGAGCACATTTCACAGAGGCAATATTTAACTAAAACAGAATTAAGGTTAATCTAAAGTTTCACTGGCTAACACAGGGTGACCGTGTTTTCAGATTTTCACTTTCACTGGGATGGTTGGTATAAAGAAAATTGTGAAAAGAGCGCGTAAGATTGTGCATTCTTGTGTCAGTCATAGCCTGAGAGATTTCTGTTGCTGGGTTTTGTTGCTTTATGGTCATTCGCAAAGATGAATTTCTGTTTTTTCGCTAAAGAAATGACAATATATGCTCCTCTTTACTGTTGGCAGGGATCAGATTAGTTAAAAATTGTGATAGTCCTGGTTTAGTCCTGGTTTAGACCTGATGTAGTCCTGGTTTAGTCTTAGTTTAGTCCTTTTTTAGATCAAATTTGTCAAAAATAGGGACATTTCTTGTATAAAACTGGGACAAATCACTGGTTTTGTATAAATCTGCCGGGACAGGGGTCACAGGGCTCAAAACTGGGAGTGTCCTGCGTAAATAGGCATATCTGGTCACTCTAGGCTAACATAAAGTAAATCTTGTGACAGGTTTGTGACAAAGACAGAGCAGCAGAGTTATAACTAATGACAACTAAAACATTAAATAACTCTCTTAGAAATGAGCCTCTTTTACTTGTACTAGACACGTGGGAATACAAAACAAACCTTTTGACTGTGTATTTAGATTGAATTGTACTTGTCAGTAGCAACTTTTCACTAAACAAACTGTCTTCTTGAACAGAAAAGTTACCTGAAATGACACTGCACCATGACCTCTTCCTCTTTGCACTTAATCTGTCTGTACACGTCTGTTTGGTTTCATTTTAATACTGATACAATAATTTAAGAGACTATAGCCTCAGACCTTAGCCTAGACAACCTCCTTTTGTAGTACCTTATCATAGGTGCATCTGCAGAGTTTCCTTTGTTTCCCTGCCAGACCACTGTCTCCCTCCTAATGGCCTCGTGTTGACAGATTTTGCCTCTTACTGAATTTCCAAATGACTCGCATAGTAAAACAGAATGTATTTTATGATTTATTAATGAATACAGTTCAAATTTTACATGTATAATAGGGCGTTGTTGTTTACGCACATGAAGCAGAACATCTTGATTGTGTCGCAACTAAAAGCGCAGACATGGCAAATAATCAAATCATTAAATAGCAAATAAAGTTCAGTTCAGCTGTAAACCTGCTGTAGATTCATAGCACAGACCTTTTGTCTGCGTGCTCGATGCTGCACTGCCCTCTGCTGTTAGGCGACAAACAAAAGACACTGATCATGCACCAGTCACTCTGAAATGTCCTATATGTGTGTGCTGAAAAGACAAAACAAGCTCACTGTGTATCTGTACTTTTGTTTATTGTCAGATCTGATCATAATCCGATTTCTGACAGATTAGTAAAATGGATTATGGAACAAATCATTATCACGGTTATTTTGGTCAATATTGAAATCACGATTATTCTAACGATTATTTTTTAATTACACGATGCGTTTATTCAGCATTTCTCTCTCAAAAAACCTTTGTTATTGATCTTTTATGCAAAACTTTCAAATTGAAAATAAATAAATAGGCTACAAATATGTACCTTGACGTATAAAACATTAAATGAATAAATAAAATATACTTTGAACATGAAATAGGGCGTATGTATCCAAAATAAACTATATTTCCAGCTGTTCTGCAATCTCTATGTTTAAAAAATAAAATAAACATACTTATTTGTATGAAAAAGACCCAAAAATAAACTTGAGTATGAGTTTGGAGATTGTTTGACACACAAATCGAAATCGCGATAAAAATTCGATTAATTGCACAGCCCTTATGTCACTGTTACATCTGATGTGAGTAATGTGATGTCTGTGCAGCTTTTGACAATGTCACAATGCAAAAACTGGCTAATTATGTGGTAAAAGTGAAGAAAAAATGTAAAAAGACGAAAAGAATTGTTTTAAACTTCATTATAGGTGTTACCATAGGTGTTTTTAACAATCAGATTTCTCCTGGACATGTAGACACACCACAAAACAAATCGAATTACTGTGTTATCTGATTATTGTAGTTATAAATTGTATAAATACTCATTCTTCTTTTGTTAGGTGTTTGATTGTCACTACATGGCCGATGAGGTGAAGTATGTTCACAACGGATGTCCACTGCTGAAGGAGGACACGGTCAATCTGCGACTGTACAGGTAGCGACAAAACCCATCGCTTTTTTGGATTCTTTTCGGTTCTTCTGCTTCTATTTCACTGATTTCGTCATGCGGATGTAGGTTCACAGACACGCACACGTACACCGAGGTCTTCACTCTGCACGTGGACGTCACTGAGCCCGAATGCAGCATCATCCGACTGGGCCCTAAGTCTCTGGAGGTCCCGGAGTTCTACAGCCTTTCCAGCCCAATAGACGGGAACGTGGTGTCCTTCCACTACGAGAGGAAGTCCAGCCTGGAGTGCACGGTCCACCTGAGCCTCCACGACCACCACCTGCCCGCTCATGGACAACTGGTCACCGGCGAACCGCGGGAGGCTGCCAAGAGGGGAGACGAACCCGAGAGCTTCATCCACCTCCGCCAGCAATTGGGTCAGGATGGATTTAAATCATCTTTGATCGTAATGCCACTGTTGTCCTACTGTTATCTATTTGACAGGTTGCGTTCACATGATATAACCATAAAATAATTGTTTAAAATTTACGAGGACAGGTCATAATTTGCTGTCCGATTGCAGATTTGTTGACCTGGTTTATGGTTAGTATCTCTTATGTAATTGCAGAGGCTGTTCACACAAAACATCTCAACGTCTTGCATAAAAAACCAAAGGGAAATCTAAAAAACCAAAGGCAACTTTATTTGTACAGCACAATTCATACACAAAGTAATTCATAGTGCTTTACAGAATAAGAAATACATTAAAATCACAATACAAACAAATCAAAACATAATCATCATAAAATTTTAAAATAGAGATGGGACATTAAATTAGAGAGAATTAGAGAGAAGAGTAGAGTGCAGAATGGAAAATGAAAACCTTTCAGAAAGTGGTGCCATTATTCAACCCCAAAGATGTGCTTATTAAAATGACTTTAAGCCTTACAAATATTGAGAAAATTCAACATTTGTGGATTTTAAGTATGTATATTTCTTTCAAAAACAGTGAATCTCTCATAGACCCTCCATTTCTTCAACCTGAATGTGCTGTTTTGTATTTAGATAACAAAGAGCGGGCTATGTGTAAATCTGAAGACTGCCTGAAGGGTCTGAAGCTGGTAAAGGTCTCAAAAATCCCCTGCGATGACTTCTTGGTGATGGGCGTCAAATACCAGCACATTGACCCTCCATCTCCCGACGTAGACTACATCCAAATCCGACTGGACCTCAAGGACACACGGAGCGGCAGCATATATAAGGTACGCTTTTAGTTTTTTGTCATTTGTAGGTCTTTATAGAGAGTTTTACTGTTGTCTGTACTAGGTTTTTTCATATATGTGCATCATCAGAAAGAGTTAAATAAAAAATGTTGAATAAGTGACTGTATGTTTACACAATCGTCAATAATACAACACATTTTATTCCAAGTTGGACATTCAAATTTATGTAATTTTTCTATTTACTGTTTAATGTTTGAATTTCTATTTATACAAAGGTGTTCTGTTGAGAGACGATTAACAGCGACATTAGGGGGACCAGACGTCCCTATTTAACTTGTGCCCTGTGTCCCCTGTCCCAGCAGATTTAGCCAAAACCAGTGTTGTCCCATTTTTATACAAGAAATGTCCCAGTTGTCCCTATTTTTGACCAATCTGATCCCTGCCAACAGTAAAGAGAGCCATAAATTGTCATTTGTTTTGGTAAAATACAGAAAAGCTGCTTAAAAATGACCAAAACACAAAGAAAATGTGACTATACTGACTCACATTAGTGCCAAGTGCAGAACAATTTTCCTTAATTATGCACTCGTTTCACAATTTTATTATTACCAACCAACCCAAACCAGGGATGTCCAAGTTTTTTATTTTGAAAATCTCATCACCCTAAGCTACATAACATATTAGGATCAGTTTTGTCTGATTTTATTTTTGTTTAAAGGAAATAAGTGTTATCTGTTGTTATCGGCAGACACAGAATTGTCATTGGAACTGAAAAAGCTGGAAAGGTGCATCCCTAATATTGTAGATAATATAAAAAAACCCTGTATATTGTAACTTGCTGTAGACGGAGCACGCCTGGATTCCCGTGCGGATCCTCGGAGCGATGCCCAACCAGCCTCCCAAAGCCTCCTTCCTGTCCATGTTCATCCTGGAGGTGGACCAGTTCATCCTGACGCCCCTCTCCACCGGGACCCTGGACGCGGAGGACGGAGAGACCCCCAAACAGTTCCTCATCTTCAACGTCACCTCCCCTCCCTCCGAAGGCTTCATCACCCACCTGTCCGACCACACCCGGCCCGTCTCCTCCTTCACCTGGCTGGACCTCAACGACATGCTGATCGGATACCAGCCGCCCAACTCCTCCCACAGCCAGAGAAGGAATTACGAGGCCAGTGTTCGTTTTGACAAGAAATGTATATATTTTCTAATCAAAATTTAGTCAAATAATTATTTCCAATAGTTTTTTAGTACATAACATGAACATTTCAGTAATTTTAGTTGGCCAAAATATCTACTTTTAGTTACTGTGGTTAGTTTTAGTCATCAGAATATATAATAAGACCTGCATTTTTTGTTAATATTTACTTTTTATTGTCATGTTAAAAGGTTAATATGATTGCCCACAGGTGGAATTTGAAGTTCATGATTTTTATTTTGAGAAAAGTCCACCCATCACAGTCCACATGTCTGTTAGGAACGCGGACACCAACGCGCCGAGAGTGTCCTGGAACATGGGTAAGAAATGATTGATTAAAAAAGAATAAATACGTTTTAAATGTGTAGTTAAATACTGAAGCATGATTTCTTCTTTGCGCGTGAATGAATTTGCAGGCCTGAGTTTGCTGGAGGGTCAGTCTCGTCCAATAACGTGGGAGCAGCTGCAGATTGTGGATAACAACAACCTGAATGCCGTTCGTGTTATCACTGTGGATGGTCTGCTGCACGGACGCCTTACTGTCAGAGGTAGATGATGAGCAACTAGACCTGGATGATACGGCAAGAAAATCGTGAAAAAAAAATCATGGTTTCTTTCCCACACACTGGATAGATCAGAATATTCTATTTGATTTGATCCCATTTTTTCTTAAACTACAGATAGACTACAGCATATTGCAAACAGTTCAGAATTTTGGACAGGGCTTCATTTCCTCGTGGGCCAGAGTGTTGGAGACGTGTGAAGACACTTTTTTTAAATATTCCATCCAGTCCTTGTATTTGCAGAGGTTGCTGGTGCTAGACTAGTGCATGTCAATGGCCATAGTTGGCACTAAAAACAGTCTTACCCACTCCACAGTGCACCTGAGGCAAAACTATTATAACTCCAGACTGTCCATGTGAATGTCTGTGTTAATAGAATAATGTTTGAAATAAAACTAACCTTGCATCGCATGAATCGTCGCATATTGAGGGACTATTTTCTCATATATCAGTGCACCGCTGCCGAGCTTTCTATCAGGAAGAACAACTCACTGCTGCTGCTCAGACATAAATCCTTCAAATGCAACGTTGGTTTTACTTCTAAAATTATTCTATGGACACAAACATTCACATGGACAGTCTGGAGTTATAATAGTTTTGCTTCAGGTGCACTGTGGAGTGGGTAAGACTGGCCTTTGACATGCACTAGCCTAGCACCAGCGACCTCTCCAAATACAAGGACTGGATAGAAGTTTTTAAAAAGTATCTCCACACTTCTCCAAAACTCTTGCTCACAAGAAAACGAGGTCCTATGTCCAAACTTCCAAACTGTCCCTTTAACCGAGTTTTTTTTCCCTGAATTTTAGAACCCAAACCTTATGTACGTTTGCATTTTTAGTATTTTTTTTATTGTAATTGTTCTAAAAGATGGTTAAACAAAACGACTTTTCCTTTGAGTGGACATAACCCCACCTCTTTATTTTTTATTACAAAACCCCTTCATATTATCTAGGCTTGGGACCAGGGGTGTAGCTGAACATTTTGTACCCACACGATCACATTATCTATATTTATAATAATCCTATAACATCCTGCACTGGGTAAACAAGTGCGTTTTATCCCCCACCCCGATGCCCAATGGCTTCAGCAAATATCTGACATTTATTTCAGGTGGGAAGGGCTTCATGTTTACGGTCCAGGACATTAAGGACGGCGTGGTTTGCTATCACCATGACGACAGCGACTCCACCAAAGACTTCATCGTTTTCCGGATCACGGACGGCCCGCACCAGACCCGCCACAAGTTCCCCATCAAGATCCTGCCCAAAGACGACAGCGCCCCGTTCCTCGTCACCAACACTCTCCTGGAGGTGTCGGAGGGACAGACCACCCTGCTCCCCGGCTCCACCCTCCAGGCCTCGGACATGGACTCCAGCCACGACTACATCCTCTTCAACATCACCAGGCCCCCACACGCAGGGGAGCTCATGAAGATACCGGGGCCCGGACTCACAGGTGCTGCTTAGATTCAAGATTGTTTATTTGCCATATGCAGGTTCAACACAAGGTCAACAATGCAATGAAATGCTTAGAGAGATGAGAGAAACCACTGACTCGCTAAGATATTCAAGAAGTACTAATAGCGTGCAACAAATAGTACTGATAAAAGTGTCTGCAAATACAAGGGAAACAATATAGTAAAAAAATATAATAAAATACAAAGGTGCAGGTAGGATTAAATAAGGTGTAAGTAGAGCATTTCACAGGTGGTAAAATTGCTTCAGATGAGTTCTGTTTTCTGTACTTAAAGGGCCCATATTGCACCATTTTCTGATCTATGTTAAAATGTTTGTGCCTAGAGTTGTGTTTTGTTTCATTTACACATGTTTAACACACACATCCTGCATATTTAAGTGAAGTCCATACACATTTCCATTTGGATGATTTCTGCCCTGGAATTGCCCATCTCTACTGAACAAAAGGTAAAAGTTAAAGCTGTGAACTTGAAACTACCACTACATGATATAACGCACAGTCAGTTTTGTGTAATATAGGCCCTTTAATGCTTTGCTGTGGAACAATCCAGGCTAAGCAATAACACCTCCACTGAGGCGAGAATAGGGCAAACTCTCCACCAAAAAATAACTTTGGCTACGTTCAGACTGCAGCCTGAAGTGACCCAAATCAGATTTTTCCACCCCTATGCGACCTGTATCTGATCTTTTAATGACCGTCTGAACAACACAGATCCAGTTTTTTCAAATGTGACCCAGGCCACTTGGATATGTGCTCCTAAAACCGATACATATCCGATCTTTTGACATGCGACTTCAGTCTGAACGGCCCAGGCCACATTGATCCGACCTACATCCGACCTACAGTACCTTTCTACAGATGTTGCTGCCACTGCCCCACAAAACGTCATGGCGAAAACCCTTGTCCTTCTCCTTCTCGATCTCCTCCTTAAAATAAATACGCTGTATGTGTTCTGGCTCCGGTACGACAGCAACTTTAAATTCTCTTGGAGCTCAATGTCCATGTTTAGGCGACTTCCGTAAACACTGAGCTCACTCGCTGCTGTGACATCGTCGTGTCCTCCAATGCTCATGCGGGACACTTTTGGAGCATTTAAAGTTCACACTGGAGATCACATACAAGTCGCATTTAACTGGAAATGTGAACGACCTCGCAAAAAAAACCCGAACTTCACAAAAAAATCCAAATTGAGCATTAAGCACTGCAGTCTGAACATAGCCATAATGCTGCTTTAAGTACAACACATATTGACGACACCGATATTGTTCTGTGTTGACTTTAGGGTATCCTGTGAGCCATTTCCTGCAGAAGGACCTGTCCCAGTCCCTGGTTTACTACAGACACCTGGGACATGAAGTGTTTGAAGACTCATTTGAGGTGGTGCTGTCTGATTTTCATGACCCCCCAAACCTGTCAGAGCCTCAAGTAGGTAACATTAGCATTACTGACTATTTTATTTATCTGTAAGGAAACTTTGTGTATATTTTTGTCCAGTTTTATGCAGTGTTTTTGAAGAATGCTGTGATTTTGCAGGTTGTGATGGTCCATGTGGAGCGAGTGCCCGACCAGCCCCCTAAAGAGGCTCCTGGCACCAGCCGCTGTCTGGTCGTCAAGGAGACAGACGTCGTCCATATCACGCGACAACAGCTCCATTTTATCGACCAGGACTCCCCTGACAGCGAGCTGACGTTTACTGTCACCACCCCGCCCTTCTACTCTGGCCCACACAAGTAAGTGCCAGTGTTTTCAGACAGAGCGCTCAAGTGGAGCACGTCTGCTCTTCTGATTTGTGCTGTGATTCTCAGCAGTGTGGATGCCGGACGCTTGTTTCTGGTGGACAGTATCCCCAAGTTTACCAAAGACGCCAATGCTCCAGTGCTCAGGCTTTTTACACAGGTGAGGTTAAACATAAATCCTTACCAAAAAGCTATGTAAAAAGAATAAAATTTAGATTGTAAACATTCACTTTTACCTTTTAAGGGTAAACAGGGTGTTATGGCCCAGCTCTGCTAGGGGCAGGGGAAAAAAACAAGATGAAAAATGTAATAAATAATTTCTTTAATAGGGATGTACAATCTAAATTAAACAAAAAGGGGATCTAAAATATTTACAGCAAAGAATAATTACACAGTTTAAACAAAAAGGTTAGCAAAGGGCAAAGTAAACTAAGCAAACTAAGTACACAACAACAAAATAAACAAACAAACACAAGGTCTGAACAAGTGTATCAGAAAACAGAATCACCACAGTGACAGAGCAAGAGACACATTACTTTAAATTAACACGTAATACAAAACTAATGCCAAGTCAAGTGCAAACTTGACACAAACACACAAAATGGCAGACTGACCACAGCCCCGAACAGGTCTGGGGATTCACCTTAAATAGGGGAAGGTGGGTGGAGGTGAAGCAGGATTGGCAGGTGGAGAAGTGCCCCATCAATCAGGGACCAGGGCTTGAACAGCAGGAATCCATGGGGCAACCAAGAAATGAAAACACGCACAAAGCAGGTCAAAGAACTGGAGGACTGGGGCGGTAACACAGGCTAAACCCTTTTTTGCTTTAATTTGCAGCATGCGGTGAGCTTCATGAAAGTGGCCTACATGCCTCCGATTGTGGACATTGGTCCTCACCCTCAGTATGTCCAGTTCATTCTGTCTGTAACCAACCGTTTGGGCAAAACAGTGACTGGAATCTGCTTTAACGTCACAGTTTTACCAGTGGACAACCAGCCGCCACAGGTAAACACAAGTACACGTAACAAGACATCAGCTCTAGTGCGACTTCAGACATGTCTGTGCTGCAGGTTGTAACGTCAACCCTGTCTGTGGATGAGGGGGGGCAGAGCTGGCTCAGTCCTGAACATGTGCTACTCTCAGACGTTGACTCAAAGCTCGAATCTTTAACACTGGAGCTGCAGAGGGATCCACAACATGGTTTTCTGCAGCTTTCCGGCGCTCCCCTCAAACCAGGCCAAAGCTTCTCTGTGCAGGACCTGAAAAACACCAACATCAGGTCGGACATCCACATTTTGTTATCTGGGGAAATGAAGGGTCTTTTTGTTATTACTTATTACTTTTCTCTCATATCATTAACTGGCTATGAGTGACAAGTTATATACAGGGTCCCTCACAGTTTGAATTGATCATTTCACATTTTGCGTTGCTGATGCGCATGATAATCAATATACTGGACATTTTCTGGCATATCTCACTATTTTTTTAACTGTAATGCTTTATTAAACCACCAATTGCATAAATGTAATATGATATACATTCATTTTAAGCATCCCAACATTGAATATGTCAAATTTATTGCTTGCATTTTTCTCTGAACAAGCCACAAAATTGTACTGTCATACAAAATATATTGTTTAATATTTATTCAAAGTAGTTCTGACTTTTTGATACAGCAGCCCACAATATCAATACTATCACCTCATGTATTATCACAGTATATCGATATTTATTGCTTTGCTGCTGGCTTATTACTTCTGTTGTTTCAGGTACGTTCATGATGGCTCAGAAAGTCTAGAAGACAGCATTGAGCTGACTGCCACAGATGGTACAAATCCAGTCAGTTTTGCTCTGCCTGTTAAGGTCAGTAAAACATAAAAAACCTTATAATGTTTTAATTAAAGTGAAAGAGCGTCCTGCTCCGTGCCTGTTCCCTCCAGGTGAGTCCTGTTAATGATGAGGTCCCAGTTCTGGCTGCAGGTCTGAAGTCTGTGCTGAGCTGTGCAGAGGGAGAGGAGGCTGTGATCACAGCTGAGTACGTCTACGCTACAGACGCAGACAGTGACAACAGCAGCCTGGCCTTCCTCATCGCCCGGCAGCCCTATCACGGGGTAGTTCTGCGGAGCGGGGTGGTGGTGGACCGCTTCACTCAGGCTGATGTCGCTGCTGGCATTATTACATACAGACACACGGGTTAGTGAGGAATAGGTATGACTATACATATACATGACCAAATTTATCTTTTGTTTTGTTTTAGGGCTTGAGATTGGACTCACGCCTCGCCAAGACACCATCACCTTTGTGATTTCTGACGGAGAAACAGAGAGCTCCATGTGCTGTGGTGGGAGGAGCAGGTCCAGTGGCTCTGCTCTGATCCGGGACAGTCTGCCTGTGTATGACCTGCACATCACGGTGTTTCCTGTGGACAACCAGCCCCCTGCACTGACCACAGGTGTCTCCTCTCATTCTCATGTTTTACAATAAATAATTAGGTCAGAACTATGTTACTGGGTCAAAAAAAAATATATTTCTAGGAGAAAATTACGTTTACAGCTGGAAGGAGGTCACAGTGAGCAGTAGTAACTATGAAATAAGGTTCCCAGTCCAATTGACTGCTGACCTTTTGGTCACGTCCCCTTAAGACAGAGATTTCACTTTCAACTAGTGGTTTTCTGGTTAACCCTTTAAACGCCAGGTGCAGGTGTATATTTTGATAAATAACCGCCAGTGCCAAATAAACGCTGAGTCTAAAACAAATCAAGGAAGAAGACGTGACCACTGACGTTGCTCTTTTTTCTTCTTCGCCTGTTTAGTTTTGCTTTGTTTTTACCTAGCCGATTGTGCTTTCTTTGACCACATTAGTGATCGCCCTGGTTCTGGTGCAGCGAAAAAACAGAAATATGACTTAAAATTTAAACTTTCTGTGGAAAATAAGCAAAGGAAAACTCGAAGAAGAATATTATTTCAGTTTGGCCATTTGGAGGAAGCAGCAATGTCATCGTAGCTGCTGTGGTGTCAGAGAAAAATTGTGGCAAAGGGCCGAGAAAAGGCAGGGGACGAGGGGGCAGTAATCGTGTCGCCAAGGTGGGCAAAGTAGTCACCAGGTCATTATATAATGGTGACGCCAGCTACAAGGTGTGCCGTAAAAACTGGTGCCACCGATCATCCCTGTGGTTTTAAAAGGGTTAACTAAGGGTAAATTCAAAAAAAGGTTTTAAATCCCTGTTTTATGTGTTTCAGGGGACATGTTTGTGGTGGATGAAGGCGGATCTGCCTCTATTTCTGCGTCTCATTTGAAAGTGTCTGACGAGGACAGTCCTCTGGAGGAGCTCGTCGTCAGCCTGGTTTCGCCTCCTCAGTTTGGGTACATAGAGAATGTCCTGCCCAGTCCCGGCTTTGAGAAGAGCAACATGGGCATCAGCATCGGTAATTCTACTTTAAACTCTAAAATCCTCCTCCTTTTGAGACCGACTACTGAACCAACACAATTTTAATGTCCAGTTTGTGTCCCCAGCTTCTTTTTTGTACCAAGATATAATCGCAGGCCATGTGAACTACGTACAGTCGAGACATGAAAGGATGGAGCCCACAGCTGACCAGTTCATACTAAGCGTGTCTGATGGGAAACATTCCTCCGCTCACGTGCCTTTTTACATAATTATCAACCCCACGAATGATGAAACCCCTGAGTTCATGGCCCGTAATATAACTGTAGGTAGATTATAATAAAAATAAAAGACACAATCTACCTATCACTATTTTACACTGTCATTTCATGTTTTGTTTTCCAGGTTTCTGAAGGGGAAATGAAGCTGCTGGACTCGTCTGTGTTAAACGCAGTGGATATGGACGTACCAAAGAACGCTCTGGTGTTCAGTGTGGTCTCTCCTCCTCTGCACGGGAGCATTATGCAGCACGCCAGCGACCGAGCAGCCCACGGGAGAGGAGACACCTACCACTCTTACCTCAAAGCTCAAGTGGTGGACTTTACCATGGCCGAGCTAACCAATGGTACTTGAGTAAAGACTTTATTTGTCTGGAAATTATGGAAATCAGAATGGGTAGATTTAAACTTACATACTTAATACTGCCTTCCCATGTAGCAGGAATGGTGAAGATGAGTAAGCCAATAACATTTTATGCTTTTTTTGAGGGATTTTTGTATAAAACTAATGACTAGTTACTTTTTTATTGCTGGAAAATGGCTTTTTTAATGATCTGAATCCTGAATGTGTAAAAAAAAAAAAAAGATCAAATTAAGACTGTGGGATAGTTGAAAACAGCAATTTTTTGAGCAAGGACATACGATTACTCAAACATGCATGGATCCCTCAAATACAGCTGAGTAAGCCCAGGGAACCCTGTTATAAGGTAGATAAGGTATAAAGTGCACTGTATTGATCCTTTGTGAGGAAATTCATTCATTCATAACAAGGCCATGAGCTCACAAAAGTAGATATTTAGGGGTGTAACGATATCCAAGTCCCATGATACGATATCGTCACGGTATGAATCTCACGGTACAATATTTATTGCGATATTGTTGGAAAGCTCACGATATTACGCTATTCTACATAATAACAAGACTGACATTATAAAATGCTTTGACCAGTCATTTGGTACAACATTTATTGTCATTACGGATGTAACGATATCCAAATCTCTCTGTATGATATTTTCACCATAAACATCTCACTGTACCATATTTATTGCAATATTTTGTGATGAATCTGCTACTTTTTCCTCTAAAAACACCTTCACAAGACTTCCAAAGAGTTAAGATTTCAAAGTGCTTAGAACAGTTTTTTCTTCATGTCGTCTGCACTGAAACGGAGCAAAGGATCATGGTCTATGTAGTTCCCTCTGTTTTTTTTTTAGCTATTTCTGCATCATAAGTATTCATTTAAGCAAAGAGACTTGTGATTCGATATATTGTGATGGTCCACGGTATTATTGTGAGACCTCTGACGATATGATATCAGGATATTTTGGTTATTGTTACATCCCTTTACATTTTACATGACTTTTATTTCTTCTTTTACAGGGTTAGGGCTGATGTACATGCACGACGACTCTGAAAACATGGAGGACAGTTTCACCGTTCAGCTGACAGACGGGAAACACGAGCTACAGAGACAAGTGATGGTCAAAGTGCTGCCGGTCAACGATCAAGAGCCTCAAGTCATAAGGTACAGGTGTCATTACTCTCATATGTCCTAAGGGTAAACATAATGTGATGAACTTTAACCTTTAGGAACAACGGCCTTGAGGTGGAGGCGGGGGAGACCAGGTTAATATCCAGCATCGTGCTCTTCGCCCAGGACAGTGACACGCCCTCTTCAGAAGTCATGTACATGTTTGAGAATACTCCAAGTCAAGGTTTACTCCAAATAAAGGTTTGTCTGGTCGAAGCAGCTTTAAAACTACTTTCAACACACTTAAAATGCTGTATTGACTTAAGATTAACTCACATTTCTTGTCTATTTATGAAATTACTTTGATCTTTGCGCCGTTTTAAGCTGCTTTTTCACAGTTCTAGCAAATCAAAGCGCTAATGAGTTGTATGTCTCAAATCTATTTAAAGTTTATTTCCCATATTCTCCAGGAAGGACATGAGTGGGTGACAGTGACATCTGGAACAAGCTGCACCCAGGAGATGGTCGATATGAACCTTTTGCGCTACGTGCACACGGGCGTACACGACGAGGAGTCACACGACCACTTTGTCTTCCACTTGTTGGACGGAAAGAATCGATCACCGTCTCAGCATTTTCACATCTCCATCAGGGATCTTGAAAAGGGTACTGGTATTTTTGGCCCGGCGTGCTCGATTCGACATAGTTTGAGGTCTGTCCCGTGACTTAAAGAGGACATACAGCGCTTAAGAAATTTATTAGAGCACCACCCAGTATAAGGTGTTTGCTGCTGCCATATGTAATTTAACAGTATTTCTACCTTTTTATGTTTCTATAATGGAAAGATCTTTTATCAAAACAAATTTTTAATGCTAAAATATAACAATTTTTATTTTAACAGAAGTACAGTATATGCTGTATGCTCTTTGGTTTTCAGCTTTCTGATTAGGCTTGAGAATTAAAACTAAATAAAAATGAAGCATAACAAACATTAGATGATACTGATTTGAACATGTTAATATCTAGAGACACAGTATAAGGTGTTTGTCACTGCTGCCATATGTAATTTAACAGTGTTTCTGTTTAACAAAATATCTTTTTATGTTCCTATAATGGTTAATCCTCCAGTATATGCAAGATCTTTTTATCAAAACATTATCTTACGATATGTCTTTAATGCTAAAGTATAACTACTGTGAACTATTACTATCCATACATTTTCAAATGTATTGTTTAAACAATATATTACCAATATTTAACCTGGGTATACAACTGAAATGGACAACGAGAAAAAAAAAGTGTGAAAAGAGATGAGACATTTATATGCTAATCTGTTTTATGTAAATTTAGTAGTACCGGTAATTATGACTTATAATTTATGACTATAACCAAATAGATGTACTATATTCATATTAATATCCATATATAATATAAAATATGGATAAATTCAATTAAAATAAGTCAGAAATATGAAATGATTTAGAATTAGAATTAGAATCCTTTTTGTTTTTTATTTAATCATAAGGATTTAAAGTAGTGACCTAAAATATAGTTAATAATGTAAATATAGGTAATCCTTAAAACAAAATCAGTTCATAAAAAGAAATAAAAAGTGTTTATTAAAAAATGGGATAAAAAAAGAGAGAGAAAGTGATGACAGATGCACCTAAAATGATGAAAATACCGCTGTCAATACTGTAACTTCTGTTATTGTTCATTATTATTATTTAAAACTGATGTAAGAAACTGTGGATTTTATGAAATAAGCTGTGGGTTTTCCAAAAATGCCACCAAAGTCTCATCCAATGCAAATCTCTGCTAACAGCTAGAAACTAATTGGAACTCAATAATGAAAGAGATTTAGCAAAACTACAAAAACAATGACTGTAAAAATGCAGCTCACACAAAATATTCACATTTTTGGTTATTATTTGTCAACAAAGACTATTTTGTTATTCCAGTTGGTCATTTTCTTGAATGAATAACAATTAACAATTTGAAATGTTTGGATATACTATGAAGTTCTTTATGTTTTCAGGTGGTTTAATACATTTGTTAAGCTCTGTATTATGCTCTATGTAGGCTTTTTCAATCAATTAATCAATCAAACTTTATTTATAGAGCGATTTCATACAAAAATGCTACACAAAGCGCTTTAGTGCAGTTCATTTAGTGTGACATACAGCTATGAATACGCCAAAGATGAGGGAACACCTTTATAACCTGGTTTCAAAGTCACAAAAGTCGACTTTATGTGATGTTTCCTTTTAATGTTTTCTGTTTCGACTTTCAGGAAGCATCGCCATCTTCGTGAAGCCGGTGAACGTGACTCGCGGGGATCGGGTGCTCCTCACCACGAACGCGCTGCTGGCCACAGACGGGACGGACAAGCCTGAAGAGCTTCTGTACGTGATCACGACTCCTCCCACCCGCGGGCACCTGGAGTACGTCAGGCACCCCGGGATGCCCATCGCCACCTTCAGCCAAATGGACGTAGCGGCCAACGCTGTCGCCTACGTCCACGATAACCGGGCGAGCGCCGCCAAGGAGTCGTTTCAGTGAGTCAGCCGCGCATGTAGTGTGTGACTGCTTATAGGGAAGTGTGTGGTATGTGGAAATAATCAGCATCACTTCATACATATTTAACCCTGGAATTAAAAGGTATGGGTTTTAGATTAGATAAATTAAATGTATGAATAAATACAAATGCAAGCTTTGACCTACCGCATAATCAATTACATCGAAATACTAAATATAGGACAGTGTAGCATTAAATCTTTCTTTATGGAGACAAACATGTGACCACACCAGGCCAAGTGACACGTACTTTTTCATAAAACTAACCAAGATTTATTCTTTTAAATCTTGACAAAATAAAAAATATTTATCTTGTTCTAAGGGATATATACTAAATGACTGCTAAATATATAAGAATTGTAAGTGTTAAACAATATATGACCCATATTTAACCTGGACTGAAACAGACGATGAGAAAAAGTATTAAAAAGAGATTTATAGACATTTATATGATAATTATAATGTAAATAAAAAAGAGCAGAATTTAAAATTGCAGTTTTTAAAGATCGTCTCTTAGTCGGTACCTTTACTTTAAACTGACCTGGTTCATTTAATTATTACCCTGTAAAAAAGTCTCATTTTCAAAGCAAAAATCAATCCTCACTTATTACTTTAAGATGGAGCTTAAGACATTTTAATGGATGTAAATCAGTCGATCTTGGACTGAAATTGTCCAGTATCTCTGTACCTTCTGTTTGTCAGATGGAAAGATTAAAAAAGTAAAAGTTTTAGGCGAGTGCTGCAATTTGTCAGTATGTTACAAAGTGGTAATTAGTCTTTAAATAAGGAAATAAAGAATTACATTAAGATTCATTAACTAAAATCAAGAATAAAATGGTCAATAACAAGCTTTATATTCTAGTTTTAAGATTTTTCATCTTAATTTATTGTCTGAATTAGTGTTTTATACTTTATTTTAGATCACTTAAAACTTAGATTATTGCTTAGAATAAGTGATTTATTTTGAGATTTACAAAGGCCTGGATATAGTTTCTTATTTTAAGATTTCTTTATAAGTAAATGTCACTTACTGACAGATCATTTCACTTGTTTCTAGAGCATTTTAACTTAAAACAAGTGTATTTTTCTAGTTTTAAAGAGGGGTATGTTTGCAGTGTGCGTTTGTGGAAAGTGAACCTGATCACAATGCACTACAAAAAAGGATTTTCTAGCATAGTTAAACTGACTTGAATTAAGCAGATTCATCTAAAAGACAAATTTTAAGATTTTTTTACTTAATAAGATGAGATTTTTTTTATTTGTTTCAAGATATTCCATCCTGATTTATCTTATCTAGATATTATAACTTATTCTAAGCACTTTTTATATGAACTCAGTCCAGGTTAAGCCTCTTTAACTTCCTTCTCAAACCAATAAGGTGAAAAATCTTGCCATAAATACTTGAAACTAGTGTTTTCTGCTTAGAACAAGATTTGTATTTCGTCTTGTTTTAAGAAAACTTGGTAAGTGAAAATTTCTTGCTGCACTGGGAGATAATTTCACTTAAAATAGGGCATTTTTACCTCAAAATTTGTGGGGTTTTTTTCTTATTTTTTGATAGGCCTTTTTGCAGCGTAAGAATGCTCGTCTTTCTTTTCTATTAGAAGTTAAAATACCTGTAATTGAATAAACGCTAAGATGGTTATGTTTAATCCCCTGAGCGTATTAGTGCATTATTGGCTTTATATCATTAATTACGTCACTGTGTGTCCCCAGGTTTGTCGTGAGTAACGGTAAAAGCAGCAGAAATGGAAGCTTCGAGATATTGGTGGAGATGGTGGACCGCATCCTGCCCTCTCTGTCCACTAACAAAGGCCTGAGCGTCCCCCGCGGCTCCTCCGTGATCCTGGGTCCGGACAGCCTCTCCGTGTCCGACCCCGACACCCCTCCCGGCGCCGTGACCCTCACCCTCCTGCAGCCGCCCCAGTACGGCCGCCTCTTGCTGGACAGTGTGGCCCTCGGCGCAGGATCCAACTTCACGCAGAAGAACATCCAGGACTTGGAGCTGATGTACAGACACGACGGGGGCCCGGCACTGATCGATCGATTCGCGTTCACCGCCTCAGACAGCACAAGCCGAGGTTTCCTGCTGGACGGGAAATTACAGACTGAACCAGAATTCTTCACTATCCAGGCGAGCAAAAGTGTTTTTCGTTACGATATTTTTAAAGTGGGGAAACGCGATTTGTGACGTCAGCAACAACCCCGAACTGAACCAGGACTAAACCAGGACTAAACCAGGACTAAACCAGGACTAAACCAGGACTAGACCAGGACTAAACCAGGATTAAACCAGGATTGAACCAGGATTGAACCAGGTCGAAACCAGGTCGAAACCAGGACTAAACCAGGACTAAACCAGGACTGAACCAGGACTAAATCAGGGCTAAACCAGGTCTAACCCAGGACTAAACCAGGTCTAAACCAGGACTAAACCAGGGTTAAACCAGGTCTAAACCAGGACTAAACCAGGACTAAATCAGGACTAAATCAGGGCTTTACTACACAAAACTTGAAAACCTGAATACCAGTACATAAAAAGTATTAAAAAAACAACAACTAAATTTCAGTAATATCCATCTGTAGCCATTCAATAGTAAAGGCATATGCAGTTTTTTTGTGTTCCTTTGATTATGTTTCCTCATATTATGCAGCCCTAATTTTCATGCTGCACTTTATACGTAATTAAAAATCTACCACATTTATTCCAGATCCGCTCCTTAGACCAGTCGTCCCCGGAGGTGGTGAAGCTGCTGCCCCTGTGGAAGGCGGAGGTGTTGGCGGACGGTCGATACGGGATCTTCATATCCTCCCGAGAGCTGAAGGCCCAGGACGACCACAGCAGAGATGAGGAGCTCATGTTCTCCGTTACCCGACAGCCGTACTTCGGATACCTGGAAAACATCACGACAGGTTTGGTTTCAGTTTATTTGTACAATTAGAAATCTCGAAATATGGAGAGTTGTTATTACAAAGCGTGAAAAGATCTCAGAACACAAGTGAACAAATATAAAATTGTATAAATAAACGACAAAGACAACACCAAAAAAAAAGGATTTCAATATTTAGGGAACAGATATTGATATTAGAAGATTCCCAAAATGTTCTTTTACTCAAA
The DNA here is from genome assembly GCA_034769755.1 of Odontamblyopus lacepedii. NCBI lineage: Eukaryota > Metazoa > Chordata > Actinopteri > Gobiiformes > Gobiidae > Odontamblyopus > Odontamblyopus lacepedii. Next base: position 26,095,408 of record CM068363.1, read on the forward strand.
CTACATTTTGTCGTGTGGCAGAATAATTGTTTTTGGAATATAAAGATTAATTTTTTTCTGCAACTTAGATATAAATGTTGACATAACATACATTTTTTGTGCAATGTAAAGTGCAATATTGTTCTAAAATGGCTTAATAATAGACAGAGCTCCATTGACTTCCTGTTTAAAATTGCAGAACTTCAGAGGAATTTTATCAAGGAAAGCAGCAGGTTTCTAGTAACGTTTTATATTTCAGAAAGGAAATATTACTTAAAGGTATCATATATCAATCATGGGGTTGTGTTTTGATTCATTAACACATATTTAAATAATCTTTTTATTATTAATCTACCTTTTAGTTCGAGATTGCAAATTCCAGGAGTGAAATTATCCAAATGATTCTACGAAAGTGTAGGATTTGTACATTTTTTTACCCCTATGATTTAATTTTTGTACTAATCGCAAGTGCAAAGCAGCGTCAAGCCCCATATGCAGGAAAATACAAGATTACTTAAACTTGCATGAATAAAAATTCAACTCTGAGTACGTTAATGTGCACGAAACAGCGTTATGACCTGGTTAAAAATCATAAACATTGATTTCACATAATAAATCAGCTTTAAGGATCTTTTATTTGAGTTTGATTCAACATAAACTTACAGTATTTTTGTTTTCTGCCTTCCCAGGGGGCTTTTTACCTCCGCGCTTTCCCCAGACGGAGCTGAACAAGCGGAGTATTGTGTACATCATAAACCCAGACATGGAGTCTTTGTCGGACAGCCTGGAGTTTAGCGTGTCTGATCCTCTGGGGAACACTGGGCCCCCTCACACGTAAGGCCCGAAGCCCGACCCGCCCCTGATAACGTCATTATAATGTGTCTGACTTTAAGATCTGCTCCGTGTTCCAGACTTCGGCTGAGCTGGGCCCGGCTGGAGCTCTCGGAGGAGCGCTTTTCTGCCTGTGAGCAGCAGGGGGCGATCTCTCTGGACATCGTACGAAAGGGGAACCTCGCAGAGTCGTCCTATGTCACTGTCAAGGTGCATAACAGTGACAGCGATGTAAATACAGCGGAGTTATGTGTTTTATGTTTAGTTTTAATGACAGCTCTCTTGATTTAAGGTGACGGATGTGACGACCACCGCTGGGAAAGATTTCATTATAAACCCTTCGTCCCTAATTCAGTTTGATCCAGGTATGTGTCAAACACACTCAAGGCCACCACACACGACAGGAGAATTTGCCCGATTTTGGCTGCAATTTCTTCTCCTCGAGTTCAGGGAGGCGCGACCCGACTTTTTGTCTCCGTGTGTGATTTTGAAGCCGCTGTGCTCCTCGTGTGTGGTGTCAGCGTCAGATCAGAACCACCAAGCATCAACAACGTGACGAGAATAGACAATAAAACAGAGCGTCAGGGGCAGAGGAGCGACGGACACAGAGACGCAACATACAAACTCGGGATATAGTGAAAATAAAGACTTTATCACTCACCTAATGTAAAGTGCAGCGTCTCATCCACATTATCCATACAAATTGTCCTCTGCAAATAATGACATCCAGTCCATAAAACCGCACTATTAATCCAGTTTGAAGCGTTTTTATACGCCCGTTCTAAGACGGGACGTATTATGGTATGGCGCTGTCCGTCCGTCCGTCTGTCCGTCCGTCTGTCCGTCCGTCCATCTGTGGACACTTCAAAGCTTTGAAGTCTTTGAAGCTTTGTCCGCGCTCTAACTCGACAACCGTCGAGGATTGAAGAAAATGTTCTCGACATTGCATGCAGCTCGTCTATCACTGGATCTCAGTTCAGATTTGACAATATCACCATATGTCACTTTAACATCTCTCTCACTATTGGTTGGACGCCTTTGACCACAGAAAATACCCGGGAAAGCTAACTCTTCTGACTCCTTCTCCAAGAAAACACTGATCGGGACACTGCCTTCACCAGGTGTAAAGTTGTATACCAAATCCCTCTCTTCTGGTTCGATGAAGTCTTGTGTTGTGAGTAATGTGTCAGCTTGACCAGATATTAACTCTGTGTCATCTACCTCACTCCAGCTATCTTCATCTTCTTTTGTGGTAGCAGACGGAGTCTCTTCCGCTGTAACGACTTCTTTGCCAAAGCCTTTCTCTTTTGCTGTAGAAGATGGATTCCTTTTGTCATTAACAACTTCTTGATCAATGTCATGATCTTGTTTTTTTATACACTAGTGATAAAGTGTATAAAAAACCAATCGACAACAACAAAACTGAACACTTTTTTGCTGTTAATAAATGCTTTTATTTAAATGAGTGCGCATCTACTCCTCAGTGGAATCGTCATGAGGAGGAGGGCGGGGCGGAGCAAAGTCGGCCATGTTGGGAAGGTCAAACACCACACAGCAGCTCAGGGCAGCACGAGGGATCTCCATGTCCCGCACCCGAGTCCAAACTCCGGTCCTTGCATCAAAACATTCACAAGCACAATGAATGGTGCCCAGATTGCACCCGCCTACAACATATAGCTGATTGTCAACAACCTCGATGCCAAAGTTGCAGCGCTTGGTCCACATGTTGGGTAGGGGGCGCCACGTGTTGGTTGCGGGGTTATAGGCTTCAACAGTGTTCAAATAGGAATACACATTTAACCCACCAACAGCGTAGATTTCATTGGCATAGGCGATGACACTGAGCCCAGAGCGCATGGTGGACATATCCGCTATCATGGTCCACTGTTCGGTTAGTGGGTTGTAAGTCTCAGCTGATGCCAGGTTATGTTGACCATTAAAACCTCCACAAATGTAGATCTTTCCATTGTACACTGTGCTGCTGGCATCGCTCCTCTTTTCGTTCATAGGTGAAATCATGGTCCACTGATTGGTCACTGGCAAGTACCTTTCGGCTGTCTTCAGCCTGTCCAGTCCATCGAACCCGCCTATCGCGTAGATCAAACCATCCAGCAAAGTCACACTAATGAAGCTCCTACGTGAATGCATGGGTGCCATTTCTTGCCACGTGTGAATTGCCAGGTCGTACTTGCAGGTAGTGTTGAACCGGTAATTGCCGTCAAACCCTCCAATCACGTACACAGATCCATTAAGGAACACTGTGCCGTGATGTTCTCTTGGAGTCCAGTCATCATTAGCCACACCCACCCAGCGATCGGTGCGGTTGTCATAGACTTCAATTCTGTTGGTTGTTCTGTTTTGGCTATAGCCACCAATAACCATAAGCACCGCACTGGGCAGCCTTGGAGTGGCTAGACGAGTGGGGGGCAGGGAGGCATTGTACCTCCTAGCTCTTTCATCCAACATCACCTTTATGATCTTCTCCTCCACAATCTTCCAGTTATGAATGTAGTGGGACAGGTTATATCTAATCATGCACTGAGTGAAGTAATCAACATGGATCAGACCCAGACGGACTTTTAGTAGGAGGTCGGCCAAGTAGTGGTTCCTTTCCTCAGGAGCATGTGCAATCCATCTGATGACTGCCACTAACACGGTGGTCTCCTCCTTCACGTTCAGCCGATCATCATCAATGACTGAACACAGGTCTTTGCTGGAGAGCTGGAAGAACTCTTCAGAGCTGGTCACCACCTCTTCGAAATGCTTCAGGACGTATAAGAAGGCTTGTTTCCTCAGCTGGGAGTAGTAGTACTTGTTTGAGATACCCCATACAGTGATGCAGTTACTGGGGGACATTTGCTCCTTCATGACCTGACAGCAGACTTCGGTAATGCCGCTCACATCTAAGTAGTCAGCAGCTATAAAGAGCTCCTGGAGGTTTTCCTGGGTGATGTGCACCACCCCGGTGTAGCAGTAGTCCAGGATAATCTTCATGATATCAGCTGACACAATGGAGATCTCAAACACCTGGCAGTCAGGGCTGGACCAGTTAGTGAAGAGGCTTTTAAAGTATGTGCTGCAGCTACACAGAACCAGTTTGTGTGCTGGGAATTGCACGCCGGCCACGTTGAGCAAAGCATCGCACAACTTCTGCTCCCTCCTCAATTCCTCGAACACAGTGTTCATGTTTGGTTTTGTATTTGAAAATGGATATCTTTGCACAGAGACATGTCTGTCTCTCTTGCTAACTGTGATCGTTTCCATCTCTGTCCTTTTATGTTACGTGCCGTAGATCTGAACTCTCTTCTCAAATGTTCTGCTGCTGAAAGCGAGAACAACCCACATTCTCTGCTTCTTTGAGCTTTGACACATTAAAGCTTTGTAGTGTCTTTAAGTTCTGTTGCTGCAATCTGATTGGTGGAATTCCGATTCTAGAATGTGATGATGTCATACTCATACTCCTACCGCTAGAGCCAGATTTTCCTATTGATTATCCGTCCGTCTGTCTGTCCGTCTGTCCGTCTGTCTGTGGACAATTTCTTGTCCGCGCTCTAACTCGACAACCGCCTCACCTAGGAATGTCAAACTTCCAAACTGCACCAACAATTCATCTTTAACTAGGTTTGACAAATTCTAACTTAATTCTATATACAATAATTCAAAGTACGGGCGTATTTTGCCCCGCTGGAGGAGCTCTTGTTTGAAAGTAAAAAGGTGAAAGTTGTTCCTTGCGTGTGTTTGTTTACGTCCACAGAGTGTAAAGCTGCAGATTAGCGATACTGACTCTACTTCCTGTGGACTTTATCTCCAATCTTTTACGCTTTAAACATCCTGTATCTGAAGTATTGCACCACATTTCACAAATAATAACACAGTTTTGATTTGTATTGTGGTTTAGATCCCCAATCCAGGAGCTTACCTTCTCTAGTAGCCGCATTTTCCCCAGATGCTTCACAGAAGGGCAGATGCTCAAGAAATGATTTAACGGCAACTCTAGTAAATGTAAATATGATTTATTTCACAGATAATAGAGTCAGCCAATTAACAGACAGTTTAAGTCTGGATCCTCTTAAAAGCCCAATGCAAGAAAGACCCAGAAGAACGTGTTTGAGTTACATTTAGAGCTTCTATAGGACATCCCACTCTTATACATCTGGAATTTCTCAAACATGTTTTGTACAGAACACTTCTCCATTTATTACCCAATTATGATTAATTGACACCATCGTACTGCTTGCCAGATGTCTTTAGGATGCACTTCCTCCTAACCTCTGACCCCTTAATGCTCCAAACTGGTGGTCCCAAAGATAAGGAAATAATTATCCTGGGAAAGGCCATGAAGTATAATACAGTAGTGTAACAGATACCACAGTATCTAAACTCAAAGTGCAGAGCTCTGATCTTTGAACACTTCAGAGTCTCAGAGCGAGTGGTTTTACTGTAGACAGGAAACAGCTGATGCCATCGCGCTCTCAGCTTTGCAGCCTGTTTTACGCAGACAGATCCCGCTGCAGTCTTTGCGAAATGAGATTTTAAATCTCATCATATTCTCCTCATGTCTGTGGTGTTTGCGTATTTTGTCGCACATTCAAAAATCGTTTAAGACCGAAAAATCCTCTAGTGTGTAGCGGCCTTTAAAGAAGACGTATTATGCTTGATGTCAAATGTCAGAACACAAATGAGAGCTGAGAAACCACTGGGGCATTTCACTGCAGCAGATTTTGTTTTGTTTTTTTATGTGATTTTGTTTGAAGAATTGCTTAATGATTCTGAACTCTCTGAGCGCTCAAGCCTCAAATGTAGGACAATGCAAGATTACTCCAACATGAATGAATAAATCAAACAATATTGAGTAAAAGTTAATTTTACATAGCATGTCCCCTTCGACAAATTCGATTTCATCCTAATAAGGGCGCCAAATCAAATAAGAGGAGCAAAATAATGGGTCTGGAATCCTGAAATGGCTGAATAAATCAAAGGGATTCATTTGCAGGCGTCTCAAAGAGGACTTGGCAGATGAAAATAATCCACGATCATCTGGAAGAGGCAGACGAGGTGTTCGAGGTGCAGCTCATGAGCCCAGAGGCCTGTGTCCTCGGCAGGATCAGCAAAGCCCAGGTCACCGTCAGAGACTCGGGAGGAGGTAAGAAAACATGAAACTGTAAAGTCTTTATCATTTATTTTACATTTGATTGTGTTTAAATAGGATGTACCGGAAAACAGCCCCAGACCCCTGTTTTAGGGGGTAAAGAGGTGGAGTCCAAGCCGTATCCTGAACACGGGACCATCATGGTGGAGAAACTGCCCCTGGACCCAGAGTCTGTGGTCTGGACTCGGGGGGACAGCCTCAGGAAACCTCAGTCTATTCAGCACAAGAAGAAAATCAGAGTGACGGGAAATCCCAAATCTGTAAGGAAACTATTTGCACTAAAACATTAAAGATGCACCATGTACCATAGAGCTGATAACTAATTGTAAGTCAATTAAATACAATCAATCAATTCAGATACTGTCTAATACATTACTAAATACTAAATACTAATAAAATACAACGCTAAATACAACACTAAACACAATCAATCAATTAAATACTGTCCCACTTTAACTGTGGCTTTTAACTGTATGTTTTAATCGTACTTAATTAGTTTATGTTGTTTTAAGGTGACCCTGGGTGTCCAGAAAGGCGCCTAATAAATTAAATATATTATTATTTATTATTATTATTCCCTATTTGAGGGTCCATCACCTACAGTATCTCCATGCCTTGTCTGGAATGTTCCTTAGTGTGGCATTAAACGTTACAGATCTGTGGAGAGAGTTCAGAGTTCAGTAAGAGCGCTGTTTTATTTGTTTTTTTTTTTACTCAATAATGTAAATGAAGAAGTACAAGAAAGATAAGTTTAATGTCACACTGTGGAACATTTCAGACAAAGACAAAAGGAGAAGTTTAATTTGTCTTTTGGGAGGAAATAGGAACGTTCAATTATTCATCTGACTCCTTTATACTGACAATGATTTTCCACCTCTTGTTACAACAGCACTAATTTTATTCCACGTTTCTTTAAGAGCAATACTGATTTTCCTAAACAAAGCAAAAGGTAGAGTTCAGTTTGTCAATTTGAGTTCACTTTTCCTGAAGCAGTGTGTAAATGTCAATGCAAAAATACTCTTGAATACACCAAGAAGAGTTCAACGATCTGTCCCTGGACAAAAGTTCCAAGTGGCTTCTTCAGTTCTGGTCAAAATGCTGGAGGACACTGCCTTAAATCTGCCTGAAGGGAGGAGCTGGCTACTATGAAATCACTCTGAAACTAATACCCTACTTGTTAACAGTTTCGGTTGTTAGCTAGGCCTATTGAAATTGCCTTGAGTGTGGGGCCATATTAGCCTCATCATAGGATATTAGTTTCAGAATAGTTTTCAGAGTAATTTCATAGTTTTCAGAGTAATTTCACAGTTTTCAGAGTAATTTCATAGTAGCCAGCTCCTCCCTTTCAGGCAAATTTAATGCAGTGTCCTTCAGTGTTTGACCAGAACTGAAGAAGCAGCTTGGAAATGTATTCAACTGAATAAACTTTTGTCCAGTTGACAAATTGAATTTCTCTTTTTGCCGTGGATTCTACCTGGACGACTGAGGGTTTTTACACATTTCAGACAAAGTAATAACATTTCCACTGAGAGAAGCAAGTGGCACATCTTACATAGTGCTTCATTTATAATTTATTGTTTGTTTTTTTCCTTTGACTTCCAGATCGCGCCATCTTCAGTTTTTCACAATGGAACTGACACAGTTTACACAGTACAGTTACATATATCATAATCGTATAATAAGTCACTAAAATATTACAAACTCAATCCAAAGTTCTTCTTGTTCTTCAGTATCACGGCATAATGACGATGCAGGTCGAGGATGACTCCGCCCCGTCGAGAAGAGGCAGGAAAGCCAGTATTCAGGTGATCAACCAAGGAGCGCAGCAACAACAGGCCCCGACCAGGAAATCTAAGAGCAGCGCCAAGAAGAGCAGCAGTGTAGACAAACCAGTCGAGAATCAAGTGAGTTCACACTGCAAATTTACCCTGGCCAAGAACTTATATCGGGGTTTTCATCTTGTTTTCAGGTTTATTATCAACTTACTAGTTCTGAGACTGCTTAATTTTAGTCTAGAGTTAGTTTATTTTAAGATAACTTGCCAAATAAATAGATAATTTCACTTCTTTTAACTAGTTTTCTGATAGATTTAAGTGTTTATATCTTAAATTTTGGCCAAGCTTTAACAATCATTCATACTTCTCATTAAACAATACTTTCTAAAATCGATGTTACAGTGTTGTTTCCTCATCAAAAACCTACCTGGAGTTGTGTTTTGTTTCATTCGAACATGTTTAAATGTCATGTGGTAATACAGGAAGTGCTCCACTGTGTTTTAAAACTCCATAAACCTTCACTGAAAGGCTTGGAGATGTGGTTACTCAAACGTGGGTCAATGAAACGCAACTCCAGATATGTTTTTGAGGAGGTAACGACATTATGACACAGCTAAAAGCTCTCAGGAGTACATTGGACCTTTAACTTTGGCACATTTTATTACAAACCTTTCGTCTTATATTTACCGTGAATTGCCACATAGAGTTTTAATATTCTTTTGCCTCCAGGGTGAATCTGAAAGCTCCGTTCCTAAAGTCTGTGTGCCGGAGCTGATGGGGCTCCTGCATTTTAACCAGAGCACAGGGCGGCTGTACCACTGCAACGGAGTCTCGTGGAAACCCTGGGCTCCTTCTGAAACGGTATTTACTGAAACTTCCATGTGCTGCAACTCATTTTAGATATACTGACTTAAAGAGACAGTTCGGAATTTTGGACATAGGGTCTCATTTCCTGGTGGAGTGTTGGAGACGTGTGGAGACACTCTTTTAAATATTCCATCCAGTCCTTGTATTTGCAGAGGTTGCTGGTGCTAGGCTAGTGCATGTCAATGGGCACAGTTGCCACTAAAAACAGTCTTACCCACTCCACAGTGCACCCGAGGCAAAACTATTATAACTCCAGACTGTCCATGTGAATGTCTGTGTTGATAACATAATGTTTGAAATAAAACTAACCTTGCATCGCATGAATCGTTGCATGCTGAGGGACTATTTTCTCATATATCAGTCCACCGCTGCAGAGCTTTCTATCAGGAAGTACAACTCGCTGTTGCTGCTCAGACATAAATCCTTCAAATGCAAGGCAGGCTTTACTTCCCTTTAAACTTAAATATGCAATATGTAACTTTCCTGATGAAGTGTACACCACATACTGGGACCCTGTGCAATACTGTGAAATGTAAGATAGTAATTTATTGTATATATAGTTTTTAGATTGCAATTTATTGCATATATAGTTTTAAGATAGCAATTTATATTATACATAGTTTTATAATCCTTATATTTATAGATCTTTATAGTGTTTGTCTATTTTTAACTTAACTGTACTTCTATTGCTGCTACTGTTTCTTGCTGTTCTCTTAACTGTGCGTTGCAACATTGAAATTTCCCCATTGGGACAAATAAAGGACATCTTATCTTATCTTATCTTACATGTTTGCTTCCATAGAGTTATTACTCTTTCAGGCATGTTTCACAGTCTGGCTTTAAACATATCTGTCTTGCATTTCTTCAATTACAGATGTTTTTATTACTCAGAATATCTTGCAATTTTGCATCAGCCTCTCGGCCTCTCAGCCTTGATTTGATCTGATCCTGGCCTTGTAGTGTCACCTGCTTGGAGATATATATGTTTAATGCCGTACTGTGGACAATTTCAGACAAAGAATAACATCTCAATGAAGAAAAACAGGTGGCAGATCGTCCACTAGAAGAGCTACACAGAGCACTTGTGACATATAAAAGTATGGTGATTTTTCTCTGTGAACCCTTCATTAAACAAATGCTCTCGTTTGTTCCAGATGGTGAGTGCTCAGAAGTGCCCCCGAGGCTGGACGTTCCACGGTGGACACTGTTACATGAACTCGGAGCAGAGAGCGACGTGGTCCGCGGCTAACAGAGCCTGCAGAGAGAGGTGCTGCTAAACACAGTTCTGTTCGTTCTGCAGCCTGACATGAAACTTCTGTCATTAAACATTTGCACTTTATTTTTAGACACAAAGGGACGCTCGCCAGTGTGCTCTCCAAAGCAGACATGGACTGGCTGTGGGATTTCAGTGGACGCAAACCATTTTGGATTGGTAGGACATTACATTTTCCGTTGATATTATATATTGAAAAAAAATTAAAGAAACACTTTGAAAACGCATCAAATCTCAATATGAAAAAAGATATATATGTTGGATATTGATTTAAATAATGTCTCACAAATAATGGGCAATGTCTTAGGAACAAAAGGATGTCAAATCTTAAATTTTCAGCCCACAGAGGTCTTAATTTTTTCACATTGATGTGTTTTCAACGTGTTCCTTTAATCTTTTTTGAGCAGTGTATTATATGAATATTATTACTGCTGCACAATAGATCAAAAAAGATACAAAAAGATCTATATCACAATATTTTTCTAACACACTGATCAATATGGCAACAGAATAAAAACTCCAAACAATATTATTAAGTCAACTGGATTTTGTGAAATCTAAAGTATCAGATTCAGAGCTGGGCAATTTTGCTTGAAAATAAAATTGTCGATTTTTGCAACAGTTTTTTGATTTTTTTTCCCCCACTCTCCATTTAAAATGTTCGGCAAACTACAGAAAATGTTTAAAACTAATACGATTGTATTTCAGATATTAAACCCTTTAGGAATAATGGGGATATTTTATGAGATAAAGCAAACAAACATGCAGCCCCAACATTTAATTTGACTTTGTCCCTCATTTTAAGGCAGTCAGTGCTGCATGGCCCTGTTAATTTTCTTCCAAACAAATTGATTGGAACTTCAAATTTGATTAATCTTTTTAATTAATTTTTTTGTCAAGCCCTAATTACACTGCAAGAACACAAAGTTTTTCATATGACAGGAATTTATAATAGTTTATAACAGCTTTAGTTCTGTTCATTCTTGGTTAAGTCTTTTGCTTTGTTGTTTAACTAGTAAATTAAATAGATTTGTGTCAAAAAGTAGATTTAAACATTGTTATTGCAAAACAAATCCTAACTTTCCAATATGATCTTTATCTGATACTGTGCGGCTCTATAATGTATGTGCTGTTGATGTGTGATTGTGCGTCAGGTCTGAGCGACAGGGAGGGAAGAGGACGCTGGGAGTGGAGCGGCGGGGAGACCGTGAGCTTCACCAACTGGAGGAAAACGCCGCCGAGATCCAGGAGGAAGAGCGAGAAAAAGTGTGTTCTTGTGTGGAAACGAGCCAAGTGGCAGATCAGGGACTGCAAGACGAGCAGAAACCACCGCTATATCTGCGCTATAAAGACGCCCACATAATATGATATCAACGACAAGGGCCAGAGCTGCAGAGGAGAAGGACCCTAAGGTTTTGGACTCTGGGGTGTGAATGAGTTTGATATTTTCTTTTACAGATGAATGAATGAATTACCACGCCTGTAAATATAGTTTGTGTAATAATGATCATATAACAAGGTTTTTAAAGGCCCCATATTACGCTATTTCTTAATTTATGTATTGTTTCCTCATCAGAAACATACCCGGAGTTGTGCTTGTTTCCACCTTGTGATGTCATGTGGTAATACAAGAAGCGCTCCACTGTGTTTTTAAACTTCATATGCCTAATTTCATCCCTGGAAATGCCAATCCCGAACTAAAGGTAAAGGATAGGATTAGGATTACTCAAACGTGTGCCCAGCCTAGGCATGTTTTTGATGATATGGGACCTTTAAGTAATATTTGCTTAAATTTATCCACTTTTTTGTCCTTTTATGGGGAGTTGCTTGGTTAAAACTGTTGATAATGTAATGATTTAGCCCCATTTAGACCTGGAAAACTCCTACACCTGTCTTAGATCTGACGGTACTCGGGGGGAAAACATTTTTTAGTTGGTACTTTGGCATGAAAAGTTTGAGAATTGCTCTGTTGATATTGTATTGCTGCTTTGTTTTTTTAAAAGAGGGCAGACTTTTCATGGCTTTCACATCACACGCCGTTTTGAGGACCATTCATATTGTTTTTTTCTTTTTCTATTAAAGTTTATGAGGCCTGAGTGGCAACACTCAGGCCTCACAGCAAGAAGGTTGCGGGGTCAATCCCCCGGGTCGCCTGGGCCTTTCTGTGTGGAGTTTGCATGTTCTCCCCGTGTCTGGATGGGTTTCCTCCGGGTACTCTGGTTTCCCCATCAACCCAAAACATGCAGCATCCTATGAACTAACATCAAGGACCATGTTGTCCACCCTCCTGTGGGCTCACCACCTGCAGAGGGGTTCATAGGGGGGGTCAGGTGCTATGAGGATTGGGCAGCAAACTGCCCCCGCGACCCAGCCGGATTAAGCGGGAGAAGATGGATGGATGGATGGATGGAAAGTTTATTGGGAACAAAGGAACATAAGATATTGTACACTGACAGAGCACGTCAACAAGAGTTCCCTGTCTCCTTTCCCAAAAATAAACATTATCACTGTACATGTATTACAAGAATCATCAAACTTGAACAGAGAAAAGGCAAGAAGAAAAGTTAAATAAAAGGTAAATAAATAAAAAATATTAGTAAATAAAAATACAATGGTTTCATCAGGTCACACTTAGTTAAAATCTGATCTAAACGGGGCAACAAACACTCTCCAAAGTTTCCAATAGTTTTCAAATTGGTCAAAATCATCTAAAATGTGACTTTTTCCATTACATAAACATCCATCCAGTCCTCAAGACAAGCCATTTTCTTGTAATACACTTCTTTCCAGCAGCCAGTATTATGTTGTAGATATATTTTTTCTTACGTTCTATAACAGGCATGTCCAAACTATGGCCCGGGGTCCAAATGTGGCCCTCAGACCAATTGTTTTGGCCCTCAGGCTTCCAGGTGAATTGGCCCAAACTACCGCAAGTCGTAGCCTACTTTTCACTGCATGTTTTTGAAATCTGCCTTGATCAAACAAATATAGTGTGTCCTTCTGAGGGTCTAAGCCTAAACAAAGGTCTGGAGGGTCATTTTAACCTGTTATAAACGCACATATCTGCATTATTCCCAGTTTTGAGCACCAGTCTATGCCCCTCGATCGGCCCTCACGCTGCTCTGGGTTTTAATACGTGGCCCTCGATGAAAAAAGTTTGGACGCCCCTGTTTTATAAGCTGAGCAGGCCTTTTCCCAAGATACAGCGTCTCAAAATTGTGGGGTAAGATAAAGGACATTCATATTGGCAACAGTTCTCATTTTTACTTCCAAATCGGTTTGAATCTCAAATCAGTGGGACAATGGGTAAAAATAATCAGGATCAACAAGCTACAATTACAGTTCTGCAATTTTTCATCAAGTTTAAATCAGTTTTATGTAAAAAGTTGTGCGTAAACTAAGCTAAAAATCCCGCCTGGCATCCTGGGACGGAGCTGTAACTGCACCAGACTTCTGTCCCTCTGTAATGTCTTCCATATACTTATTAACATGTTTATTTCTCCCACAAATCGGAGTTAAATAGATTTCCTGTCGCCTCTTGTGGCTGGCCTTGCTCGGGGCAGAGCTGTTATGCGAATGTGGGGCAGGAGATCCACAGCGTTACGTCGCAATGTGATTATCCCCATCATGTGATCTACAGCAAGTATGAAAGAGGCTTTTTATTTAGTCTATGCGCAGACGCCGGATTTGGCAGAGAGACGCGCAGCTTCTCTTCAGCTCGGTAAGTCCTGCAAGAATTTGGATCAACAACCTCAGCTGATCGAGATATAAAGTTTGGGTTAACTTGTTTCATCTAAATTGTTACATACAATAGGGCATTACTGAAGCAAATTCATGTCAATGAGTCAATGTCATGTAAAAAATAGCTAAATATTTTTTCTGTTTTTTAAAATTTGATGTCCAGCTGCCAATGTCACAGCACTGTTTTCAATATTTTGTACAGTTTATATTTTTCTTTCATTAAATGTGTTACTTGAAGTGTTTTGTTTCTTGTTTTTATGTTAAAATGTTATATATTTTAAGCACAAATTGACGTTTTTGATGAAATTTAAGTAAGTTTTAAACTATTAGTATTATTTCTTTTTTGTTTTTTAATCGACTGCCACATTTATAGCTGCTTTTCTTTCTTGGAATACTGTCATTTTTAATCGGGTTTGGCATTTTAAGTACTTTTGACTTCAGGCTAGACGCTTTTGTTCATGATCCATGGGGTTGCAGTCTATATTTTGCATTGTTTTGTTTTGTAGGGGCTGCAAAATGACCGAATAAACTTACTTTTACTACTACTACTACTACTACTACTACTACTACTACTACTACTACTACTACTACTACTACTACTACTATTTGTGCTACAATATAAACTGTGCCCACTACTTGTACTGCACCAACTCTTGCTGCTGCTACTACTTTTATACTTCTGTGCACTATGCAACATTTACTTTTTGCCACTGAGATATGATTTGCTTTGAAATGTTGCACAGTATTACATTAAATGTATCTACCGGTGTCTAGCTTTTATTCAATCACACTCGTTTTTATTGCTTTAAAATGTGATAAAAACAGGAATTCTTACTGTGATAGACCCGCCTTTCCACAGATATGATTTGTGACTTGGCCCAGTGGCTTCACATTTTCATTGAGATAGATTTGCACTACAAAAAACAATATCTAGTCAAATTAAGATTACTTAAATTAAGAAAGTTTGACCGTGATTTGAGTAAATTTCACTTGACAAGTAAAATGATCTGCCAGAGGAATAAGATTTTTAGTACTTAAAATATAAAAATACATCTTGCTACACTTAAAATAAGAAATAAAATTGAATGTTGCTTGAATTAAGAAAAAACACTTATTCCCCTGGCAGATCATTTTACTTGTCAAGTTGAATCTGCTCAAACAAAGTAAAATGTTCTTAATTTAAGTAATTTTAACTTACCTAGATATTGTTTTATTTCAGTGCAGTAGATTTATCTACCGGTGTCTAGCTTTTATTCAATCACACTTGTTTTTATTGCTAAAAATGCGATAAAAACAGGAATTCTTATTGTGATAGACCCGCCTTTCCACAGATATGACCTGTAACTTGGCCCAGTGGCTTCACATTTTCATTGAGATAGATATGCACTACAAAAAACCTCTAGTCAAGTTAAAATGACTTAAATTAAGAAAGTTTTACCGTGATTTGAGTAAATTTCACTTGACAAGTAAAATGATCTGCCAGTGGAACAAGACTTTTAGTACTTAAAATATGAAAATGCATCTTGCTACACTTAAAATAAGAAAAACAACAACTTTTTGGCACTTAAAATAAGAAATAAAATTGAATGTTGCTTGAATTAAGAAAAAAACACTTATTCCACTGGTAGATAATTTTACCTGCCAAGTTGAATCTGCTCAAATAAAGTTAAATGTTCTTAATTTAAGTCATTTTAACTTACCTAGATATTGTTTTTTTCCAGTGTGTTTAATGCCGTTCTGTGAAACATTCTAAACATAGCAATAACATCTCCATGGAGACAAGCAAGTGACCTACTAGAAAAGTTACATAGTGCACCTTTAAATATCTCCGCCTCACCAGACCAAAGATACAAAGCCTTGTTAAGTTTTAGTCATATTTCTGCTGCGTTTTTCCCAGAACTGGGTCATGCCGTAATCATCTGACTGAGGCCGGACATGGAGCAGAGCAGCTCGGTGCCACAGGCTCAGCCCCGTTACCAGTGGCTTTCTTTTGCCTATCAGAGCCTGACGGAGGTCCCCTATGACCCCATCCTCCTGCAGACGGAGACGCTCGAGGTCCTGGACTTAAGCTACAACCTGCTCCAGGAGTATCCTTTATAATTCACTACGACAGTGAAGTACAGGGCTGATAAATTCAATATTCTGTGTTTGTATTTCTAGTGCAGGGGTCTCCAAACATTTTCCTCCAGTGAGATACTTTAACAAACTGAAAATGCCAAAGAGCTACTAGTTTTCACAAGAAACTGAGTAAATATAAGAGCCAGGGCGAGCCTTAAATAGGGAACAGTTAGTCTATAAAACATAAACCATTATTTATTTATTAGTGCACAAAGTTAGGCACAAAGTTACAATGGTAAAAGGCATTTAATTAATCAAATTTTACTTATTCAGCACAATACGGATAATTCAGAAGTCCTTTCACTGCAAAAAACAAAATCTAGCCAAGTTCAGATGACTTGAATTAAGAAAGTTTTACCATGATTTGAGTAAATTTCACTTGACAAGTCAAATTATCTGCCAGTGGAATAAGACTTTTTGGACTTAAAATATACTACTGCTACTACTACTGCTACTACTACTACTACTACTACTACTACTACTACTACTACTACTACATTTTATTTATTAGGCGCCTTTCTGGACACTCAAGGTCGTCTTACAACAACATAAACAAATTAAATACGATTAAAACATACAGTTAAAAGTTGTCAGTAATTTATAGAATGAAACAAAAATGTTCATTTTACTCAAACACAAACCTATAAATAGTAAAATCAGACAAACTGAGAATTTTGCAGGTTTTTTTTTTTCCCCAGAGCTGTGTATAATGTATGTTGTGAGCTTAAAGATGCACTGTGTAACTTTCCTGGTGGGGTGTGCCCTGTCTGGAGATGTCATTGTGTTGCCTGGAATGTTCTGCACTGCAAATTTCTCTGATCTGGCCAAGATTTTAAAACTTATATCAGATTATTCATGTTGTTTTCAGATTTATTCTCTACTTACTAGTTCTGAAACTGCTTAATTCTAGTCTAGAGGTCGTTTATTTTAAGATAACTTGTCAGGTAAAGTTATCGGTCCATGCAGCGAGATAATTTCACTGCTTTTAAGTCATTTTCTGATAGATTTAAGTGTTTATATCTTAAGCTTTTTTGCAGAGTGGCATGAAACTGAATGTTAATACATACTGTGGAACATTCTAGGCAAAAAAAACAACATCTAACCGAGTCTGTAAGAGATCAAACTGAGAGTGTAAAACTACATTGTCCTTCACTGAGTCCCTATTGGAACCCGGCTCTCCTGGGTCGCCTGGAGAAGCTCAGCACTCTGATCCTGGACTGCAACAGCTACACGTCCCACGTCAAGTTCCCCTACATGGACACGCTCACCACGCTGTGCATCAACAAGAACAAGATCAACAACCTGCCCGTGTTCGTGGAGGAGGTCAGGAAGAAGTTCCCAAACATCAAGTAAGAAACGACGACTTTCTGAGCCGTGCAAACGCTATTGATCCACGAGGAATGTTAGCTGGACACCACAGCTCAAGATAGATGGATAAGCTTTAGATTTAAGATATAAACACTTAAATCGATCAGAAAATGACTTAAAAGTAGTGAAATTATCTGTCCATGCAGCAAGATCATTTTACTTAACAAATTATCTTTAAAAAAAACTACCTCTAGACTAGAATTAAGCAGCTTTTGTAAGTTTTCATGGGCTGGAAATAAATTTATAGACACTAAATTTTAGATAAACAAGCAAATCTGTATCACTGAATCTAACAAGAGCTCCTCCAGCGGGGCAAAATACGCCCGTACTTTGAATTATTGTATATAGAATTCTAGAATCGGAATTCCACCAATCAGATTGCAGCAACAGAACTTAAAGACACTACAAAGCTTTGAAGTGTCCACAGACGGATAGACGGACGGACGGACGGACAGCGCCATACCATAATACGTTGTAATAAGACGGGACGTCTTATTACAACGGGCGTATAAAAACAAGTGAAGTGTTGCAGGGGAAAACTATGGTAAATGGATTGTGGCTTCTTTTAACCATTTATTGCCTGAATTTAAGATTTTCTGACTAGTTGAGTGTTGGAAGAAATATATGTGACAGTTTTTATACGCCCGTTGTAATAAGACGGGACGTATTATGGTATGGCGCTGTCCGTCCGTCCGTCCGTCTATCCGTCTGTGGACACTTCAAAGCTTTGTAGTGTCTTTAAGTTCTGTTGCTGCAATCTGATTGGTGGAATTCCGATTCTAGAATGTGATGATGTCATACTCATACTCCTACTGCAAGAGCCAGATTTCCCTATTGATTATCCGTCCGTCTGTCTGTCCGTCTGTCCGTCTGTCTGTGGACAATTTCTTGTCCGCGCTCTAACTCGACAACCGTCTCACCTAGGAATGTCAAACTTCCAAACTGCACCAACAATTCATCTTTAACTAGGTTTGACAAATTCTAACTTAATTCTATATACAATAATTCAAAGTACGGGCGTATTTTGCCCCACTGGAGGAGCTCTTGTTAAGATTATACAACCACTTCAGAGCTAGTAAGTAGGTAATAAATCTGAAAACAAGATAAATAACCTCATATAAGTTTTAAAATCTTGGCCAGATCAGAGAAATGTGCAGAGTACATAACAATACACAGTGAAAAAACAGTCATAATATTCCAAAAAATGATCTTTATACTTAAAAATAAAAATAAAATGTGTAAAACGTGCATATGTATAAACGCGCCAGGGCAAAATATGCAAATAAAATTATCCAGTATGTGTATTTTTCTTCATAATTTTCATCATCCTCTTTTTTTTTTTTTTGCATAAATGTAGAATATTGAGTATGATGAACAATGAGGCCGCCCCGAGTTACTTCAACGGAGGAAGTCTGACGCAGTACAAAGACTACAGGTGAGGAAGAGGGTTTTTTTACTTTTTATTTGTGCTTTTTCAAGGTTTAACAAATGCACATAAAATAACACGCAATCTGTGGGGTTCGACAAAAATAGAAAAAGAAAAATACATCGGAGTGAGCTTTGTAAATAGGCCAGTTTGACCATCGTTTCCCAAATTTACCAACTTTCAATCTCAAATAAGTTCTTTTTTCCATCATATCAATTTCCTTGACTATATCTATCCATTTCTGCAGTTTCAGAAGGTCACTCTTCAGCTAAATGTTTATTACTTTCTTTCTACCCAAGAGCATCACTTTAAACAAATAAAAGTGCTCAGTTCAAAAACTTTTAATGCAACGAGCCCAAGTACATAACCTGTGGGTCATTGGGTATTTTATTGCCAAAAACCTCTTCCATTACGGTTGCAATTATTTCCCAAAAAGATTTAATTTTAATCCACTTCCAAAACACAACATCACCACTGTCTCCAGTGCTGTTGAGGGTTTTTTAATTGCTTTTGTTGTGTGGTATAATAAAGTTCTGTGGTTTTATTTATTATAGATTGTACTGTTTGTCTTATGCCGCCCTCCTGTGGCTAAATACAGTATTACAACGTGTTACAGAAAAGCATGTTTTGTTTGGGGTGTAATATATAATACACAAATGCAAAAAATCCTTAATTTCCATTTGTGTATTTTACAAGAAGATTAGAAGCCAAATTATACTTTCAAGTATTACATAACAAATCATGATGCTTTAATTCTTATGTCCAAAAGAATTAAATGTACTCAGGTCTGGTATAAGCAACCAAGATTTGTTTTCATCCCATGTTATTAACTGGAAATTGCTTTTACCATTATCAAAATTTATTTTATATATTGTGGAACCTTGTCTGGTGTTTTTCAAGTATATTTTATTATTATACAAAGCCACAAATGCTCATTAAAGAGCATTAATGTTAATCCTGATTAATTATTGACCTATACTTATTGTCTAATGAAACTATAGTGACTTGACAGAGGTATCAGCTCAAAATTGCTTTTCAAACCCTCAGCAGGTGCATGTAGCTGTTTACATTTGTCGTAATATTCTTTTCATTATGTTTGCGCTGTTATTGAGGATTATTTGCTTTGTGGATAACTAATTATTATGGTTTTTGCAAAGCGTGTCACACCGTCTGTCCCTTCTCCAATTTCTCACGCAAAATATCATAAAGAGATCACATTTTCCGCTACATTAATCTTGCATTTGTATCCTCCATAGGTTATACGTGATCAGTCAAATCCCGGGGCTGGAGACCTTGGACGACACAGAGGTGATGGAGAAGGAGAGAATTCAGGCGAGAAAAACGTACAGACTTCACCGAGTGAGCTACAGCAGCAAGAGGAGGAAGGAGGAACTGTCCAAGAAACACATCAAGAAAACAAACGCTGTCATCTGATCTTCTGCTACTGCGCACAGCCTTCGAGATGCACGCTTATAGGAATGCTCAAATATATGCACACCGCAACAAAGCTTGGCCAGAATTTATGATATAAACACTTAAATCTATCAGAAAACGACTTAAAAGTAGTGAAATGATCTGTCCGTGCAGCAAGATCATTTTACTTGGCAAGTTATCTTAAAATAAACCACCTCTAGACTAGAATTAAGCAGTTTCAGCACTATAAATCTGAAAACAAGATGAATAAAATGATATAAGTTTTAAAATCTTGGCCCATCACACAGTCTGTAATGTGCATTTTTCATGTAGAGGTCATAATGTCCAGAAAATGTTTGTACTCTGGGCCCAGGATTTAGTGCTACACCCCTGAATATATGGTTTATTTATTAAAAGAAAAGAAAAAAAATACTATTAAGATGCCTTAGTTGAATTCGATTAGCTCTAGTTTTATTCTGTGTATTAAAATAAAGAAAAACTCCAAAAAACTGTTTATTTTTTGTATTATTTTGCTGTGAGGTATGATAAAATGAGAGAGATAATGTATTATCTACTGTAGGAACATTTGAATGACAAGAAATTCATTAAGTTAAATTGATTTGTAAATTTTTAGCCATAAGTTCTCTCTGTTAAGACTTTCTCTGAATTCTGAAATCTAATAGGCCTATTGACCCTAAAACACTGTGCTTCTCTGTTTTTTGTGCAGTAATAGGCCTACACCATATTGCTGCACAACCACTGATAATGATCCAATTCAATTTATTTCTACAACACATTTCATAAGCAAAACAGTTTCCAAAATGCTGCACAAAACAAATAAAACATATCGAATAGAAACATAAAACAAACTACTTAACTCTACTAGTCCTCGTTAAGACAATAAAACTAGTAAGATAAAAATAAGAGCAAGAAGACCAATAAATAACAAAACAAGAGCTCCGCCAGCGGGGCAAAATACGCCCGTACTTAAGTTAGAATTTGTCAAACCTAGTTAAAGGTGAATTGTTGGTGCAGTTTGGAAGTTTGACATTCCTAGGTGAGACGGTTGTCGAGTTAGAGCGCGGACAAGAAATTGTCCACGGACAGACGGACAGACGGACAGACGGACAGACGGACAGACGGACAGACGGACAGACGGACAGACGGACAGACGGACAGACGGACGGATAATCAATAGGGAAATCTGGCTCTTGCAGTAGGAGTATGAGTATGACATCATCACATTCTAGAATCGGAATTCCACCAATCAGATTGCAGCAACAGAACTTAAAGACACTACAAAGCTTTAATGTGTCAAAGCTCAAAGAAGCAGAGAATGTGGGTTGTTCTCGCTTTCAGCAGCAGAACATTTGAGAAGAGAGAACCTGAAGTCACATAAAATTGATACCACTGACCTACAGCATGGATCGATACAAAAATATACAATAAAATACACAAATACAGTATACCTTATATATATATAAGCTTTGAAGTGTCCACAGACGGACGGACAGACGGACGGACAGACGGACAGACGGACGGACAGCGCCATAGGCCTACTATAATACGGGACGTCTTACACAACGGGCGTATAATAATTCAAAGTACGGGCGTATTTTGCCCCGCTGGTGGAGCACTTGTTAATTTTAGTATTGATTCACTAAGCCAAGGAAGACTGTTCTTCTTGCTTTTTAGTTTGATTTTTCTCGTAAATTTTGTAATAATTTGCTGTATTTTGTTTGAAAATTGTGAACAGTCCTGGTCTAAATCAGTTCCATGAAGCAACTCATCCCAATTAATTTGTTGTATTTCATTTATGAAATTTTGCTGTTCATGCTTTGGGATTCTACACATTGCTGTAGCAGCCAAAGGTTTAAAGCGCTTGTTATTTAATTTTCTATTCACCATTATAAAATTATGATCAGATATTCCAGTCAACATGTTGAAAGATTTATAGATTCTTTCTGGCCTGTTAGTAAAGGCTAAGTCGATCTGTGTGCTGGTGGAATTTGTGATTCTTGTAGGACCATTTATAATCTGACTCATATCCTTTTTATCCATCACCCTTTTTAATTTTTTCCTGACTTGGTTGGCCTGCCAATTTATATTTAGATCACCCATAATGATTACCTCTTTGGCAAAATTTAATTGTTTTAAAAATCTTTCCAACTTCTCATAAAAATCCACATTGGCTGACGGAGGTCTATAAATAACAATAGTAAAAGACATTTGCACTGACAAAGTTACATTTAGGCTTAGAAACTCCAATTCCAGTTCATTGGTGGAATTCCGATTCTAGAATGTGATGATGTCATATCTGATGTCATATGTCTATATACAATAATTCAAAGTACGGGCGTATTTTGCCCCGCTGGCGGAGCTCTTGTTTTGTCCTGTTGTTGATTTTCCTACAGTGGTGGTGTTATTAAAGAACAAGAGCTCCGCCAGCGGGGCAAAATACGCCCGTACTTTGAATTATTGTCTATAGAATTCTAGAATCGGAATTCCACCAATCAGATTGCAGCAACAGAACTTAAAGACACTACAAAGCTTTAATGTGTCAAAGCTCAGAGAAGCAGAGAATGTGGGTTGTTCTCGCTTTCAGCAGCAGAACATTTGAGAAGAGAGTTCAGATCTTTCATGAAGACAAAGCTTCAAAGACTTCAAAGGTTTGAAGTGTCCACAGACAGACGGACGGACAGACGGACAGACGGACAGACGGACAGACGGACAGACGGACGGACAGCGCCATACCATAATACGTCCCGTCTTACACAACGGGCGTATAAAAAGATAATTGAGGTAAGATTTAATAATGACATTTTTAATATTTTGCTTAACGTCACTACGTCAATTTTCAACTATTTTCAGCCATGGAGGAAACGGAAGTTGTCTCTGGTCACTGCGATCCCCTGGTGGAGCTTTCGGACACCATGTTCCAGTGGTATCGCAGCTATCAGAGCGCACAGGCCGCACCCAAGGGCCCCACACCCAAGGGCCCCAGCACGACACTCTGCCCGCTGGACAGCTCCCCCTACTGGATCATACATGTACTGGAGAGCACCGAGCGTCTGCCTGGAGCGGGGAGGCTGCAAAGGGCCAACATCAGCCCCCTAAAGACAGGTGAGGGCTACGACAGAGTGTAAACTATGATATTTTAATGTAGGGTGACCAGGTTTTCATCCATCCATCCATCCATCTTCTCCCGCTTAATCCGGCTGGGTCGCAGGGGCAGCTTGCTGCCCAATACTCATAGCACCTGACCCCCCCTATGAACCCCTCTGCAGGTGGTGAGCCCACAGGAGGGTGAACAACATGCCACAGGAGGGTGAACAACATGGTCCTTGATGTTAGTTCATAGGGGTGCGGGCATGTTTTAGGTTGATGGGGGAAACCGGAGTACCCGGAGGAAACCCATCCAGACACGGGGAGGAACATGCAAACTCCACACAGAAAGGCCCGGGTGACCCGGGGATCGAACCCGCAACCTTCTTGCTGTGAGGCCTGAGTGTTGCCACTCAGCCACCGTGCCGCCATGGAATTGGTGGAATTCCGATTCTAGAATTCTATATACAATAATTCAAAGTACGGGCGTATTTTGCCCCGCTGGCGGAGCTCTTGTTCCACCAATCAGATTGCAGCAACAGAACTTAAAGACACTACAAAGCTTTAATGTGTCAAAGCTCAAAGAAGCAGAGAATGTGGGTTGTTCTCGCTTTCAGCAGCAGAACATTTGAGAAGAGAGTTCAGATCTACGGCACGTAACATAAAAGGACAGAGATGAAAGATAAAAAGACAGAGATGGAAACGATCACAGTTAGCAAGAGCGACGGGCAGGTTTTCGCAAAGGGTCGGGCCGTGACCTTGACCTTTGACCCTGTGACCTTGAAATCAATAGGGAACATCCTTGACCCATGGGGTGTCCAGCCATGAAGTTTGACATTCCTAGGTGAGACGGGCCTATAAAAAGTGTGAAAAAACCTGAAGTCACATAAAATTGATACCACTGACCTACAGCATGGATCGATACAAAAATATACAATAAAATACACAAATACAGTATACCTTATATATATATTGGCGCATGCCCCACATGTTTTGCCTCTTCATGAAGACAAAGCTTCAAAGACTTCAAAGCTTTGAAGTGTCCACAGACGGACGGACGGACAGACGGACGGACAGACAGACGGACGGACAGCGCCATACCATAATACGTCCCGTTTTATCACGGGCGTATAAAAATGAAATGAACAAACACGTCTTATTTAAGAACATCCTTAAATGACATTATTTATTTATACTCACAGGGAATGCCGTCCATGAACTCAACGCAATGTAATAACACATGTACGCAACTTATACCCTACTGTGTGCACTACCGCACATGACCTACAGGGGCAACTTCCTGTTTTCAATTAAAGGGCCAGCAGCAGGCCAAACCAAAATATAATAGGCAAAACAGACAGGTCAGAACAGGGCCGAAGGAGGACATGCTTTTACTTTTACTTTTGACATGTAAGAAGCTCACACAATAACATGTAAGAGGTGTGAAACTCTTACGTATAAAGTCTAGCTATAACTAACTAATTGGCCAACTTCAAACCAACTGTATTTGCCAAAAGATAAAATAAATAAATAAAAATACATTCATATTAACATCAGACATTTAAAGAAATTTGTTACAAAATGTGTTGCATATAAATGAAAACGTTGGATAATACATTTTATTACACTGTATCTTGGGAAAAGTTGTGATAAGCCTTTGTTGTGAGCTATTTTATTCATTTATTCATTTATTTTTAGACTGAATTCATTTGAATGACATGATAATTTCATTCTTTTATTAATTTGTAGCCCATGAAAAGCCCAGTGCATCTGATTTAGGTCTAGGTCTTTTTCCTCTAGTCATTTGCAGTTTAGTTAAACCAAATTACTTACACTTTACCTACAAAATCAGATCAGAACGAGTGTCCAACACATCATAAGAATCTTGTTTTTTTCCTTTCCTGTCCAGACAAGTACATGGAGAAAAGTGTAGTCATGGTAACAGACGCATCTGGACTGGCTCTTGGATTCGGACTATTGCCCCAGAACTGGTACTGGGTCTGGTATGACGTGAGGTGTGTGTCCAACTTGGCTACTGAAATCATCTGCACGATTCTCAAAGTGCTGCAGAGGTGCACTGAAGCCCCCATGTGCGGTGGTCCGGCCCGCAGACCCGACAGACTAAAGACTACGGACAGGGTCGTTCACAGGTGAGACACACACGAACGGAATAAGAATAAACTCATTACCAAACTATTAACAGGCTCTTTCCATTCATTTACAGACTGTTTTCAAGCTTCGGCGACAGCCTGCAGGGCCCTCAGGGGCCTTTGCCCATTCCCGCCAGTGAACAATTCGACCCAAAGCTGAACCAGGAGTGGGCCCGAGGTCTGAGCGTGCGCTGGCCTCCTGTTTACTACTGCAACGCCTGTAAAACCAAGTCCTTTCCCACACGACTCAAGGCATGGTATGAACCCAGGGCTCTCATTTTGCTTTTTGTGAAGCTAGTGCGTAGTTTTTACAAATCCTGTGTCATACTCAGGGCCGTATTAAGCCAATGTGGTTCCCCTGGACATTATACCTCACCAAACTACAGCTCAGCAAATCAGCCAAAAATAACTCGCAGCATCCAACTATGGCCATATAATCTTGATTTGTTTAGTATTATCATTATTATTATTGTCGTTATTATGAAATTAGTGTTAATGACCAGGTATGTATGGCCATTTCACATTTTCAAGTAAATAACATTCACAAATCTTATGAAAAATACTTTTAAAGTTTGTGTCATGTGGCGCCCCCCCACTGGTTGTGAATGGCTGGTGCCCCTGTCGCCTTCCTGGCTGTCGGATGCAGGGACCTCCTCATTCACCACGTGACATCACAAGGTGGAACTGAGTGCTTTCTGTTTGAGTCTAAACTCAGCCTAAATATGCAGGATTTGTGTTAAACCAGGGCTCCTCCACCACTTGACTTGAGTGAATTTAAGACTTTTTAAAGACCTTTTTAAGACGACTTAAATGGAAATGAAGACCAACATCGCACCCATTATGCAGCGAAAAACACCAGATCCAATTCTAGCAATGACCATTACTCACTGCTTTAAATAGCAAAACATACTTTTATTATAAAATCTCATTCAGAGTTCATTTACAGTTGTATGTATTGCTTGGAAAATGGCCAAAAATCATTTATAACAAGACAAACTAAGCTTTTACATTGTCTAGTCTCACATTACACTGCAGCCCAGTGGAGTATACAAAAAAGGCTCATGAAATGTAAGACCTTTGTGAAAAAATAAGACTTGGACAACATAAATTTATGACTTTTTAAGGTCTTAATTTAGGAACATGAAATTTAAGACCTTTTTAAGACTTTTAAGACCCCACGACTGCCCTGTAAATGTGTGAATGAAGCAAAACACAACTCCAGCTTTGCTTTTGATATCTTATGGGAACAGCATTATAATATAGATCAGAAAACAGATTAATATGGACCAAGGTTATAAGGTAGTGTCAAAATCTGTTGCATCATCTTAAAAGTGCTCTATGAATACACTTTATTTACTTTACTTTGTCATATAGAAACACCAGCAGGTCAAAAGTTCACTCTTCTCCCCCACGGAAAAGTGACTTGCCACAGCCCAGACACAGAAGCGTTATCTTCCTCGTGAAATCCCAGCTATTTCCTCATATTGTTTGCTCGTGTTTTGTTCCCCTGCCCGACTCATATCGCTGCCCCCCTCCCCTGGCTGTTCCGTGTGCCCCCCTCAGCTCCGGGTGCGCTGCCGTGTACTTCTGCGAGGACGGGTGCGCCCCCGAGGAGGAGCACGAGGCCTGGTGCCACAGACTGGACCTGTACATGTTGAGAGAGGCCCGGCTGGCATGCACGCCGTTCAGCTATGCCACAGGTACACACACAGAGACATAAACACACACACACCTCCTGCTGAGAGCGCATGGGTTATTCAGGAGAGCGCTGTCCTCAGGGGCCATATGACGCAGTCCCCAGGGTCACCGAGGTGTGTTACTCCAACGACACACACGGGTCTGTGGAACTACTCAAGAAATTCACTCACAAAATTAAAGCTACGAATTCAATTGCATCCAAAAGCACACAGGGAAAAGAACTCACGATTCTGAATTCTGAATATTCATTGATTTGAATAGTTTTGGCTAGATTCACTTGAGCCCTTTTAGGTTTTTTGCCTCTTCCTGCACCTGCTTTTTTAGCTAGTGTGTTTTTTATTGTTATGTTATCTACGTGCAAAATAAATAAATAAATAGTTTTAAGTAGATGCACTTACTGAACATTAGGGTGGTAGAAAATTGTACTTGAAAGTGGAAATGTTTCCTTACCACATCGCCAATATTGCTCACACCTGTTTTGTGCAATACCTAAACCTGCAGAGATGTGCTCGCGATGTCTGTGTCCTCTCTCATGTTCAAGCCACATCTGCCCTTTCCAAATACTTTACTCACTGCAAAAAAGCTTAACATTCTTCACTTCTAAGGCAGGATTGCATACTTTACATCTAATTGTGCTCCCCAGGCCTTGAAAATCCATTTGCCGCAATAAAAAAAAAAGAAAACGCTTATAACTTTAGTATAGAACCTGATAGAGCCAAGAATCCAAATATATTTTGTACAGGTCCCCATGTCCTACTTGCACAGCAAAAATGGCATTGACATCTTTTGTAGTTTTCCCACAGTTTCACATTTTAAGTTTAGGCACAATGCCTGAAACGCATAAAAGCCATAGGATTATCCTGGCCACAGCGCTGTGTTTTCCAGTGAACTCAAGTCTGATATCATGTCATTTTGGCATGAGAGGCCTCCACACAGTGTAGTTTTAAGATATAAACACTTAAATCTAACACAAAATGACTTAAAAGTTATGAAATTATCTTGCTGCATGGACAGGTAATTTTATTTGACAAGTTATCTTAAAATAAACTACCTCTAGACTAGAATGAAGCATCTCAGAACTATTAAGTAGATAATAAATATGAAAACAAGAATAACCTGATCTTGGCCAGATCAGAGACATTTGCAGTGCAGTGACATCACAATGGGGGTGTTCTACTTGTATTTCTACTGGCGCAATGTTCAGCAGTTACCACAGAGACACAAAGCACACATTAACAAACACAGATAAAAAGATTGCCTTAAAATAAAGCTTGGATTAAGATTTAACTTGAGTAACCGAGCTTCAGACAGACTTTCAGATAGAAAAGTTAGAAAAGTTAGAAAATCTAAAATAAAATATATATAAATGTTATGAAACAAGTTTGTAGAAAACAGTCCATGGAGCTGTTTATGTAAGTGTCTTTTAAACTCTTGTTCTCCTCTTGGACCTGTGCAGAGGTGGCGTCCAGAGACTTCAGTCTGGAGGGGTTCTTGTCGGACCGTGGGCTGGTCAGAGGCTACTGGCTTCACTGGAGCATGATGCTGCGCCTCCCGCAGATCATTACAGCCGAGGAGGAGGAGGGGGCCGGAAAACAACAGGACTGGATACAAAGTGGGAACCTAGGATCAAAGTCCCGGTCTAGGGTCCTCTAATTTGCCTTGTTATGGCTTTGCAGAGATAGTTTGACACATTAAGACAGATGAGTTCAATACCCTGCTGCAAAGTCAAGGCCAAGTACCATCATTTCCTTCACAAACCACAAAATATCTTGTTTTACTCTGCATAAAAACTGACTAACTGTAGTTTAGATCTACTGAAACATGTTCTGAAATATGATTATCATTTTCTCAATCCTTCTGGACATGTTTGAAATGAGAACTTTGAACAGACCCTTCAGATAATAAGAATATAAAAATGTCACCCCTATCTGCATGAACTGGTTATCTGTCTAATTGTTTTACCTTGTCCAGGTCATAGGGAAGCGTACGGACCGCTAAAGGAAGAAGAAGCCATTTTAATGTCAACTACCAGTTTAAAAAGCCTCAAGAAACCATTAGGTAAAATATTTCTACAGTTCCCCACGTAAAAATAATACAAGAACGTGCATAAACCTTTGCTTTTTGCAGATTCCTGGTGTATGTACTTCACACGGAGAGGGCTCAGTTTATCCTCTGTGGTCGCTCCTCTGCTCAGCTCTGCCCTCTCTGTTTACTACATCATCACTTCTCTGGTACCAAAACAGTGTAAGGACTCAAAACTAGCTCTAAATATATGTAGTTTTTAGTTTAACGTGACCCATCTTAGTTCCAGAATTGAGTTTTTCGTCGAAGAGGTCCCTGAAGATTCACCTCGTCGAGTCGTACAGGGAGCTGCACACCTTGGCCACTCTCTGGGTATGTTAATTATTCATGTTTACGACGTTTTTTACGGGCCAGTAGGTAAAAGAGCTACCGTTTGACCCTTGACCCTTGCTTCCTGCGCTTTGCCGAGAAGGAAGTGGCCGCGCTCCTGCCGCACGTCGCCTTTGACCTGGTGTTTGTGTGCCAACATCTCCCGTCATGGTTCCACAACCTGAAGCTCTACATGCACAAAACGGTGAGAAAACAGGACGCGTCGACTGAAATGCGCTGTTTTTTCTGGGGTTTTATTGTGTTTTATGTTGCAAATTAACACAATGTCCAAATTAATCCTCAACAACCAATACGTATTTGTCTCTTGTATCTTATTCTGTCCATTAGTCTTGTCACGCTAACAAAATGTCTCAAGTTTAGACTTTTAGATAAACTTTATAGATCCACAAGTGAAATTATTTGTACACAATAGCTCACACACATTAAATATTGAAAATAGAGGCTGAAATCTGTTTTTTTTTTTGTTTGACACTAAAACGGAATAATGAAATAACAAACTGCTTTCCCATTTTATTATTTTTCGTTCTTAAGAGCGAATGGTGCACGGACCAGTGTTATGAGCACATTTAGTTTAATCTTTGGTTATTCATGGATTTCTTCCTGTTACACGTGACATTTTGAGGACTTCCATTCATCCAAAAGACATAATATTTAGTTTTACATCCTACATTTCTCTGGCAACGGTCTTAATTTTCCACAATTCTGAAAACTTGGAGAGCAGGTTTGCAAAAGGATGGAAAATCAGTTATATTCTTAATTAAAATTCAACAGAAAGAATGGCACACAGACCAATATTTCTTAATACAACATCCTTATTTTTAATTTTAATTTAATTTTAATACAATCTTCTAATAGAACCCAGCCAAAAACCTAAAATTTTCTAAGTTTTTTACCTTCTCTGGTCTGTTTCCTGTGCATCTGATCGACGTTTTGCTGTTTTAGGCTGAAGAAGGCGGCATCACCATAGCGACGGAGCGGCCGCAGAAGAGCGGCGGGAGGACGGTCGGGGTCAGGGTTCACCGCGGGGAGTACGAGTCTCTGCAGGACGACGGGCCTGACCTCATCATCGGTGCGAGCTCGGGCTAAAAACACTGAGCGGAAGCAGGATTTCCTCTTTCCAGCAAGCATTTTATTGTGAGACCTTTAGCGTTAATCGTTTCCTCATTGTTTGTGTTTGTGTGTGGGTTCATTGACAGGATTCAGGCCGAGTTTTGTGAGAAATGCTTCGATGTGGAGACGTATTCTGCCCAAAATTAAGGTACAAATAAAGGTCACGTTCCTTAAGGGTTCAGTATTACGCAAAACTGACTCTTGTGAGTGTTATGCCCTGTTAAAATGTTGTTACCTCCTCAAAAACATGTGAATTGTGTTTTGTTTCATTCACACAAGTCTGAGTAACCCTTTATTATTCGTTTGTCTATATTTCCAAAGCTCCAAATGCTCCATTCCACCTTGTGATGTCACGCGGTGCTAGTTTTCAAGTTAAAAGCTACAGATTTACCTTTTATTCAAATGGAAACTCAGCCTAAATATGCAGAATTAAACGTGTGTGAATGAAACAAAACACAACTCCAGGTCTTTATAACATCATTATAACAAGATGAGAAAAAAGCATAATATCGACTTTTTAAATTGAATTACTCCCTTCTCATCTGTATTACATTTTTTATGACACAATAACTGAAGATTTTTAGCTTTTTTTTAGGTTTACACTGTAGTGAATTTGTCAGTTACAACATTTCAGTGGTTCTTAGAAACAGGCGAGCTGATAAATCGCAGTTTAGATAATCTGTAAACTGTAAACTGTCCCAAATGTTTCTTTTGGCAGTAACAATAAGGTGACTCATATTGGTGCATTTCTGAGACTAAAATGGGATGATGTCACACTCCCAGATGGGCTGAGTTTTCTCTGTGGATTACGCTGCATTTTTGACATGAAATATCTAAAACGTATAGTCATAGAAATCTGTAATAAATATGATTGGCCTAAAGCAGATCTGGGCACTGTTCAGCTCCCGGGCCACATACACATGTGTTTTTTACACATTTGGAATTACAAAATAAACATATTTTATCATTTTACCTCATGCATGGACTAAAGCTGCTTTGCTTTTATTTTAGAGATGTTTTTTAATTACATTTTTGTTCGGCAGCCTCACTTTTCCATTGCTTTGTCATAACATAAGCTCTTACCATTCTTACCAACTTGTCAAAACTATTTGCTGCTGTTTATAAAGAAATACAGTTAATATTATGCAGAATTGAGTTAAGCGTTTTGTCCCGGCCTTTTGTAATATTTTCTGTTTCTCATGTGGCCCTATGGAAAGAAATAAAGAATGTTATAATATCTAAAACACAGCGACATATGGCGACATCTCACGTCCTATATACAAATACACTGTTTATTTGTGTGATCTGGAATGTGTTTCTCCCACCTTTTGTTAACGTTTTGTACCAGACTGATACTAGCATCGAATATCAGCACCAATACAGAACAATTAGCTCTAGATCTTTAAATCCTTAAATAATTTCCCTTTTGTATTAAATAATTTTGCTTGTGGATCAATAAAGTTTGTCTAAATCTAAGTCTAAATCATGTAGATGTTATGAGACTATTTTCTTGTCATAGTTGGCCCAGAAAATTATGGATATTTATCTTTACACAAATTTGTTCTGTAGTTACTTGAGGGATAAACAAGTAACAGCTACATAGCACATTTGGATCAGTTCTTATGCTTATCTTATTTTAGTTTTAATCAAATAAATGCAGTTTTCAGTCGCTCAGTATATATGAATCAGTCAATATCGGGTATTGGCAGATGCTTAAATACGCAGCATCATCATCTGTAAGTGAAAAGGCTGAATCGGTGCATCCAAAATAATAAAATGGAGCGTATTTTTAAGCAGTCGTCTCAGCTCAGTCCTGAGTCTCTTATCCCTGTTGTGTTGTGTGCAGTGTGTGGGCGTGCCGGCGTACTTCTGTGAGATCAGCGAGTACAGATGTGCCAACAGCGAGGAGGTGGTGCGCGCTGCCGTCGGAGGAGCTGTGTCCGAGCCCATCCTCAACCCTTTCCACTGCCCCCTGCGCATCACAGGAGGAGACAACCACCTGCCCAAGTGAGAGACGCTCACAACAGCTCACCAAATCTGCGAAAAAAGGGATGACAGGCTGTAAATGTTTGTCTTTTACAGGGCTTATATTACATGAAATTGACTCTTGTGAGCATTAAGACGTGTTATAATGTTGTGACCTTCTCAAAAACAGACCAGGAGTTGTGTTTTGTTTCATTCACACGTTTGAGTAACACTTTATTATTAGTCTGTCTACATCTCCAAAGCTAAAAATGCTCTCCTCCACGTCATGAAAATTTCCACTTTATGGAAATTCCTGGGCTGAAATTATCCAAATGATTCTAGTGAAGGTGTATGGAGTTTACAAACACAGTGGAGCACTTCCTGTTTTACCAGTTGACATCACGAGGTGGAACAGTGTGTTTTGGGAAAGAAGTCAATATAAATATGCAGGATCTGTTTGCTAAAAGTGCGATAATGAAACAAAACACAACTAAGTATCAGCAAACAATGTAATGTGGGCCCTTTAAATTATGATTGAAAAGACAATTGTAATCCTTAAATCACACTCATTCTGAAATTATCATTAATCAGCTTCATTAAAAAGGATTTATAAACCATTTATATTCCTATTTATATACCAGAGGTGCTCCTAAGTTGCTTAATTTTCCGTCCGGCTCCTTTTCTCTATGAAGATGTTGTTGCTTTGTCTCGAATGTTCAAGAATATGACATTAAACGTGTCTGTCTTAGTTTTATGATATTTCTTGGGACATTTCAGATAAAACAACATCTAAATGGAGAAAAGACCGTTTCAGACTCTCCATCTAAAAACAGCTGAATGTGGGAAAAGTATAAAACTGGTTAAATGTTCTTATTACTTGCTGTGCTTTGCGGATGTGTGTGTACTTCCTCTTCAACTGTTTATTTCTGTACTTCATATATTTGCATAATATTTTGTTTTTACATATTCACAGGACTTGTTGTTGTCTTTTAGGTACAACAATGCCTTCATCTTCCACCTCATCCATACCAAGGAGGAAGTCGAGCAAGAAGCTCTACCTGCAGTGAAGAGAAAGTAGAAATAAAAGTTTAAAATGGTTCTGCTTTATCATAGTGTGTATTGTTTTTTTAGAGAATTTCAAATGTCAGGACCAGAGCAACAGATAAATGCATGATAGATATGGTAAGGTAAGGTTTATTTATATAGCACTTTACACAGACACATGTCCCCAAAGTGCTTTACACAGCATTTTTTTACAGAGCATTCTTCATTCACTCCATACCCGGTGGTGGTAAGCTACTGTTATAGCCACAGTTGCCCTGGGGCAGACTGACGGAGGCGCGGCTGCCAAGCCAAGCGGCGCCAACGGTCCCTCCGACCACCACCAACACTCACTCACACAACTTTCACACCTACAGTGCATGTTTTGGGTTGATGGGGGAAACCGGAGTGCCCGGAGGAAACCCATCCAGACACGGGAAGAACATGCAAACTCCACACAGAAAGGCCCGGGCGACCCGGGGATCGAACCCGCAACCTTCTTGCTGTGAGGCATGAGTGCTAGCCACTCAGCCACCGTGCCGCCAAATAGATATGTTTTACTTCATACTTTCAATCAATCAATCAATCAAAGTTTATTTATAGAGCACTTTTCATACAAAAAAATGCAACACAAAGCGCTTTACAGTGATTAAAAAAGAACTTTGGAGCATTTCAGACCAAGTAAAACCTCCATGGAGATAAGCAGGTGCAGTGTGAGCAGAAAAGTCACATAGTGCAGCTTTATGACAGGTGGTT
Organism: Odontamblyopus lacepedii; assembly: GCA_034769755.1. Lineage (NCBI taxonomy): Eukaryota > Metazoa > Chordata > Actinopteri > Gobiiformes > Gobiidae > Odontamblyopus > Odontamblyopus lacepedii. Next base: position 26,129,585 of record CM068363.1, read on the forward strand.
TCTTTACTGGAGTTTGTACTGCTCCCTGTACTGTACTGTTTGATAAATACTACTTTAAAAACCTGCTATAAGACGCGCTAACACAGTAACACCTATAGGTAGAGGTGGAAATACTCACTGTCAGTCTTTCCCCGTAGTATCTTACCTTTGAAGTAGAACCTGTTTCAAAATGTATTTCACCTGTTTACTACCACAGGGATCACCGGTGACGACACTATTTCTTATGAATATAAGTAACTCCTCGCTACTTTGTGCAATTTTAATCCTTCAAACTGTCCCTGAAAGCTGTGAAACGGGGCATGAAACTGGGCTTGAAACAGGACTTAAAACGAGGCTTGAAAGTTGAAGAAAATGCAATTCCCTTTTGGCCTTTTCTTCTTATAACACACGTTTTTAGTATTTTATTACATAAGAATGGTAAATACTCGACAGCTCTACTGGGTGGAAATTATTTACACATAGGACATTCTTTGACACAATTATTGACAAAAATAGACGATTCAATTCAATCTTTATTAAGAACACATAATATCTGGTTCATAGTAAGCAAGAATAATCATAAATTAAAGCCGCAAGCGGCATCGAACGGCCCTCGCGGGCCGCGCGTCGCACTCGGCCGACCCGACGCTCCCCCGGGTGGCGCTGATGAGCCTCTTGTCTCTGTGTGTTAGTGGCTTTGGACTGAACTTGCCAGCAAACACATAAAGTCCACACACACTGGAGATGCTGATGTGTTAACATTGACGAATATGGGCACTTTGGGACATCGCCATGGCAACACCGTGCAAAATACAACTTTGGCCCCTCGGACTTTTTTGTTCGGACTGACCTGAAGAATCACTGTGCCAAATTTCACGTTCTTGAATGAAACTAATAAGACGCTATATCACTTTGAAAAGTAAGAAATTGTTGAAATTTTCCCATAAGGATAACATGGAGGTGAAATATACCATATGGTTGTCATTGACTTTTTTGATCGGGATGACATGAAGAGTCATTGTGCCAAATTTGAGAATATTCTGTGAAAGTAAAATATTTTTCATGAATGGGAATTTATCTGATATTTCCCATTAGGATAACATTGGAGCTTCCGCGCATCACCATGGCAACACGGTTAAAAATACCATATGGTTTACATTGGCTTTTTTGATTGAGATGGCCCAAAGTAATTTTGTACAAAATTTGGTACATTTTCTAAAAACTAAAATTTTGACCATCCATGCAAAATTTAATTCTGTCCTGCAGGGGGCGCTATCACACCATTTTTGCTCGTGTCACAATTAATCAGCTTTGGCAAGAAAGTTTTACAAGTGATTCAAATTTGAGCCCAATCGGACTTTGTATGGCCGAACGGGAGCAAATTTTGACATTAGAAAATTGCCAAAAATCTGAACAAATTTGCAGGTTCGCGTGAAACCGTGACAGTTATTTTAAAAATTCAGCTATCGTTTGATGCCCCACTTCTCTAGTTGATGTACGCCGATTTTGACCCCTGTGGGTGAAGCGCCTTCAGAGGAGTTCGTTCAAATGCGACGCGTGAGCGAAAATGCTGACTCCGAACTTTTTTATTTCAATCCAAGATGGCCGCCTTCTGGTTTGTCAGAGCGTGGCCATAATAATATTTTTTTCTGTTTTCACATGAGGAATGTCTGTACCGAATTTCGTGACTGTACGACAAACTTTATGTCGGGACATCTCCCATAGGCGCAATGTATTTTGACTTTTGCAGGTGGCTGTCGCGCCACTTTTATACCCATACATGCAATATATATTTTATCAAATTTTTCGCCACTTCTGAATTTTGGGCAAAATTTGGTGAGTTTTTGAGCATGTTCAGGGGTCAAATTAGAGCTCAAGAGCAGAAGAAAAGAATAAACAAATTAAAGCCGCGAAGCGGCATCGAACGGACCCTCGGCCCAGATCGCACTCGGCCGACCCGACGCTCCCCCGGGTGGTGCTGACGCTCCCCCGGGTGGCGCTGATGAGCCTCTTGTCTCTGTGTGTTTGTGGCTTTGGGCTGAACTTGCCACCAAACACACAAAGTCCACAGACACTGGAAATGCTGATGTGCCAACATAGACAAACATGGGCACTTTGGGACATCGCCATGGCAACACCGTGCAAAATACAACTTTGGCCCCCCGGACTTTTTTGTTCGGACTGACCTGAAGAATTATTGTGCCAAATTTCACGTTCTTGAATGAAACTAATAAGACGTTATATCACTTTGAAAAGTAAGAAATTGTTGAAATTTTCCCATAAGGATAACATGGAGGCTTTGGCGCATCGCCATGGCAACCCTGTGAAATATACCATATGGTTGTCATTGACTTTTTTGATCGGGATGACATGAAGAGTCATTGTGCCAAATTTGAGAATATTCTGTGAAAGTAAAATATTTTTCATGAATGGGAATTTATCTGATATTTCACATTAGGATAACATTGGAGCTTCCGCGCATCACCATGGCAACACGGTTAAAAATACCATATGGTTTACATTGGCTTTTTTGATTGAGATGACCTAAAGTAATTTTGGGGCAAATTTGGTACAGTTTCGAAAAACTAAAATTTGGCCCTCCATGCAAAATTTTGTGGTGTTCTGTAGGGGGCGCTATCACACCATTTTCGCTCGTGTCACAATTAGTGGGCTTTGGCACAAAAGTTTTACAAGTGATTAAAATTTGAGTTGAATCGACTTTGTATGGCGAACGGGAGCAAATTTTGACGTTAGAAAATTGCCAAAAATCTGAACAAATTTTGCAGCCGCGCTGTAAACCGTGACAGTTATTTTAAAAATTCAGCTATCGTTGATGCCCGACTTCTCTAGTTGATGTACGACGATTTTGACCCCTGTGGGTGAAGCGCCTTCAGAGGAGTTCGCTCAAATGCGACGTGAGCGAAATGCTGACTCAGCAACTTTTATTTCAATCCAAGATGGCCGCCTTCTGGTTTGTCAGGGGCGTGGCCATAATAATATTTTTTCTGTTTTCACATGAAGAATGTCTGTACCGAATTTCGTGACTGTACGACAAACTTTACGCCAGGACGTCTCCCATAGGCGCAATGTATTTTGATTTTTGCAGGTGGCGCTTGTCGCCACCACTTTTATGCCCACATATGCAACATATATATTTTATCAAATTTTCGCCACTTCTGAATTTTGGGCAAAATTTGGTGAGTTTTTGAGCGTGTTCAGGGGTCAAATTAGAGCTCAAAGAGCAGAAGAAAAAGAATAATAAACAAATAAAAATAATAATTAAAGCCATAGCGGCATCGAGCACCCTCGCTGGCAGATCGCACTCGGCCGACCCGACGCGTTCCCCGGGTGGCGCTGATGAGCCTCTTGTCTCCGTGTGTTTGTGGCTTTGGGCTGAACTTGCCACCAAACACATAAAGTCCACAGACACTGGAAATGCTGATGTGACAACATAGACAAACATGGGCATTTTGGGACATCGCCATGGCAACACCGTGCAAAATACAACTTTGGCCCCCCAGACTTTTTTGTTCGGACTGACCTGAAAAATCACTGTGCCAAATTTCACGTTCTTCAATAAAACTATGAAGCCGTTATATCACTTGGAAATGTAAGAAATTGTTGAAATTTTCCCATAAGGATAACATGGAGGCTTTGGCGCATCGCCATGGCAACTCCAGTGAAATATAGCATATGGTTGTCATTGACTTTTTGATCGGGATGACATGAAGAGTCATTGAGCCAAATATGAGAATATTCTGTGAAAGTAAAATATTTGTCATGAATGGGAATTTATCTAATCTTTCCCTTTAGGATAACATTGAGCTTTCGCGCATCACCATAAAGCAACACGGTTAAAAATACGATATAGTTTACATTGGCTTTTTGATTGAGATGACCTAAAGTAATTTTGGGGCAAATTTGGTACATTTTTCTAAAAACTAAAATTTTGACCGTCCATGCAAAATTTTATTGTGTCCTGCAGGGGGCGCTATAACACCATTTTTGCTCGTGTCACAATTAGTCGGCTTTGGCACAAAAGTTTTACAAGTGATTCAAATTTGAGCCAAATCGGACTTTTTATGGCCGAACGGGAGCAAATTTTGACGTTAGAAAATTGCCAAAAATCTGAACAAATTTTGCAGCTTCACCGCGCGTAAACCGTGACAGTTATTTTAAAAATTCAGCTATCGTTTGATGCCCCACTTCTCTAGTTGATGGACGCCGATTTTGACCCCTGTGGGTGAAGCGCCTTCAGAGGAGTTCGTTCAAATGTGACGTGAGCGAAAATGCTGACTCAGCAACTTTTTTATTTCAATCCAAGATGGCTGCCTTCTGGTTTGTCAGGGGGCGTGGCCATAATAATATTTTTTTTCTGTCTTGACATGAGGAATGTCTGTACCGAATTTCGTGACTGTACGACAAACTTTACGTGGGGACATCTCCCATAGGCGCAATGTATTTTGACTTTTGCAGGTGGCGCTGTCGCGCCACTTTTTTATACCCATACATGCAATATATATTTTATCAAATTTTTCGCCACTTATTAATTTTGGTCAAAATTTGGTGAGTTTTTGAGCGTGTTCAGGGGGTCAAATTAGAGCTCAAAGAGCAGAAGAAAAAGAATAATTAAAGCCATAGCGGCATCGAGCGACCCTCGCGGGCGCAAGCATCGCACTTTCGGCCGACTCCGAGCGCTCCCCTGGGTGCCGCTGACGCTCCCGGTGGCGCTGATGAGCCTCTTGTCTCTGTGTGTTTGTGGCTTTGGGCTGAACTTGCCACCAAACACATAAAGTCCACACACACTGGAGATGCTGATGTGTTAACATTGACGAACATGGGAACTTTGGGACATCACCATGGCAACACCGTGCAAAATACAACTTTGGCCCATCGGACTTTTTTGTTCGGACTGACCTGAAGAATCACTGTGCCAAATTTCACATTCTTGAATGAAACTAATAAGACGTTATATCACTTTGAAAAGTAAGAAATTGTTGAAATTTTCCCATAAGGATAACATGGAGGCTTTGGCGCATCGCCATGGCAACCCAATGAAATATACAATATGGTTGTCATTGACTTTTTTGATTGGGATGACATGAAGAGTCATTGTGCCAAATTTGAGAATATTCTGTGAAAGTAAAATATTTTTCATGAATGGGAATTTATCTGATATTTCCTATTAGGATAACATTGGAGCTTTCGTGCATCACCATGGCAACACGGTTAAAAATACCATATGGTTTACATTGGCTTTTTTGATTGAGATGGCCCAAAGTAATTTTGTACAAAATTTGGTACATTTTCTAAAAACTAAAATTTTGACTGTCCATGCAAAATTTAATTCTGTCCTGCAGGGGGCGCTATCTTACCATTTTTGCTCGTGTCACAATTAGTCGGCTTTGGCACGAAAGTTTTACAAGTGATTAAAATTTGAGCCCAATCGGACTTTGTATGGCCGAACGGGAGCAAATTTTGACGTTAGAAAATTGCCAAAAATCTGAACAAATTTTGCAGCTTCGCCGCGCGTAAACCGGGACAGTTATTTTTAAAATTCAGCTATCGTTTGATGCCCCACTTCTCTAGTTGATGTACGCCGATTTTGACCCCTGTGGGTGAAGCGCCTTCAGAGGAGTTCGATCAAATGCCACGTGAGCGAAAATGCTGACTCAGCAACTTTTTTATTTCAATCCCAGATGGCTGCCTTCTGGTTTGTCAGGGGGCGTGGCCATAATAATATTTTTTTTCTGTCTTGACATGAGGAATGTCTGTACCAAATTTCGTGACTGTACGACAAACTTTACGTCGGGACATCTCCCATAGGCGCAATGTATTTTGACTTTTGCAGGTGGCGCTGTCGCGCCACTTTTTTATGCCCACATATGCAACATATATTTTATCAAATTTTTCACACTTCTGAATTTTGGGCAAAATTTTGTGAGTTTTGAGCGTGTTCAGGGGTCAAATTAGAGCTCAAAGAGCAGAAGAAAAAAGAATAATAATAAATAAAAATAATAATAATTTTAGCAAAAACAATATATCCTTTTACATAGGAAAGACATATTATACATTTTGAAAGCTCGAGCTTCCCACGTCACCAATGGGGTCATTGAGTGAACGACGGCGCTCACGCGCCGTCATTCACTATCTCGCCGGGGTCCGCCATTGACCCCATTGATTTCCATTCATTTTGGCAGCTGTAAATATGGCCCATGCCTTCGGCATGGGGCTTAGATACAGCTTGATGTCAGGAGTGTGTTTTGGGGACAGGAGGGGCGCCAGCTAGCTTTTTGTCAACATTGAGTGAATGGGCCGCCATTCACTCAATGTTGGCGATGACTTTTGTTAGCAAGAACAAATATGCATGTCCCATGCCTTCGGCATGGTTGCTGCTAGGATACTGCTGTTCACGGTGAGAGCGAGGGAGTTCAGCGTCAGCGCTGAACTTCGTAAGATAAGTTAGCACGATGATGCCTGGGCTTCGCCCAGGCATCATCAGGTAATAGGCCCCACGCCCTGTAGGGGCTCGAGCCTAATAAACAAATAAAAATAATAATAATTTTAGCAAAAAACAATATATCCTTTTACATAGGAAACACATATTATACATTTTTGAAAGCTCTTTAGCTTCCCCACGTGACGTGGGGTCATTGGTGAATACAGAATGACGCTTACGCTCGTCATTCACCATCTCGTCGAGTCTCTCATTGACCCTCATTGATTTCCATTCATTTTAGCAGCTGTAAATATGGCCCATGCCTTGGCATGGGGGGCTTAGATACAGCTTAATGTCAGGAGTGTGTTTTAGGGGAGAGGAGCGCTTAGCGCTACTTTTTGTCAACATTGAGTGAAAGCTTCGCCCATTCACTCAATGTTGACGGCATGACTTGTTAGCAAGAACAAATATGGATGTCCCATGCCTTCGGCATGGGTTGCTAGGATACTGCTGTTCACGGTGAGAGCGAGGAGGGGACGGTTCAGCGCCGCGCTGAACTTCGTGAAGCAGTTAGCAACGATGATGCCTGGGCCGCCCAGGCATCATCGCTTGAGTACTAGGCCCTACGCCCTGTAGGGCTCGGGCCTAATTAAAGCCATAGCGGCATCGAACGGCCCCTCGCCGCGCGTATCGCATTCGGCCGACCTGACGCGCTCCCGGTGGCGCTGACGCTCCCCCGGGTGGCGCTGATGAGCCTCTTGTCTCTGTGTGTTTGTGGCTTTGGGCTGAATTTCTCACTAAACACATAATGTCCACACACACTGGAGATACTGATGTGTTAACATTGACGAACATGGGAACTTTGGGACATCGCCATGGCAACACCGTGCAAAATACAACTTTGGCCCCTCGGACTTTTTTGTTTGGACTGACCTGAAGAATCACTGTGCTAAATTTCACATTCTTGAATCAAACTAATAAGACGCTATATCACTTTGAAAAGTAAGAAATTGTTTAAATTTTCCCATAAGGATAACATGGAGGGTTTGGCGCATCGCCATGGCAACCCAGTGAAATATACCATATGGTTGTCATTGACTTTTTTGATCGGGATGACATGAAGAGTCATTGAGCCAAATATGAGAATATTCTGTGAAAGTAAAATATTTTTCATGAATGGGAATTTATCTCATCTTTCCCATTAGGATAACATTGGAGCTTTCGCGCATCACCATGGCAACACGGTTAAAAATACGATATGGTTTACATTGGCTTTTTTGATTGAGATGACCTAAAGTAATTTTGGGGCAAATTTGGTACATTTTCGAAAAACTAAAATTTGGCCCTCCATGCAAAATTTTATTGTGTCCTGCAGGGGGCGCTATCACACCATTTTTGCTCGTGTCACAATTAGTGGGCTTTGGCACGAAAGTTTTACAAGTGATTAAAATTTGAGGCCAATCGGACTTTGTATGGCCGAACGGGAGCAAATTTTGACGTTAGAAAATTGCCAAAAATCTGAACAAATTTTGCGGCTTCGCTGCGCGTAAACCGTGACAGTTATTTTAAAAATTCAGCTATCGTTTGATGCCCCACTTCTCTAGTTGATGTACGCCGATTTTGACCCCTGTGGGTGAAGCGCCTTCAGAGGAGTTCGTTCAAATGCGGCGTGAGCGAAAATGCTGACTCGGCAACTTTTTTATTTCAATCCAAGATGGCCGCCTTCTGGTTCGTCAGGGGGCGTGGCCATAATAATATTTTTTTTCTGTCTTGACATGAGGAATGTCTGTACCGAATTTCGTGACTGTACGACAAACTTTACGCCGGACGCCTCCCATAGGCAATGTATTTTGACTTTTGCAGGTAGCTTGTCGCGCCACTTTTTTATACCCATACATGCAATATATATTTTATCAAATTTTTCGGCACTTCTGAATTTTGGGCAAAATTTGGTGAGTTTTTGAGCGTGTTCAGGGGGTCAAATTAGAGCTCAAAGAGCAGAAGAAAAAAGAATAAATAAAAATAAACAAACAAATAAAAATAATAATAATTTTAGCAAAAAAACAATATATCCTTTTACATAGGAAAGACATATTATACATTTTTTGAAAGCTCTCGAGCTTCCCCACGTCACCGTGGGGAAATCATTGAGTGAATGACGGTGCTTACGCGCCCGTCATTCACCATCTCGTCGGGGTCCGCCATTGACCCCCCATTGATTTCCATTCATTTTGGCAGCTGTAAATATGGCCCATGCCTTCGGCATGGGGGCTTGGATACAGCTTGATGTCAGGAGTGTGTTTTGGGGACAGGAGGCGCCCGCTACTTTTTGTCAACATTGAGTGAATGGGCTTCGCCCATTCACTCAATGTTGACGATGACTTTTGTTAGCAAGAACAAATATGTATGTCCCATGCCTTCGGCATGGGTTGCTAGGATACTGCTGTTCACGGAGAGAGCGAGTGAAGCGGTTCAGCGCTCGCTGAACTTGAAAACAGTGCACGATGATGCCTGGGCTTCGCCCAGGCATCATCGTTGCGAAAGCAATAGGCCCTACGCCCTGTAGGGGCTCGGGCCTAAAAAAGAAAAACAGACAAAAAAGACCAGGTTTTTCAATAAAGCTGTTATTATAGGGTTAAGAGGGTTAAACAGTAAAAAGTAAAGTATTTCACGTATATTTGGAGATCTTAAATGACTCCAAATGTATTAATTTTGATTTAAAAAATTGTGCACAATCAAATCAATCACTTTTTTCTAGCGGATGTTATTTTCGTTTGTGCAAGCTATGAATATGAATGTAGTAAAGTAGAAAGTACAGACACGTGCTCTCAAATGTAGTACAGATACATCAAATTTATACTTTTGCTTCGTTATGGACCTGGAAATACTTTGTTCTCACTGCTGCCTCAAACTGCAGTAGGTCTAGGGTTAATACAGCCTAGACCTACTGCAGTTTGTTGCTGTGTTTCAATAGTAGATAATTTCACATCCTGTTTGCACTCTAACCACTGTCCATTATGTCATTATAACAGAGCGTGCTTGTACATCCATTAAATCTTCAGTCCATGTCAGTTCCTAATGCGAGAGGCCTGTTGCTGCTCTCCTGCTCCTGCTTGGTATTCCTCAGGGAGAAGAGGGAGAAGTGCCCCTCCACCACCAGCCCCGTCCTGCCAAGAGGAGCGCGCCCTTCAAACACTTCCTGACATCTGGCCACAAGAGCCCTCACTGGAGGCTAAATGCTCGTAATAGAAGGGCTGGGTCACCTCCTGCCCCGAGCTCCGGGCTCATGTACAATGTGAAAAAGCCACAGATAAGCAGCAGGCTTTTTGGTTAAGTATTTCACAGTCACTTCCCCTAATGTAGAACAGTGTTGCATTTTGTAATTTGTGCATTTCCTGAGGCAGAGATACATGTGCAGATAGACAGACTTTAACTGGGCTGTTCAATTGAACCTGAAGTAACCCTATAACCCAGTAAAACTCAATAACCCTGTAACCATGACCCAGGCCTGTTTATTTTTGCCTCCGCAGGGTTGAGTCTTGTGGGTTATTTTGCACGCTTTTATTTTAGACACAGGCCTACTTTGAAGTTCCTCATTCTCCCGCCCCCGGTCCTGTTCACGGGTTTCACAGGTGTTTTCTGAGGTGGGCTGTAGTGGTCAGACCGTAGAGGCTCCTCTGAGGACAGAGCAGAGTCCAGTCTGTTCACGCACAGCTCAGCAGAGGTTGTTATTCAAAGCTTCACAATTCAAACGTAACACAATTGGCCCCGGGCTCTGTGGACGACAGCTCTGCCCGCAGCTCTGACCAAAGGCACAACAGAAGGCGCGTGCGTGTGTGCGTGCGTGCGTGCATCTTAAACAGCTCACGTGACACAGGCTCTCGTGCTCTGACCTGGGGTATATTGGGCCTGTGGTCAGGACCGAGCTCTGCAGCCAGGACTGAGTGCACTTCAGACCGGAGGGTCATTCTCCAAAGAGTCCGCGGCTTTAAGCGCTTGAGCCGCACAGAGACCGACAGACACGGCGGAAGTCCAGTCACACCACTTCACAATACAAGTCTGGAACAACACGTGTGCGCCATTATTATGTAAGGCAGTGCTTCACTCCATTATATAACCTTAAGAATCTTATATTTCATGCTTAATTGAAATGTGAAACCATAAACTGTATACAGACAGTCGATGCATAATGTAGGCTATAGCTGTTTATTCTACTGTTTATTCCTGTCCTATATAAAAATAAAAACTTCACAGGAAAACCATCGCTCTGTATATTTCAGATAACCCTAAATGAAAGACATTGTGCTCTAACAGCCCATGGCCTTATTAATCATAGATAATCAGCCAAACTGAGGTATGGAAATGAAGTTCATTTGTAACAAACACAAAATGTTTAACTTCATATTTGCTGCTAAAAGAATGGACAACTTGTGCTAATGAACATGTTTTAATGAAAAAGATGAAGATGAACATCTCACATGAGAGAGATAGGCCCATGTTCATAGGCTACTGCATGAATATATAGGACCAGTCATCAGAAATGTTACCTCTTTAAGTCTGAAGAGTAAATTATGTTTGCTATATAATATAAAGATTTTATTTGTATTCTGAAAATACAAAATGGCTCTTGTGTTATTATAGATTAAGGTGAATGTGAGCACTGTTTCTTTTGTAGATTGGATGGGTCAAATAGCCTATAGAGGAGAAATTTCACGTCAAGAACAATAAAGTCAAATAACGTTCTCAAATAACCCCGAGAACAGAGGCCCCGGTGTTACATCACAGGTTACTTGTTTTATTTTGTAGCCTGTGACCGGAATCAGCTGTAAACGCGCAGGTCTCTTTTCTGTGGTACCTGTCAAACAGTCCGCGGCTCTTCAGTGCTCCAGCCGCAGCTCTCAGCTCACAGCGGACTCCAAACTCAGAGCAAAATGCGTCTGGGTTTTTTCCCTTTCTGGTGAAGACTGCAGCGCGTCAGAGGACATCACTGCGCGCACCCGGTGTTCCGCCTGTGCGCTGCGTCCTGCGGCACAGCTACAGAAAGACACCGGCAGAATGATTAAGAAATAAGAGCCGGGATATGGACCTGGGACAAGAAAGACACCGGCTGCAGCGTGGACAAAATGGGCACGGGGGCAGCATGACCTACTTCACGCTGGGCCTCACGTCTCCGGGACATGGACACATTCCTGTCAAGTACCGCGCTGTCAGACCTCGTAACGGGAACAAGTGACCTTCAGTCGGAGTTCGTGCTGCAGGACTATGCACAGCGAGCCGTGAGAATGCGCTGAGGAGGACTCCACCATTCATTTGTGCTCCCCACGTCCTATGCAAAGACAAGAATTGAAACCTGAGGGGCAGCTGACCTTTACGGACACTTCAGGGTCAAAGAAGAAACCAAATGAAACGATTTAGCCAATTTTAGTTTTTCTTTTTTTTTTTTTTTTTTTATGTAACGCGTAATAGCCATTCTGTGATCTCCTCCACTGGATTATAGACCAACTAAGCTCTTTGGATTACAGCCTGCAGCACTCAATACATGCGCTAAAAGCCAGCTATAAAAGGTCTGATTTTTTTCTGTTTCTGAACCTAAATGCCTTATTCGTGTAATCAGCAATAAAGCCAACAAACAGACAAATAATAACATTTAAATCCAGTGTGACGCCTGTCCAGCTCTAGCTTTAGTTCATCACCATGCTTCTCAACTGTGGCCAGCCCCTTCCCCTCCTGAGGCACACCGATGTTCCACCTCGGGTCACTGAGAACTTCATCCTGACCGGCTACCGCTTCCCCAACTACAGCCTGAAGGACTGCCTCTTGTCCGCTTTCAGGCCCACCAACGAAACCGGCAACTTCTGGACGCACTTCCTCCCACTTTTCGTCTTCTTCTACCACTTCGTCGAGGTGTTCGGCTGGGAGAACGCGCCCGACGGTGACGAACCCTTCTTCTACCCGCTCTGGAACTACTTCATCGGGGTGTTCTGCTTGCTCATGGCCAGCAGCTTGGCGCATCTCCTGAATTCAATGTCCCTAGTCGTTCGAGAAGTTTGTTTCTTTGTGGACTACGGGACTATTAGCGCGTACACTGTGGGATCATCTCTTGCTTACTACTACTACATCCATCCTAGAGCCGGATTGGGCGAGATGCGAGAACAAAATAGCTCCTTTGTGGATTTGAAACAAGAAACGTCGAAATTTTCCTATGCAACGCCAGATCCGAGTATCTTCTTTGATACCTTCTACATTCCCAGTGCGTGTGTGGTTGCCATCGTTTGTGTCTTATCCTGCTGCAACACTCGTCAGAGGTGGAGAAAACACCGCTACGTTATCCGAACCATGGTGTTTCTTCTGCCATTCTTCATCTCCTCAGCGCCAGTGTTCTACCGAATTCTCACCAAATCGCCATATTCGGTGAAGTCATCCTCGTTTGCGTTGTCCAGCACCACGGCGATCTTCTTTTACCGGCACTGCTTCTGGTTGTTGCTGTCCGCGGTGGTCAACATCAGCAAAGTCCCGGAGCGCCTGGCCCCCGGTCGGTTCGACATCTGGGGGCACAGTCACCAATGGTTCCACTGTTTTACCTTCCTGTCCATCCTGGATGAGCTCCACATGATCAAGGCGGAGGTGAAGGCCATCCTGCTCAGCCCGTTTCTGCTCCTTCCCCCCGGCGACTCCCCGCGACTCCCCGGTCCCACCGTCGCCTCCACCTACGGCGTGATGCTGCTGCTCCAGACCACCATCGTCTCCATCATCGTGTGGTTCTCGTGGAAGGCCAACTGCATCTTCGGATCCCAGAGAGACCAGTTACAAAAGGAACACCCCAAGAACCACGTGAAATGTCACTGATGGGCAAACGTACTTCAGTTCTTTGGTGTTTTGTAACTAAAGGCCGGGCGATATGGCAATAAAATCCAACTGATAAGGATGATTTTGACGATGTGCTATGTTGGCGCTTTCGTCATATTGTGATTCAGACTTTTTCGATTTAATGCAAGCTGAAAAAAACAACACTTTTTCCACCTACTCCTACTGGTCTGATTGAATCATGCTCTGACTGAGTGACAGGTGGAATTAACCAATCAGAGTGAAGTGTGAATACTCAAGATCTGAGAGATTTATGTTAGGTTCTAAGGCAGGGTTCTCCAGTCTTTTTCCTTCTGTAAATTACCTTTACAAAAAACTAAAATGCCAGAGAGCTACTACTTTTGGCCACTCCGAGCCTTAGATTCCTATAAAAACCATTATTCATTTATGTGTGCACAAAGTTAGGCATCAAAATGATACATGTACAATGGCAAAACGCATTTAATTCATCAAATTTTAGTTATTCAGCACAATACATATAATTCAGAAATCCCTTGTCGAGCTACTTGAAAAGGGCTGGAGATCTATAGGTTGGAGATCCCTGTTCTTAAAAATCATGATTCGGCTTTACAAAAATGATTCTATTATTTTTTGCATATCGCCCGCCCATAAATCAGGCTAATATCGAAACTGAAACATGCATTTCTTTAAGAGCTCCTAGATTCTACTTAAAAATAGTCAAGTAACCAGAAATTATAGACGGTAATTGCTGTCATGGGTCAGTAATTAAGACTTTTGGAGCTAATTTCTTGCACAATTCAATTCAAAACTATCATTTTTTGTTTTGTTTTTGAACTAAACTCTGTGATCCAGCTAATTCCTTAAACATATTGCGTTGGCTATACTGTAGAAGCAGGCCATGCCACAGAACATACTCCCTTCCTTCCTGCCCCTTGAGACCAAACTCTAACATCAAAGAGGAAATGGTGGACCTAGCGAGAGATTTAAAGCTCAGACTAGACCAAGCAGATACTGGAATACCATAGAAATCCTGCTCCTCGCTTTGCTCATGCATGTTGGAACAGAGAGAGTGTCATAATAATCACCTTTTAATGTCTGAGGCGCAGTGGTGGAAGGTAACGAAGTGCAAAACTAAAAGGACAGCATTAACATTTTTAGGTACCTGTACTTCACTTACAGTAGATACTTTACTACATTTGAGAATATCTATCTGTACTTTCCACTCCACTACACTTTAGATCTGGATTGAAAAGCAAAAAGTACTTTTTTGTTGTTTTTAGACCTGAGAAAACTGTTTTGAGACTTATTTTAATTCAATTTCCCCATTGAATCCCATTTATTTTTGAGCAAAAACAGCTAGAAAAATTAAGAAATCAATTGAATCACTTAAAATCAGCTCAGTTCTTTATCAAAATTACCACATTTCACTGCAAAAAACAAAATCTAGTCAGGTTAAGATGACTTGAATTAAGAAAGTTTTACCATGATTTGAGTAAATTTCACTTGACAAGTAAAATTATCTGCCAGTGGAATAAGACTTTTTGTATTTAAAATATGAAAAGCAACAACTTTTTGCACTTAAAATAAGAAACAAAATCGAATATTTCTTGAATTAAGAAAAAACACTTATTCCACCGGCAGATAATTTACATGTCAAGTTGAATCGACTCAAATAAAGTAAAATGTTATTAATTTAAGTCATTTTAACTTGCCTAGATATTGTTTTTTCCGGTGTTCATGCTCTAAAATTCGCTGCAAAATACTTTTACTTTTTACTCTTAAAGTACATTTTAAGCAGATACTTTTACTTGAGTAATCTTTTTGCCTACTTTTAACTAAATTGCGTATTTCATCCACCACTGCTGAGGTGCTGGAAAGGACATGCTCCTTCGTTAGACTTTAGTCACCTCATTAAATCTGCTTTGGATGCTTTCACGCCATACTTCCGCTTTCACTTCCACTTCCTGCGACCTAATTTATAATCACCCTCGCTCTTTATCTCTCGTTTGACTCTCTGCAACTCTATTTCTTAGCCTTTGACCAACTTTTCTAACCCTTTTTGTTGCGCTAAGTGGTGCACAGTAACAGGAAGCTTGTGGTGGCCTCGTGGAGCTCTATCAGAAAATGTGAAGCACTTTTAGGAGCCCGCCCGAGCTCCTCCGCCGTTCAGAAGCCATCTTTGCTTTCCTAGTTTGTTTTTCTACACTAAAATTATGTCTTTGGACTCTAAAGGCGACCGGTGTATCCATGCTGCAGTTATTACAAGCGCGATATTATCATTGCCTAGTACTGTATTCGAACTCCGCAGTCGGCTGTACGTAGGTGGACCACGAAAAGCTCTGACGCGACGCACTTAGAATCTCAATGGGGCTTCTTTCTTGCCATTTAAAGGTGCATTATGTAACTTTTCAGCTGGGGGCTTGTCTCCATGGAGATATCATTGCCTGGTCTGGAGTTTTCCATAGTACAAGATCATATCCCTTACACAAAATGGATTCCTGTGAGCGTTAGAACATCTTATAATGCATTAAAAACACATTTATTGTATGTTTTGTGTATTTTGAGTAATCCTGCATCATCAGTTTGCGTTATTTATGGCCCTTTAAACTATCTATCTACACAGAGACAAGTCAGATCAGTGGAGAGGCGACCCCGCTCACAGAAAGAACGTGTTTTTCAATGTATTTTTAAGCAATATAAACACTCGTAAAGTCTAAACGCAAGAAGAAATCGTTTAATGCCATACGGTGAAATACTCCAGGCACCAGAAAAGTTATGTAGCATTTTTACCCTTGGGAGGAAGAAGTCTTTTCCTTGTAAATACATTCATTTTTCACTTAAATATGTAACAGTAGTGTGTTATGAACTGCAGGACTCACCGGACGACTGTACCGCAGACGCAGACTCATGTGACTGACGGGGCATCCGATTTAAAGCCATAATTTAACATACGCTGGGGTCGTTTTCCCGCCCATCCCGAGACGAGCTTCTAAACTGTCCAAGAAAGTTGCAAAAGAATGTGGGTTATGGGTTTTCCATACAGACCCAGGGTTATCGAGGTGTTTTCATTCATGTTATATAACCTTTCTGGTGGAGGCTGCCTCACACTTGTCTCCATGGAGATGCTACTGCTTGTCTGGAATGTTCCACAGTGATTTATGCTATTAAAAGTGTCACCATAGAGCCAAACAGGAACAGTAACATTAGGTCAGTTTACCGGTCTGTCACGATAAGTGCTTCACCGATTTGTCGTTGAACATACAGTACAGTGCAAAAGTTATAGGCAGATGTGGAAAAAATGTAAAAGTAAACTAGGAATTCCTTCAAAAATGGAAGTGGTAATCATTTATTTTCATCAATCAACAAAATCCACAGAGTGAACAAAAGAGAAATCTAAATGAAATCAATATTTGGTGTGAGCTTTGCCTTCTGAAGATAGTTCTTAACGACTTTGGCTTTTTCTATTGTTCGCTCACTTTGCATTTTGTAAACTGATCAAAACAAACAATCATTATTTATATTTTTGGAAGCATTCTTTGTTTACAGCATTTTTTACACCTGCCCAAAACTTTTGCACAGTACTGTATGAAAGATGTAACAGTATATTTTAGGGCTCAATATTAATCGTGTGTGTATAATTTCTTGGCAAAATTGGGGAGAATTTTAGAGATCGACTGATACCGATTGTTCAGAATCCGATTGTCAATAAGCTGATATTTTTGGGCTGATATGTTGGACCAATTTTGATGGTTTTCCCAAATTATTCCAAGCTGTGTAGTAACTTTTTGTGCAGCTACGTGTTTCTTCAGTGTGTCAATATAAACTTTGTGTGTATTTTTAGGCATTTTTTAGGCGACCAAAACAAAATACTGGCCTATGATGGAGATTTAAAGCCCAAATATATCGTCCAACAGATATATTGGTCTATTTCTACAGATTTTTTACATTTTTATGTATTTATGTAACGTAAGATTTTCGTTGTAGAGAGTAGAATTAATAACTATGGTTTATTATTAGTTAATTCTGCTGTTAATTTGTTGCAGCTCACATTTTAATTAGGATATAAGTTAAAATCGGGGTACTGAAACCATCCCGATTTGTGCCAGTGACATGAAGTAGTTTCAATATCATTGTTTATCGCAGTATTTCTCTGTAGCGATATATATTGTGCTTGAAAGTACGTTATCATGACAGACCAATTTAGAGCAAAGGCAAAGCAATAACATCATCATGGAAAACACCAGGTTTCAGATCCCTCGCCTCTACCAAAAAGTCCCATAAGGCACCTTTAATGTTTTGTGAAATGACGAGGAGAAGTTTCTTTTATTCTGACTGATTGTGTTCTGTGGTTTCCTCCTCTCAGATAAAACGTCTCGCTCGGGTTTTGTGTCCGTGTTGGCTGTGGTGGGACTTCAGACCGACATGTTGACTCTGTATTTTCCCAACAACTCAGATGAAGGTGGATAATATGGATGTTACTTGTCTTATTAAACTTATAATTATTTTTATTTATATGCATTCACTTGCACAGTATTACAGGACCTTATAGAAGTTTGAATTATAATGCACTTTAACTCTATTTTTCTTACACGGTCAGTTCTCCAGTACTGTATGGTTTGGACTTTCTTCAGGTTAAGCTGCTTCTACCATGAACGAACCACTTCTACTGAAACATAATCTTATTACGGGATGCTTGGAGGAGTACGTACTGAAGTAGTGAGTGTGAATCCACTGTACCCACTGTAATCCACTGTAAGAACTCAGGGGTGACGGAGCAGTGATAGGTTTGGTTTTAAATGATGAAATAGCATAGTTACAGACGTGTATTAAAATATATGTCCATTTGTCTTTAAAATAGCACTGGTGATGATTTCAATAAATTATTCAATAAACTTATAGCACTGGCGTTTTCTGTTTTCATTATATTTAATCTACAACACGTGAAATTAAGTGCACTATCCACAGGACTCTGCAAATTTCTCTGATCTGGCCAAGATTTTAAAACTTATATCAGGTTATTCATGTTGTTTTCAGATTTATTATCCACTTATTAGTTCTGAATTGGTTGTTTAATCATAAAAATTGTCACATGTATTTCTTCCATGACTCAACTCGTCAGAAAATCTTAAATTTAGGCAATAAATTTGCAAAAGAAGCTAGAATTTTTCATCTTTGAACTTATTATCAGGCCATGAACACTAATCATAAACTGATTTTAAGTATGTTTATGTAGAATTTAGCAGAATTTTAAGCATTTTATCTAGAATTTTGCATCTGAGAACTTATTATCAGACCATGAACACTAATCATAAATTGGTTTTAAGTCTGTTTGTCTCAAACTTAGCGTCCATAAACTTATTTCCAGCCCATGAACACTCAGAGACGGCTTCGTTCTAGTCTAGAGGTCGTTTATTTTAAGATAACTTGTCAAGTTAAATGATCTTGCTGCATGGACAGATAATTTCACTACTTTTAAGTCATTTTCTGATCAATTTAAGAGTTTATATCTTAGCTTTTTTGCTGTGTACATTAGAAATTGTAGAGTAGTAAAGTATCAAGTGTCACAGACAAGACAGAACTATGATAAAGCCATGTTCAAAATGAGAAGCTCTTCACACTGTGATCTTATTAAAGTGTTCGGTCACATATTCACATGTAAACAAGAGGCTTTTATACCAGCTCAAACTTTACTTTTAATCAAAATGCTCTGTTCATGTTCCTTTTCATGCCATGAAGTAATAGTTTTCAAGTTAACAGCTCCTTTTACCTTTAGTTCAGCAGAGATTGGCAGTTCCAGGGCTGAAATTATTATTATTATTGTAACATTGATAGGAAAATAGCGTAATATGAACCCTTTAACATGACAGGTCAGTAGAAAGATGAGAGTCAGTACCAAACATGTACCAAAAATACATATTCACAGTACTGATTTTGTATTCCGGTGAATTTACTCTTTAATCTAGTGGTATTTGGAGCTTTCCTCAAATCAAAGACATGCACGTTGTAGTTCTTGATCGTGTAATTTAAGTTTCAAACTGCACAACACCAGTGATGCAAATGGGAAACATCTCCTGCTGCATTGTGTGTTTTAATTAGTGATGAATAAATGAATAGCACAGCACAGCAAACATAATGCAGTTTTAATCCCACATAGCATTGTTTTTACATAATATAATGCTTTAATGTGAAGTTATACTAGAATTGTAAGTTTTAAGGATACAGTAGTCTAGCTGGACCATGTAACAGAAAAGAATTACATACATTTTTTCAAAGTTTTCTTCCTAACACTGAGCACAATCTTGTAAACAATGTGTGAGAGGTGAGTTAAATAACGCTATAGACCTGCAGAATATTGTCTTCAGCCATTTTCTGACCAAATTGTGCTTTCTGTCTCCTCTCCAGACTCTGCTGCATCTGAAGATGTCACTGCCACTGTCCTCGGCCAAAAAACAAACACAAATCTTTGTACACAAACTGTCCAAACCGTAAATAGTCACATTTTGCCGACAGCGCATTTCCACGTTCAAGGCACTGTCTTCAAACACTTTACGCAGCAGAAAAGCTTGGCCCAAATTTAAGGTCTGAACACTTAAATCTATCAGAAAGTGACTTCAAAGTAGTGAAATTATCCGTCCACGCAGCAAGATCATTTTAATTGACAAGTTATCGTAAAATAAACGACCTCTAGACTAGAATGAAGCAGTTTCTGGTAAGTGTTAATAAGTTTATGGATGCTGAGTTTTAGATAAACTCGAGTATCAAACAAATCTGTATCACTGAATCTAAAAACAAGTGAAGTGTTGCAGGGGAAAACTATGGTAAATGGATTGTAGCTTCTTTTAAACATTTATTGCCTAAATTTAAGATTTTCTGACTAGTTGAATCAGGGAAGAAATATGCAGTACTGTGCAAAAGTCATATGCACTCTGCAAAAAAACAAAGTCTAGTCAAGTTAAGATGACTTGAATTAAGAAAGTTTGATCGTGATTTGAGTAAATTTCACTTGACAAATATAATGATCTGCCAGTGGAATAAGACTTTGTACTTAAAATATGAAAATACATCTTGCTACACTTAAAACTTTTTGCACTGAAAATAAGAAACAAAATCGAATGTTGCTTGAATTAAGAAAACAACACTTAATTTAAGTCATTTTAACTTACCTGGATATTGTTTTTTTCCAGTGCAGGTGTGGAAAAAATGCCGTAAACTAGAAATGACTTCAAAAATGGAAAGGTTAATCATTTATTTTCATCAATCAACAAAATGCAGTGAATGAACAAAAGAGAAATCTAAATCAGATCAGTATTTGGTGTGAGCTTTGCCTTCAGAAGAGCATCAGTTCTTCTAGGTTTACTTGCAGACAGTTTGTGAAGGAACTGGGCTGGTCGCTGTTCCAAACATGTTGAAGAACTAAGGCCTTGTCCACACGTAGCCGGGTATCTGATAAACCGAAGATGTTTTGCTGCGTTTTGACCTGTCATCCACACGAACACGCATCAAAAACGAGTATTCAGGGAAAACTCCGGCCAAAGTGAAGATTTTTGAAAACTCCGTTTATGCGTGTTTGTGTGGACAGAGATAACTGGGGTTTTGCGTTTTAAAACGTCACTGTCTGCGCCAAAAAATATGAATCTGCCCTGACGTCAAACGTGCGACATTTGTTTAGGCGACTGCAAAAGCCAAAGCCAAAGCCAAAGCAGACTATGGATCGGAGTCGTTTCTTGAGAGCTGTGTGTGTGTTGAGAGCAGAATTGCTCCTAAACTGTGTTTAGGAGCAATTCTGACTCCGAGTCTGTCCAGACAAAGCAGCTCGGCGCCATGTTTTCTGTTGTTTAAGTTTAGGCGGAAGTGACGGCGGAGTGAGGGCTCAATGGAAATAACGCCATCTACAGGTTTGGAATGCGTATGAATGTGGTTGAAAACGCAGATGTTCGGTTATGTGTGGAAGGTGTTTTTTTTCGAAGACGAGGTGGTGTGGATAAAACTATTTTTATAAACGGAGGGGGGGAAATGTTCGGTTTTAAAAATACCCGGCTACGTGTGGACATGGCCTAAGCTCAGATCTTGTGTGGATGGAGTTTCCTCACATCCTTCTGTCTCTTCATGTTAATCCCAGACTCACTCCATGATGTTGAGGTCGGGGCTCTGTGGGGCCCGACCATCACCAACACAACTTCTTCTTTACGCTGAAGACAGTTCTTAATGACTTTGGCTTTTTCTTTTGTTCGCTCACTTTGCATTTTGTAAACTGATAAAAACAAACAATCATTATTTATATTTTTGAAAGCATTCTTAGTTTAAACATAAAACTTTTGCACAGTACTGTATGTGACAGTTTTTAAGATTATACAACCACTTTTTATTTATTTGTTTGTTTGTTTGTTTATTCGATTGGGGCAGTGCACGTTAATGAACAGACATGTCAAAATGCACGAATGTAAACACGCCGGATTGTAGCCACGAGGCTAATTTCCATCCGTAGTCCCACGGGTCAGGGTCACCGGGGTCAAAAATACATCAGGAACATTTAGTAAAACAGCAAAATTTACATTAAACAATAATCAGACCCTATAAACAATTTTCCAGACT
The DNA here is from genome assembly GCA_034769755.1 of Odontamblyopus lacepedii. Lineage (NCBI taxonomy): Eukaryota > Metazoa > Chordata > Actinopteri > Gobiiformes > Gobiidae > Odontamblyopus > Odontamblyopus lacepedii. The sequence continues at coordinate 26,151,420 of CM068363.1, forward strand.
CACCAACTGGACACTTCAGAACGAGTAAGTCGATATTAAATCTGAAAACACAATGAAAAACCTGATATAAGCTGTAAAATCTTGGGCCAGCTCAGAGAACTTTGCAGTGTACGTCAAGGAACCACTCACTGTTCACACGCACAGACACTGGGTGCGAAGTAGGTTGAGTGTCTTGCCTAAGGACACAGTGACAACATTCCTCTGTGGGAGCTGGAATCGCGGCGCCAGTGTGTGGGTCATCGACTCTGCCTGCTCTTCTAATGACGTTTATGTCGGGAGCGGGATTCAAACTGTCAAACTTAATGGAGAAACACTTCCAACTGAGCTACTGTTGCACCAAAGTCATTAACAGAGGCAGTTTTTGTTTTTGTATTTGCCCAAAAACCTGACGTAGGCAATTAAGCTGGGAAATTAACAACGTCTGTGTATTTTCAGCTATAGAAAACACAGCCAATGCTTTGTCACTTCCTTTAAAGCCTGAGATACACAATAATGCTCATTTCGTTATGAATAATTTAAATTGACCATCTTAAGTTGCTCCTATAGCATATATACAGCTGCTGTTTGAGGTATACGGGACTTGGCAGGGTCGTGCACTTTTTATATATGCCGTAATCCTCCTCCCTTCCCACACTATCTCGCTCTCCTCTTCTTCCTCCCACATGACTTTTGCAATCCCACCGTCTACTTTTACCCTGACCCGGAGCAGAACAAACCTCAAGCTGTAACTTGAACCATGCAGAGAGGATCTTTCCACCAAACACCAGCGCTAACTCAATGTATTCTATTGATTCAGCGTGATAGCAGGTCAGATAGCATGTGAAAGTGCCGGGGCCGGGTCACGTTACTCCATAAATGCAAGTATAATAGTTTGAGTATATGACCGCCAGGTTCAGACTGCTCATTTCACACACGCTGACGAAGAATCTGGACTCGAATTTTGGTTTATAAGTTCATAATTTAGCAAAGATAATGCAAAAACATGTCAAAATTGCACAAAGTTATGATTTGACTAAATGGAAATGCCTTTATTTTCTTATATGAAGGTTTAAGTGTGTAAATTGTCCCTGTAGTATTTAGTTTTGGAATGTTTGGTGTTGATGACATAAATAGACGAATCCTGTTTTAGAACTCAAGGCAACTTCTTGTATTTTTGTATTTTTCTTCTCATTTTTCCCCACATGAAAACTACCACATGTACTGTCCCACAAGTTTAAACCTGTCACTGTTTTTCTACTTACTGTAAGTAAACCCATTCTAGAGGATCTGAATTTGTAGTGGATCCTCCATTGTGAGTTTGTGTGTGATTTTTTTCTTTCTATTTTTTTAATTTTGTATCTTTTTTATCTTTAATTGGCCCTCGCGAGGGGCGTTGTTCTTCATCAATTTCTTTATTATTCTTTCTCCAACAATATGATCACATTTTTGACCCCCTGAATGTTGAAGTATGGGATCAATCGGCCCAGTGAAAAATTTGACAAAATGGACCTCTCAACAATGCCCAAAGTGACTCGACTCAACAGCGCCGCCTAGAATTGGACCCTATAGGATTCTTTTCTCTGGAGAAAGGTTTTTCTAGAGATTTTTTGATGAAAGTCCAAGTCTTTTTAATTCTCTGTGTTATTCATTTAATATATAATACTTGAAGTTAGTCAGTATAGTTTCTTTATAAGGGAAACACGTATAGATATGCAGATCTTTTGTAAAAAGTCTTTACTCCTTGTGTGAATATTCCTTGAGTCTTTGTGAGTCTCTCGGTAAGTTTCATTTGAACAGAACATTGTCACAAATCCTGATTCAGAGGAAACTGAGGCAAGAGTAGGTGAGGTTAGCAGGGGCCAATTCCAATGGGAGGGGTCCCACAGATAACGTCTATCATCTGTGACCCCTCTCCAGAGTTTTCCTCAAACAAAATAGCAACAATTAAAACATTACAATATGGCAGATTCACAGGTCATGGACAGTATCACTACAGAAATGTACAAGTCTGTTCAGCAGATGTCATATTGTTGCTTTTTGTCGTGAAATGTTGGATGTGCTGTACTCACTGTTAAAGATTATTCATAACAAACTGATGACAATACTAGTGGTTTATTTATTAAATCATTTTTTTGTGTAGCCTCAAATCACAAGAGCAAACACTTTGTGGGGCTTGTACAGAATTACAGATTTAATTAACAGAACTTGTTTTGTTAATTTATCCATTGATGCTGAGAGGGGAGGAGGTTGGGGTGACTTTGTGGTGTGGGAAGAGGTAAAGGAGGACAGGGAACGAGGGAGTGAATCAGTGGACCGACCCAGACAGTAGGTAGGTGCTGAGAGGGCCTTTCCAAATTAAATTACTCCTGAAGATGGAACTCCCTCCTGAAAAGAAGCTTTTTTGTGCTTTCTCAGGAGTGGCCAAGAAGCTGTGGAGTTGAATGGTGAGATGTTGCTTCACCGTGGCCTCCAGGAAATCAGTTTTTCTGTCCGAGAACAGAGAATAAGCAGAGCCCATCTCTTTCAGTAAGCTTTTAGCCGTCGCTTTCCCAATGGCTTTAAGACTTTTAGCGCTGAGCTCACTGTTCTTGGGTATAATAACCTGATTCTCTACTTTTCTCAGTCTTTGGACAAGCACCGTCGTTCATTGTCCGGGAACTCTTCGACTTTGGGGACCAGTTGTTTTATCATTGCCACGAGAATAGAGTGTGTGGCTTTGGGGCAGTAGGTTTTTTCAGTGGATTCTGGACTCTGGTCTTCGATTACAGGCTGTGGTGAAATTGGAAGCATTAGCTCAGATTGCTCCTCTGGTTCACTTGGGGTCTTGATTGGAGATTCTTGTAAAGATTCAGCATTGTTGGTGTTTGCTGGTTCAATCTCCTCTGGTTTGAACTCCTCTGTTTGTATCTCTGGGAGTTGGAGTTCCTTTAGTTGGATTTCCTCCATTTGTATTTTTTGTGCCTCCACTTGGTCTTCTAGTTGCTTTACCACGTTCTGAAGAGAATCAATGAGTATTTGCAATTCCAAGTTTTTATCGTTAATCTTTTCAGTGACTTTTTGCGAGTTGACAAGCTCTTCATTTAGTTGGGCAGTTTCCTGTACTTTCAAATTATACAGAGACCGAGTCTCACTTTGTGCCTTCATTTGTTCTTGTATTTGCTTTTCTGTCTTCTGAAGAGCATCAGTGAGTTTTTTCAACTCCAAGTTTTTTTTTGTCAATCTTTTCTGTGATTCTTTTGGAGTTGGTTAGCTCTTGTTTTAGTTGTGCATTTTCCAATACTCCCGAATTAAACATGTAGCGGATCTCCCTTTGTGCCTTCATTTTGTCTTGTATTTGTTTTCCCTTTGCCTGAAGAAGATCAGTGAGTCTTTGCAACTCCAAGTCTTTTTCGTTCATCCTTTCCGTGACTGCTTTGGAGTTGGCAAGCTCTTGTTGGACTTGTGCAGTTTCCTGTACTTTAGATTCATACATGCACTGGATCTCCGTATGTGCGTTCACTTGGTCTGATTGCATTGATATATCAAACACAATAATCAGTGCTACAGCGCCACCTACAGGAATGCACAAAGTTTACTATGAGAAGAAAAAACATTACTTTTATGTTAATTCGTGAAAGCTGTATTACTGCGCAGCTCTCGGGAGGAGAGAGTGGTCTTGTAGGGGACGCGAGTCCTCGGCGTTCGCCTGGGAGGGACGTGAGCGCCGGGGCGAGGGCCATCACTGCCGCGAGCGGCTTTAATTTTATTTATTTTTATCTGTACACACAAAAATACATTTTGATCTGCATATACAACAAATCACTAATGTTAAACAGATTTGAGAAAAACAAATCATAAAATCATTGATAATGATAGAAAGAATCTATATTTTTATGAAGTTTAGGCCCACAGCCTTTTTCCTGAACACACTGAACACTCCTCACATTATTCAGTTTAGTTTGGATTATGTTTGTGTCACTTCAAAAGTCTGATCAGGTGAGTGAAGTCACAGGAACTTGGTCAAAACAGAAATACAAAAAACAACTGTAGATGTTGTTCTTTCATTCATGTCGTCATAGTAGCTAGTAATAATAATAGTACTGTGCTAGTGGTAATTGTAGTAGTAATAATCATTAAATGCACAAGACAAACTTAAACAGAATCTTTACATTTGAGCTGAATGTCCAAAAACTCTCCCACTGTCTCCATCCCTCTAACTTCAGCAGAACAGCCATTTACATTTTATTTCACTTTAATGAAATGGGCAGTAGCTCCAACAGAACCAACCCTGACTCCAGTGAACAGAGGCTGGGTGAAGGTGGTGTGGACTCTGTGGAGGAGGCTCATGCTCTGACCCTTAACACTGTAAAAGGACAGAGCCCCTGCGCTGTGGTCCAGGTAAACCCCGATTCTGGACGACAATGGACCTGAGACCTCAGAGTGGACACTATTGAACCTAAATGAGTATTTACTCTCGTCACAGTATAAGGCCCAGGATTTATCATTGAACCCAAATACACATTCCTCTATGGTCCCTTGTCTCTTAATGTCCCTGTAGGACACTGCTATATCAACCCCCCAGTCCCCGCTCCACTCCACCTCCCAGTAACAGCGGCCTGTCAGACTCTCTCTGCTCATGACCTGATGCCATTTAACAAACCTCTCTGTGTGATGAGGATAACTCTGCTCTTTATTCATAAGTGTGACTCTTCTGTTTCCATCAGACAGAGACAGGTTTTTCTGTGCTGTGTTTGGGTCCAGTGTAATGTCCTGTGTGTATCTGATGAAGTCCTCTCTGGTGCATGGCTCAGGTTCAGTCAGTCTAAACTCTCTCAGAGTGAGCTGCAGTTTGTCCCTGAGCACTGACACGGCTCTGGTCACGTTCTCAAAGTCCCCTCTCAGTCCGGTCTGGACCCTGGACTCTGCCCCCTCTGTGAGTGTGGACAGTGGGGGACAGTGCAGTAGAAACTGGTTATGATCCGGAGTGAGGGACAGTGTGTCCAGCTCAGAGATGGTCCTCTTCAGATCACAGATGTCCCGCTGCAGTTGGTCTTGGAGCTCTTGGACTTGACTCAGTTTGGTCTGGTGCTCAGACTGGATCTGCTGCTCCACTTCGGCGCGTCTTTGCTCCAGGAGAAGGACCATCTGAGAGAACATGTCCCCACTTTGCTGCAGTGCTGTCTGGGCAGAGAGGCCGATGTCCTGGGCGTCCTGTTGGAGCTTCTTCAGGTCTGTCTCTTTGTGCTGGAGACTCTGGAGCAGCAGGGGCTTGTGGGCCTGCAGCTGTGTCTGTCGCTGGGCCCTCTCTGCTGCAGTGGACACTGTGTCGTGGCCCTTGTGTTGGTCCTCGGAGCAGAGGTAACAGATGATCTGCTGATCTGTGCGGCAGAACAACTTCTTCACCTCGTTGTGTTGAGAGCAGAAGTTTTCCTGGAGTTTGTCAGAGGGCTCCACCAGCTGGTGTTTCTGTAGTACTGCCACATCACGATGAGGCTGGAGGTGAGTCTCACAGTAGGAGACCAGACACTGCAGACAGGAGCTGACAGCCTTCAGCTTCCTCCCAGTGCACACATCACAGCTCACATCTCCAGGACTGGCGTAGCAGTGGTCAGCAGGGGGCGCTGTGAGTCCTGTCTTCTTCAGCTCCTCCACTAGATTAGCTAACACTGTGCTCTTGACCAGGACAGGCCTGGGGACAAAGCTTTCTCTGCATTGAGGACAGCAGTACCTTTGCTCTTGGTTCCAGTTGGTTTGGATACAGTCCCTGCAGTAGCTGTGTCCACAGGGGAGAGTCACTGGATCCGTCAGCAGATCCAAACAGATGGAACAAGTTATGGTTTCCTGGTTTAGAGCTCTCTGCGCCATTTCCCCGTCAGAGTGACTCACTTTTGCAGGTGAGTGCAGTGTGGAGGAGGGACATGCCGCGCCCTCTGCTCTGAACCGGTCTAAGCCTGAGGAAGTGACTGAGGCTGAGTTAAACTACTGTGTCATAGATTTCTCTCCGCTCTGCTGTTTCTGATGGTGCTGTTATTCCAAAAATACCTCTGCATTAAAAAATCTTGAAGATACTAAAAGAAGAATAAATATTTTTATTTGGTATTTGGGAGAAATGTTGTCAATAGTTTATAGAATGACACAAAAAAGTTCATTTTACTCAAACACAGGCCTATAAGCAGTAAAATCAGAGAAACTGATCATTTTGCAGTGGTCTCTTATTTCTTTCCAGAGCTGTGTATAAAAACAGATCCAATAGTTCATAAAACAAGTGCAATTTGCCCTGATCTTACCAGCTGTACTTTTATGGAGAACTCAGTGAACTAAGAGTATTGTAAAGTAACTGTGTTTGTAGTACGGACACGACTGTGGTGGCCAAGAATGTTTGAATTGACCGAGGATGTCAAAAAGGACAGATTTACAGATATTATAGACAGTGCGGTTCCACTACTGCAGTACTTCATAGTTCTAGTTTTTATCTTGGACTTTTTGTACTTCTATAACGACTATAATCCCACATTTTTACCTGAACCCTTCGATGACAGTGTATTTTGAATGTCCTGAACGCTTTAGATGTGTGTGCTTTCATTTTGTACGACGTAAACAGGAGGCATTACGAGAGCGACTTTAAGCACATTCGATACTAAACATAGATACGCAGTTACATGTTTATGGGTAGTGACATAGAGGTGATCAGTGGGTGAGCATTATCCAACTAACACTTAATAAAACAACACTACGCACATTTTTTATTCTATTAGTGATTTCTCAGTGGCTCATCCTCTCATTGGTTTTAAAATAAATACATTTTGGTGACTGATGCTACTTAATTTTGACGTCACTGGTGATGAATGCGAAGATTTTTTTGTATAGGATACAATTGGTCATAATAATAATAATACATTTTATTCATTAGGCGCCTTTCTGGACACTCAAGGTCGACTTACAACAACACAAACAAAATAAATACAATTAAAATACACTTTTAAAAGCATACACTATTTAATTGATTTATTGGCCCTCGCCAGTAATACAGTTAATGGTTTAATTTTATATTATTATTATTATTATTATTATTATTATTATTATTATTATTATTATTATTATTATATTTTAACTACTTTATATATGTATTTATGTCAGTCATATAGAATTTAAATTGGAATGTATTGATTTATTTTTGTTTATTTAAATTATATTCATGTTTTTTATTGTATGTGGTGCTTACAGTGTATTTTATGATTATTTGGCACCAACAATAAGCTTGACCTTGTCAAAGTTTTTTTCTTTCTTTTTTTTATTGTAGAATATTTGTTCTAAACTGAAAATGTCAATAAATAAAGTTATTTTAAAAAAGTACACATGTAAAAGTAAAAGTATCACATGAAAAAATGAAGTAAACGTATTAAAATGTACTTTTAGAGTAAAAAGTTCACTTATTTCACACTCTTTTCTCATGAATTTTGTGTATTTATTTTTGTTCACCGAAAGGCAAAGCTTGACCTCAAATCCTTTCGTCAGGACGTTACCACAGCCACAGACACGGTAAAAATAAACCCTCTGATCATATTTCATTTAGTTTAGTTAAAAAATGTAGTGGAGTAGAAAGTACAGAGTAAGTAAAAGTAAAAAGTACACACTATAAAATGAAGTGCAGAACATATTCAGGCTAAGCTCTAACCATGTCTGTTTTTATAAGCTCGATACAGTGAATGACTCCGTGTTTATTACTGATGAACAGGTACGAGTCAGATCCTAATGATTTATTCATCTGTGTTCTCCTCTCATTTTGCTTCGCAGGTGCAGGTGGAGTTTCCTGCTGACGTTTACACAAATGACATGCAAAAAGCAGCCTCCCCGGGAAGCCCTTTAATCACACGTTCACCCAGACCGAGAGCCGTGTTTTTACCAACCACGAGTCACGTTCAAATGGTTTATGATCCTGGAAATAGCTGCAAATAATTTAACAACTAAGGAATTCGTTTAGTTTGTTGATTCTTCATTTGACTGCAAAAAGCCCCTGAGTGCGACACTTTAAGAACATTTGATGAAGTTGAATCGATGCAGTTTGACTCCTTTGTAGCAGCTTTTTAACCAGTTGATAAATTGTTATTAATCTGCACTGCAAATTTCTCTGATCTGGACAAGATTTTAAAACTTATTGCACTGCCCCAATCGACACCAGCACTAACTCAATGTATTCTATTGATTCAGCGTGATAGCAGGTCAGATAGCATGTGAAAGTGCCGGGGCCGGGTCACGTTACTCCATAAATGCAAGTATAATAGTTTGAGTATATGACCGCCAGGTTCAGACTGCTCATTTCACACACGCTGACGAAGAATCTGGACTCGAATTTTGGTTTATAAGTTCATAATTTAGCAAACATAATGCAAAAAGATGTCAAAATTGCACAAATTGCACATATGATTTGACTAAATGGAAATGCCTTTATTTTCTTATATGAAGGTTTAAGTGTGTAAATTGTCCCTGTAGTATTTAGTTTTGGAATGTTTGGTGTTGATGACATAAATAGACAAATCCTGTTTTAAAACTCAAGGCAACTTCTTGTATTTTTGTATTTTTCTTCTCATTGTTTCCCACACAAAAACTACCACATGTACTGTCCCACAAGTTGTAGAAAAGTTAGAAAAAACATTAAACCTGTCACTGTTTTTCTACTTACTGTAAGTAAACCCATTCTAGAGGATCTGAATTTGTACTGGATCCTCCATTGTGTGTTTGTGTGTGATTTTTTCTTTCTATTTTTTTTATTTTGTATCTTTTTTATCTTTAATTGGCCCTCGCGAGGGGCGTTGTTCTTCATCAATTTCTTTATTATTCTTTTTCCAACAATATGATCACATTTTTGGCCCCTGAATGTCGAAGTATGGGATCAATCGGCCCAGTGAAAAATTTGATAAAATGGACCTCGCGACAATGCCCAAAGTGACTCGACTCAACAGCGCCGCCTAGAATTGGACCCTATGGGATTCTTTTCTCTGGAGAAAAGTTTTTCTAGAAAATTTTTGATGAAAGTCCAAGTCTTTTTAATTCTCTGTGTTATTCATTTAATATATAATACTTGAAGTTAGTCAGTATAGTTTCTTTATAAGGGAAACACGTATAGATATGCAGATCTTTTGTAAAAAGTCTTTACTCCTTGTGTGAATATTCCTTGAGTCTTTGTGAGTCTCTCGGTAAGTTTCATTTGAACAGGACATTGTCACAAATCCTGATTCAGAGGAAACTGAGGCAAGAGTAGGTGAGGTTAGCAGGGGCCAGTTCCAATGGGAGGGGTCCCACAGATAACGTCTATCATCTGTGACCCCTCTCCAGAGTTTTCCTCAAACAAAATAGCAACAATTAAAACATTACAATATGGCAGATTCACAGGTCATGGACAGTATCACTACAGAAATGTACAAGTCTGTTCAGCAGATGTCATATTGTTGCTTTTTGTCGTGAAATGTTGGATGTGCTGTACTCACTGTTAAAGATTATTCATAACAAACTGATGACAATACTAGTGGTTAAGTAGGAAATTCTATTTATTTATTAAATCATTTTTTTGGTGTAGCCTCAAATCACAAGAGCAAACACTTTGTGGGGCTTGTACAGAATTACAGATTTAATTAACAGAACTTGTTTTGTTAATTTATCCATTGATGCTGAGAGGGGAGGAGGTTTGGGGTTAGACTTTGTGGTGTGGGAAGAGGTAAAGGAGGACAGGGAACGAGGGAGTGAATCAGTGGAGCGACCCGGACAGTAGGTAGGTGCTGAGAGGGCCTTTCTGAATTAAATTACTCCTGAAGATGGAACTCCCTCCTGAAAAGAAGCTTTTTTGTGCTTTCTCAGGAGTGGCCAAGAAGCTGTGGAGTTGAATGGTGAGATGTTGCTTCACCGTGGCCTCCAGGAAATCAGTTTTTCTGTCCGAGAACAGAGAATAAGCAGAGCCCATCTCTTTCAGTAAGCTTTTAGCCGTCGCTTTCCCAATGGCTTTAAGACTTTTAGCACTGAGCTCACTGTTCTTGGGTATAATAACCTGATTCTCTACTTTTCTCAGTCTTTGGACAAGCACCATCTGTCGTTCATTGTCCGGGAACTGTTCGACTTTGGGGACCAGTTGTTTTATCATTGCCACGAGAATAGAGTGTGTGGCTTTGGGGCAGTAGGTTTTTTCAGTGGATTCTGGACTCTGGTCTTCGATTACAGGCAAGGACTACCTCAAAAAATATTTTAAAATGTATTACATGGACAAGCTTAGTTTAAACGTGCTGAAATTTCTATCACTTATACACTGCACGGCCCTGATTGCATTGATATATCAAACACAATAATCAGTGCTACAGCGCCACCTACAGGAATGCACAAAGTTTACTATGAGAAGAAAAAACATTAAAGCCGCAAGCAGCTTTAAATTTATTTATTTTTATCTGTACACACAAAAATACATTTTGATCTGCACATACAACAAATCACTAATGTTAAACAGATTTGAGAAAAACATATCATAAAATCATTGACAATGACAGAAAGAATCTATATTTTTATGAAGTTTAGGCCCACAGCCTTTTTCCTGAACACACTGAACACTCCTCACATTATTCAGTTTAGTTTGGATTATGTTTGTGTCACTTCAAAAGTCTGATCAGGCGAGTGAAGTCACAGGAACTTGGTCAAAACAGAAATACAAAAAACAACTGTAGATGTTGTTCTTTCATTCATGTCGTCATAGTAGCTAGTAATAATAATAGTACTGTGCTAGTGGTAATTGTAGTAGTAATAATCATTAAATGCACAAGACAAACTTAAACAGAATCTTTACATTTGAGCTGAATGTCCAAAAACTCTCCCACTGTCTCCATCCCTCTAACTTCAGCAGAACAGCCATTTACATTTTATTTCACTTTAATGAAATGGGCAGTACCTCCATAGTTATAAACACAGACTCCAGTGAACAGAGGCTGGGTGAAGGTGGTGTGGACTCTGTGGAGGAGGCTCATGCTCTGACCCTTAACACTGTAAAAGGACAGAGCCCCTGCGCTGTGGTCCAGGTAAACCCCGATTCTGGACGAAAATGGACCTGACACCTCAGACTTTACATTATTGAACCAAAATGAGTATTTACTCTTGTCACAGCATAAGGCCCAGGATTTATCATTGAGCCCAAATCCACATTCCTCTTTGGTCCCTTGTCTCTTAATGTCCCTGTAGGACACTGCTATACGAACCCCCCAGTTCCCGCTCCACTCCACCTCCCAGTAACAGTGGCCTGTCAGACTCTCTCTGCTCATGACCTGAGGCCATGTAACAAACCTCTCTGTGTGATGAGGATAACTCTGCACTTTATTCTTACGTGTGACTCTTCTGTTTCCATCAGACAGAAACAGTTTTTCCTGTGCTGTGTTTGGGTCCAGTGTAATGTCCTGTGTGTATCTGATGAAGTCCTCTCTGGTGCATGGCTCAGGTTCAGTCAGTCTAAACTCTCTCAGAGTGAGCTGCAGTTTGGCCCTGAGCACTGACACGGCTCTGGTCACGTCCTCAAAGTCCCCTCTCAGTCCGGTCTGGACCCTGGACTCTGCCCCCTCTGTGAGTGTGGACAGTGGGGGACAGTGCAGTAGAAACTGGTTATGATCCGGAGTGAGGGACAGTGTGTCCAGCTCAGAGATGGTCCTCTTCAGATCACAGATGTCCCGCTGCAGTTGGTCTTGGAGCTCTTGGACTTGACTCAGTTTGGTCTGGTGCTCAGACTGGATCCGCTGCTCCACTTCGGCGCATCTTTGCTCCAGGAGAAGGACCATCTGAGAGAACATGTCCCCACTTTGCTGCAGTGCTCTCTGGGCAGAGAGGCCGATGTCCTGGGCATCCTGTTGGAGCTTCTTCAGGTCTGTCTCTTTGTGCTGGAGACTCTGGAGCAGCAGGGGCTTGTGGGCCTGCAGCTGTGTCTGTCTCTGGGCCCTCTCTGCTGCAGTGGACACTGTGTCGTGGCCCTTGTGTCGGTCCACAGAGCAGAGGGAGCAGATGATCTGCTGATCTGTGCGGCAGAACAACTTCTTCACCTCGTTGTGTTGAGAGCAGAAGTTTTCCTGGAGGTTGTCAGAGGGCTCCACCAGCTGGTGTTTCTGTAGTACTGCCACATCACGATGAGGCTGGAGGTGAGTCTCACAGTAGGAGACCAGACACTGCAGACAGGAGCTGACAGCCTTCAGCTTCCTCCCAGTGCACACATCACAGCTCACATCTCCAGGACTGGCGTAGCAGTGGTCAGCAGGGGGCGCTGTGAGCCCTGTCTTCTTCAGCTCCTCCACTAGATTAGCTAACACTGTGCTCTTGACCAGGACAGGCCTGGGGACAAAGCTCTCTCTGCATTGAGGACAGCGGTACCTTTGGTCTTGGTTCCAGTTGGTTTGGATACAGTCCCTGCAGTAGCTGTGTCCACAGGGGAGAGTCACTGGATCCGTCAGCAGATCCAAACAGATGGAACAAGTTATGGTTTCCCGGTTTAGAGCTCTCTGCGCCATTTCTCCGCTCAGAGTGATTGTGTTAGTTTCACTTTTGCAGGTGAGTGCAGTGCGGAGGAGGGACATGCCGCGCCCTCTGCTCTGAACCGGTCTAAGCCTGAGGAAGTGACTGAGGCCGAGTTAAACTACTGTGTCATAGATTTCTCTCCGCTCTGCTGTTTTCTGATGGTGCTGTTATTCCAAAAATACCTCTGCATTAAAAAATCTTGAAGAAACAAAAAGAAGAATTAATATTTTTATTTGGTGTTTGGGAAAAATGTTGTCAATAGTTTATAGAATGACACAAAAAAGTTCATTTTACTCAAACACAGACCTATAAGCAGTAAAATCAGAGAAACTGATCATTTTGCAGTGGTCTCTTATTTTTTTCCAGAGCTGTGTATAAAAACAGATCCAATAGTTCATAAAACAAGTGCAATTTGCCCTGATCTTACCAGCTGTACTTTTATGGAGAACTCAGTGAACTAAGAGTATTGTAAAGTAACTGTGTTTGTAGTACGGACACGACTGTGGTGGCCAAGAATGTTTGAATTGACCGAGGATGTCAAAAAGGACAGATTTACAGATATTATAGACAGTGCGGTTCCACTACTGCAGTACTTCATAGTTCTAGTTTTTATCTTGGACTTTTTGTACTTCTATAACGACTATAATCCCACATTTTTACCTGAACCCTTCGATGACAGTGTATTTTGAATGTCCTGAACGCTTTAGATGTGTGTGCTTTCATTTTGTACCACGTAAACAGGAGGCATTACGAGAGCGACTTTAAGCACATTCGATACTAAACATAGATACGCAGTTACATGTTTATGGGTAGTGACATAGAGGTGATCAGTGGGTGAGCATTATCCAACTAACACTTAATAAAACAACACTACGCACATTTTTTATTCTATTAGTGATTTCTCAGTGGCTCATCCTCTCATTGGTTTTAAAATAAATACATTTTGGTGACTGATGCTACTTAATTTTGACGTCATTTTTTTGTATAGGATAAAATTGGTCATAATTAATAATAATAATACATTTTATTCATTAGGCGCCTTTCTGGACACTCAAGGTCGACTTACATAAACAAAATACAATAAATATAAATACAATTAAAATACACTTTTAAAAGCATACACTATTTAATTGATTTATTGGCCCTCGCCAGAAATACAGTTAATGGTTTAATTTTATATTATTATTATTATTATTATTATATTTTAACTACTTTATATATGTATTTATGTCAGTCATATAGAATTTAAATTGGAATGTATTGATTTCTTTTTGTTTATTTAAATTATATTCATGTTTTTTATTGTATGTGATGCTACAGTGCATTTTATGATTATTTGGCACCAACAATAAGCTTGACCTTGTCAAAGTTTTTTTCTTTCTTTTTTTATTGTAGAATATTTGTTCTAAACTGAAAATGTCAATAAATAAAGTTATTTTAAAAAAGTACACACGTAAAAGTAAAAGTATCACATGAAAAAATGAAGTAAATGTATTAAAATGTACTTTTAGAGTAAAAAGTTCACTTATTTCACACTCTTTTTTTCATGAATTTTGTGTATTTATTTTTGTTCACCGAAAGGCAAAGCTTGACCTCAAATCCTTTCGTCAGGACGTTACCACAGCCACAGACACGGTAAAAATAAACCCTCTGATCATATCCAAAGTATTTCATTTAGTTTAGTTAAAAAATGTAGTGGAGTAGAAAGTACAGAGTAAGTAAAAGTAAAAAGTACACACTATAAAATGAAGTGCAGAACATATTCAGGCTAAGCTTTAACCATGTCTGTTTTTATAAGCTCGATACAGTGAATGACTCCGTGTTTATTACTGATGAACAGGTACGAGTCAGATCCTAATGATTTATTCATCTGTGTTCTCCTCTCATTTTGCTTCGCAGGTGCAGGTGGAGTTTCCTGCTGACGTTTACACAAATGACATGCAAAAAGCAGCCTCCCCGGGAAGCCCTTTAATCACACGTTCACCCAGACCGAGAGCCGTGTTTTTACCAACCACGAGTCACGTTCAAATGGTTTATGATCCACGGAAATAGCTGCAAATAATTTAACAACTAAGGAATTCGTTTAGTTTGTCGATTCTTCATTTGACTGCAAAAAGCCCCTGAGTGCGACACTTTAAGAACATTTGATGAAGTTGAATCGATGCAGTTTGACTCCTTTGTAGCAGCTTTTTAGCCGGTTGATAAGTTGTTATTAATCTGCACTGCAAATTTCTCTGATCTGGACAAGATTTTAAAACTTATTTCAGGTTTTTCATCTTGTTTTCAGATTTATTAGCTCTGAGACGGCTTCTTTCTAGTCTAGAGGTTGTTTATTTTAAGAAAACTTGTCAAGTAAAATGATCTCGCTGCATGGACAGATAATAGCACTGCTTTTAAGTCATTTTCTGATAGATTTAAGTGTTTATATCTTCAATTTTGGACAAGCTTTTTTGCAGTGTGATGAGTAAAACTTACATTAATATTTTCAGTAGCAATGTTTACTTTATATAAAATTCTTAAATAGGGTTTTACCATTGTTTCAACTGGATTAAAATCAATCTGAAGTACAATATGTAACTTTTGAAATGTTTCCCACCTCCTTGTCTCCCTGAAGATGTTGTTTTGCCAAAAATGTTCCACAGAATGGCATTAAACTTCTATATTTCATTTTTCTAAGATTCTTATTGCTCAAAATACCTGTAAAAACATGCATTCTTACTGCGAGTGGGGTCACCTCTCCACAGATCTGACCTGTAACTTGCCCTTATAGCATAACTTCATATTCTTCATGATGATAGATCCATTTAAAGGTTGTATTATGCAAAACTGACTCTTGTGAGCTTTAGGCCATGTTGTTTATTTATCTTTTAACTGTCTCCAACACGTTAGAAGTTTTTCCTTGGAACGACTCTTCCCGGAGACATATCTGAGAGCTCGTGTGTTTTCGGCGTGTCTGCGCTTGACATTTATTACTCCAGGGCATCAACAAATGTGGCGGCGCATGCCTCAGATGCCTTCCCCGGAAAACTGGAATTCACTTTCACACATAAGTTGTCGTATTCAAAGCTGATGATTATTTTAATCGTCAATTAGTCAGAGATTATTTTATTTCACTTGGGCTTTTGTAAATTGAGAGTTTTAAAACTGAATAATGTCTGGAAGACTTCTAGATAGAGAATTGTTTATGTAAATCAGAAATAACTGAACATATTTTGTGATAGAAAACATATTTTGCCATGTGTTTTAAAGTCAGTATTGTCCATATAACAATTATCAAAATGCAATTATTATTTTAATGGTCTTATATTGCACAAAATTGACTCTTGTGAGCTTTAAGTCATGTTATAAAGCTGTTACCTCCTCAAAATCATACCTGGAGTTGTGTTTTGTTTCATTCATATGTTTGAGTAACACTTTATTATTCGTCTGTCTACATTTTAAAACCTTAAAATCCTCTTTTCCACCTTGTGATGTGATGAAGTAGTTTTCAAGTTTCAATAGCTCCTTTTGCCGTTTGTTCAGTAGACATCGGCATTTCCAGGGCTGAAATTATCCAAATGATTCTAGTGAAGGTGTGTGGAGTTTAAAAACACAATGCGGAAGAGTTTTTTTGTTTGTTTTTCAGTTTGAGAGAAGAACTCAGCCTAAAGGTGTGTGAATACAACAAAACACAACTCCAGGTCTGTTTGTGATGAGGAAACATGAAAACATAGATCAGAAAATAGTGTAACTAGGGCCTTTTAATAGTCATCCAGTCACAATTATTCTGAGTTTTATTTGCAGCCCTATTCATTTGTAAGATGAGCTTCATTCGTGCATCATACAAGCTTAATTGCAATGTATTTATAATGTAAATATGTTGATTCAAGCGATTTTAAAATGCATTTTGAACAATAAATAGATGATAATAAATGATTGAAGGACAGATTAGTCAGTGTTTTACAATAATAAAAAGGAGCACTAGTAAAACTGTAGGCTGAGGAGGGGACAAAAGGATGTGCGCTCTGCCCTCTAGTGGCCACATTGCAGCGTGACATCCATTGATAATCAAAACCGTTCTTTCTACTCATGAAAATCTAAAAATAAAGGCGTGAACAACATCCTTTCTATTTATGGACACCAACTGCTTTCAGATGCAGTATTTAGTTGTCATCTTGTCTTTAGTTTTGTTATTTTTAGTGAGGCCAGAACACAAAATAGATGTGAGAAGAAAAGGAGGTGATGAAAAAACAGATGACGTTTGATTGACCTGATTCAGTCTCACCCTGGAGCTAAAATAATCCTCTTACAATATTATAAAAATAGTATGAAACAACATGCCGTTTCAGATGTAAAAAGATGTTTCAGATGTTCCTCTAGTTTTTGGACTAAGATTTAGGACTTGACTTGGACTTGAGGCCTGTGACTTGAGAAGACTCGATGCTTCTGTTAAAAAATATACGTTTTTAGAATATATGTTTTTCTTTTCTGTTCAATTTTCAGATACATGCGGTGCTTAATTTTACAGGAACAAATTGGACCATGTCCCTCCCACTTCCCTGTTACTGTAATGTAACTGAAGTACTGTGAGATGGTTTCCTCAAATGTACTACAGTAATATTATACAGAACAATACAATGAAACAGAGGGAACTACAGAGAACATGATCCTTCCATTTCAGTGCAGACTACACAACAGAATAGCTGTTATTTAGCACTCTTAAATCTGAATTCTTTATATTCTGACTGTAATGATTCATTCTAAGATCTTATCAAGACATTTAAAAAGAAAAAAATTGCATTCAACTCTTAAATAAATACTCATATATAAACATACAATGACTTTTTAAGTACAGTTTAGCTTAAAATTCATATCAATTGCAAAGATCTAAGCTCTATTTGGTACTTTTTTAGTTTAAAGTTGTGGAATGACTTGAAGCTCAAAGCAGACGACTTGGACCTGACTTGGACTTATGGGCCAGTGACTCGAGACTCGACTTGGACTTTCCTGTCGTGACTTGGACTTGAGGTCAAAGACTTGAGGCTTTCTTGAGACGTGCAAAACAACGACAACTTGGTCCCACCTCTGGTAAACAGACTAATAATGCAGAATTACACGTGTGTGAAAGAAACTAAACACAACTATGGTATGTTTGCGTTTTTCTCTAACAACAAGAGTAAATTTTGCGTAATATAGGACCTTTAAATAAACCAATTTCACACCAGAATCTACATCTGCAAGTGCTCCTGCTAGAGTAATTAACTTTACTTATTAATTTATTGTAAAAGAAGACTCAGAGACTTGCTTTAACACATGAACAGGTTTATTGTCTGCCATGTACACACTGCAGCTGCTAAGGTTAGCGTTTTTAGTAGTCATTTGATAAACTTGTACATGCCCGCATAGGTATTTGCACTGGTATTATGACATAGTGGAAACAAGATGCTTTTGAATAAACCAATTATTATTTTATTCTCTTTGTTCACATCCAGCAAATAACAAGATGTGGAGCGTTTGGTTTTGTTCCTTTTTAGTCCGAAACTGGAGATTCACACCGAACATACTTATGACATATGAGCGTAATTCATGTATTTTCTACAGTGATAAAAACGTTCCTTTGTTTATACTTCCAAACACATTCAAGCACACGCGCAAATGTCGCCACAGCCATCACGTGGACGGCAAAATAAATAAATAAGATACAAAGTGAAGAGGTGATCGGGGGCTCTGGAGGGACTGGGCCGGCTGAGCAAACGACAGGAGCAAAGGCTAACTCTGTCCGACGATGCTGCTAGAAATCTGCGAGATACAATGTCTAAAATACAATGTTTTGTCTCATAATTGTGAAATGCTACAAGTGCTAACCAGTTCGGAGCATGACAAAGCTAAGAACTATCAAAGTCTAAAAACTCTTTATGCCTAAATTCAGATTAAAATGTTTTGGAGGACGCTCTACATTTAGTTAGAAATATCACCTCTCATTTGAATTGCCATTTCTAAGATTTCTAAAGCCTATTTTTGTCACGTCTGAGTAAAACAGGTCATAAATGTGCTTATCAGGGATGTATTCAAACCTGTATAAAAAAGTGGCGTAAGTGAGTCATAGTGTTCGGCTCGAAGCTTATCTACCGCAGACTAGCAGTTTTTTTTTGCAGATTTTGGTGCATTTAGAGAATCAGAGTGACAAAATCTGAAGCCTGACTTGTCTGTAAGTAATATTCATATCTTGATTTAAAGTCAAAATAGAAAAATAAAAACACCAGGATCATGTAAGCGTGGGTTAATAGCGTATTTCTCGGATTATAATTCACACTTTTTTACATGGTTTGCGTGGTCCTGTGACTTATATTCAGGTGCGACTTATATATTAAAACATATAATCTCATATATAGAACTGTTAATCATATTCTGCAGATTACAAGATGCAACTAGTGAAATATGCAGCTGAAAACGCTAATCGAGCAGCAGAAAGAAAGTTTGGAGTGAATGATAAACTTGTGAGGAACGGGAGAAAAGCGGAGGAAACTCAAACTGCAATGAAGGAAACAAAAAAAGCTAATCGTAGGCTAAAAATGCTCTTCTTTTATACTTACTGTAAATTATATATGTTTTTTTCTTCTTTATTATGCATTTTTTGGCTGGTGCGACTTATACTTCGGAGCGATTTATAGTCTGGAAAATACGGTACGAACATTTTAAGCCCAAATGAGGAGTTATGGAAAGAGGGGGGACATTTGTTCAATACAAAGTGAACTGGAATGAGAGGTTCAGTTTATAATAGGGTGACCAGACGTCCCTTTTCTCCCGGGACAGTCCCAGTTTTGATCCCTGTGCCCCCTGTCCCAGCGGATTTATCCAAAACCAGTGATTTATCCCAGTTATAAACAAGAAATGCCCCAGTTGTCCCCATTTCTGACCCATTTGATCCCCACAAACCGTAAAGAGGGGAATATATTCACTATATTTAGTCATTTGTTTAGCTAAAATATAGAAGAAATACTTGAAAATGACCATAAAATAAAACAAAAAAAATGCAATAACAGTCCCCCAGATTATGACAGACCCACAAGTGAGTCAAGAATGGACACTATTATACTTATCAGGTATGTCCCAATTTTTAATCCTGAAAATCTGGTCACCCTAGTCTATAATTCAAAGTTATGGACAGATCTCAGACTTTGCTAAAGCCTAAACTCAGCCGGCTTCATCCAGTAAAGGTTTAAGAGTTGAACATGGTTTAGTTTAAGTGCTTCTCCGGCTTCTTTGAATCTCAACACAACATTCATCGTTACTTTGGATCCTTTACACACATAAGTGACTGCTCTGTATGACCCGATGTGAGCGCACGACACGAGGACACACACACACACACACACGAGAAGGGCAGATGCATTATGGGAAGACTGGAAGGTGTGAAGTGAACAGAGTCCGGCCCGGTCTCCAGCTCTGCTCCGTAACAGTACAGCAGCTCTATGGGGCAAATGTTGTAAATGCTTCTCTCCTTTTTTTCAAGCGCGATTCCCTCTATGTACAAAGCTTTACAAAAGTTTCTCATCTTTTTTTGTCGTCCAGAAGAGGTCCACGTGAGGCAAAGTCCGTCCGCTGAAGTCTACCGTCCCCAACGCCAAACTGCAAACTGCGACTGAAACTCCATCGACAAAAAACAACGATCTTTGGTCACAAAACAGACAATCAAGACCTTTGGGAATTACGCTCCTTTCACTGCGATGCACCGGGGAGGTCTGGAGTTCACTCAGAGCTCTCCTCCTCCTCCTCTTCGTCCTCTCTCTCGGAT
This sequence comes from Odontamblyopus lacepedii, assembly GCA_034769755.1. Taxonomy (NCBI): domain Eukaryota; kingdom Metazoa; phylum Chordata; class Actinopteri; order Gobiiformes; family Gobiidae; genus Odontamblyopus; species Odontamblyopus lacepedii. The sequence goes on from CM068363.1 coordinate 26,171,677, forward strand.
TGGCTCTGGTCCCTGCGTATCCGGCCCCTGTGTTCCTGGTCCTGGCAGTATTGCAGGAGCAGCCTGTGGAGGTGCTGCTGTAGTACGTCGGGTTGCAGGGCGTGGGGGGTGTCGTCCTCTCGCTCCAGGTGCACCTGTTTGCCTCGCTCGTCCCTCACCACGGTCCTCTTCTGGGTGCGCGCCTTACGCATTTGGCTTCTGTGGGAATAGAGACAGAGAGAGTAAGATTATGCTAACGTCAATATAAGTGTGGTATTAGCATTAGGGCTGTGCAATTCATTCAAATTTAATCAAGATACAGCGCTTAACAAATTTATTAGACCACCTGTCATGAAGAAAACATAAATAACTTCATAATATATCAAAAACCTCTTTCAAATTAAGAAAATGACCAATTGGAACAACAAAAAATAGTCCTTGTTGACAAATAATAACCAAAAATGTGAATATTTTGTGCGAGCTGCATTCTTGCTGCTTTGTTTTTGTCGTTTTGCAAAGTCTCTTTTGTTATTGAGCTCCAAATTGTTTCTAGCTGTTCCCAGAGATTTGCTTTGGATGAGACATTTTTGGAAAACATTAAACTTGAAAATGTATGGAGAGCAACAATAGTTATATTTTAGCATTAAAGATGTCATTTTGATAAAAAGATCTTGCATATACTGGCAGATTAACCATTGCAGAAACATAAAATGATATTTTGGTAAACACAAATACTGTTAAATTATGTATGGCAGCAGTGGAAATACCTTATAATGGGTGGTGGTCTAATAAATTTGTTAGGCCCTGTAATTTCTAATCATTAATGATCAACGTGGGGAGAACTACAGTCACATCACAGTCAGTAAAAACATGTACTTTGGAGCAGAGTTCAAACTTGTGAAATTAGATTTTTTTGTAGTAAATAGCTATTTTTAAAACAATTTTAATTAGATTTTAATAAAACAGAACATAAAGTAATAAAAAAAAGTGATCAATGAATATGACTGTATATGAAAAAAGAGATGTATTTTTGTCATATTGCACAGCCCTAAATATCACAGCAGCTGTGTTAATATAAACAGGTCAAATCACACAAACCACACACAGATTATTTGAATAATGTAAACAGTGAACTTAATCCACACAAGGAGGAATTATTTGGTTTTAGTTGGTCTTAGTTGCACAATGCAGGACTCAAAATAGTCACAGAATAGCAACACCTTGATATAAATACAATACTAGAGGCACAAAATAGGCAGAAAGCTCACAGAAGTACACACACAGGTGCTGATCCAGTGGTGTCTTGCTTAATGGACTGGATCATATTGTTCACTCTAGTAACATTGCCCCGTTTAACATTAAATCAGTCCAAAATGTAAAAAACAAAGAACTTTCTGCCATGTTATAACGTTCCCTCATCAAAAACATGCCTGAAGAGCTTTTATGTCACCTGTGGATGTTTGAGTAATCTTGTGATCTCTGACAGCCCCTATTCAAACCCTCCTTACACTGCAAATTTCTCTGATCTGGCCAAGATTTTACGACTTATATCAGGTTATTCATCTTGTTTTCAGATTTATTATCCACTTACTAGTTCTGAGACGGCTTCATTCTAGTCTAGAGGTCGTTTATTTGAAGATAACTTGTCATTTTTGATAGATTTAAGTGTCTATATCTTAAATTTTGGCCAAGCTTTATTGCAGTATATGAGTGACTTAGAGCAGAGAGCAAAGGGAGGGGGAAAAAGCGAAAAGTGAAACTCTTAACTCTTCTTACACATGTTAATATGTTGTTTTTTGGCAAACGTAGCATTTTCAAAACAATAAAAGGTGACACGATGATCTAAAAATGTTATGTGTTAGCAGTTAAGACCCCCCTGAAGTGTAATACCCCCTCTTTAATCTTTTAAGTGAGAGAAACATATTTTTGTGATTACAGCAGTTAGTTGAGCCCTAAATGCAGCACACTGACCATTTTTTACTTAGCATTTTTTAGATAACACACATTTGTAGGGATCTGTACGTGCTTTGAGCTGTTAGTCACTCCCATGCTCAGACCTTTTGACCACAGAACCGTCGGCTTGTACAATCTCCCTCTCTCTTACATGAGGGAGCTGCACTTTCCCAAAGCCCCCGGCATAGACCAACGCCTGGGGACGAATCAGCGACACGTCAAAATATACTTCAAGATTCAAGCGGCTTTATTACACATGACTAGAAACTGAAAAAAAAGTTTATTTCATCAGAATGTATTGTAGGGCTGCTTAATCACAATAATAATCACATAAAGCATTTAAAAGCCCAATTAATTAGCAAATAGCAAAGACTGCAATTTTAGAAGTAGCATCATTTCCTCCACAAACAACAAAATATCCTGCATAAAAAAGCAAACCCCTGTATTTTAGATCTGTACAAATATACACTGAAATGAGATTCTTCTATTTAGTATATTAGTTCATATTTCACACGTTTTGTCAGTTCTTCTGGATGATTTTAAAATGTGACCTTTGAATGCTTTGTCCCATTATTAAAATATAAATTGCAAATCTAAATGCAGTTAGATACATATTTTCCCTAAATGGTGCAGCCCTAATATACACAGTAAATTTCTCTGATCTGGCCAAGATTTTAAACCTTATATCAGGTTATTCATCTTCAGATTTATTATCGACTTACTAGTTTTGAATTGGTTGTATAATCTTAAAGATGGTCACATATATTTCTTCCATGACTCAACGTGACAGAAAATCTTAAATTTAGGCAATAAACGTTTAAAAGAAGCATCTGAAATTATTATCAGGCCATGAACACTAATCATAAACTGGTTTTAAGTATGTTTATCTAAAACTTAGCTCCGTAAACTTATTTCCAGCCCATGAACACTCACCAGAGACTAATTAATTCTAGTCTAGAGGGAGTTTATTTTAAGAAAACTAGTAAAATAATCTTTCTGCATGGACAGATAATTTCACTACTTTAAAGTCCTTTTCTGATTGATTTGTAGTGTTTATATTTTGGCCAAGCTTTTTTGCAGCGTACTACATGTGCTGTGACGGACCTTCTCAAAGTCCTCCCTGGCCGAGGGCAGATCTGAGGCCAGTGAAGTCTCCCCTGTCTGCTTCTCCAGCCGCTCTCCCCTCACCACCGTCGTCTTCACCACTTTACTGACTTTTCGACCTTGCACCGGCTCCGACTCAAACTCTGAAGCTGCGGCAGCGCCCAGAGACCGAGGCTCGGAGAAGCTCAACTGTGGACACAGTGGAATGGCTGTTAAAGGTGCACTGCGTGATATTTCCTGGTTGTATCCATGGAGTAGAGGGCTGGGAATCATTAATAAGTTGCAGATACGATACATACCTCGATACATAGGCCACAATACGGTGCAGTTTCAGTTTGATACGATTTACAGTCGTCCCTCACTATAACGCGGTTCACCTTTCGTGGCCTCGCTGTTTCGCAGTTTTTTTTGGTGCAATTTTGAAAGCTTTTTTTGTTTACAGTGTATGAACGTGCATTGTTTTCTGCATTCTGATTGGCTAAGGGAGAATCCGCACATTGTATTCCGAGTAATCGAAGGAGGCATGTCTGTTTGTAAGAATAAAAAACAGCGCAAACAACTACCCATAACTATGTTTTTCAACCCCCCTGCTCCTGCTCCTTAGATTGCGGAGGCGTTTTACAGTTTTAAAACATATATAATAATTGTAAAAATAAAGCTGACTACTTCGCCTATTGTGGGTTATTTTTAGAACGTAACCCCCGCAATAAAGGAGGGACCACTGTATTTCAAAGCGATTCAATACAGTTCAGTAAAAATAAAGGCTAAATCATGGCTGTGATATTAAAATTCTTTGTTAAACCACTTCTTGTGCAAAGTTAATATGAAACACGGCCAAATTTAATCATCAAAACAGTGAAATGTCAAACGTGTTGCAAAAGCGAGTTTCCTTCCTCTAAATAAGCAACAAAACTGTAGCGCTGTAACTAATTTAGTAAAATATACCAAAAAATACTCTTACTCTTTATCAATACAGCAGTCCCTGATATCGATGCTGTATCATCACATTAAACAATACGATATATCACTATTTTGATATTTTTGCACACATCTAATGGAGTAGTTGTAGCTTTCCCTAGAACGTTCTACAGTGAAGTATCAGAAAAATGAAACGATCTTGAGTTTCTTCAATTACAGATGTTTATATTGCTAAAGACAGACAGGACATGAGTTCATATGATGTCTGTAAACCCACTGACCTCTCTCTGCTCCCCTTCGCTGTGCAGGACTGTCCTCTTGATCACCTTGGACACTGTGTCCCCCTCGTCTATCCGAACCATGTCCTGCTGAGACCCTTCCATCATCACTTCCTGTGTCTCCAGGCCGTCTGGAGACACATACTTCCGAATCACCTTCCGCGTAATCTGATGCCACAGAAACAGAAACAGGTACGTAAGTGTAAGTGTTATATATTCATTGTCTAAAATATAAAATAAAGTTAACAATTTCCACCTTCTTGACCACCATGTTTCCATGCTCGTCCATGTACTTCTCCTCAGTAACAGTCTGTGGTGGGATCTCTGGTAACGTGTCCGCCTGGCAAAACAAACACAAACACAATCAGTTCAAATGTACAATAAAAAGACCTATATTTTCTTCCTTTGTACACTTTTCTGTACATTTTGCTTTTCACTTCAAACACAAAACATTTTCCAATATTTGCAGTTTCACATCTCCACCATGATGGCACAATAACTGACCTAAAATCTGCTGCAAAATGTAAAACTGCCTCAAAAAACTCAAAAACTAGAAATAGCTTGCTTGCCATAAATGCCCAAATGCAAAGAGGAAAGGAAAATCTTACTTTTACAAATTAGGAAGCCAAAAAAAAGGGAGCGTGCCTATGTTCCCTCAGCCCAGCTCGAGGTGATGGTGCAAAGGATCCTAGGTTGAAATTACTCTGAATCATCCCTTTAAATGTGGTATAAAAATAAAAATGACTTGATTGTGAGTTTAATTTTGAGAAAAATCTTAGAAATACAAAAAATCTTAGAAATGAGGGAACATTGGGCTGTGGGAACATAGGGCTGACCCCAAAAAAATACTTTACTCTTTACTCTTTATGACCCATGCAGGACACCAGCAACATATAAACAACAGAATCTCAACACAAGAGCCACAAAAATCAAAAAGAAAAGTTATCTGTAAACCAAAATCCCACACCGGTGTTGTATTGCTGGACAGAAAGCTGAATCCTGTTTGTTTACCTGAATGATAACTCTTCTTCGGACCACTCTGGTGGTCAGTATCTCTTCTTCTGAACTATCAGACAGAGCCCCTAGCTCCTCTGCTATCTCCTGGAGACAGTGACACGTCAATGACAATCTACAGCACAGTGCAAGAGACTCCTTTTCTCTTAACCTCACAGTCACAGCAAATAGGATGAGGCAATGACAAATGTGGATATGAACGACTGAAGTGAGCTGAAGAGAAGGGAGTTGTATGTTAGAGCACATGCACTCTGGATCCGCAAACAGAAATATGATGCTCAATGTTTTTATGCCCCGGGGAAAGAGTCAACACAAATGCCAAACCCATTAGCTCGGGAATAAATTCAATAAAAAAGTTTTTTACTTAAGTCATGCACAATTAAAAAGCGCTCCATGTTTCATTTGTAAGAACATAACAGTCACAGCACACCATTTTTACACTGCAAAGCCAGTTACTGTATGTGAATAAGTTTAGATTTGTCTTACTTGAACTGGAAAACTGTATTTATTTAGTCTGTTTCATATTTCACAGTCCAAATCTCACATGCACATAGAAGCCATTGTGAGCCACACCTCTGAGTATTTCATGATCAAACTTTTATCAAACCTCAGCCCCAAAGCCACAAACCAGTGCACTGTGCTCATGCTCAGACCTTACCCTTCCTAGGTCATCGTCATCATCATAGTACCCTGCCTGGCCTCTAGGGGGCAGCTCCTCACACTCGGGAAGGGCAGTCTGTGAACCTCCTGATTCATACGCAAATTCACCCAAACTTTCACTTCCAGAGGAGAAGCGCTTGTACTCCTCCGGCCGTAGGAAGTGATGTGCGGTGTACTCGTGGCCTCCGTGATGATAACTTGTGTCCACACTGCTCCCAGGCATCGGGGACGGTGGTTCTGAAATGCGATAGGCCACTGGCGTTTCTGCTTTAATGTCCTCTGGCTCAGAAAAGTCAGAGAGGGCCTGTTTGCAGTCAAAGAACTCTGAATCTGACTCTGACTCCATGTGTGGTTTTGTTTTTGGTGATTCAAACTCATGAGCAGCTTTGTCGAATTCTTCAAGAACTTTGTTGAAATCAGGGGAAAAGTCAAACTCTTCAGGAGACTTAACCGTGTCGCTTGTCGATTGACTCAGCACCGGTTGACCACTTAACGGAGACTCTGACACTTTAAGGCTTTGCTGTCCGGAAAATATGGCTTCGTAATCTGGGGGTATTAGGAAGTGGCTGGACATGGGTGAAAAGAGTTCAGAGGGCACGGAGGGCTCAGATGGAGGCAGCACAGGAGTGACAGTCCGGTGGGTGGAGTATGTCGTCTGCTCCGGGAGTTGCAGTGGAATTGGTGGGCTTTTCTTTTGAGGAAGCAGTGAGATGGCGGCACCGACTTGTGGTGCCTTAGCAGACATTTGTAAACCCTGCATCTCATCTTGTGCTTTTGAAGCCTGGAGATGAATACACTGTAGGTCAGCAGGGTATTAATTTACAGGTTGGCATAGAGAATTTAACTGCATTAAACACTCAAATTGCTTGTTGTCAATTTGCAAGCAATTACTGTACACATGCATCTGATATTGTCTCTATATACAGTTGCTTGACTCACACCAGAGGTGGGCAATATATAAGGGAAATAATACAAATGTTGTTTTGAAGATATGCAAAGTTTTAATATCATGTATAACGCTTATAGTAAAAAATGCTTAAAAATTAGTGAATAAAAAAATAACTTGAGCTTAAGACTTAGGGGTGGCAATATTGCCCACCCCTACCTCACACTCGTAAAAAAACAAATTATTTAATCTGAACAAACTACATATATATTCCTATGCTAGCAGCATGTTAGCAGTGCTCGATATGTATGAAAAAGCCTGTAGTACATTATTTTCAAACGTTTGCTGGTGAGAAGATGCATGTTTGTCTTGTTAGTGGATCAAAAGAAAACTCCAAGCCCTCCAAACGTGTGTGGTTAAGTGTCCAAGAGTAGCTCCACGCTCATGCTCTTTCTCTTACCCATTGGGAGGCGTCGTCTGCTGTAATGTCTCGCTCTTGGTTGGTAGCCTCCTCATCTGGCATCCTTTTCTCCGACTGAGAACTCCAACCCATCTCTTCTGTTATAGCGTCAAAACTTTCCAACAGAACTTGGGTTTCTGGCTCAACGATTCTCACAAAGCTTAGATCTTCTGTGATATGTCCAGTTAAATCGCAGTTGTCCACCTCCTCTTCAGAGTCAATAGATTGTGGACTCATTGGCCTTGGGCTGTCGTCAATCCAATATTCAACAGGTAAAGCTACAAACTCTGAGTCGGAAGTCGCAGATACAGGTGAGACTGATCTGAGTAATGGACTGCCCTCCATGAAATAGGACGACAGTATTCTCATAAATTCAGGTACAGGTGAATCCGTCATTAAGCTTCTGTGCTCACTAGACTCTGGAGAGGAACACCTGTCGTGATCAGACACTCTCAAATTCGCTGTAAATTCAATATCTGAGTATGAAGCCTCAGACTCTGGCGATGAAGACCGAAAAGATTTGGCAAAAGGGGAATATTCCTCCGTCAACTCCGCTGTGAACTGAGGAATTGGGGAGTCTGGAGAGAGACGGCTATATTTACTTATTTCCGGAAGTGAATCTGGGGAAGATGTTCTATTGTCATCCATGTACATTGTTGCTTCCAGGAACATTGTGATATCTTCTGTCAGTGACTCAGGAGATAGTGGGCGGTCTTTTTCATCTAAGATCTCTGAATGCGTAGATTCTGGAGATGACGCTCTGCACTCTATATGATGTGATGAATCATCTTGAAGCATCTCTTCTATGTCAGATCCTATGGGCTCTGGTGAAACTGATTCGGATCTCGCAAATGTCTCACACTGTGGAATAGCTGTTGTAAATTCTGGGACTGGAGAGTCTGGGGACAGGCGCATCAGCTCATTCACTGATGCCACTGATTCTGGTGAGGAGGCTCTCTCTACTAACATAGCAGATTCGTGTGGTTCTTGATATTCTGACGATAAGGTAGAGGCAAACAAATGTGCGTGTCCATGATCTATGTCTAATTCCTCATCAGAATAAAGAGATTGTGGACTAGTTAGTCTTGGCCTGTGATCTGTCCAATAATGAACAGGTAAGGCTGTAAACTCGGCGTCAGAGGAGAATGACACAGGGGAAGATGATCTAACCAAAGCACTCCTTTCCATAAAATAGGACGACAGTATTCTCATGAACTCTGGCACGGGTGAATCTACCATAAGGTGTCTGTATGCACTAACAGAGTCTGAGGATTCTGGGGAGGAAGGCCTCTCACAATCAGCGATATCTGAAAGACCTGTTTCATCAAAGTCTGAATATGAAGCTTCGGACACAGGAGACAATGGCCTAAAGTAAAGGGTATATTGTTCTATTTGGTCTACTGTAAACTGCGGGATAGGAGAGTCTGGAGTCAGGGGCCTCTGCTCACTGTGTTCGGGCAGGGATTCTGGGGAAGATGTTCTGTCATCCATGTTCATCACTGATTCTAATAACATAGGTGTGTATTCCGAAATAGACTCTGGTGATAATGGTCGGTCTTTTTCATCTTCTGATTGTAAAGAATCAGGAGATGACCCTCTACATTCTACTTGGGACTCATTATCTGGCTGAAGGTACTCTACATCAGAGTCTATGGAGTCAGGTGAAACTGATATTGACCTCAAAATCATCATAAATTCTGAGTTAAATGTTTTAAATTCAGGTAAAGGGGAATCTGGCAACCCTGCATTAGATGCAGCAGAGTCAGGAGAGGAGGTTCTTTCATAACTAACCCTTCCTGATGTGACTGTTACTTCATAATCTGAGAGAGAAGCCTCAGACTCGGGAGAAGAAGACCTAAAGTGAGGGATATACTCTTCCAGGGTGTTCACTGTAAATTGCGGGATAGGGGAGTCTGGCGATAGGTTTCTATGCTCACTGTGTTCCGGTAGAGAGTCTGGAGAAGATGCTCTTTCATCTAACATATGCATTGCTGATTCTAATGACATAGGTGTGTATTCTGACACCGACTCAGGTGACAGTGGTCTGTCTAAATCTACATCTTCTGATCGTATGGAATCTGGAGATGAGCCTCTACATTCTGTTAAAGATTCATTATCTGACAGCATGTAGTCCTCATCAGATTCTTGAGGCTCAGGTGAAGCTGACACTGGTCTTAAACCTGTTCCACATTGTGTAAGAAGTGTCCTAAATTCAGGCACAGGTGAATCAGGAGAGAAGGTTCTGAACCCTCTGTCAGATGCACTGGAGTCAGGGGAGGAGGTTCTCTCATAACTAACCCTCCCTGATGTGATTGTTAGTTCATAGTCTGAGAGAGAAGCCTCGGATTCAGGCGAGGATGACCTAAAGTGAGGGATATACTCTTCCAGGGTGTTCACTGTAAATTGCGGGATAGGGGAGTCTGGCGATAAGTTTCTGTGCTCACTATGTTCAGGTAGAGAGTCTGGAGAAGATGCTCTTTCATCTAACATATGCATTGCTGATTCTAATGACATAGGTGTGTATTCTGACACCAACTCAGGTGACAGTGGTCTGTCTAAATCTACATCTTCTGATTGAATGGAATCTGGAGATGAGCCTCTGCATTCTGCTAAAGAGTCATTATCTGACAGCATGTAGTCCTCATCAGATTCTTGAGGCTCAGGTGAAGCTGACACTGGTCTTAAACCTGTTCCACATTGTGTAAGAAGAGTCCTAAATTCAGGCACAGGTGAATCAGGAGATAAAGTTTTGAACTCTCTGTCAGATGCACTGGAGTCAAGAGAGGTGATTCTCTCATAACTAACCGTCCCCGTTGTGACTGTTAGCTCATAGTCTGAGAGAGAAGCCTCGGATTCAGGTGAAGATAACCTAAAGTGAGAGGTATACTCTTCCAGAGAGTTCACTGTAAATTGTGGGATAGGGGAGTCTGGCGATAGGTTTCTATGCCCACTGTGTTCAGGTAGAGAGTCTGGAGAAGATGCTCTTTCGTCTACCATGTGCTGTGCTGAATCTAATGACATAGGTGTGTATTCAGACATCGATTCAGGTGACAGCGGTCTGTCTAAATCTACATCTTCTGATCGTAAGGAATCTGGAGATGAGCCTCTACATTCTGCTAAAGATTCATTATCTGACAGCATGTAGTCCTCATCAGATTCTTGAGGCTCAGGTGAAGCTGACACTGGTCTTAAACCTGTTTCACATTGTGTAAGAATTGTCCTAAATTCAGGTACAGGTGAATCAGGAGACAAGATTTTGAACCCTCTGTCGGATGCACTGGAGTCAGGGGAGGACATTCTCTCATAAGTAACCCTCCCTGACATGACTGTTAGTTCATAGTCAGACTGAGAAGCCTCGGATTCAGGCGAGGATGACCTAAAGTGAGGGATATACTCTTCCAGAGAGTTCACTGAAAACTGCAGGATAGGGGAGTCTGGCGATAGGTTTCTGTGTTCACTGTGTTCAGGTAGAGAGTCTGGAGAAGATGCTCTTTGGTCTAACATATGCATTGCTGATTCTAATGACATGGGTATATATTCTGAAACTGACTCAGGTGACAATGATCTGTCTTTTTCATCTACATCCTCTGAATGCATAGAATCTGGAGATAATCCTCTATATTCTAATTGCCATGTTTCATTATCTAGAAACATCTCTTCTATATCAGAGCCTGCAGGTTCCGGGGAAACTGATGCTGACCTAATAATTGCCTCACACTGTGGTAAATCTGTTCTAAATTCTGGCACAGGGGAATCTGGGGACAAGGGTCTCAGTTCATTCACTGATTTGACAGATTCTGGTGATGATGCCCTTTCATGTAAAATGGATGACTCCGGGGTCATAGCTCTACCATCTATAGATTCAGGAGAATAGCAAACCTTATCTCTCTCATATCTTACTTCTATGCTCTCATGAGAACTCAAAGAAGTGAGAGCACTATCTTCAAATAAGCATTTATTATCTCTATACAAATTGTCCTTCAAGTCCTCCTGTTCAGTTATTTCTGATGGATATTTTGGTCCTTGGTCCTGATCACTTACAAAGGCTGTAGTTTCTTCACTGGTACTAAATTCCTCTGCCTGCTGATCATTTCCTAAATATTCTATACTGGAACCGACATATTGCATAAACCCTGTTTTACTTTGAAAGGTCTCTCCGCTGTACTGGGGATCATGTACTTGAGAAATAAGTTTCCATAGCTCAGCTTCGTAAATTAGATTATACTCTGCCACTTCAATAGCCTCAACCGATTCTTTCTCTGTGCTAGAAATTATTACAGTTTTATCATCTGTGGCTTTTGGTGATGTTACACCATCAGACTCAGGATATGTTGTTTTATCATGTGAATATATGGCTTCTATAGAGAGTAAACCCAAACCACATTCTGAAGGCAATATTTCACTTTCTTCAAATGTCTGCATTAAATCTGCCAGGGGTGATTCACTATATTGATCAGATATGTCAAGTGAAAACTGTTGCTCTACTTCTTGTTCTTGTAACTCTATAGAATCAGGTGAGTTTGGTCGTTTATCACTGCCATCATAGACTATGAGATCTTCAATATAATATTCAACGTCTGATACAATGGATTCAGGAGAAGATGATCGATAGCTAGCATTGATGATAACACGTTCAGGAGCTCTAGGTGTAAAATCAGGGATGGGTGAATCTGGGGACAGACCTCTGAATTGATTGTCTGCGCCTTCCGATGCAGGCGAAGATGGTCTAACGTCATACATGTGTGAACTCGGGCTTATAACTATGTATTCTATCTCTGAACTCTCTGATGCGAATGGAGATGCTGATCTATTACCAAACCCTGTATCAGACAAATTACGCTCAAATTGGCAAAACTGCGGTATAGGCGAATCATTGCTAAGCCTACTAGATGCTTGAGACTCAGGAGACAAAGCTCTGTTTTCTACATCTGTTTGCCATTGGTAATCCATATCTACAAGTAAATCTGATAAAACAGACTCAGGAGAACTAGATCTAAAGGCAACTGAGGGCAACTCCTTGAACATTTGCGTAAAATGAGGAATAGGTGAGTCTGGTGGTTGGAATTTTTCTACAGATGCAGGCGAACCTGGAGATGATGCCCTATCTTCTAGAGTCCAATATGTCCCCAAAGAAGAATCAAAGTCTTCATCTGAGTCTGTCCAATCAAGGGGCATTGACTCTGGAGAGACGGACCTGACAAAGCTCAAGTCTGTAGATGTGAGGGGTGGTGTGAAGTGAGAAATGGGAGAGTCAGGAGAAAGCCTGGTGTAGCTGTTAAATAATGGCCCTGACTTCGGAGATGATCGTCTGTCCTCCAGCCAGTCAGATGAATCAAACTCAATGTCCACTTCTGAGTCAGATGACAGTATTTCTGGTGAAGGAGATCTGAGCGACTTTACTGGTGTGTCATGTTCAATGTGTCTAAACTCTGGAATAGTCAGCTGTACCGTATGTGGAGACGATGGTGTAGATGATGTGGATCTTCTCACTTCAGGAGATGATGATCTGCACTTCAGTTTCAGGGGAGCTGTAGAAATGTGGCTTACTAAGGCTACACTCTCATATGCGTGAGTAGGTTTTTGGCGTTCTGTTTTGAAACCAAAGAATGAAGGAAACCGCTCTACTAATTTACTTTCAAACTGGGGAACTGGTGAGTCTGGTGGCAAGGCTTGTTCTTCGTTTCTTGAATATACTGAATCAGGTGAGGATGCCCTCTTAAGATCTAACTCCTCAAGTAAGTCGTCTCCATATTCTAAATCTGAATAGGAGGCAGAAGGAGGAGAGCTGGATCTGCAATGTGTAGCAAAAATTATTTCTTCAGCCGGCTCAAATACAGGTATTGGTGAATCAGGTGGAATGGCGCTAAATTCATAATCTGAGTTAGGCGTGAAAACTTGTGGCTCATCGAAAAATTCACTTTCTACATCAATGTCTGGTGTTACAGAGGTAAGTGAGGGTGACCTGCTTCCTTGGAACAATACATTGACAATAAAGTTCTCTCTGAACTGAGGTATAGGAGAATCAGGTGATAGGGACCTAAGTTCTGTAAGTGATGTTATTGAATCTGGAGACTGTGTTCTTTTTGGTGTTAAGAGGAGTGACCGAGGTGACATAGGTCTATACTCTGACAATGAGTCTGGTGAAAAAGACTTAGTCTTGGTTTCACTTTCTGGGCTTTTATATATGGATGATTCTGACCTTTCTTTGCAATTAAATTCTTCCAAATATGATTCTGACAGTAAATCACTTTGAGAAGAAAGTGACTCACAAGAAGAGGTAATATGTTCTGTGACACCAAGTGGTCTCTGAAAGTCCTGTCTAAAATCTGGTACTGGAGAGTCTGCTGATAGCCTTCTAGAGTTGCTTACTGATTCTATTGATTCAGGAGATGATGCCCTTGTTGCAGTATTAGCATGTAACTCTGGTTCAGAATCTGATGCTGAATTTGGGGATGGTGATCTAGAAGATTTTAGGGGACACATTTCAGGTATAGAATGGTGAAACTGGGCTATTGGAGAATCCGGGGGCAAAGTTTTACTTTCATCGATAGAGTCTGCTGTGCCTTGAGAATCTGATCTTAAAAGACTTGTGGACTGCAACATTTGTGGAGAAAAAGGTCTGTATTCTGTTTCTGAATCAGGTGACAATGGTCTCTCAGGCTGTGGCTCTAGACATTGGTCCTGTACTATTGGAGACAAATCAGAAATATCCTCTAACCCAGTCTTATCCAAATGCTTCGTCATCACACCAGCATCTTCCAGAACATATTCAATTCTTGTTCCAGCATACTCAAATACTCCAGTCTTGCTGCTATACATTTCCCCAACATACTGAGGGTCATGTATGTGTGATATAAGCTTCCAAAGTTCAGCATCATAAACTAATCTAAACACCGGGACTCTGATAGCCTTTAATTTTTTGTTTTGATCATAGCTTTGTTCTGTGTGCTCTGAAGTGTGCGACTCAGGTGAATCTGGTCTCTGAAAATCTAAATCAACAATGGATTGGTCATATTCGTCATCGGATATGGACTGAGGAGAAGGGGATCTGTCTGAGATATGTGAAGTTAATTCTATTGGTTGAAGTGCTATGTGAAAGTCAGGCAATGGTGAATCCACTCTATATATATCTCCTGAATCAACAGATCTAGGAGAGCTAGGTCGTGATTCTCTAAACTGTAGTGCAAATTCCAAATCTGAACCTACTGAAACAGGTGAGGAGGTTCTTTCTTGAGGTGTTAACACTGCAAATTCATGTACAACATCTTCAAACTCGCAAATGGGTGAATCATGTAGGTGTGATTGGTTTTCATCTATAGAATCTGGGGATAATGGTCTATTTTCAAGAGAGGAAACAGAGATATGGTCTTGCTCTACTTCAGAGGTCAATGAATCAACAGATGAGGACCTATCAACTCCGCACGTAACACTAGATACGGGTAAGATTTGGTGGAAGTCAGGCAGTGGTGAATCTGCTGGCAAAATATCTGAAGACACCGAAGTTGGTGACAGAGTTCTCTCATCGGAAACCATTATACTGTTAAGTTCAAAAGAGTCCTCCAAATCTAATGCTAGCAATTCTGGTGAAACTGAAAGGGGACGTTGGAGAGAGACCGACTCCAGGGTTGAGAACTGACAAATTGGGGAGTCTGCTGATAATGCCGTGTGACTGTCTATAGACTTTGATGACTGGGGAGAATCCGCTCTGTATTGTCCAGCTTCTTCAATTGATGACAATGGAGTAAAATCACTTTCTGAGTCTGGTGAAATAGGTCTTTGATTCAACTCTGCCTCGTCCTCTGTCTCTGTGAATTTAGGCACTCCTATTTTGTATGTTTCCCCTGCATACTGGGGATCATTTACGTGAGAAATAAGCCTCCAGAGGTCTACATCATATGCTAACACTGAATGGTCTGGGTGTTCAGACATTTCTGGCAGACTAAATTGTGTTTCTTCTTCCAACTCAGGTGAAGACAACCTCTCATCATAATTGAAATCTGCCACAGAAAATTCCGCTAAATCTTTGTGGTCACTAGACTCTGACTTGGGTGAAGAGGACCTACAAACAGCAACATTAGTAAGTACATTGTCATTACTAAAGTCAGGAACAGGAGAGTCTGCAGAGAGTGGCTGATTTCTTACAGATCTCTCTGATTCTGGAGATGATGCCCTTGACTTAACTGCAAGAATACTGTCATCAAATAACTCAGTATCGGACACAGAATGAGGAGATGGCGATCTCGAGAGTGAAAGAGGGTAGGATTCATGGACAAAGCTGTCAAAATGAGGGACAGGGGAATCTGGGGACAAAGGATTGCACTTGTCAACAGAATCTACAGAGCCCTGTGAATCAGACCTCAAGAGGCTCATAGACTTTAGTGTTTCAGGTGAGAAGGCCCTGAATTCTGTTTCGGATTCAGGTGATAATGGCCTTTCTGTAAGTGATTCTACAAAACTAACCGGGCCATGTATTTCACTAAAAACCTCGTCTAGCTCTGCCACTGGTTTACATTGATCCTCTTGGTATTCAAGCACATTCTTATCCCCTTCATAGATTTTCTCTGATTCCGGCTTTTCTACAGATAAACCCTCTTCTTGAGACAATTTCTCTGTTCTTTCTTGGAATGTTGTAGCTCCACTTGCAGACAAACTAGCTCTATCAGACTGTGTAAGGTCTACAGAACACAATTCAGAGGGCTTTTGTTCATCTTTCTCTCTAAGATGTTCACTAGGCACTGTGTCTGATTGTTGTGCATCATCAGTCAGTGTACGCTCTGTGTCGGTGATGAAATCTGTGTTTGATTCAGAAGCTAAATTACTACTATCAGAAACATTAACAATGTTTGTGTGGCTTGGAAGCAAATGTGCAGAATTATCATATGTCGATAACGATTCTGTTATTTGATCGTTACTTGAGACAATGTGCTCAGTGATTGAAATTTCATGAGAAGTTATAAATTGTGTTGCTATGGATTCATCTCCAGAATCAACCGGAGAAGGTGATATTGGTCTATCATAATCCTGGAATAAAGGAGAGTTTGTGCTAAACTCTACTTCTGAACATACTGACTCGCGTGAGGTTGGTCTCTCACCAGCGAGTGCTAAAACTGAATCGGGCCAATCTTGGCTAAATTCAGGAATAGGTGAATCTGGAGACAGTGGCCTATTCTTATTAAGTGATGATCCAGATTCTGGGGAGGATGATCTATTCTGACAAGGGGAATGTGATGTCAGTTCAGCCTCAAAGAATTCTAAGTCTGATGAGAGGGATTCGGGTGATGAAGACCTGCATGCGACATACGAAATGCTCTCAGAGATGTAGCCACTAAACTCTGGGATAGGAGAGTCTGAGGGAAGCTGACTGTGTGTACAGGTAAGATCTATGGATTCAGGAGAGGATGGTCTTGACTCATGATGATATGCTAAAAAGGTTGATTCCGCACATGTTGTAAAAATCCATGGGCATGTCTCTAAAACAGTAGATTCAGGAGACGACGCCCTGTCTTCTATATCTGTGTATGATTGTGCTGACTCAATATCATCACTATAAACACTGCTTGATGAAATTGGTCTTCCAAATGGTGTTTTATTTGAAATCATTGGTGTTAATGGCCTTTCCTCAGATTCTACCTTTATGGCATGAGCACAGAGAAGAGACTGTGCCTTATTGGGTGGCCACGTCTCCCCAGATTCCCATGGCAATACTGGGGGCGGTAAAGGAGAAAGAGGTCTATAAAGGGGAATAGGAGAGTCTGGCGAGAGCAGTGTTAGTTCATTTATGGATGAAACTGACTCAGGTGAAGAGGCCCTGCTCTCAGCTAGAATGACCTCATCTGCATCAAAAACAAGTGGACTATGCATTCTTAATGGTGAATTGGATAAAGAAGATGATCTGCTATAGCTAATATCTAAAGTATCAGTGATTTGATCTGTGTCTTCCTCTGCAGAGCCCCCACAAGCACCAGAGATATATGTTTCAACTGTGAGACTATGGGTGCTAGTCCTTTCACGGTCACTTTCAGGAATATTTCCCTCTTCTAGCTGAGTTGCGACTTCTTCATCAAAATAATCAAAGGTTGAGTCCTGTAATGTTTCAGAGCAGAGATCTCCTGGGTGTGGAGGCCACAAACTTAAAGTAGCTTGGTTATTATCAGGTGGACATATTTCAGAAGGAAGACCACAAATGTCTTCTTCACCTGGCATTAATTTAACCATGTTGTCTTCTATAAAAGTTTCTGAAACATAATCAACAAGAGTACCACTCTCAAATCCTCCTGGCTCGTACTGAATTGCTTGTTTAGCAGTGTCGGCCATGTTGGTGGAATCACCTGGATCCACATTACAGCCATACAGAACTTTGTAGAGACGTTGAGAAACTTCCTCCATGTGCCTTGTCTTACGTGGGTCGTCCCAAGTTGTTAGAGGACTGGAAGTGTTCTCACTAGTTGATTCTTTACTTTTTGTTTCCTCGTTGTTTTCAATGAACTCTATAGACAGTTTTCTGAAGTCCTGTTCTGCTTCTTCACATTCCGTCAAAGTATCTCCAAAGTCAGTTAGTGACAGCGGTCGACTTTCACAAACACCGGTACGTGAGTTGTTGGCAGTCTCTCTCCAAGTTATTACTGACAAATGCTGTGGATTCTGTTCCATGCTGCCAGTTCGTAAACACTCCAGACTCCAATCTTCTCCCCCCTCTGCCCCTTCATATCCCTCTGCCCCTTCAATTTCACTTGAATCAATGGTGATGTCTGGAGATGGAGCAACCTGGGCACAAAGCTTTGGCCCACCTTTATACACAGGGTCAATGACAAGGGATCGGAGGCTGTAGGGGGATGTTCGGTACACTGTGAAGAAAGGACTTACTTGTTTCAAACTCCCTGTGTGTAGAGATGGGTCTCCCACTTCCTCATATATTTCTTGTGATGATCTGCAGAAGAAAAGAAAATATCTCAAAAACAGCAATAAGATGCAACAGTCTAGAGTACTAGCCTACAAGCCACATGGGCCAGAAGTACTCACATTTCCATTTCCTTTTGTATCCGTCCTTTCTGGACACTTCTAATAAGGTCTGTTTCTGATCGTCCCGTTGTCTCTGGTAGTGATGACCAGCTGGAGGACAGGTCCTCTGAGGACACCATGGGTACAGCCTGTCCTGTCTGTGGACTTTTACAAGTGGTCTCCGTACGGCGACCTGGTCTTGGACTGTCAATATCTTCATGAAGAGCAGAGAAACCTGAGAAGGATATATTAGGTGGGAAAACTATGGTTATGAAAGTGGTTTGTCATTTTTTATGTAAGACTTACCTTCACTGTGATCCAGAGCTATGGTTTGTTCTATTTCTGCATAGGTTTGTGATGATGTCTCATCCTGAGTGGATTTTGTGATCTTGGTTTCAATGAGATGAACTATGTCCATACGGTTAATTGAAGTAAGTCTTTTGATTAATGTGGTTTCTGTATTTTTTAAAGAAACAACAATTTAATTAAAAGGTTGTCAACACCTCTTAATAAATCAACAATGCATAAAATCCTTTAGGTTTACCTGGTGTTTGGCTTCCTTCCTGCTCTGCCCAGAACCTCAAAAGGGCATGGCTTTGATCTTGCAGTGAGTTTGGGTATTCAGCCCTGATTAGGTTTATCCTATCTTCACTGAAGTTCAGTTCACGTGCCAACTCTGTATAAAAATTATGTTAAAATACAGATAATATATAGTCATTTAAATATGATATATAGTAATTTAAATAAGTGTCACATTATTTCCTACCTGTCCAACTAAAGCCCAAATGATCAGCGATTAGGGCCAGTCGGTGCTCTTGTCTCTCAGCTTCATCCTGTGGATCTACTGCAAATGCCACCAGATAAGCCATCAATGCCAGTCTCTCTTACAACTAACATAGAGAAACACGATCTTCACTGGCTTCCTTAACCCTCAGAGCATCATGGTTCCTAAAAGTTCACTGTGCAATTCTTTTCATTTGGGAGTCTCAATATAATAAGTCAGTTGACAAAGCTAAACTATGAAGTGCTTTGTGTTGCATTTTTTGTATGAAAAGCGCTCTATAAATAAAGTTTGATTGATTGATTGATTGATGAAAAGGTACCAGAAGTCTTCCTTTAGAGCGCAGCCTAGGCCTTTTTCTAATTTGGACTAAAATTACTGTTAGGAATTGAAAGTGAAATTCAACTGACTTTTTTTTTGTTGAATTTTTGTTCTGTTAGGATGTCAGATAAAATATAGATATAGTAATAATTAGTATTAGTATATTATAATATATCAATCTAATTTTTTTTAGCGTTTATTGGTGGGCCAAATGGGGCCAAAAGGTGTTTTAAATGTAAGCACATTTCTAAGATGCCCCAAAGGTTAAACAATTATTTTTAAAATTAGCGCATTGTTGAAATAGTGAAGAAATGGCTAAGACTACTGACAGGATATTGCCCATTAAACAGATAAACCCAATTACTAAAAGCCTTTAAGTCAATCTTGAGATTTTAGCACATAAGGAAAAAGACAAACAGAAACACAGCTGAATGGACAGCCACAAGGATTCTTCCACTACAATGGGAATCAACTACAAGAGACAGAGAGGCAGCACTTTTACAGCTAAAGTAATCTAATGGCACAAGAGAGAGAATAGCCCCTTAAACAGGGGGGATACCTTGACTTGAGACTTTATCATCTGGGATTCGCTGCATCTGTGTCTCAACAGGGTCATCCCAAAGAGGTCTAATGGGAAAGACGGCTCCTGAGGGAGGGAACTGCATCTCAGTGAAGGCTTCCCTCTCTAGGACAGATGCTTCGATGAGACTGCTCTCATCATCTGAGTTGGCAGCAGCTGCCTCTATTTCCTTTTCTGCCTGGGCCTGTGCCAACCTCTCCACAACTTTTGCAGCTTCATCACTTATTTCTTCAAAGAATTCAAGAGATTGTTTGCCAGCCATATTTTTATCTGCACTTGGTGTGGTAGCATGTGATGATTGGCCACTTTTGCCTCTGACCGGCAGTTTAGATTGGAAACCTTTGGACTTGGCTGACTCCACACTTAAGGGACGACCCTGTTCCTTTTTAGGAGATGGCTTGGTAGAGTCTCCTTCACAGAAGCTCTTGGCTTTCGCAGATGAGGTCTTTGTTTTCAGCTCAACAGAGGGACCGGCATCTGTCTCAGATTTCCTCCTTGAATCCTTCTTTACAGGAGGCTTGAGCTTCTTGTCCTGCCCAGTTTCTGTGCGTTTCACAGGGGAGTCAGCCTTTTGACTATTAGCCTTAACAGGGATTCTAGATTTGGAGTCTGATGATAGCACTTCTTTTTTAACAGCTGAGGAGGATGGGGTAGTGGTTTTAGCCCGAACTTGTGAGGAAGATTTAACCTGTGATTTTACAGGAGTCTTTTTAACACTCAAAGAGCTAGCTTCTTTTGATTTGGCTGAGGTTTTGGTACTTTCTACTGCAGTCTGTTGTTCTTCTGGAGAGGAATCAGAGGACTCTTGTCCCTGCTCTGAGTAAACAGATCTAGTAACAGTAGTTTCAGCGGTCTGTACATTTGCTATCATTTGACCGGATGAGCTATTATCTATTTCTAAAGATGTTTCACTTAAATGCTTGTCTGTTTTGGTCTCTAAACAATCAGACGTTTGATCTGTTTTTGACTTGGATGAAACAGATACCCCCATTTTAGGTATTTTAGATTTTGAGACATCATTTTTATTGGTGGTCTCATCCCTTTCGGGCAGAGAAGAAATAAGGTCACTACTTTTTTTAGTCTTTTCATCTTCCTCAGTCTTAACCTCTAGTGTTAGATTGAGGCCAACCTCAGCCTCTGCAGCTGCCAACCTTTGGCCTTCTTGTGAAGCCTCATCCTCTAAAGACTGTTCACCAATTTGAAAAAAGGCAAAACCACCCCCTTCCTCCTCATAGCTCCTTTTAGTCATATCAATTGCCCCACTGCGCGTCATCTCAAAGAGCTTTCCCTCTTGGAAAAGGAAAGGGTTGGGTTCACTGGTTGGCGTGCTCTCTTCTGTAGGTGTTCTCTCAGGAGTGGCTTGGACTGATTGACGATCTACAACCAGGTTCAATACCTTCTGTTCTTCTTCTTGAACACGGGCTATAAAAGAACCATCATCACATACAGAAGTCCATGAGTTAGGGTCAGCTTTAGCAGTAACACCCTTTGACTCAGTCCGAGGTGCCTCTGCTGTGCACGTTTGACCCTTGTCATCAGATGTAGCTAAATGACTTGATGACTTAGTAGATGTGTTTTCTTCTAATCTAGTAATGTCTTTGATTTCAATGGATGTTCTTTCACAATCTTTCTTCTTGTCCTCGGTTTTGCTGTCAGTAGGTACTTTACTGACATCTGAGACAGACTGAGGTCCCTCTGATTTGGTGGATGTTGTGTTTGTAACTTCTTTGCTGTTGGATCCATCATGCAAACCTGCTGAAAAAGGAGAGGGAGGTTGTATTTTAATAGTAGGTTCAACAAATAGAGCTAACTCTGCATCTTCTGTAGGTCTGTTGAGACCATAGGCACATTGTGGTAGTTCCTCACTTTTGGATTCTAACATTTCATGGCTGTCATCCCCTGTTTTAGACTCTGCTGTGGTATACAAATCTTTTCTAGCAATCTTTTTGTTCTTTGCTTCTTGCTCCATTTCCTCAAATGTTTTTATTTTGGCTGCCATTTTAAACATTTCTTCCTCTGGGGTAAACTTTCTCTTAGCTTCTGGGCTGTCTTCTTCTTCTCCATCTTCAGGGATGACAGCAGGTTTGATTTGGACCGACAGTAATGTGTGCTCAGGGGGGTTGGGAGTGACCTCATAACTTACCTCTTCAGAACTAGGGGTTTCGGGGGTTATAGGACTCTTACCAGAACTTGTCCTCTGGGATGTCTGCTCACAACTGTCATCATCAGCACTAGGATCACGCTCCTTTTGCAGTCTACATCGTAAGGCATCTTGGAGGGATTCTTTAGGTTTAGAAGGCTCTGGTAGTCTAGAAATGGCACTAGGTGGATCTAGTGTTTGAGGAAAGAGTGGGAGAGTTTTATTTTCTACAGGGCTGTTTTCTAAGGAGTCATGAGGTGGGGACTCCTTGGTGGGACTAGGTTCTATTGAGTCAGGGGACTTATGGGAGGAGGCCTCTTCCATGAGGGGACTACCTTCTAGAGAGTCTTTTTGGCTTATTGTATAAGAGTCATCGGCTAATGGGCTGAGAACATCTGAGTCGGTTTTTAAAGGCAGCTCTAAACTTTTCTGGCGCTGAGAGGAGGATCTAGGCACTGTATAACCAAATGGCATGTCTATCTGACAATCAGGACTCTCGTCATCACTAAGAAATGATTCTACTGTCTCTGATATTCGTTTTGTGAGCTTGTGAGGTTTACTTGGCTTTGAATGGCTCTTCATAACAGATATGGACTCACTTGTTGTATGATCATCTGCAGCCTCGCTTGAAGACACAGGAAGGGTCAGCTCAGCAGACAACTGGTCAGCAGTGGTTCCTAGACCAGAGTCTCCAGATTTGTCTGTGTCTTTAGGTTCGTTTTTCTTTGTTGCAGATACAGACGAGGTGGTCTGTCCACTTTGGGGAGAAATACAGATACTCTCAGGACTGGTGCCTGGAGAGGCTAGACCCTCGTGTTTGCAGCTCTCCTCTGAACTGAGGTGAGGAGTCCCATCTGCAGAACTGGCACTTGTGAGTGATTCACCAGCAACCTCATGTTTGAGGCTGTCAGAGCTGTCACCACTTCCAAAGTCTACAGTTCCTACCTGCTCTGACGGGACACTTTGCTTCTCTTTGTCAGTCTGTACAGTCTCTTTCTTGTGAGGTTTTGAATCTAAAGACAGTTCTTTTTCTTGAGCAGTATGTGAGGTTATTGTTTTGGTTATGGTTTTGGACAGTGTAATTTCAGATTTTGTGGTTTTCTCTGATTTTGATGATGAAGTAACTGTAGTTTTGACCTCAAAAAGCCCAGACTTTCTCTTGGAAGGATCTTGGCCTGTCTGGAATGCTTGCATTAGCTCCTTCACAGACATGGTCTCCTCTAGTTTTTCATCTTCAGCTTTAGGAGATTTTGGTGGGCCCTGCTTAGTTTTAGGACTTTCTTTGGCTTTTGGCGAGGATTTGCTGACAGGTAGCTGAGATGTCTTGACCCCTGACATCTTTTTGCTTTTTTGTTCTGCTTCAACCTTTTGTTGTAAGGCTTTGACTTTGTCTTTAATTGAGCCAATGGGTGTTTCTTCCACCACAGGAGACACAGGAGATGTTTGACTAGGGGCTGTTGGCACACTTAAATGATCTGTGCCATCCTCTTTGCCCTTCTTTCGGAGTGGCTTTTTTATATCAGCTGACTTATTGGCTTCTTGCACTTTGGTTGGTGTACTTTTGCGTAAAACAACCTCAGTGAATTTTTCCTGTGGAGCTGACTGTTTAGCTTTCCCTTTGGAGCTGACTGGTGCATCAAGGAGGTATTCTTTAAGGTCACCACTGTCCTTTATGGCTTTAGGCCTTGGAGCTCCTCTGTTGGCTCTACTCTCACGTAAAACTGGCTCCTGTACGTCTAGAGCTGCCATCTTTTTAGCCTCTGCAATGTCACTGTCAGAGAGAAGAACCCACTCCTCGCTCTCTCGAGTGACTTTGGCTGCCCCTGCCTCAGTTGCGTCGCCTTCATATGTTCCACTCCTAAGGATTTCACTGACTTTCTCAAGGTCCTCCTTGACTTTTTCCAGGTCTTTCTCCATAATGTCTAAGGGCTCTCCAGAAACCTCCTCAGCGCCTTTTTCTAGACCACAGGGCCTTAGGGAAGGGGATTTTCCAGTGGAATCTGCTGTCAAGATGGCAGTCATTTTGATCAAATCTTGTTTCATCTCTGACACGTCGGAGAGAAGATCTGGCTCTCGCATCAGCTCTGATTTCAGCAATGTCGCTTCATCTTTTATAAGGAAGACGGACAAGTAAGGAGTAAAAAATCAAAAATTCAAATGAAAGGACAGACAAAGGAGAAATGGGTCAGGATAAGATCGGAGCACAAAGGATTCATAGGACAACAGTCACAAGGATCCTAATGGCATCAAGGTCTCATGTACTTTACTCTGTCTGTGGTAAAGCAAAAGCAATATATAAATCAAACCAATGGGAAAGGATGACGCTGGAAATAACTTGCTTTTACACACAGCGCAATCACACCTAATCTACAAACCACAACTAAAAAAACACCACATAAAATAATGAAATGAGACAACAAAATCTCAAGATTGCTTAGACAAATGCCAAATAATAAATAATTACAAAAACACTACGCAAAGAAAGCCAGTGAAGGAAATAAAGTTGCAATGAAGACAAACAAAATGTGAACAAAAAACTTAAACTAGTCATTAATTCTATTTTTCACACAATGAGACAAGCGAGCACACATCCATCTGTTAGGCAAGTTATTTCCATGCAAAACAAAGGAAGGTGGAGATGGAGAGGTAAGGGAAATATGAGTGATATGATAACAAAATAAGTACTGTAATATTTAAAAAGTAACAAAATGCAATTGATTAGCTGCATTTTTGCTTTACCATTCTACGAAAATACTGGAAACTGGCCTCCTAATGAGATTTTGTTACCAAACTACAGGGAAAAATGCTTGGGGATTTTGTCTTCATCTATTTTTAGGTATATCTACAGATGTATTTGCTAGATTTCTATGGAAAACAACTAGGTCAGTATTCTATGCTCACAATAATATGAATGACTTAATATTAACAGTACATACGTAGATGGGGGCGTTTAACTCTTTCTCCAAATTTCACATCTCAATTTGTCAATCGTAGAATGTTGAGTATTTGGAAAGCAAAGCGCAGGGGGATAAAACAGCACCAAAACAACATAAATTGTAATTAAAATAAGAAGGAATAGGTAGGTCTATGCTGTTTGTGGAAAGATGAAACTAGGAAACTTAACTTAATAGGCTTTGGAGAGATGAATGTGTGTATAAACTGGACTTACTATATAGTATGAATCAATTATTACTACTACTACTGTTATTTAGTTAAGTTTTAGCAATTACATGCATTAAATATTAGTACAAAGAGATAATTTTAGCATAAAGTGGAAACTGTAGAAGATTTGGTGTCTTACATTTCTCCTGCGTTCTGCCATTCTGTACAAAAACAAACAAAAAAACAATACATTACATTATTATTTCAGTATAAAAAAGCATTCTATCAGTATCTATAGGTTTTATTTCTACACACTGAGCCAAAATGATTCAAAGCACTTAATACTCATGTTTGTATCTAATGACTATAGCACTTAATTCTAACGTGGTAATGTGTGATGGGAAGCGGGAGCAGCGGTTACCTCTTCATCTTGGTCAGAGTCAGAATCCTTTTGACGCAAGAAGCAAAAATGCACAGATAAAATAACAGCAATATTAGGTGATTAAAGAAAGCAGTGAGAGCCAGAGGGCCTTCCATGAAGCAGTAATAGAAAATTCAGATTAGGATTACATGGATGTTATGTTCTATTTAAATATATTGTGCCATATTTTTTAATTTTTTATGTTAAATTAATTTATCCATGTGTTTCAGAATGATAAGAGCTTGGGACATTTGCTAGATTGATTAAAAATGTCCTTAAAAGTAAAAATGTTGCTTATAAACTCAAAATGTTGCTTATAACAGGAAGATGAAACCCATGAATACATCAAATAATCTTAAAATCTAAATGATTTGCTTTGGATCAACATAAATTCAATGAAAAACGTGACATAATATATTTAAATAAGCTCTTTTTTATGTACTTGATTGGATAAATACAACTCTTTTGTGAATATCTAGTAATTTATGTTGGATGTAATATATAATTTAATAAAGTAATGTTGTAATTCTAACCAGATTTTTAGATTTTTTATGTAATCTAAAGCAACAATTTTGACCTAGGCTTGCCTCATGGAAAACCATCAAAAGTGAAGCAGACATTGACTTAATATCCTGGTTTTGAGCCTGTAATTTAACATAAAAACACACTATTAGCGCTCACTTCAATCAAAACCAAGAAAGCCAAGTCTATATAAGTGGAGAAAAGCACTACCAGACAATCAGACAATGCTTTGTTAATTCTAATAAACACATACGGCCTTAACTTTTGCTATAGGATAAGAGCACGCACCTTGGAGTACAATGGAAGGGTGATATTAAGGTTACATATGGCGTTTTGGGTGAGTGATCTATAATTCCTGGGTTCTTTCAAAAAGGATAGACGTCCACATGGCTCTTGAGTATTGTCTCGGATCTGAAAAGAGAAAAAAAATATTAGGAAAAAGGTACAAAGGTATGATTTCTAGCTGATAGCAGTGACGTACTTTGATGAAAAGAGCTAGTCGGTTCTCCTTAAAGGCAAAAAAGCTGAAAAGATGATGCTGGCCACTTTTGGTGAGAGGGACGAGGTTGCCGAAGCACTCTGCATAGATGGGTTTACCCTCTAGAACCTGCGGAAATAGAGGACACAGTTATAATGGGCAACTGAGCATTTTAAAATCATATATATTCACTGTACAGCATTAGATAAAATAGTGCATGAAATAGCTATACTTTTATTTATAGTTTTAGAAGGAACTCATTGAAAATTGTTTCTGTTTTTGTTCCTATCACTTGTTGACTGTAATCAGCAAATCACAAGCTATTTTCTTCTCTACAGTCCACATTAAGGTGCTTGGAATGTTTCATAGTATAGCATTAAAATGATCTTGCTTAAATTATCTAGAGAGATGCCATTTCACAGTTAATAATAATGGATCTGTTTTAAATAGTGCTTTTCTGGACACTCAAAGATGCTTTACAGAACATTATTCATTCGATCCACACTTGGTAAACTACTACACTGCCAAAAAACTTTATTTATAACACAATTTAAGGTACAAACACTTAAATCCATCAGAAAATGACTTAAAAGTAGTGAAACTTTCTGTCCATGCAGCAAAATTATTTCTTACAATAAACTACCTCTAAACTAGAAGTAAGCAGTCTCAGAACTAGTAAGTAGATAATAAATAGAAAAATACAAACAAGATGAATAAGCCGATATAAGTTTTAAAATCCGATCAGAGAAATTTGTAGTATATAGTAGCCAGGGTGAGACTGGCTGGAGCGAGGCTGCCAATCTGCCCCTCCGTCCACCACCATCACTCATGTACACTCCACTTTCATACGAGGTAATGTGGGTGAAGTGTCTTGAATAAGAAAGAACAAAATTTTTTTCTTTTGCAACTGGAGCTCCCTGTGGCACCTCATTTTCCCAGCGGTCTCCCTCCCATCCAAGTCCTAACCAGGCCCGGCTTTGCTTAGCTGAGAACTGACGAGATCAGGCTTTGAAAATGGCCACAGATCTGACCTGTAACTTGACCTGGAGATGACATCTTGTCTCTATTGAGCTAAATACGTTTAATGTCATACTGTGGAACTTTCCAGGCAAAGCAATAACATCTCCATGAAGACATAAAGGTAGCGTACACTGCAAAAAGCTTGTCCAAAATTTAAGATATAAACACTTAAATCTATCAGAAAAACACTTAAAAGTAGTGAAATTGTCTTGCTGCATGGACAGATAATTTTACTTGACAAATTATCTTAAAATAAACTCCCTCGAGACTAGAATGAAGCCATCTCAGAACTAGTAAGTAGATAATAAATCTGAAAACAAGATGAAAAACCTGATATAAGTTTTAAAATCTTGGCCAGATCAGAGAAATTTGCAGTGTCCCCTCTGCCCTAAAGTGACACATTGCACCTTTAAGCTTCTCTCCTGTTTGAAATACCCAGTTACTTCTGTTTCTTTACCTCCACGTCTCTGCTGCGCGCCACCTCAGTGAAGTTCTCCTGCTGCTCCAGAGTTTTGTCGATCTTGTCATCGGTCATGCAGAAGCAGCGGAGCCGGGCCTCGATGGGGTCATGGGTCTTGGCGAAGATGACGAACTTGGCCATGTACGGGACACAAATGATCTCCCGGTACACCTGAGTGGAGAAGTTGACCGACTCCTGCACTTGCCGACAGTCTATGAGCCAGAACCTGAACGCAGCACATGCACTGATGAGTGATCTGCTCAAACACGGACGTGAAAAGTACAGGGACATTTTACCTGGCCGAGACATTGGTGGTGAAGGAGACGCAGTCATTGATAAAGGTTAATGGCGTGGTTCCTGTTATGTCCTCCCACTGCGCAGGCGTCGTCCCACCTGAAACCAAAAGAACAGATGCTTTAAATCAGCGCAATTACGTATTAACTTTTACCTTTAATCTTGAGCTGATTTTAATGCTTAGGCAAAGGCTTGACACTAACTTTGATAAAACAGTGACACTCTTTTTAATTACTTTCATTGATATACTAGTTTATACAGTGAAATCCAGTCTTCTTTGCAATCAGGCCTGTAACAATAATAAATACATCAATTAATAGCATGATAACTTTTGATGAACTTTTCCGTCTGCAATCATTTCTATTTGCTGCTTGTTTGTTTTCCTCGTCTCTTTCTGTCTCTCTGTACCAAAGAAATTGAATGTCAAAAGGTCAAAGTTACAGGGGCAAATTTGGAGCCAGACTTTATGTTATGAATAGGATTTTTTTTGACATACAAAATAGCAAAATAGGATCATGTAGAGCCGGTTAAAATGAACATTTTAAGGCCAAAATGACAAGGTTCACAGCAGCAGCTACAGAGGGGCCATGATATTCCAATGTAAGTCAATGACTAAAATCAATTTTAAGGGACTTAATAATCCATTTTATTTTTATTTTTTGTCCCCTAAGAAAAGCCATATACTGAAACATGTCGGGACTTTGTAAGTTGTCCATTTAGACATAAATGTCATAAATTAAGAAAAGCATTTTATTTTAACCAGTGAGTGTGTTGTTTTTTTGTTTTTTTGCATCTTTAAATCCATTTTATTTATTGTTTTGGTTGTGTTTGGTTCAACATTGGTTTATTCAAGTGCGTTTTTTCTTAACAAGTCCTTTCGATAAGCCATTACATTAGGCTAGTCTAGTTAACTCTATTTTGTTTAGGCTGTCTGTTTTTGGTTGTCTTGCGATTCCTGTGTTAAATGTTCTTTAGAAAGTAAACGTTATTGATTTTTAAAAATTCTGCTGTCATTATATTAGTTGAAAATGATCTCACAATGTCAATATTATCGTTTATTGCAATAATTTCTTGGTCAATTAATCGTCCCGCAAAATCTGTTATCATTACAGGCCTATTTGCAATTTTTACCACTTCATTGTTCAGTTATAACCATACACATATGTTTATTTTACTTTTTACTAACTTTCTCCTGCATATATTTATTTCTCCTTCTCTTTCAAGGGTTTATTTGACATTGGACAAAACAAATCTTGTATAACAGTGAGAATGTGAGAAAGTGAAAGAAGATTTGAATTTACAGCCCCAATAAAAGGGCACCTCCCATACTTCCCAAACTAACATTCCCCAGCATATCTTTATTTTATTTCGTCGCTTTCTAGGCTTTATTTGACATTGGACAAAGCAAATCTTGTATAACGGTGAGAATGCGAGAAAGTAAGAGGCTGGATTTGAACTCACAGCCCCACAGAAGGACACGTTACGCCGCATATGCACTGCAGCTCTACCCGTGAGCCTGAGGCATGTCTCTAATGTGACGCGTTCTCACCGGTGATGCTACAGAGCAGCCGCAGAGTGGGCGTGTCTCCTCCGAACCCGTTGAGGACGGGGTCGGCGTTGGTCTTGGGGACAGGTATGGTCATGGTGATGGGTTTGTGGAACTTTCTTCTCCGGGGCTCCAGTGTGACGATTGGGCTGAACGTGGCTTTGTTACCCAGGATCCTCCTCGCGACATCCAGAGGCACGGGCTGGGACTAGGACAATCAGAAGTACAGAATATCAGTCCAGGTTACAGTTTAGTAAGGCTGAAAGTCATTTCTCGGTTAATCGCAACTAATCGAGAATTGAAATAATCACCAACTAATCTGGAAGTCGAATAATCATTATCTGAACTATTCACAGATTCCAAAACATGCCATGAGCTGACAGAATAAACAAAAATATACAAGAACTCACTTTACGCACGTCACATAAGGCCGCTACACACTACAGGATTTTCGTCTTAAATAATTTTTAAACGTGCGACAAAAAACGCACACCACAGACACAAGGAGAATGTTATGAGACTTAAAATCTCTGATCGCAAAGTCTGCAACGGGATCTGTCTCCAGACCACAGGATATGAAGCTGTGAGCGCGATGGCGTCAGCTGTTTCCTGTCTACAGTAAAACCACTCGCTCTGAGACTCTGAAGTGTTCAAAGATCAGAGCTCTGCACTTCTAGTTTAGACACAAGTCAAAACTGTGTTATTATTATTTGTGAAATGTGGTGCAATACTTCAGATACAGGATTTTAAAGTCCACAGGAACTATCGCTGATAATCTGCAGCTTCACCTCGGTCCGAGCGCTGTGTGGATGTAAACAGACATATGTGAGGAACTATCTCGACTTTTTACTTTCAAAGAACGGCTCAAAATGGATGAATAGCGCGGTTTTGTGGACTGGAAGTCATTATTTGCGGAGGACAATTTCTAAGGATAATGTAGATCAGATGCTGCACTTTAAATGTACCACTTTACATTAGGTGAGTAATAAAGTCTTTATTTTCGCTCTATCCCGAGTTTGTATCTTTCGTCTCTGTGTCCGTCTCTCTTCTGCCCCTGACGCTCTGTTTTATCGTCTGTTACCGTCGCGTTGTTGATGTTTGGTGGTTCTGATCTGACATTGACTGCACACATGAGGAGCACAGCGGCTTCAAAATCTGACACGAAGACAAAAAGTCGGGTTATGCCTCCCTGAACTCGGGGAAAGTGAGCGGCAGCCTTAAGCCTCAAATTGAGTAAAAATCGTATTCACTAATTCAACTACTTAATTCATCAAAAGGATAATCCCTCAGTTAATAGGTTAACACAATAATCATTAGGTGTAGCCTCACAATTTTGTCATATAGATTCTCTCAATTCCTTTTCAAATCCTATTATACTCACTTAAAACACCACCTTATAGAACAATAAAACAAGTTAACGAACGTCTTTCTATTCAGCAGTGGTTACCTGCAGTCCGACTCTGATCCTCTTGGTCAGGGCCCCCTCAGGAAACACCGCCTGCACTTGGGGGACCACAGTGCTGCTCAGGATGCCCCCTTCTGGCCCGATCAGGTTATTGTCCTGTTTCACCCGCGACACCACGGCGAAGTACTGCGGGAAGTCTCTGGTGATGATGCGGCAGATGCGCTTCCTCTCCAGCTCCTCCGGCGGGTCCAGGTCTGCATCAGAACAACAGGTTTGGAATAAATGGACTAAAAGGAGGAGGTCAGGTTTATTTGAGATGAAAGAACGCTAAACTACCCATAATAAATAATTTAACGTGATTAATATCTCTGTAGTTAAAGTGATAGTATGTACACACTTAAATTTAAGATATAAACACTTAAATCTATCAGAAAATTACTTAAAAGTAGTGAAATTATCTGTCCATGCAGCAAGATAATTTTACTTGACATGTTATTTTAAAATAAACGACCTCTAGACTAAAATTAAGCAGTCTCTGAACTAGTAAGTAGATAATAAATCTGAAAACAAGATGAATAACCTGATATAAATTTTACAATCTTGGCCAGATCAGAGAAATTTGCAGTGTAACTTCCTGGAGAAATTAAACCCATACTTTTAACAACATTTTCCATAAAGATAGATATGTTTTACACTGTTTTTATTGCACAGACTTGTGGGCGACTCACTGCTTTTGAATGAGGTAATTAACCAAAAAACGTGCGTATTTATTCAGATTGAGTTGATAAATGCACCTGTCCTTGTTTTTCATGTAGCTTAAACTTGTGTATTTATAATAAAACACTTTTTAAATTGGTAATGTTCATTTTTTATATTTCACTTAAATTCTTTTGCGCTGATAGTAAAGACTCCAAAACATGTAGCTGTTTTTTATTCCACAAACCTGACTCTGACTTGGCCTGGAGGAGGGCGTTTTCCTGCTTTTTTACATCGAAATGTTGTTCCTTTTGCTATAATATTCCGCAGCTCGGTGTAAAACATATCAATCTTTATGGAAAATATTGTTAAAAGTACT
This sequence comes from Odontamblyopus lacepedii, assembly GCA_034769755.1. Lineage (NCBI taxonomy): Eukaryota > Metazoa > Chordata > Actinopteri > Gobiiformes > Gobiidae > Odontamblyopus > Odontamblyopus lacepedii. The sequence continues at coordinate 26,204,072 of CM068363.1, forward strand.
TCTCCAGGAAGTTACACTGCAAATTTCTCTGATCTGGCCAAGATTTTAAAACTTATATCAGGTTATTCATCTTGTTTTCAGATTTATTATCTACTTACTAGTTCAGAGACTGCTTAATTATAAACACACAAGTACAGGTGCAGTTATCAGCCCAGTCTGAATAAATATGCACATTTTTTGGTTAATTATCTCTTTAAAAAGTAGTGAATCGCCCACAGACTGAGACGCCTGCCCTCCGTTTAGATGCGCCCGTGTGCGTGGTGAGTCTGACCTTCGTCCATGCCGTTGAGGATCTGGTTGAGCTCCTCCTGGGTGTGTTCGCAGGTGTGCTCCTTCCAGCTCTCTCCGGTCTCGCTCCTCAGGATCACCAGCTCTCGCTCCCGGCCCCTCAGAGCAGCAAAGTGAGGAATCTCCACGATCACAGGGCTGCAGGGACACAGACATTACACCAGACATTACAAATCAATATGGATTAGTGATGTTTTGTGGTGCTGGAATATGCAAACACTAATTGAGTTTATTTGTAATCTATTTAAAGAGGAGGATATATTATACTGTATAATATATGTATTTTTCCAGTGTTCATGGTCTGAACTCTCTCTAAACTACATGAATGCCTTGACATCCTGCATTTTGCTATATCTGATCAGATAGTTTAATAAAAAAGATAGTTATGTCACAAGTGGTAATGTCAAGACTGTTTCCAGATTGAGTTAACAGTAAAAAATATTTAATTTTACATTTAGTTCAAGATTTAGCTTAGCTTTGTGGTGGTGAGGGGTGGGACTGTTTTTTTAATCACTGTAAAGCGCTTTGTGTTGCATTTGTGTATGAAAAGCGCTCTATAAATAAAGTTTGATTGATTAAGTATTATTATAAGTAATGTTAAAGTTGTAGTTATAGTAAAAAAAAAATGTAACGCTACCAAAATGAACACTTACCTGATAAAATTATATGAGCTACATAGTTGTGTACAAAAGCATGCTATGGACAGACGACTAATGACTGAATGTTTATAATATATTTCCATGTGGTACTTGTATGGCTGAAATCACAGAACCGTTCATTTTCAGAACTTATTATTTTTGATCATCTGAAAATGCTGCGCACATACAGCACACATGGAAATATATTGATAATATTTCATACAACATTGACCCTATCGTCTACTAGGCTGGTTACACAGAGCAGAAAAACGAGAGCACAAAGCAAAAGCAGAGCAAAGACAAATATGTAGTATGAAGGACACAGAAGTATGAGGAGAACACAGACAGCACCAACACAGACGACACAGGGACAGCATCCATGGATGTTTCATATGCAGAGGCCTACCCCAGGAATTTGGAGCCCGGCGGACCGAGCTGCAGGATTCGGCTCACCAGGCTCTCGCCCTCGTTTAGAGGAGGGGGGGCACTGGGGAGGTGCAGTTTACTGAGAGGTCCAGACGCAGCAGAGAGGAGAGAGAGCACACAACAACTTTGGACCAGACCACAGGGACGACAGCCACATCTGCTGCCACTGCTTTTTATTTGACATTATTTTACTAGTTCAGGGTTCCTACAGGTTTCTTTTTAAGACCTTTTTAAGACCATTCATATAAAAACTTCATACCTATTTCACGGCCTATTTCATAGACATACCGGCAAAGAAAAACTAAATTCTTGAATTTTTGTTCATTCATTTCTGAAACAAATGAATCTGGGGAGTAGAGACTCTTCCCCATAACCTCAGCATGAAATGTGTCGTTCTGTAACGTAAAACCAACGTTAAAAAAACAACATAACGGCGTTAGTAACTTTGTTTTCTGTTGAGATTGTCTTTGATTTCACTCTTCTGCTCAGTTTGTTTCTTGTGGTTCTGTAGTACATGATCTTCAGTGACGTGTTTGGAGGATTTTCGCCCTCGGCTGCGTTGCGTTCTCAATTATTGTTGTTCAATGCTGTTTGACCATTTAAACTTTTGAGGATACTGAGAAGTTACAAACTGCACAAATCTTAAGAGCCAGATATAAAAATTCAAGACTTTTCCAAATCTTTTTAAGGTATTATTTCCAAATTCATAAATCCAATGCTTTTAAGACTTTTTAAGATACTGTGGGAACCCTGTAGTTAGGTAGTTAAGTTGCTATAGTTAGTATAATTGCTTCTCAAAACCTGGAGCAAAGCCACTTTAATAATAAATCTGCTCCTGATAAATGATAAAGTCTATTCTTCCAATACAAGTCAACTTTTTACACTACATAAACCCTTGTTTCAAAATCCAAATGCAAATAATTGTAATAGTTTCATTTATTTCATCCAATAAAATTTAAATAACATATTTCACTGAGATAAGTCAAATATAAGATCAAAAATGTACAGACATAGCACTTATTTTAACTAATTTTGCCCCTTTTTTCATAATTCTGTTCTGTGCTCACTGAAAAAGTTTAAAACACGTCCAATTATATGACTTTTTTACATAAAGCATCAGCCCTACGATAAAAAAGATTCTAAAGTTGGATCATAACAGTTTTATTTTAATGCATATTGACTAAAACAAACACATCAAACGACTCATGGTGCATTTGAGCTGTTAATAAGAAAAGCGTAAGTAAAAAGTGGTGTTAAAGGAAAGGCCATGCTGAGAGGACCTGTAGAGCAGAGACCAGTTTAGTAACGCAAGAGCACGATAAGGCAGCGTGTTAGGCACTGGAGACTGGAAATTCACAATTATCTGATCCGTTTTAATGCATACAGGCACCGTTATGCAAAGTAAACCTTGGATATCCGGATCAATACTCAGATATCGACAAGGAACACAATTTGCATGTATTTTTATCCATGCATTTGTACTGAAATTGCTTAAACATGGAAACAGAAGACTTAGTAAACCTGTATCTTATCTCTCATCTTTCCTAATACACATTTGTACCTTTTTTAAACATTTCATTGTGTTTTTAGAATACAGTATTTAAAATAAGGTCGCAAATTTAATCAGAAACACAATTTGACAGATTAAGGCTGTAATATTTGAAGTACTGTAATTTCTTCTACAAACATCGAAATCTCCTGTCTTATTCTGCATAATACTGCTAATCCAGTCATTTAGATTTGTACAAATATGGTCTGAAATAAGATTTTTGTATTGGTTCAGTCATATTTCAGTGTTTAAAATGTTAAGAGAATCCTATTATTAAAACCTAAATCGCAAATCCAATCTTATCACCATTCTTGCCAGTAAAATTCAGTATTTTTCCCAAATCTTTCCGCTCTAATTTCAAATGCGGATGACAAATTTCCCACAGGGACAATAAAGTGTGGCTTAAAGGGGAATTCGGGCACGTTTGAGGCTAAACTCCATTTCTAGAGGTAGTCAAGTCGGCACAGATCAGTGTTTCCTCGGCGGAGATCTCACTGTGGCAGTGAGTCTGTCAAGGAAACACACTAGTGTAGTGATGGGCGCAAGTTCTTAACTTCCACGTAAAACACCAAATTGTAAACTGAAGAAGCTTAACACCACTTTAACCCATCTGACAACAGCCACGAGTCTAACAAACAAAATGCTCTGCCTGGTTCACTCATCAGTGTCTGGAAACGTTATAGAACAGCAGCCTTAGCCTTACCTTTGTAGATTTCCCACTGCGCATGCGAAAGCCCAAAAGACACGACAAACTCACTACCACAGTGAGATCTCCACCGAGGCAACACTGATCTGTGCCGTTTTTTTGGCTTCTCACAGTATTTGACCACCTCTAGTAATGGACTTTAGCTTCAAATGTGCCGTAGTTCCCCTTTAACCTTAAATAATACCTGTAATCCTTCTGTCGTCTTACCCGAGGAACTGTGCTCCGGAGGGCCCCACCTCGATGATCCTGCTGGCCAGCCCCTCGCCCTCCACCATGGGCGGCATGGAGGCCAGCCGGTGCCTCTTGACCAGGCGGCAGGTGATGCGGGTGGGGGCGCTGCACTTCTTCGGGGGGATGATGATGCGGAGGCCGTTGTGCCGACAGCCGCGCATGGCTCCTCCCCGAGCGTCCACCATGAAGCTCACCAAGAAACTGCACCAGAAAAACACAAAAGGTTCAATACAACAAAAGAGAAAATAACAAAAACAAAATAGGGCTGCAACAATTTACTGACCTATTGTGACTGATTATAGACAAAATAATCATAGTTTGTATTTTGAGAATTGTAATCGTCATCTGGACTACACAAACTCTAAAACACACGCCAAAGATCTTTTAACACTGCACATTTCTCTGATCTGGCCAAGATTTTAAAACTTATATCAGGTTATTCATCTTGTTTTGAGATTTATTATCAACTTACTAGTTCTGAGATGGCTTCATTCTACTCTAGAGGTAGTTTATTTTAAGATAATTTGTCAAGTAAAATGATAATTTCACTACTTTTATGTCATTTTCTGATATATTTAAGTGTTTATATCTTAAATTTAACAGTATACTATCACTTTAACTACAGAGATATTAACCACAATAGAATTCTGACCAACTTAACTTAACTTGTCAAGTAAAATAAGATAATTTCACTACTTTTAAGTCATTTTCTGGTAGATTTAAGTGTTTATATCTTAAGCTTTTTAGCAGTAAATAAGCTATTTCAGATTTTCCCTCCATTTTTATCAATAATACACTTTATTCATAAATATTCTCTTGTTATAAGCATTCAGTCCTCAAATTTTAAACTACACTCAACAAAAATATAAACGCAACACTTTTGTTTTTGCTCCCATTTGTCATGAGATGGACTCAAAGATCTAAAATTCATTCCAGATACACAATATTACCATTTCTCTCAAACATTGTTCACAAATCTGTCTAAATGTGTGATAGTGAGCACTTTTGCTTTGCTGAGATAATCCATCCCACCTCACAGGTGTGCCACATCAAGATGCTCATCAGACACCATGATTAGTGCACAGGTGTACCTTAGACTGTCCACAATAAAAGGCCACTTTGAAATGTGCAGTTTTGTCTCACAGCAAAATGCCACAGATGGCGCAAGCATTGAGGGAGCGTGCAATTGGCATGCTGACAGCAGGAATGTCAACCAGATCTGTTGCTCGGGCATTGAATGTTCATTTCTCCACCATAAGCCGTCTCCAAAGGCGTTTCAGAGAATATGGCAGTACATCCAACCCGGCCTCACAACCGCAGACCACGTGTAACCACACCAGCCCAGGACCTCCACATCCAGCAGGTTCACCTCCAAGATCGTCTGAGACCAGCTACTCAGACAGCTGCTGAAACAATTGGTTTGCATAACCAAAGAATTTCTGCACAAACTGTCAGAAACCGTCTCAGGGGAGCTCAACTGCATGCTCGTCGTCCTCATCGGGGTCTTAACCTGACTCCAGATCGTCACCGTAACAGACTTGAGTGGGCAAATGCCCACATTCGATGGCGTCTGGCACGTTGGAGAGGTGTTCTCTTCACGGATGAATCTCGGTTTACATTGTTCAGGGCAGATGGCAGACAGCGTGTGTGGCGTCGTGTGGGTGAGCGCTTTGCTGATGTCAATGTTGTGGATCGAGTGGCCCATGGTGGTGGTGGGGTTATGGTATGGGCAGGCATCTGTTATGGACGAAGAACACAGGTGCATTTTATTGATGGCCTTTTGAATGCACAGAGATACCGTGATGAGATCCTGAGGCCCATTGTTCTGCCATACATCCATGAACATCACCTCATGTTTCAGCAAGATAATGCACGGCCCCATGTTGCAAGGATCTGTACACAATTCTTGGAAGCTGAAAATGTCCCAGTTCTTGCATGGCCAGCATACTCACCGGACATGTCGCCCATTGAGCATGTTTGGGATGTGCTTGACCGGCGTATACGACAGCGCGTACCAGTTCCCACTAATATCCAGCAACTTCGCACAGCCATTGAAGAGGAGTGGACCAACATTCCACAGGCCACAATTGACAATCTGATAAACTCTATGCGAAGAAGATGTGTTGCACTGCATGAGGCAAATGGTGGTCACACCAGATACTGACTGGTTCTGAGTCCCCAGACCCCCAATAAAGCAACAACTGCACATTTCAGAGTGGCCTTTTATTGTGGGCAGTCTAAGGTACACCTATACACTAATCATGGTGTCTGATGAGCATCTTGATGTGGCACACCTGTGAGGTGGGATGGATTCTCTCAGCAAAGCAAAAGTGCTCACTATCACACATTTAGACAGATTTGTGAACAATGTTTGAGAGAAATGGTAATATTGTGTATCTGGAATGAATTTTAGATCTTTGAGTCCATCTCATGACAAATGGGAGCAAAAACAAAAGTGTTGCGTTTATATTTTTGTTGAGTGTATAACTAATTAGAAATGTCTCTTGAAAATCAAAATTTACAGTGATATTAAAAATAATCTATTCGTTGCAGCCCCGATTTAAGATGCATGTGAAGAAGATGCAGTGTCACGTTTGAGCACTTCAGTGAATGATATGAAAAACACCGCCGGCATTAATGTCAACACGAAACAATGCAATAACTCACACTTGGATAAGGTTTTCACAGTGCACGTCATGCTGTGTCTGACCACATGCAAACACACGTGAAGATGGGCCACAAAGAGGCTGAGGGGGCATCACTGTGGGGGAGCATCGCCACATACAAAGATATGGAGACAAACAAACATCTCCTAACCCCCGGAGATACAGCGATTCGGCAAAAGATTGAATCAGACGCCCTTCCAGTCGCAAACAGACACTTTACTGTAACCGGTGTCTCACCCTGGGGCAGAATTAAACCCCTGTCCTTGTCATTTATCATAATCGGACATAAAAATGATTGTTTAAAGCAACTGAACCTGTTATTCCTCATTTAACTTATGCATTCAGAGCATCCTTATAATTTCTAATCGCATTTCACAACTTTCAGAGGCCAGAGCTGAATTTGCCATCACAGTAAAGCTAAAAACAACTAGCATGCGAACCGTGTATTTCCGGATTCTCAGACAATATACAGTAAAGCTTTAGATGCAGACTATACAGAGAGGGCTTATTTTGACCTCAAAAGCTGCTCTACAATAGATCGATACCGGGGCAAGGCAAAAAGTCCCTTTTTATCCGGGACAGTCCCCGTTTTGAGCCCTCTGTCCCCTGTCCCAGCAGATTTATCCAAAAACATTGATTTGTCCCAGTTTTATACAAGAAATGTCCCACGTGTCCCTATTTTTGACCAATTTGATCTAAACCAGGACTAAACTAAGATTAAACCAGGACTACATCAGGTCTAAATCAGGACTAAAACAGGACTGTCACAATTTCTAATCTGATCCCTGCGAACAGTAAGGAGGAGCATAAATGATCATTTATTTTGCCAAAATACAGAAAACGTGACCATAAAGCAACAAAAAGCAGCGACCGAAGCTTCTCAGATTATGACTGACACAAGGACACACAATGTTACACGCTGTTTTCACAATTTTGTTTAGAATTTTGAAAATCTGGTCACCCTATGCAAACAGGTCGATTTGCATTGTTGGGTGAATACGAAGACTCGCGTAGCTAAACACACTTTTCTCGGCTGTGAACTGTTTGTATTATGGGACATTACTGTTTTCCGTCCTGTCACTACTGGATAAGTTGTGACAGTATTTTGTAGACAGACATGAGTGACATAAGACACACATAAACACCTCCCCCAGAGGAGAGCACACTGTGGCAGGAGGGTGCAGGTGAGGGGGTGAGGGGGTGAGACGGGGGGAGGAAGGTGGGGTCAGGGGTCAGGGGTCAGGGGTCGTGAACACCAGGATGCAGAGGGTCACCTGCTGTGGTCTCCATGGTGGCACGGAGAAGAACGACTACGACCAGAACGACAACGAGAGATCCAGAGAGAAAACAGGCTCACTTAGTAACAGTGTGTAATGTACTCTATAAAACAATGATTATTTTGTTCAGTAACCGCTAAAAAAGGCATAAAAACACTAAAAAAGCTTAAGGATTTTAATCAAATGTTGTATGTTACAGAGCTTAACAAATTTATTAGATCATCACCACACAGTGTAAGATGTTTGTCACTGGTGCCATATGTAATTTAACAGGATTTCTGTTTAACAAAATATCTTTTTATGTTTCTAGAATGGTTAATCCGCCAGTATATGCATGAACTTTTTATCAAAACAAATCTTTAATGCTAAAATATAACCAATTTCATCTTAACAGAAGTACAGTATATGCTGTATGCGCTTTGGTTTTCAGCTTTCTGATTAGGCTTGAGAATTAAAACTACACAAAAATGAACCATAACAAACATTAGATAATATAGATTTGAACATGTTAATATCTAGAGACACAGTATAAGGTGTTTGCTGCTGTCATATGTAATTTAACAGGATTTCTGTTAACCAAAATATCTTTTTATGTTTCTAGAATGGTTAATCCACCAGTAAATGCGTGAACTTTTTATCAAAATGATATATTTAATGCTAAAATATAACTATTGTTGCTCTCCCTACATTTTTAGGTTTAATGTTTTCCAAAAGTCTCATCCAAACCAAGTCTCTGGGAACAAATATAAACTATATGGATCAAAATAACAAAAGAGACTTTGCAAAACGACATAAAAACAAAGCAGCAAGAATGCAGCTCACACAAAATATTCACATATTTGGTTATTATTTGACTATTTTGTTATTCCAATTGGTCACTTATTTAGTTTTGGATGTACTATACGGTTATTTATGTTTTCTTGTTTTCATGACAGGTGTTCTAATAAATTTGTTAAGCTCTGTAAACATAACTGTGAATAAATGAGCTTTAGATCTGTTAAGAGTAAAATCTACCGGACATAGAGATGTTTTACAATTCTACATACAAAATCTTTTAAATCAGTAGTAAATTAGAGGCATTAACTATAGCAAGATCCATATGCATTTTGTTTTGGTTTCTAATAAAAAAAATGGCATTAAACATATTTAACATACACATTTTCTCTTTACCTGTAGATTAAAGTCGCCATAATTTGTACAAATATTAAAATCTCCTGACGCCGACTTACCCAGAGTGGATGGGGCTGGAGGACAGAGCCACATTGTCCAGGTTCTCCGTGCCCCAGCTCAGCCTGTAGTTCTCTCGGTCATTCTCTCTGGCCAGGGACGAAATCTGAAGACAACACAATGAGAAAACACCCAAAAAAAATGACCAAAAAATTGCACATAAAGTAATAAAATGGCCGTAGTTTAACCGCACCTGCTGACTGTTGAGCAGCTCCTCCATCAGACCCTCGTGTTTGGGGGAGTAGTAGCTGTGGTGGGTCGGGGTGAAGGACCTGTCCGAACTGGAAACCACAACATATCAAAACTATATATAAAACCCGGATTTAACAAACATGTGAGGACAGAATTAGACGATGGGAGCTATACTTATATTGGAAATTCTAAAAAATCTGTAATCTATTTAGTAAACTGCTTTGAAAATCTATTCCAGCACAGTAAAAAATAGTGTTACTAAGTTCCTCAGGTATAAATGGAGCAGAGTTTGGGTGACCAGACGTCCCTGTTTACCCGGGACAGTCCCAGTTTTGAGCCCTGTGTCCCCTGTCCCTGCAGATTCATCCAAAACCAGTGATTTGACCCAGTTTTATACAAGAAATGTCCCAGGTGTCCCTATTTTTGACCAATCTGATCTAAACCAGGGCTAAACTAAGACTAAACCAGGACTAAATCAGGATTAAAACAGGATTATCACAGTGTTTGACTGATCTGATCCTCGCCAGCAGTAAAGAGGAGCATAAACTGCAACTGCAGCTGCAACTTTATTTATAACACACTTTAAAAACAACACAGGTTAAGTGCGACAGAACATAATTAAAATAAAAAAAACAATAAAACAACATGATTAAAACAGAATCTAATAAAAAGAATAAAAACAATAAAACAACATATGAATAAAAACAGAATCTAGTTCACGTTTTATTTTTTTTTGTTTATCTACTTGTTAAGAGTAAAATCTACTGGACATCTACTGGTTTTGTTTTGTTTTAGTGTTATGTTGTGTTATATTGTATAATTTATACGTACGATTGATTTATGGAAAAAAATAAAATAAAGAGAATTATAAATATAAAAAAATATTTTTTTTAAATATATAAAAACATAATCTTATAAAAGCCATAAAACAAAATATGAATAAACAGAGAATCTAGTTCATGGTTTTTGTTTTGTTTTGTTTTGTTTTGTTTTGTTTTGTTTTGTTTTGTTTTGTTTTGTTTTGTTTTGTTTTGTTTTGTTTTGTTTGTTTGTTTATCTGATTTGGCTTTGTTTTGTTTGTAATTTATATGTATCCTTGATTTATGGAAAAATTAAATAAACAGAATTATTAAAAAAAAAAAATACAGAATTGAATAAAAAGAATAAAAACTATAAAACAAGATATGGCTAAAAACAGAATCTAATTTTTTTTTAAATGATAAAACAACATGAATAAAAACAGAATCGAGTTAATTGGATTTGGTTTTGTTTTGTTTCATTTTATAATCTGTGTTATATTGTATAATTTATATGTACACTTGATATAGGGAAAAATTCAATAAAGAGAATTATATTAAAAAAAAACAGAATATAAAAAAACTAAATATGACTAAAAACAGAATCTAATAAAAAGAATAAAAACAATAAACAACATATGAATAAAAACAGAATCTAATAACAACAATCTAATAAAACGTCAGCATCTCAAACTGTGTCAAAAGCCAAAGTGAACAAGTGCGTTTTAAGAAGAGATTTAAAAAGCCTGTCTAATGTGCAAAGGCATTTTCCACAGGCTCTGTCCACTCTAAATGATCATTTGTTTCGCCAAACTACAGAAAAACACGTTTGCGAATGACCATAAAGCAACAAACGCAGCGACAGAACCTCAGATTATGACTGACACGAGGAGCCACAAAGTTTCACGCTCTTTTCACAGTTTTATTTACACCGACCATCCCAACCCGGGTGTTTTCCCAGTACTGAATTTGCAATATTCTGGTCACCCTGTACCTATCGTGGGCGTTGTCGTACCTTCGCACACGACTACACAGAAGATACAGACGGTATGAAGACCAACGATGAAGAATGAGCAGGACACGTCGCACAACACATAACAGACATAACAGACAAGAGGTTAGTTTAGTGAGCAGGCAACAGACAGACTGTGAATATATTACACTTAACTTACAAATTATATGTTGACTTTAAATGCGTAAAGTCATTTTGTCATCTCTGAAAGACTTTTAAACAAATCAAATCTGAAACTAGATCTCGACAAACTGTTCTGTACTCAAGTCATCGTTAATTTACTGTAGTCCAGCAGTTCATATTTAAGTCTTGATGATCTATAAAAGTATTTGCAGACTTCAAATTTAATCTTTTTCTTCATTTTTTTGTGTTTTGACTACAATTATTTTTGTTGTAAATGTCATATTTGGTTGAGGAAATCCAGAATAGTTTAGTTTGCCAGAAAATACAGGTTTAAATATGTAACTGTGATGAAATGTCGTTGCTTTTAGCAGAAATGCTACCTGTAAAACATATGTGGGTCAGTGACATGACGCTTAAATTTTCTGTCCAGTTGCAATTTCCTCAGTTAAATGGGTTCACATTTCATAATAATTCACCACATTTCTGTCGTACCTCTGACCTCCATGGAACCAAATCATTTTTTTCAGAAATCATGAGTTATTCTGCAGGTTTTTTGTACTTAAAGTGTTAAAATGTCATGTGGTGCGACCGTGCATCATGTGGTGCGACTGATAACAGCAGGAATTCTATGGCTGGAGTTTTAATAACAGACAAAGTCGACTTGGGTGAATGGTTCTTTAGGCATTTTTCTTCATTTGATGCATTTTTCAGGGCAGTAGTTTGTTCATTAAACACAAGCAGGTGACTGTCATATTGGAGCAAAAGAAAATATCAATATGCATTAAAAATCTAAAGAAACACCAACAGTTTGTTTCTATACACTTCATATTACTCAGAACTTAGATTAATATCCCAACCATGTTTTAGAAAATGAAACAATTTTAAGGTTCTTCTCGGTCGCACCACATGACATTTTACACTAAAAATGCTTAATATAAATGTTAAACTTAGATTTATGCACCTGACACTGTAAATATCTGAAAAAGTTCAATAGAAACTAATGTTTTTTATATTTTAAAATTCGCCTGTTGAAAATCCTTACACGTCATTGACCCATGTATGTATTTCTGCCTTTTCTACTTGAGATTCATATCAAACAGATGTAATACAAAAACATAACGTCATGATTTAAAGTCAACACGTCGTACCAAACAAACACATGTGACTGTGATGTTATACGTGTGTGGAGGTACCTGTCCGTGCGTCCTCCCTCCAGGCTGAAGCGCAGGTAGTTCATCCCGTCCAGATACTGTCCCGGCAGAGAGTCGTCCCCCAGCTCCCTCAGGTCCTCCGCTCTCAGGTACTCCCCTCCGTCGCCCGTCATCGTGTCGTCTCCTGTTGGACAAACACCAAGGTATAATTTGTCAAGAAACATATAGATTTGAGCGCTGCACAGATGGGACTGAAGCAGCAATCCATCAAATCTGTCATCTAGAGGCTAAGTGTCCTCTAAGGGAGCGTTTACATTCTCAAAAGAAGTTTCTATCCAATTTAGGACTGAATTAGGTCAAAACCAGAGCTTAAAAGTTGTACCTGTACTGTCTTAAAAATGTGAAAAACAAAACAAGTTTATTTTAGCAACAACTCGCGTGCTTTTTAACTAGATGCAGACAGCACGCAACAGATGTATTTTGACCTCAAGAGCTGCTTATATAATACATCTGTACTCGAGCAAGACACGTTTTGCTCAGATACATAGGGAAATCATTCAGGACCTTAATCAGGACTAAACCAGGTCTATACCAGGATAAAACTATACCCAAACCAGGACCAAATCAGCCAGTTTGACTGCAGATTTACTCTCAAAACGTTCAAACATTGACACACTCAAGCAGAACATGTCACTCTGAGCTGCCTTATGCCTCAGTTCACTTTGTAATGAAGAATAAACGAGTAGTATTTGTATAGTTTGTATAGTTTATAGTACACAATTTCACAAAATACATTCGAAAGGCAAGGTATCGCAGTTATAATCTTATTGTAGAAACAAATAACATGTAAATAATATATCATATGGTAAATGTGCTCTATTCACGCTTACAAACCAGGGAGATGTCGCAATGACAACTTTCGGTGTAGTTCCCGACACTTGGCTCGCCAACCGACAGTGATAAAACCGTTTGAAGTAAATGTGCTCAGTGGTAAAATGAAGACTGTGTATGTATCGTATTTTTCGGACTGTAAGACGCACTTAAAATCCTTTAATTTTCTAAAAAATCGACAGTGCGTCTTATGTACTAATCCTGGTTGTGCTTACTGGCCTCAAACTGATTTTATGTGGTGCACGGCGCTCAAAAATCTGTCAAGATGTTTTAGTACGACTTTGTTAAGCTACGAAGCCGCACCTCTGGATGGATTGTCAGAGCATTAGGGCGACCGTAGTCCGGAGCGTCGCGGAGTAACACGTACTGTGCTTCAAACATCATATTACGGTGTTTGTATAAGGACCCAAAATGACCTGTTCAGAGACGTACTGACCGACACGCCCAAGTGAAGCAAACTAATTCACTGCTGCCGTCATTCCGGGTGGATTAACCAAAGAACTCCAGCCTCTAGATATCGGTGTCAACAGGTCGTTCAGAGTTAAATTGCAGCTGTGTGGGAGCGTTGGACGACAGAAGGTGGATGCCTGGGCTAAGGTATCAATCTCGCTTAATGTCCCTTATAATCCGGTGCGCTTTATGTATGAAAAAAGACCTGTTCATTGATATTGTGCCTTATAATCCAGTGCGCCTGATTAGCCGAACATAACGGAACACTACAATGGCATGGAGATGAAGAAAACTGAGCCATATTCACATTTTTCCTACATTTTGTCAGACTTACTAACATGAACAGAGCCCGTCGGAAGTTGTCATTGCCTCCAAACATCTTCCTGGTTTGTGACGTAAGTGTGAAGATTAAGACAACCAAATTACTAATGGGCATTTTTATATTTCATCATTAGTAATACAGACAAGTCAACACTACATGCTTCATTAAACTCACTGTTATAGCCTTTACTTACTGCTCACTCAAATAGGCAAAACAAAACTAAGATGAGGGATTATTTGTATTACCTTATTAACTTCTTGGTTATTTACAAGTACATTCTGATTTAAACAAATATTAGTGCTCAGCCGTGCTCTCCAAACACATGCCCTGTACCTTCCAGGGTTTCCAGGTCTGATATTACGTCTTCATCAATGGAGCTCATTGCTGTGTGTGTGAACAGGAACATTTCTCAAGTCTAGTATCTTTAAAAGTCTTAGAACACACATTTTGCCATTCAGAACAACTTATTATAGCTAATAAGTGTAAAATGAGTAAATTCTATCCAATAACAGGATATCCCCAGGTTTGACTACCCCGGATTTATTTTTTAAGATCTTTTTAAGACGACTTAAATGAAAATTAAGACCAACATCGCACCCATTAAGTGGGCGAAAAACACCACATCCAATTCTAATAATGACCATTACTCACTGCTCTAAATAACAAAAAATACTTTTATTATAAATCTCATTCAGAACTCATTTATAGTCGTATGAATTGCTTGTAAAATGGCCAAAAAATTATTTATAACATTCTAACAAGACAAACTAAGCTTTTACATGGTCTTGTTACTGCAGCCCAGTCGAGGATACAAAAAATAGGCTAATGAAATTTAAGACCTTTGTGAAAAAATAAGACTTGGACAACATAATTTAAGACCTTTTTAAGACTTTTAAGACCCCGTGGCGACCCTGAATAAAGCTGTAGTGTAAAAATCTGGAAAAATCAATGAACTTTGTGTGTTTTCCCACTCACCCTCTTCATCTGACACATCCAAGACTTCGGTCATTGTTTCTGGGACATTGAGTTTATGCTTCTCTGTCACCGTCTGTAAAGTGACACAACACATATTTATGACAGGTAATGTTTCATTCGCTTGATAATCAGGAGGTTTTTGTTTGTTTTTAGCATAATCGCGTACTGTGGTGGTGGTGATGATCTCCTCCGTCATGACTCTGAGCGTGTCCACCACAGAGATGTAGCCGAGCCGCCGGGCGATCCCCAGAGCAGTGTTTCCGTTCTGCAAAACAACACCAAATACACGTATAAGAATGGCTGACTAGAGAAGTACATTTCGTATATGTACAGTAGACTGTGCGGGACTCAGATAAGCACCACAGTGATGGCGTTGGGCTTGGCTCCGTACTGCAGCAGCACGTTGATGATATGTGTGTTTCCCTGCTGAGCCGCTTGGTGAAGAGGAGTGTATCCATTCTGAAAGAGGAAGAGACAAAAAAAACACTCAGATCATACAGGATCGTGCAATAATCTGACGTCATTTGTGAACTAAACCACATTTCAGTAAATAAAACAAAAATCACAATCACAATCTTCTGTGTTATTAAAATGTACCTATTGAGAAAGTATAAATGCAATATTATTATTATTTATAAGTAATATTGTGTGAGTTTCAGCTTTTGCAGGGTAGAGCGAGCATGCATCATCAATGGTCACATTTTTATATCGTGTTTTTTGGGTTACGAGTATTTCCCAGGGACACAACAACAGCATTTATCTGTGGGATCTGGAATAGCACCGCCGACCAGTGGATCTGGACAATTATGTTTACGTCAGATTCCTGAATCATCATATCATTGTTGCAGCTTGTAAATACAGAGCTTAACAAATGTATTAGAGCATCACCCAGTATAAAGTGTTTGAAAGTGTTTGCTGATGCCATTCGTAATTTAACCTAAATATCTTTTTATGTTTCTGTAATGGTTTATCCGTCAGTATATGCAAGATCTTTTTCTCAAAACCATATCTTTAATGCTCAGATATAACTATTGTTCCTGACGCCAAAGTCTCATCCAAAGCAAGTCTCCGAAAACAGTTAGAAACTATCTGGAGCTCAATGAGAAAAGAGACTTTGCAAAACGACATAAAAACAAAGCAGCAACAAGGACTATTTTGTTATTCCAATTGGTCATTTTCTTAATGAATAACAATTGTTCATTTGAAACAAGTTTTTGATAAACTATGAAGTTATTGTTATGTTTTCTTGTTTTTATGACAGGCTCTAATACATTTGTTAAGCACTGTCGCTGAGATTTTCATATTTTATTACTTATTTTTCTATTTTATTTTCACTTGTACATATACATTTAAATAATTACGCCTTATTTGACACCAGTCTCTTGCTCTTTTTTTTGCTACTTCCCTTTGTTATTATATTATATTGTGATGTTTGAGCTACTGTGTCCAAATAATTTCCCTCGTGGATCAATAAAGTTTCCAAATTCCAAACGCCAACCTTCTGATCAGTGAACAAACGCTCTTACAAACTGAGCTACTGTTTTCATTCGAGTTAAGTCATTGTATTTCTGATTACAACATGTTTGTAACTGCACAGCCCTAGAAGGAGGTAAAGAAAAAAAGGTACTTCCATAAAGATGTTTTCTTTTTGTCTCTTTTATGATTCCACAGTTCATGAAGTTGATTCTGTGAAATGTGAAGAGCAGTACCTTTGTTTTGGCGTTCACGCTGGCTCCGTTCTGCAACAGGAAGTTCACCATTTTGCCGTTGCCATAGTGACATGCTACAATAAGCGGCGTGTAGCCCAACTGCAAAACAACACATTTTTATTATACATGTCACGTTTATAGGTTTATTTTCTCAAACATAATAATGAAGAATAAGGAGACTCCTCGTACTTTGGTTTGCTGGTCGAGAGTCGCTCCGTGTCGAACCAGGATCTCAGCCACAGACACTTTGTCCTCCTGAGCGGCGAGGTGAAGGGCGGTCAGGCCACTCTGCCACAAACACACACGTTTATCAGAATAAAACAAATGTGTGTAAAATATATACAACATATTATAATCTTCATTTCATTTTTCACTCATTTGTGTTCAGGAGACGTCACAGTATTCTAAAATATAATGTAAAATCAAGGGAAACGCTAAAATTCTACGGAGAAATTCGCTTTTTTAATTGTTTCATTGTTATATTGCAGATTTGTTGACCTGGTTTATGGTTAATATCGCTGTAATTACTCGTTGGTTTCCGAAAATGGTGCCACAAACACGATTGTTGTCAACTGAAAGGACTTTAAACTAATGAGATTAATATGGTAAATTTGTCAAAATCAAAAAGTCATAACAAACAATAATAATCCTCAAAATTTGTGGACATTTCTTTCAAAAAATTGTGAATCTTCCATAGACTTTCAGCTTCCTGTTATACACAATATCTTCGTAACTTTTCCCACATTTAAAAGATGTAATAGTTAGTTTAAAATTATTAATCACTCCTAATTTTTTATCTTTCAGGGTTCACGGATCGATCTGACATTATAATATCGTCAAATTACAGGATATATATTTGTGGACATTTCTTTCAAAAACTGTGAATCTTCCCTAGACTTACATTTAGGGCTTTCATCTTCCTGTTAAACACAATATTTTGATAACTTTTTCACATTTAAAGACATAATAGTTTTAAATTGTTAATCACTCCTAATTTTCTAGCTTTCAGGACTCATTGATCGATCTGAAATTAGACACCAGCAAATTCCAAATCATAAACAACAATAATCTCCAACATTTGTGGACATTTCTTTCAAAAACTGTGAATCTTCCACAGACCTACATTTATGGCTTTCAGCTTCCTGTTACAGTATACACAATATTTTGATAACTTTTTCACATTTAAAGACAATAGTTTTAAATTGTTAATCACTCCTAATTTTCTATCTTTCAGGACGAATCCACCTGAAATTATCAAATTCCAGGACATAAACAATGATAATCCTCAACATTTGTAAACATTTCTTACAAAAAATTGTGACTCTGCCATAGAGTTATATTTATGGCTTTCAGTTTCCCGTTATACGCAATATTTTGATAACTTTTTTCGCATTTAAAAGACATATTTTGTTAATTACACCAAATTTTCTATCTTTCAGGACTCATGGATTGACCTGAAATGATCAAATTCCAGGACATAAACAACGATAATCCTCATAATCTGTGGACATTTCTTCCAAAAACTGAATCTTCCATAAACTTACATGTGTGACTTTTATCTTCCTGTTATACACAATACTTTGATAACGTTTTCTAATTTAAAAGACATAATATATAGTTCATCACTCCTAATTTTCTATGTTTCATGGTTCATGGATCGATCTGAAATTAGACATCATCAAATTCCAGGACATAAACAACGATAATCCTCAACATTTGTGAACATTGCTTTCAAAAACAGTGAACAGCCTTACATTTATGGGTTCAGCTACCTGTTAAACACAATACTTTGATAACTTTTTCGCATTTAAAAGACATATTTTGTTAATTACACCAAATTTTCTGTCTTTCACGGCTCACGGATCCACCTGAAATCAGACCCCATCACATTCGAGGACATAAACACGACCCGTTGCTCCAGGCGGTACCTTGGTGGGGGTGTTGACCTGCGCCCCTTTGCCCAGCAGTAGAGCGGTCATCTCGGCGTGTCCCTCCTGAGAGGCCAGGTGGAGCGGGGTCACGCCCTGTTTGGTCAGGGTGTTGGTCTCTGCGCCGTACTCCAGCAGCACCGTGGCGATCTCCATCTGGTTCTTCTTGGCCGCGATGTGGAGCGGGGTGTAGCCGTTCTGCCCCACGAACAAGCAAAACGTATTTAACATTTCGTTTAAATTAGAAACAGAGCAAAATGTCAAGTGAAATTACTAATTCAAGGCGAGGAATATGCAAAAACTGATACCCAGATACTAAACTACTCTGAACTTCTTGTATATACAGTAGCTGAGAGATATTTGGATGACTATATTTCGACATTTTATTATTGTTCTACTTGTACATAAACATTTTTATAATTATGCCATATTTGACTCTAGTCTCTTGCTATTTTTCCTACTTATTTTGACCATTATATTATGATATGTGTCCAAGTAATTTTAAAGTTTGTCTCAGTCCAAGAACAAAAACACTGAAATAAATCACAAAACTGAGCTTTCCGTGAATAGTTTAAGAATTTTCTCAAGGATCCACGTGATAATATTATAAAACTGCTATTAATTTGTGTTGAGAATTGTACAAATTTGTGTAAAAAATGTGTTTTCAGTATCATTGAGATGCTGAAATTGCTATCAAGTCTTTATTTTAGTACAGAAATGGAAAATAAGTATTGTGATAACACTGGTCCAAACGAGATTAGTGATATTTTTTGCAGAATTATGTTTTATACAGTGGACTTTTTGCTTGCAGGGGTCACACTCTCACCTTGGCCATGGTGTGGGGTGATGCGTTCTTATCCAGCAGCAGCAGCGCCACCTTCTGGTTGTCATAATGAGCTGCAACGTGGAGCGGGGTGAGTCCGTTCTGAAAAGATGGAGATTGGTCAGAGGTCAGTGCTGAGGTCAGACGGTGAAATTAGAGAAATGTTCAATTCTTATTAAACTTCCAGGACAAAAGGGCCAAAAATAAGGCAAAAAAATGAAAAAAAGATGGAAGATGTTAAGTGTTTTGGTCATCTACTCTTATGAATCTATTTTTACCATCGCTTCTGATGTCAGTATAACCAAATGACATTAGTCTTCTTTATAAGTTCAATTAGTGCTAATATTGGTGACTGTTTTGTCTTGACTATAAATTTATCTAGTCTGTTTGCATTTCCTCCTGTGACCAGAAGAAAAAAAGTGTATTGCAATATCTATCTTTTTTGTGATTTTCTATCTATGAATTGGAGGCAAATGAACACTTTAGCATTTAGATTTAGTGCATTTTTATTTATAGTTTCGTAACATGTCCTGTGTAATAGACGCCGGGGACATTTTGGTGTTAAATCCCTGTGAAGTTAACAATAACGTAACAACAAAAACAACTTTTTTGATGACCAACATCTCTGACAAGCTTCTACAGTCGCCTCAAAATGTTTTTAGTTTTTTAATTTTTTATCATAATGCAGCCACATACTCACTTCTATTGAGTTATTTTCTTTTTAAATCCTGGACATGCTCGTACGCTATAACCCCTCCAGCCCTATTTAGGCAGAAGAACCTACTGTAGTCCCCCCATTAAGACTTTATCTCAAAACACTTAAAGATAAACTCAATGTCCACTATAAAAGACACAAATGAACGGGGCGGGTCTCAGGAGCATTTAGCATTTCTAAAACTTTTGAAACTTGTGACAATATGTAATATAATATATACAGTATTTTGCACAAGTTTTATTGTAGAGTAGCATAGTTTATGTGTATTAACTAGTAGTTTTATACATTTTTGTGTGCACTTTGAAGGAGCAGCTTCTCTTCTCTTTATACTGTGTATAATGACAGTAAAAGGCTTTCTATTCTCTTTCTATTCTATTTCTATTCTGTTCTAATATTGAGATTGGTCGATAATTTGAAAATTGATTTTTTTTTCATCACCTTTATGGAGTGGAATAACTTTCGCTGCTTTCATTTGCTCTGGAAACCTGCCAGTTTTAAAGATACATTGAAAATGTGGGCTAATGGCAGAGCTATTACACTGACAACTCTTTTAATGACGGTAATATCTAGTTCATTACAGTCTGTGGATCTTTTGTTTGTAAAATTTTCTTTTCATTTGTTGCACTGAGAAACATAGGTTTGTGGTCACATCATCACCCATAAGCAGTGCTGAACTATTTTGGAGGCCAGTTGACAACCAATATTTATAAAATAATTGTTGAACTCATTAACAATTTCTTTAAAATCATAAATTTTTGCAATAAAATGATCTTGTAAGGCTTCATTCTCTTGGTATTATAGTAAACAATTGGAAGTTGTATTTTCGTTGTTAATATACTTCACATACGCTGCACGGTTACATTTCTGTTTTCTTTTGCTTTGTACCTTTCCAGCAGAGTCCGGTGGGGCACGGCGCTGCAGCAGAAGTTTGGCCACATCCAGGCTTCCGTACTTAGCGGCCACATGAAGGGGAGTGAAGCCTTTCTGTATGTAGAAACGAGTAAACAGAAAAATCCCTTAAAATACGCATAATTTTAACATGACTGAGGAAAAAGTAAAACCTCTTCTGCTCTGATACGGCTAAAATAATCAGCAGAGGGCGCTGTTTACCCGTGTTCGTTCGTCCTAATCTGGGAGTGACCAGTGTTGGCGCCCGGCTGATGGACCCTCCTTTGTTTTGAGGATTATATTAGAGGAGTTTAGGGGGAGGAGCTGGCTGTACCACACAAGCAGCATTAGAAAATACACAAATGGACACGGTCATTATGCTAAACTTATGGTTCGGCTGTGGTTTCCATAGTAACACCAGTGGACCCTGCCGTCGTTCATCTCGGTGCTGCTGAATAGTCAATCATGTGGAAATGTCGTTTAAATTGGTTATTCTAATGTAATGAGTGAAGCGATTATTTAAACTAAGCCGCCTGTGTCGATAACTGTCCACTTTTTACATAAAGGGAGTCGTGCAGTTACAAAATGATTCATGTTTTGAGTCGTTGTTTCACATATTCAACTTTAAAGATGCCATTTCAAATCAAATACAAACAGAAAAACAAAGATTCTCAAAATAGTGGGACTAAAATCTAGGTCACAGCAGAGAGGCTCCATTAAAATGCAGTGTTTACCATAATTTAATCTAAATATTGGATGAATTGACTACTCAGGTTAAACACATTATATTTTTCGCTGCAGATTATTCTTATTAAGACACAGTTATGTGCGTAAACGTGATGACAAATGAGCAGAGCTGTTAATGGTGTCCTCGAGTGAACCTGGCACAGGGAGGAGAATAAATCACTAAAACCACTGGTGTTTAAGCCTCATACAGGATTCAGACAGAGCAGCAGCTGTACAGCCTCATGTATCATTTATCCAACTGGGTCAAGCAAACACTTATGCAGACCTTTTACTGCTTAACTCAGACAAATATTGTTTTTGTGTGGTTCAACATGTTTAAGTATTTATGTCTCTAATTAAAATGTGCTGTACCAGTGGGTATGAATTATAATAAGAGCTTTTGTGCACGGCAAATGTGTGTGTGTGTGTGTGTGTGCATTGGTTGTTTTGAGTGTGTATACTTTTCAAAATCCAAAAAGTCCATTCACAAATGTCGACCATTTATTTTAGTGCTGCTCCACTCCCCTGTTATTGACCTCATTCTGGAAATCGCCTCAGGAGAGAGTCCACGTGCACGTGCACAGGTACAGGTGAAGTGTGGGGACAGAATAAGGTGAATACTGTATTTAACCACAACAGGTCTACTTATGAACAACTGTGGGTCTGCCCTTCCTCTCAGTTCAACACTGCACTACAGAATGTTGTCATACTGACAGTTGCACTGCACCTTAGTTACACTGCACGTACTTTAGTTACTCTGCATGTACTGTAGTTACTCTGCACCTTAGTTACTCTGCACGTACCTTAATTACTCTGCATATACCTTAGTTACTCTGCACGTACTTTAGTTACTCTGCACGTACTTTAGTTACTCTGCACGTACTTTAGTTACTCTGCATGTACTTTAGTTACTCTGCACGTACTTTAGTTACTCTGCACGTACCTTGGTGGCGAGTGAGTGCGAGGCCCCTGCCTCCAGCAGCACAGAGGCCGTCTCCACCTGGCCCTCGCGGGCTGAGATGTGCAGGGGGGTGTAGCCGTTGGTTGTGGCTGCGTCAGGATGGGCCATGTGCTGGAGCAGCAGCTGAACAATCTCTGTTTTACCCAGTCGTGATGCGATATGTAAGGGTGTCTGGTCCTCCTGTGCACAACAGTAACAGGTTTGTTAGTCAGTTACTTTATTGTCCTCACAAAGACGTTTGTTTTCCCAGCTGTACATTTAAAAGGAATGATATTACACCGGAAATACATGCATCAATCAAACATCACAACATCCAAATGTCTAAAAGATCTTTTGAACACAACAGGAGGACATAGTTTACAGTTTATTCAGTGTGTTGATGACTGTTGGGATGAGACTGTTTCAACATTTAAACTTTTGTTTTTAGAAATATTTAGGCCATGTTAATTCTGATACTGACCCGCGCCCGAGCGTCCACCATGGCTCCATTCCTCAGCAGACATCGGACCACCTCGACCTGGCCTGCTCTTGCTGCCATATGTAGTGCAGTCTCTCCACGCTGCGCAAACACAGAAACATCCATTCACAAACAGACCATATGGATCATTACATTCATGGATTATATGTATTTCCATACAGCACACTGAGTGATTTCACACTCACAATGTTGGAGACATCCGGGGAGGCTCCGTTCTGCAGCAGCAGCAGGACGATGTTGAGGTGGCCCATGAAGGCTGCCACATGGATCGGGGTGAGACCGGACTGTGGGCAAAAGCACAAAGCACACAGCTAAATCTATGGGGAACTTTAACACTTGATTTACAATAAGAATCTACAACAAGACACACTTTTTTGATATTGTAAATACTACACCACAAAAGTGAACTTCGCGACTGCTATCATTGTGTCAGAGTTTTGGGTATGATAAAAGATCAAAATGCACAGTAGCAGGATATCAGGATTACATAAACTGCACCGGGCACATCTGTTTTGCCATAAGTAATTGAATGATTTGATTCGTAAACTGTGAATTAAACTGTGCGCTGTTTACCTCTGTGATGGCTTGGATAGAGGCTCCATATTTGACCAGCAGCTCCATCACCTTCACTCTGTTCTTCTTACAGGCGATGTGCAGCGGAGTGAAGCCATTCTGAAAAACACAGGACAACATGTCCAGGATCATTATTCATTCATAGCACACTGGTAAATGACAGTTTTTGGGGTTTTTTTTGGTTAAGTTAATCATTTTATATCCTGGTTACACATGGGCAGCAGATAGAGAGCCAAACATGTCTCAATTACACAATAGTTATAATTAGACTAATACAAATGAATTATAACACCTCCATTTTGTTGTTCAAGGAAGCTGTAAACTGCCAGAAAAATGCCTTGACCGCCCCTGCATTTTGGAAGGAATTTCTCTATTGTTGACAAAACTATTTCATTTTAAACTCAGCGCTACCTCCTGTATTTTTGTATTTTTCTTCTCAGTTTTTTTCCCCACAAACTGCCACTTGATTGATGTAAAACTATGATGAACACTACGACATCATGCCGTTGTAAATGTTACCAGGGCGCGTGCGTTGGGGTTGGCTCTCTTGTCCAGCAGTAGTTTGGTGACTCTGTAGTGTCCACAGTGGGCGGCCACGTGCAGGGCGGTCAGATAGTCCAGAGTAACATCATCCACAGGCGCCTTGTGCTGCAGCAGGTGTTTGACACACTCCACATGGTCGCCCTGAGCCGCCATGTGCAGAGGGGACAGACCGTTCTGCACACACATGCGGGAAAAAGGCACAGTTTATCAGAATCAGAATCAGAATTACTTTTATTCACTCCCGAGAGGAAATTTTCTTTGTTACAGATGCAACCGACCAAGTAGTTAGAATCAAGTTTTCAAAAATAAGATAAGATAAATACAATAAGATAAAAGACATTAATAGTTATTTACATCAGTGACATATTTACAACTATATACATGTGTGAGCAGGGAATTGGATATTACACTAGTTTGGATACTACAGTAGTTTGTGATTTAAAGTGCAGAGTTCAACAGTTTGATGGCGACAGGCAGGAAGGTTTATGATTCAGATTCAATGAACTGCTTTACGTTTGGTGAGATCAGACTGCAGTGTGCTATTTTTATGTACTATACTATACAGAAACATTTATTATGACCAGTGTTGGGAAGAAACTGAATACATGAACCAAAAAAAGCACTGCGGATTCGTCTTTGATATATAAATACATAGAATTGTAATTTTCAGCTTTTAATAGTAACATTTTTGACCAGTTTATTATTGAAAGTAAATACTATATGAGCAGGTATTGATTCTAAAAAGACATAGACTATTATATATATATATGGATCGCTATGAAATCTACCTGGACGACTGAGTGATTACAAGGATTTACGGCCACATGGTAATTATTATTGGAATGGTATTGGAATCAGTATCAAATTTCAAGTTCATTCCTTTGAAAATTGAGTAAAAAATGTTTGTATTGTGATCACACTAAATTCATCTTTATTTAAACCAACAGGCATGACTATAAACTACTCAAAACAACATAAATATTGAGAATTCATGTTATGTAACTCATGTATTCCAGTGTCACAAAGTGCCTTTATTCTGGTACAGTTAGTCTTTCATTCAGTGGTATTCAGAACAGAGTTACTTCTTTAATTTAGGCACAATTTAGGCTTCAAACTGCTCAGTATTAGTGAGAAAAATAGGAAAACACAGTTCTTCTGGTGAGAGAGTCTAATCGTACATAAATCACTGCAGAACAAGATCTCTGGATGTGACTTTACACCCATCAGTGATATTTACGAGGAGCACTGCAGGAGACGGCCCCAGGATCATGGGAGGAGACTGAGGAGCATCAAAGCCAGAACATCTCGGCTGAGGTCCAGTTTTTTTCCTGAGGCTGTCAGACTTTTGGACAGTGCACACTGACTTCCTGCTTAGTCTGCCTCTCCATTTTGCCACACGTTTTACTTGTACTTGTCTGTTGAAACTGCTAAATGCTCTTGATGTACTTTTCATATTGCTTATTTATTATTGTTTTTATCTCTCTTGGTCACTGGGCCTCGAGGAACACATTTCATCCGGTCATATGTTTCTTTTGCATGCTTGAATGATGAATAAAGAACCTTGAACCTTGAACAAACAGTGACACAAAAATGAAGCTGTTTTTAATCCTATGTTGTTGTTTTTACACTATTAAATTAAACTATTTAGAATACAGTACTCTCCCATGTAACAGAACATGTTAGAAAATACATTTTACTGCAGGTATTCAGTATTCTGTAACCAAACACATGTTCAGAGTATTGTTCCCATCACTGACTATGACAGATACACTATCATTTCTTATACAATAGTATGAATAGTTGTGTGTGCCCTGTTCACCTTGGTCCTGGCCAGCAGGGGGGCTCCCCTCTCCAGCAGCAGTTCCACAGCCGTGTCATGTCCACTGCGAGCCGCACAGTGAAGCGGAGTCAGACCGTCCTATGACAGAGCAAATTACACATAGTTTTTGTATTGGTGGGTTTCAAATCAACACTAAAGACCAATAATATTTAGTATAGATGGGGACAGATAAAATTAATATTGGTAAATGCAGATTTGGGTCTAGTCACTTATAGAAATGACCAGGTTCATTAATTGCAAATTGTGTATATTTCTAAGGAAAGTACAGTTTAATCAATCAGGAAAATCTGTCTCTGTTCCTCCATTTGTGAGTATGACAACAGCACAGAGACGATCGGAAAACTACCAATTACTTATGAAATCAATAAACGTTTTTAGACCAGTGAGTTAATCTGAGGTTTATGGTGTTTGTGGTCCTCACCCTGGTTTTAGCGTCAATCTGAGAGCCTCTGTCCAGTAGGAGGCGCACCATGTTAGTGTTCCCACGCTTAGAGGCCACGTGAAGAGGAGTGATGCCGTTCTGGAGAGACAAGCAAATACAACGGTCAGAGAGTAGAAGAATACAAAGAATACAGTATCAGACATCCTCAAGAAACAGTGCGTCATGACACTGCAAACTCACAATGATTATAAAAAAACACTATTTCTTTAGACAATAGACTCATTTTCAACATTAAATCATAGTTCTTTCTTTTATATTAACACGTGGCCTTATATATATATACCTTTTCTGACTCCTCAATCAGCAAAAGCTTATATGCATGCAATGATTTTTACTCACATTAACTACTGTTACACAACCTGGTCTCACACAATAGAGGGCACTCTTGTGAAGTCTTTAAAAAAACATTGACAATTTTCGACAGGAAGCCTTTCCATTTTCACTATTGTAACATCTTAAGGAAGCATAACATCTTAGATTTGGATAATTATCAGATATTTTTGGACGTCTGTCTTGTTTTTAAGGTTTTGAACGGCCTTACACCTCCACCATAGCAGGTTTTTATACACAAGAAAACTAACAACAGAGTCAATACCAGAGCATTAACCCGGGGTGATTGCAGTATACAACGCCGTAGGACTATATTCAGCCAAATGGTGGTGTCTATTAGAGGTACAAAGTCATGGAATGCACTGCCAGCTAATGTTAGAAACTGTAATAAATATCTAACATTCAAGAAAACCCTAAAACATTGGTTAAAAACAAGTCAGTCATGTCCTCATGTTTAATCTCCACTGTTTTCTGATCCCAAGTTGATTTTAATGTGTTTATTGTAACTGGTCTTTGTGGTTCATTGTCTGTCTACACTTGATATTATGTTTGTATCTGTATGTTACTGTTTTATGGAGCCTGCCTTAGGACAGCGAATGCAATTTAGGTATTGTGCTATTTACATTGATGCTTACCTGCTGATATGTTGATTAATATGCATTGCCCTAATTCAATAAATAAAAATAAATACAATATCTGTGTAATCCCTCAGTGGTTCATGGGCGTATACTAGTTTATTTGCTCTTATACTTGCTCTGATTCAGCTCAAGTCTAAAGTCTAAAGCTTCCGAAAAGCTTAAATTCTGTCCTGTGAATGTGACTTTTTTAGCATCGATACCGGCTCAAATGAGTATTTAGTTTAAACTGATAACTCTATTCTGAATTCAGTTACTGTAGATGGCATTAATGCAGATATGCAGAAGTATGAGACTTGTTAAATAATGAAAAAAATGTGATCAGTTTAATCTCACTTTTGCTTGAGTAGATTATGTATTGTCCAGTCTACACAAGGCACTTTGACCAATACTTTCTTACTTCTTGAAAGCCTAACAAAGCAAACTATCTCCAATTGTACCAAATACGACAGATTGACCAATGTGTTTTTTGTTTTCTTTTTAATGGTTGATGCCGATACTGATTGGTCGATGAGCTCTGCCACTATTTTTTTGCTTTTTGCTACCCAGTTTTACAACAAACTAGATAACAGAGCTGGTTAGACACATTTTATGCAGTGTCCTCGTCGTGCGTAAGTGTTCAAATAAAGTTTTAGACATATTCTTTAAGTAGCCGGTCGGCCACTGCAAAATATCAGACTGCCAGTGCGCTAAAAGTGCAAATATTGGCTCAATATATTGACTTTTTTGACTGGCTAATGGTTTGTTGCTTGATGCACCTTGTCGATCCTCATTATACGCCCATTATGAAGTCCTGCTGTTAATAGTGTGTTATCCAAATATGTGTGTGCAGCTCTCAGCTCAATTATACTGCAAAGGCGGAGGTGACAGCGGCTATTTTTATCCACGCGCCTGGTTAAATATAGCACATCTGAGGCTGTTTTATGGATGGATGAAGATAAAAGATAATATCACCAAAATGTGTCATATTTTACACTTGCAAATAAAACCTTGCTTGTTTGGCGTTCACTTGTACAGCGCTGGTCATAAATGTGCAATGTTCTGCCAAGTTATTCCCACTTAACAAGCCATTTTAGCAGCGGTGCGTTCTGTCATGTAATTATGGAAATTTTGACCCTGCTGCCGTGTCGTTCCAGAAATCAAACCTCATCACATCGTTTTTTTCCAATCCTCTGTGGCCCAATTTCAGAACTGCCAACCGAGATATCCTCTATTCAGACTTTTTAATGATGCTAAATAGTTTGGGTCTTTATTCGCCCACCTCTAGTGTTAACGACGGTTCAGGGGGCATGTTATTTTTGAGCACACCTGCCTCTTGTGTTTTCGGAAATAGAAACGTGTTCGACAATGTGAAGTTAGTCTCAACGCTGCATCATAACATCTTAAAACACTGCAGATTCGTCTTTGATATATCTAAATACATAGAATTGTGATTGATTGAGTAATTTTCAACAGTTTATTATTGAAACTAGATACTATATGAGCAGGTACTGAATCTAAAACAGCCACTGTCGAACCTGCCTATATGACTGAGTGATTACACAGATTTAAGGACAATGGTAATTGTCATTGTGGTATTGGAATCGGTAGCAAATACAATGTTCATTCCTTTGAAATTGAGTAAAAATGGATTGTGATCACACTAAACTAAACTAATCTTTGTGTAAACCAACAAACATGACTATAAACTATAAACTATAAACTATAAATATTGAGAATTCATGTCACAAATTGAATTGAATTGGTGGATTTCCATTCTGCCTATGTCTCCAATCCAGGTTTTACAGTTATGATACTGATATCAATACTATGTCTTTCTGTATGTCTGTAACTGTTACGTATTCCGTAAGTAACTACTGAAGAAATCTGTACGAAGTTTTAACATCATGAGACGTCTTGGTCCAACTACAGTGACCCAATGCGTCTCAGTCAGAGAAAACGGTTTCAAGTACAGGAACGTTGCAAATTCACAAACTCAATCACAAGTTTAAACCAGGTACAAGCAAAGTGACGTGGTGCAAATGAGAAAAAAAATGTGCTGCAAGAAACAAAGACAAATGTATCATCAAAAACCAAGAAAAGTCCTGCAAAGGGAAAATGCAATGGAACCACAACGGAAGGGCTCCAAACCTGCAGGAGGCGCTCTCAGTGTAACAGCTCAATGTTTGTTATGGTAATGTCGCTTTTATTTAATTTAATTAAATTTATTAAATTCATATACTGTGTTTATAAATCATATAAATATCACTGTACAACACGGTACATCATATGTTGTTTATTTTATTGCATTTCACACCAGACTTTACATTTGTCTTTGTTTCTTGCAGCATGTTTTTTTTTTTGTTCATTTTTTCATTTGCATCATGTTCTTGTGTTTGAGTTTGTGAATTTGCAGTTTCTGTACTTGAAGCTGTTTTTTGAGACACATTGAGTCTGTCATGGAATCGATCCCCGAGACACATGCACATCTTCCTGTATCGGCACAATATTTAATACTGGTATACAGAGCTTAAGAAATGTATTAGATCGCTTGTCATGAAAACAAGAAAACATAAATAGCTTCATAGTATATCAAAAACTTGTTTCAAATGAACAATTTCATTGTTACTCATTAAGAAAATGACCAGTTGGAATAAGAAAATTGTCCTTGTTGACAAATAATAACCAAAAACATCAGTATTTTGTGTGAGCTCCTTTGGTGCAGATCACAGCTGTGTTCTTGCTGCTTTGTTTTTATGTCGCAAAGTCTCTTTTGTTATTTTGATCCAAATAGTTTGTAACTGTTCCCAGAGACTTGCTCATTTTTGGAAAACATTAAACTTGAAAATTTATGGACAGCAACAATAGTTATATTTGAGCATCAAAGATATAATTTTGATAAAAAGATCTTGCATATACTGGCAGATTAACCATTATAGAAACATAAAAAGATATTTTGGTAAATAGAAACACTGTTAAATTACGTATGGCAGCAACTAACACCTTATACTGGGTGCTGGTCTAATACATTTTTTAATAAGCTCTGTATATATATCAGGGCATTCCTTTTCCAGATCGTTAAGTACCAAAGTAAAATTATTCTTCATGTTCAGTCTATTCTCACCCGGGCTGTGAAATCCACCGCTGCTCCTCTGTTCAGCAAAAGCGTGGCCACGTTTACATTTCCATAGTGAGCCGCGATGTGCAGGGGGGTGAATCCACTCTACAAATAACAAAACAAGAACCCGAAACATATCATTCAGTGCACTCTAAACCCTCCTTGTTCTTGAACGATAAATTGTCCCTAACATGCAGCCATAATGCATCACAGGTACACCAAAACTGAAAGAAAAACACGTGAAAAAATAATATATACCGGTGGTTGTACGCATCACCCAACCACGCCCCAAAACCTTTTCATGCGGTGACCAATCACAAAAGAGGCACAAGATAGTTGGCTTCACAAAACTGGAAACAGAAGAATAACGTAAAGAATAAAATTAAATGAAACTAAAAGACGTACAGTACACACAGATACGACAGAAGGACAACACCAGCTTAGCCCTAACCACCAAACACTCGAATCACGAAGTAGTTTGTGGGAACATCTAAGTGCACTATGTGACACTGTACGTCAGAGAAGATTTTTATATCGAGAGGAAGAGTTAGGAATGAGGAACGATGAAGAAGAAGTTAGAGATTGCGGAGGAGGAAGAGCAGATTTAGGATTAGCTGTTCAAAGTCTGGCCTTACCTTTCCGTTCTGTGAGAGATGGTCCGATTCAGTGTGAGAGAGGTGTGTACAACAGTGTGAGGATACAGTGACTAACGTGATGGCTTTCAGAACAGTCCAACAAGGCTCAAGAATGCGGCAAATTAACGTTAGCAGGGACGTAGCATGCACTGTAGGCTTATAATACAGATCAGAATTAGCAAATTAGTCTTGCATGCTATCGTATTATGGGACCAATAGGGATGCATTCAAGTTACATTGTCAAAACTATATTAAAAAGAAAAGTAGTCATAGTAATTTGATAGTTTCTAGAAAGTTTTGGCAGTACTTCACTTTAAACCGCAATAATAGCATGGAAATAGGACAGATTTACCACCAGATCATCAAAATTCAAACCTGGGACACACCGGGGTTGGGAATTTAAATGTATCTGGCTAAACAAATGTCAATTTATGCTTCTCTTTACTGTTGGCAGGGGGTCAGATTGGTCAAAAATTGTGATAGTCCTGTTTTAGTCCTGGTTTAGTCCTGGTTTAGTCCTGGTTTAGTCCTGGTTTGGATCAAATTGGTCAAAAATAGGGACATTTCTTGTATAAAACTGGGATAAATCTGTGGTTTTGGATAAATCTGCTGGGACAGGGGACACAGGGCTCAAAACTGGGACTGTTCCGGGTAAATAGGGACGTCTGGTCACCCTAAACTTGGGGTCTCCAACCTTTTTCCTCCTTTGAGCTACTTTCTATAAAACGAAAATACCCGAGAGCTACTAATTTTAGCGGCCACCAGAAACTAAGGAAATATAAGAGCCATGGCGAGCTGTAGATGTGGAACAGATAGATGCCTACAAAACATAAATCAGATTCCCATTATTAGTGCACAAAATTAGGCATCTAAATGATACATTTACAATGGAAATGGGCATTTAATCAGTCAAATTTCAGTTATTCAGTATAATGAGTATAATTCAGAGTTAGGCTGACCAGACGTCTCTGTTTACCCGGGACAGTCCCTGTGTCCCCTGTCCCACAAGATTTATCCAAAACCATTGATTTGTCCCAGTTTTATACAAGAAATGTCCCATGTGACACTATGTTTGACCAATTTTTGATCCAAACCAGGACTAAACTAAGACTAAACCAGGACCTCATCAGGACTAAAACAGGACTATCACAAATTTTGACTAACCGGATCCCCACCAACAGTAAAGAGGAGTGTTTGTTTAGCCAAATACAGAAAATGTACAGAAATGTTATTTATATGTCCCCTGTCCCAGCAGATTTATCCCAAACCACTGATTTGTCCCAGTTTTATACAAGAAATGTCCCAATTATTCACCAATCTGATCCCTGCCAACAGTAAAGAGAGGCATATATTGTCATTTGTTTATGTAAAATACAAAAAAGCTGCGTAAAAATGACCAAAACACAAAGAAAATGTGTCATGAATGGTCTCTACATAACAAATGTCCTTAATTATTCACAATTTTTTTATTCCCAACCACCACAAACTAGGGATGTCTTAGTTTTTTATTTTGAAAATCTTGTCACCCTATGAAGACTACATTTGCTGGATGCTATTTTGCTATTTTGGAAACCCATCCAGACACAGGGAGAACATGCAAACTCCACACAGTAAACCCTGCGAGTTCATTCCACCTCTGTGCTCCCCAAATGACAGAGTAGCGTTATTACCGTTTATCCTTTTTACCATGCTATCACTGTACTGCAAAGTAAAGCGCGACCCACGTTCTGATTAAGATCATTTATAGCAAGACATGCAAAAAAACATAGATATCATACAAACATATACATTAGACAGTATCACATTCATAACTAAAGAGAGACACAAGTTAAGAAAAAGCATCAAATCCATTCATCAGAAGCATGAAGTTTGTAAATGTACCACGGGTCACAGATGACAAAGAAATTCTGAACCACTCACGAAAAATGCAAAGTTAGTGCATCGAAAGAAATAAAGTGTTATGAAGGGAGGAGTCGGACATAGCGGTGGCAGCTTCCTGTGGTCAAAGCGACATTAAGAGAGAGGGGGGAAGGGTGAGAGGGTGAAAGCTCCGGGTCATGCAGAGCTGTGAGAGAGGAGGAAGAGGAGGAGTGAGAGAGGAGGAGGAGGGACAGCACAGAGTTAGTGAGTACCTCAGTCGTCCTATTGACCATCATCTGGAGCAGGAGGATGAGGAGGAGACAGCAGGTCAGTTTAGCTGCACCACTACACCACTGCACACATGTGGCTCTGCTCCCTCACGGCTACTCACAAACTCTATAAAGCCTGAGTGATTCCACGGCGGGTTTTTCTGAGATTACTAATGACGTAACGCTACAATACTTACTTTAACATCATTTAAAGACCCCATGTTACGCTATTTTCTCATCCATGTTATATCGTTGTAAAGTTTCCTCATCAAAAACATACCTGGAGTTATGTCCCGGCAGAAAAAAAGACATTCTTTCCTAAACCGGTTGGTATGTTTCAGTGTGGTGTCTGTAATCAGAGTCCTGCACGGGCATGATTTTGACAAACCGCACCCGCCTGTATCCGTCATACACTGCCCGGCCAAAAAAAAGGCTCTACCTGGATTTAACCAAGCAAATAGGTCCGAGGTTGCTGCAGTTGGTCAGGTCCAGGTTCAGCAGCAGTGTGTGCTCAGAGAATGAGGTCAGTTGAACCTGAATATACTGAAGGACCTTCCCTGATAACACGGGCATATTCCAAGATGACCTATGATCTATGAGGAGTCTGTAACACGGTTGGCTCAGAGAATTATAACTGATCCATCTCATATTTTGTACTCCCCGTTTGAGCCCTCTGCCCTCTGGATGGCGCTATAGAGCTGTCAGACATAAAACTAACAGGTTTACA
Organism: Odontamblyopus lacepedii; assembly: GCA_034769755.1. Taxonomy (NCBI): domain Eukaryota; kingdom Metazoa; phylum Chordata; class Actinopteri; order Gobiiformes; family Gobiidae; genus Odontamblyopus; species Odontamblyopus lacepedii. Next base: position 26,238,172 of record CM068363.1, read on the forward strand.
AATTTATTTATTCCCACAGCTGTTACTCTGTTGAACAGAGGGCGATAGCATCTGTCTGCTGAGCTGTACTGTGCTGCTTTGTTGTGTTGTATGTCTTGTATTGTTTGTATTATTTCCTGCGTTCCAACCCAGGACAAATTTCCCTGTGGGACAATAAAGTAATTTTGATTCTGATTCTGATTCTGATGACAATGCCAGGGTTCATCTCAGATTGTGACAGAGCGGTTCAGGGAGCAGGAGATGTCATTTTCACACATGGATCGGCCGCCGCAGAGTCCAGACCTTAAGCCCAGTGAGGATCTTTGGGATGTGCTGGAGAAGGCTCAGACTCGACCATCATCAGTGCAAGATCTTGGCGAAAATTTACTGCATTCGCTGTGGCTTTGTTTGGATAAGTTTCTGCAATGTCACAAGATTTATTTCCATCCAGTGTTGCATTCATATTTATATAGGACAGACATATCTCCATCATTCACACGTTTAACACACAAACCCTGCATATTTAGGCTGTGTTCTTCTATCTTTTATACTCTGTTCCACCTTGTGATGTCATACTGTAATACAGGAAGAGCTCCACTGTGTTTTTAAACTCCACACACCTTCACTAGAATCATTTGGATGATTTTAATGCTGGAATTGTCCATCTCTTCTGAACAAAAGGTGAAAGGAGCTGTTCACTTGAAAACTACATGATGTCACGAGGTGGAACAAAGCATCTTGAGCTTTGGAGATATAGTCAGAGTAATAATAATGGTGCGAATGAAACAAAACACAACTCCAGGTAAGTTTTTGAGAAGGGAACAGTATTATAACATGGCTAAAAGCTCACAAGAGTCAATTTTATGCAATACAGGACATTTAAAAACACAGCAAAGTGTATTTATAATGCTGTCACTTTTGGCCGGTTAGCCTCTTCCATTTCTGTCCTTACATTTTACTTCAGGACTCAGCACATTATGTCATTCATACTTAGGTACAGGTAATTAGGTACAGGTTTTGTACAAGTTATAAACAAAACACAGTAGTAGATGTCATCTACTTCCTTACTGTCAATAACATACTTTAAAGCCCCAGTGCATTCAAACACACTTCTTGAATGCATGTCACAACAAACTCTCAGTACACAGAGCAAAACATTACTGTACACCCCTCATAGACGGTATTAACGCTATTAACTCCCTCCCCTTGTCCTATCAGCCCCAGGAGCATGCTAACCTGGCCAACCCAAACCACTTTTGTGTTTTCGTACAGAGACAGACGGGTACTGCTTTGGAAGTACTCAGGTAGATTATTACAGGACAAACTACAGTGTGAGAGGAAAGGCTCTGTGATGCAGGAGCCAGATTTCTTTTAACAAAACAGTGGAAACTACAATCAAACTATAGACTGGATATATAAATGGACATAGCTGATCCACTAGCCGTCGCGTTCCAGACAGGAAGTGAACACGGTGGGCACTTCTGGCTCATTCGACTCTGGCTCCAGTTGACTTCACATGGAAAAGTTCTCAAGCCTTTCTCTGTAACTGATGTGAGTCTAGTTGTTTCAGTCTTAAAATGTTCGTTAACCTGCTCTGATCCTGTTTGCCACGTTTACATGAGAGCTTTAATTCTCAATACAAATTAATTTTGCATTAAAAAGACCATGTAAGCACTTAATTCCTAATGAAAATGATCGTAAGTGGATCAGTGATTCAGATTTTAAAGCCAAATCAATGTATTCCTTGATCATGTAAACATTTATTCTTTTTAAAAATAATTCTGGTCGTTCATGCTCGTTGGGTCGCCCTTCTGATCTGCCTTCACCAGTTGTCTCTTCGGACTTTCATCCACTGCTCTTTGGATTTGTGAGCGGGATGTGGGAGTGGGCTGAGGTGTCGCAGCCTCAGACTCAGTTTGTCTTCTTCCTCCTTCTCCGACACTCTTCCCTTCTCCTCCTCAGCTCACAGACGTAAAGCGTGAGGACAGAATTCTCCAGCTGCTGCTTCATTATCATTGGAACGACCGTGGAAAAAGTTTGGATCGTGTTTGTGTCGGCGGCGTAACGACAAACCGAGATGACAGAAAAGCCAGTAGCAGCTGAAGTGTGTGTTTTCTTCCCAAAGATGTAAAGACGTTTGTGTCTCTGTCCAATCAGAACCTTCCCCACACCCAAACGCTGAGTGGAATTAAATAAAGACGATTTAATGTGTTTTCCATGTTAACCTCAATTCAGAATTATTATTTCCCTGTAAACTCAAAGGAAAGTATTTTAATTCAGAACAATTAATTCGGAATTAAAAAAATCATGTAAACGTGGCCACTGTGTCTGTAAATAAAGTCATTTGACTGGAGCCAAACGTTATAAGTGACCCTTCCTTAGTTCACATTTAATACAGTCTGATTCAAACAAAGTAGTACCAGTCTGAACTTCTCTACCAAACACAATGATAAAGTAGTTCCGGCTGGCCAGGCTGTTCGCATGCAGCCTACGCCCGGACCGCCATACAACCTGCAGACAGTGGCACACTCCATGCAGTGGACACTTAGACAGCGGTGCAGCGGGAGGAGGGAGAAAACACACAGGGTTAGTCGCACAAACAGGACGGGTGCACATGGAGACACGGGGACAGTGGACACATGGACATCATCAGGGTGAGACGAGGATCCTCTGTCTGGATTATATTTCAGGAGACACATAAACACTAGAAAATTCTGGCCAAACACCACAGAATACTGAGCATCCAAGTGTTTTATTTGTTTATCTAAATGTTTAAAGATGCACTGTCATTTCTGAGCGGAGGGGAAGCCGGTAGCTGCACTTTTGTTTCCATGTAGACATAACTGCAATACCTAAAATGTTTCACAATATGCCATGAAACTTCTCTATCACCATGGAGCCAAACAGTTGGGTAATTTACAGTTCAGGTCTGTGGAGAGGGGGGAAGTTTGTGCAGTAAAAACATAACTCAAAACTCATACATAACATAATATTGCGCTATTTTCTATGTTATGATGTTGTTCCCTCATAGAAAACACACCTTTAATTCAATTTGTTTAACTTTTTTTTTGTTTACATATTTTTTTAATCTGTGAAAGGAGCAGGGTTTATAAAATTTATCTTCTTGTTCCTTTTGTTCATGCAGCAATGACAAGGGAAATAATAGTTGGAATATGTATTTATGTTACTTTTCAGATTTGTTGTTCTCTTTAAGTTGATGCCAACAAAATAATACCATGAGTAATAACTAAATAGTTGTGTTTCGTTTCATTCACGCAGGTTTAATACACAAATCCTGCATATTTGAGCTGAGATCTTCTATCAAACAGAACACGATATCACAGGAAGTGCTCCACTGTGTTTTTAAACCGCATACCTCTTCATTTAAACAAACATGAATAAAACAAAACACAACTGTGGGTATGTTTCTGATGAGGTAACAACGTTCTAACATGGAGTAAAGCTCAACAACACACAAGTTTGCCTAATATAGGACTATCATAACTTTCTAGCGATACATGTGTAACCTTTGATTTTATGTATTTTATGTATTAACATTAACTTGGGTCATTATTATTTTGTATATTATTTGGGGGAATTCATTTATATTACTTTGTGCTTATTCTTTTATTAACGATTCATATTATTTATTATATTATGTATGTATTAGGTATGTTACATAATAATGTGCTTAATAATATTGGTTCCTATTATTGTTTCAGCATTTGGTCAGCGCACCGGGGTTTTAGAAAACAATAAAGACAATATAGAATAAAGACGAGCTGTACACTGTCCTGCCATGTTGGTGTATTTTAGCAAGGAAAATACATATCAAATCTAACCGTAACCCGCCATACCCACAAGAGACTGGTGAGAACAATATATTAGGTTTACACATGTTTAATGCAATAACATGGAACATTCTAGGCAAAGCAATAACATCTCCATGTAGACAAGCGTGCGGCATACCCTCCACCAGAAAAGTTACACAGTACACCTTTAAATGCTTGGATTATACGCTGCCCCGGTAACGGTTCCAGACAGGGATGACGTTGCTGTAAACAGTGAAACTTGTTGGTCATCTATGGACCCATGGACTTTTCTGTTACATACATTTCCATACTTCATATATTCCAGCGCCCAGTTATCTCATGAACACATTATGATCACAGACATTTACAGCGGCACAGGTTTGGCCCTCCGCAGCTGCCGTACCTTGGACTGCACGTCGGCGTTGTGGTCGTTCTGGAGGAGCAGGGCGGCAGATTTGGTGTCGTCTTTGCGGGCGGCGATGTGCAGCGCGGGCAGCCGCACTTTCCCCTTCGTGTCGTTCTCCAGTAAAATGGACACCACCTGGTTATGGCCCTGCTGTAAGGCGATGGCCAGTGGGGTGAAGCCATCCTGCAGGAGAGTTTTAAAGCGGAAAGAAGATGTGGAAAAAATGACAGTCAGTTTGCATCTAGATATAAGGGTCAATGATGTATAAGGATTTTCAACTAGCAAATTTTAAAGTATAAAAAATATTCGTTTCTATTGAAGTTTTTCAGATATTTACAGTGTCAGGTGCATAAATCTATGTTTAACATTTATATTAAGCATTTTTAGTGTAAAATGTCATGTGGTACGACCGAGAATAACCTTAAAATGTTTTTTTTTTCTAAAACATGGTTGGGATATTAATCTGAGTAATATGAAGTGTATATAAACAAACTGTTGGTGTTTCTTTTGATTTTTAATGCATATTGATGTTTTCTTTTGCTCCAATATGACAGTCACCTGCTTGTGTTTAATGAACAAACTACTGCCCTGGAAAATGCATCAAATGAAGAAAAACGCCTAAAGAACCATTCACCCAAGTCGACTTTGTCTGTTATTAAAACTCCAGCCATAGAATTCCTGCTGATATTAGTTGCACCACATGATATTTTAACACTTTAAATACAAAAACATGCAGAATAACTCATGATTTCTGAAGAAAATGATTTGGTTCCATGGAGGTCAGAGGTACTACAGAAATGTGGTGAATTATTATGAAATTTGAACCTTTTAACTGAGAGAATTGCAATTGGACAGCGTCATGTCATTGACCCATAAACAGATTAAGAGGAAAAATTAAAGACAGGTTAAAGAATCTTGTTGCTAATGCATTTTTGTACCAGGAAGTTAAGCATACCACAATATAATTTTACTTAAATCTCAACTCAAAGGCGCTGTATCTGATTTTTACTGTCTGTTCGCAAGGGATAAGTACAGACTTGGAGACGTCTTGGTAATTTGCAAATAACCGCTCCACCTCTGTGTTACTTGCATTCACACGGGATAAGCTAAATCTGTAAATGACTCTATTTTACTGACATTGACTAAGATTCGAAGAGAAAAGAACGTGGAAATAAAAGAAAGAAATAGAAAAGCAGCGAAATGACAACAACAAACACTGAGATGCAGATTCGCACGGGACTCGTATTATCACCGGACGTCTGCGTTTGGCGAAATATCGTAGGTAATTTGTAGAGGAATTTTTACTTTATAAGTTACAGCCATGGCGCATTCGCCCGGGACTAAGAGCTCAGGAATCCTCCGCAGTTATTACAAATCACCAAAGGTCCACAGGTAACACTAATCCCGCGTGAATAAGGCTCTAAAAATGTGAACAACAGAACTAGTTCATTTTAAACAGTTTGCAGCCGAAGTCCAAAATTATTCCTTATTTTCCAGCACGTTTCTACCATCCCAGTTATTCACTGTGATGAGTTTACAAGTGTGTTTCACAATTTTGAGAGGCTAGAGTGGAATTTTGCCAACACGGTAATGATAGAAACAATTATCATGCTAAAAGCGGAAGATAAAACACAACAGTCTCACGCTCAATGAAAAAAAAAGAAGTCAAAGTAGTTGGACGCTTGAAAAATAATGTTTATCCTGCTTCTCCGACAATCAGACGTCAATGTGTAAATAGCAGCATGTCCTTTTTAACCTTTTGACCCTATGAGCTGCTTTTTAAATGTGCTGTTGAAAGACAAATTTTACACGAAAAAAAACTGGTAAATCAGTTTTTATGCAACTGTAAGGTTATTTTAAATGCTTTTTATTCTTGTCCACATAAGATAAGATAAGATAAGATAAGATAAGATATCCTTTATTTGTCCCACAATGGGGAAATTTCAGTGTTGCAACGCACAGTTAAGAGAACAGCAGGAAAACAGTAGCAGCAATAAAAGTACAGAATTACTTAAAAATAGACAAACTCTATAAAGATAAGGATTATAAAATAAAATTAAATTCTATATACAATAAATTGCTAATAGCTGCACATCCACGGCCAGAGCCACTTACTGAACTGTACTTTGTCTCCTTTAATAGTTTATCTCGATTTTCACTGTATGCTTTGATTGTATCCTTCTGCTGTTTGTGAACTTTGTACTGCAACACAGTCATTTTCAATTGCAAATAAGGATTAAGCTTATCTTATTGTAATGTATTTTCAAAGTAAGTAGTTTCTCTTTATTGTTAGTAGTAAGAAATATGAATGCATGAGTTTTAAACATAGCATTTTCTGGACCATTTTCTAATAAACAAACCAAAGTTTCAGATGATAATTTCCTGAGTCATTATAACGGACGGGAACTTCCAAAGATCAGCCTCAGAAACAACGTGGTGGGTGGTAAATGTCCTGCTAAGAATAACCTTTCAAAACTTTACACAGAGAATAAAAACAAGTGTTCACAAAGTTTCTGCGTGGGCTTTTCCGCCTTCCACCTAACAGCGCACGCACTTTCCGAAGAACTGAGCCAGCGAGGATGACTGTGTAAAAGTGCACAGTATAGCGCCCCCTGCTGTACCTCTGTCGCTGTGCTCTGGTTGCCTCCGTTCTCCAGAAGGTACCGCACCACGTCCAGATGATTCTCCTGTGCGGCCATGTACAGCGGAGTGAACCCATTCTAGAAAAACACACATATATACGCCGTTAAACTACTTATGCCAATCTTTATTCATTATGTAAGTCAATGACGTATAGGGATTTTCAACAGGCAAATTTTAAAATATAAAAAATATTAGTGTCTATTGAACTTGTTCAAATATTTACAGTGTCAGGTGCATAAATCTAAGTTTAACATTTATATTAAGCCATTTTCAGTGTAAAATGTCGTGTGGTACGACCGAGAATCTTAAAATTGTTTTATTTTCTAAAACATGGTTGGGATATTAATCTAAGTTCTGAGTAATATGAAGTGTATAGAAACAAACTGTTGACATTTCTTTGGATTTTTAATGCATATTGATATTTTCTTTTGCTCCAATATGACAGTCACCTGCTTGTGTTTAATGAACAAACTACTGCCCTGGAAAATGCATCAAATGAAGAAAAACGCCTAAAGAACCATTCACCCAAGTCGACTTTGTCTGTTATTAAAACTCCAGCCATAGAATTACTGCTGTTATTAGTTGTACCACATGATGCACGGTCGCACCACATGACATTTTAACACTTTAAGTACAAAAAACATGCAGAATAACTCATGATTTCTGAAAAAAAAAAATTGGTTCCATGGAGGTCAGAGGTGCTACAGAAATGTGGAGAATTATTATGAAATTTTAACCTTTTTAACTGAGGAGATTACAATTGGACAGCATCATGTCATTGACCCTTATATTGAACTTCATGTCATATATTTGTTTTGTACCTGTGACTGTGAGTTGATGTCCGCCCCTCGTTTGACCAGGATCTTCACGACTTCCCCCTGACCGGCCAGAGACGCTATGTGGAGAGCCGTGTTTCCTTTCTGCATTCAAACACACGACAACCAAAACTATTGTTATTTAATCTGAAAAAAAAAACTTTACACAATGATAATTTTACCAGGAATTAAGTTTTTGCCTTTTTACTGTAATAATTATTAGCTTAAATTTGCAGAATGTAACTTTTTTGGTTGGAGTGTCTGTCTGAGAGTCGGTCTTTAGTGATGTATCCATAGAAACGAGCAGGTTGTTTCTATGGATACGTCACTGCTCTGCCTGAAATGTTCCACAATATGATATTAAACAGCTCTACTTTACATTTATTCAATTATAGGTGGTTTTATAGCTCAAAAATACCCAGAAAAACAGGCATTCTCCACAGATCTGACCTGTAACCTGGTCTGGTCTCCCTGAAGATAGAAAGGTTTAATGCCACACTACGAGACATCCCAGACAAAGCAATAACATCTAAAGTTACACAATGTTCCTTTAAGTCAATATTTAGTCAAATTATGCATTTAAGAGTCTTGAGTTTTCAAAAACACATTAATACAGTCGTACAAAAATGATATTATTATTTTAACGCAACAAAAATATCAGTGCTTTTATTCGTACTCATTGTAATTCATTTTATTTTATGTCTTCAGTTAGTTTTAGTTGGCAGAACTTGAACAGTGAAAAGAACGATGTCTAAATATCTTAATTACTGAAGTGAACACGGCTTGTGCACTTGTCGTTTCCACTAATCCAAGTGGATCACAGGTCACGGTGCAGTATTGTGGACGTGAGCCAGAGGCCTGTAAAAGCACTTCTAGGCCACGATGGCGGCAGCTTTCACAGAACTACTACAGGTATCACTTTCCTGCAGCTCTACTCTGACCTCAGCTCCTGTTCCACCCGACAGTCAAATACACTTCAGCCCCGGTGTGTGTCTCAATGAACGATCAGACGTTAAATAAACCACGCTGTACTACTACTGTAAGAGCTATTACAACTGTTTGATCACTTTTTATTGAATATATATAAATATTTAAATGGTAAAATGTCAGTCGGTAAGTTAACACATCTGAACTTGATGATAAAGTTAACTACATTCAGTACAAGCAGCAGTTTGTATACATTTTGTTTAATTTTGTCTCCAGGTCATACACATAGAGGCTAATAATACTGCATTATATACTACATACACTTATCAACACTGAAGAAAATCATTTGTAAGATTTACTAGAAAAAATCCTCAACAGTTTGCACAAGAACTATTTAAGTCAATTTTACTGCTGTAATGTCAGGTGCAATTTACTTGTCAGTTGTTGTAAAGCGCTTTGAGCTTTAAAGGTGGGAAAGTGCTGTACAGACCCTTTTAGTGTTAGTAATAGAGGTGACGTAGGCTCGGTTGCGCATTTTGGTAACAGAAGTACGGCAGAACTCAGCAGCTCTGCAAAAGGATTATCGTCAAAAGATTGAAAATATTTCCTCATCAAGCTGATTTTGACTAACTGTGTCCGACTGCGAGATCCTTGTGCGATCAGTGCGTAAAAATTAAAAACTTAAAACTAAAAAGTCTGCAGGTAGAATATCAACTCTGACAACCACACACAGAACAACCAGACATTTTGGTGCTGGAAATGTTTTTATCTCCGTCTTTTTCTGTCCGTGTTCAGTCTGAATGAATCAGAATTAATGGGGAACAAGGACACTTCTGTTGCCAAAATGCACACGCAGCTTTTTTTTTATCACTTCCGCCCTAAAAGGATCTATAAAAATGTGATTTATTAAACATCAGTAAATACTAGACATATAATATTTACTTAATTATTTAATCACAGAAATGCAATTAATCATGATGATATTTTATATATTTATTTACAGAACTATGACTTCTAACTTTAAAAAAAAAAAGAGCAACAATTACTAAATTCATGACTGTTAATCATGGTGTTAAGTACTTAATACTGACAAGTATTGTACCTGAAATTACAGCAGTAAAATTGACTTAAAAAATGCTAAGTGCAAATTGTTACGAGGATTTTTTCTAGTAAATTTTACAAGTTTATTTTCAGTGAATGATACAAAACAGGAAGCAGGTTAATAAAAATCTACTGCATGCTGTTTTGAAGAGGCAGGACTAATTTCTCCAGTTTTTAACAGGAAGTCAATGGTCCCGTTTCTACACTTATGCAGATTTAGATCAATATTGTTCCACAGTGTGACATTAAACAGCTCCACCTTACATTTATTCAATTACAGGTGGTTTTACAGCTCAAAAATACCTAGAAAAACAGGCATTCTGACTGTGAGTTATTATTAAATTGCTTAATACCACACTGTGAAACCTTCCAGGCAAAAGCAATAACATCTCTATGGAGAAAAGCATTTGACGGACCCTCCAGCAGAAAAGTTACACAACGAACCCTTAAACTTTAAAGTGCAGTACCTTAGTGGCTGCGTCGACGCTGGCTCCCCTCTCCAGCAGCTCCTGGACCAGATCCATGTGGCCCTCTTTGGCGGCCAAGTGCAGAGCGTTGAGTCCATTCTGAAAAGCACAGGTCAGAGTCACTACAAAGGGCCCAAAGAGGAGTGAATGTATCGTCTGTATCACACTAGACCTGTCCGTTTAGTCAAGGCAACAAGAGAAATCTGCACCCATGTTCTTCTGATAAGCCCTGGCCACAAAAGCTTATAAACAGCGTCTCATAATTCATCTCTTCTCTCGGATATTAATATTCTGTCTGTCATCAAATCACAGCCAATCTTAGGCTTTTATGCTCTTATGCTGATTATGCTCCTGTCATTTATCAGACTGGATAAAAAAGTGGACTAAGCGAGTGTGACGTCACCCACGACATTCAGCGCCGCTCAAATGAAGCTCCTGATGCTCACGGGTACAGGAGTGAATCTGGGGCCAAACTCCATATTTGGAAATCTGACCACGCAAATCTAACGCAGGCAATGAAGCATTCTGTTTTGTCTGTTATTTATGTTCAGATCTTGATTTAGGGTCAAAATAGCGAAGTGAAAAAGTCAGGATCATGTAGAGCAGGTTAATATAAAATTTAAGACCAAGATTCCAATGTAAGTCTATATTCACGTGACGTCACAAACCAGGAAGACATTTGGAAAGATTCAATTACAACTTTCGGCCTTATTTGTCTATTCGCAGTAGCTGCACTTAACTACTGTGAATACACCGGAAGTACTGCCCATCGGAAGTTGTACTTGCATCTTTACAAACGTCTTCCTGGTTTGTGACGTCACGTAGAGCCTACTTTTATTGTGTTTTTGTAATGTTATTGTACATTTGTGTAATTTTTAATGTGTAACTTTTTAAGTGTATTTTCTTTTACGATGTCTTTTTGACATGTGGCAAAGGGACGGCCGATGCAAATTAGCTCTTATCAGCGAACTCGGGCGCATTTACATTGTTTTGATGTTGATTAATGTGCATTGACCCTTTTCAAATAAATAAATAAATAAAATAAATAAAATAAATAAAATAAATAAAATAAAAATAAAAATAAAAATAAAAATAAAAATAAAAATAAAATAAAATAAAATAAAATAAAATAAAATAAAATAAAATAAAATAAAATAAAATAAAATAAAATAAAATAAAATAAAATAAAATAAAAATAAAAATAAAAATAAAAATAAAAATAAAATAAAATAAATCAATTAAATAAATAAATATTGGAGCCAGGGTCAGAAGGAGCCGGAAGAGCCTCCTGGAGCACTTCCTATTTGTTAGCTATGTCCATTCATATATATGATCTATGGGTCCTGTATGTCAAAGAAGGAGCGTTAGTGAAGGTGTGTAGAGTTTCATTTCATTTTTATCAGTTTGAGCAACATGCCTGCAGAGGAATCATTACAATACACAAAGATATACTGTATATACCACTGTTGGTGCTCAAAAGGAGTAGGTATAAATTTAGAAAACGAGTCCTACACCATTTCATTCCATTTAAAAACACAGTGGAGCACTTTGTGTATTACCACAAGTGTTTTCAGTTTGAGAGAAGAACTCGGCCTAAATATTTGCAGGATTTGTGTGTTAAACGTGTGTGAATGAAACAAAACTCCACGTATGGCTTTGATGAGGAAACAAAATTATGACACAGCTCAGAAAATAACGTATGGGCCCTTTAATGTCCCCGAAGTCATTTCCACTGTCCCGCTACGAAAAAGACATTTCTTTTTAAATGAGGGAAGTGTCGCGTTGAGGAAATGCACATTAAAGGGAAGGACATTTGCATAAGACATAAGATAAGAGTACAGCTCGGTGTTAGTATGTGAATTAATACTTTAAAGCACTTTTAATCGCTGCTAAAAACAGACTGTCTTGACATCACAGCGCAAAGCTTTATGGGATACCCCCTTAGACAAACACTAAAGCATCCGTCTAACACCCTGTAACGTGTTTTTTCATACACATATTTCTGCTTTTCCAGTGTTTAAATGTAGAATGTGAGTCATGTACCAGTTTGTTTGTCTAAGGTTGTGACACGAATGGTAAAAAGGGAGATTAAGGGAAGATAAATCACAGCATTCGCTCCAAACATTGTCCCTGCTGCTTCTACTTCCACCTTCACATCAAAAAAGTCACCCAATCCTGTTTTCTCCACCTCCGCACAATTAGCAAAATCAAAACTATCCTCTCCGGCCCTTGAAAAAGTCATCCATGTGCTCATCTTCTCCCGTCTAAACTATTGCAACTTCCTCGTCTCCGACCTCGACTCCTAATCCACCTCCCGCTTCCAACTTTGAACAGACATCAACACATTCCCCCGTTTTAGCTTCTCTTGTGTTTTAGAATTGATTTTAGTATTTTACTGATCACTTTTAAAGCTCGTTCAGGTCTTGCACCAAGTTACATTTCAGAACTTTAACCCCGTACGAGCCTCCCGCAGCCTTAGATCCTCGGGCAGATCCCTGTGGTTGTTCCGAAGTCCAGGCTCCGGACAGAAGGTGATTGAGCCTTTTCAGTCCGAGTGCAGCGGCTTTGGAACGACCTGCCTGAGGAGATAAGGCTCACACCATCAGTATCATCTTTTAAAGCACTTCTTCAAACCCATTTTTATCAGTTTGGCCTTCCTTTAACACTTTTTTAGCTTGCTCTTTTGCTTGTTTTTGCATGCCTTCTGTTTGCCATTTTTATGCTTTTTGTATTGTTCTCTGTGGCGTTTAAAAGTGCTGTATAAATAAAGATTTATTCTGATGAATTCAGTTGCACAGAGACTCCCCGCGCGCTCCTGGCCTTAAACAACGTGATAAAACTAGACTTCTGAGCTTGGCACTGCACAGAACGAGCGGCTGAGTCATTTTCTCAGTTTCCATAATTAGAAAAAAACATGACCACATGTAGAGTCGCCCCAGCATCTCCCTCTTTCCCTCTCTGTCCCACCAGTCTGTCTCCCATGGGTGCGTGTGATGTAAACTGTACACCTGAGCGTACACTGCACCTGCACCAGTGACGGAGGAGAGAGGAAGAGCCAGGACTCCTGCTGGGCTTGGACCTGGATAAAAAACTGCGAGAGTGTAACGTCACCCACAGCGCTCGGCTCTAGTCAAACGAAGCTCATCAAGGCCAGAGGTTGTAAAGGTGAATTTGGAGCCGAGTTACATATTTGGATTTCTGATCGTGAGTATCGTATCACCCAAAGAGCCAATCCGGAGTGAGGGTATAGAAGACAATGGCCATTCTCGCCCCCGCCCCTGGTTTAGCAACGCTGTCAATCAAACCTGCTGCTAACGCTGACAGGAACAACCTTATTTACTTATTTATTTATTTATTAAACAAGGACAATGCACAGAAAACATTAATCTCTAGTAAGAAGAGATGCTCTGCACCAGATGTAGCTAACAGCTATTTTCCGTCTGTAGTCCTTGGGCAGGTCACATAAACCATACACCATCAACACATCACCAACACCTCGGTGCTCAATTTGTCTGTTATTAATGTTAACCAGGACTAAACCGAAGACTTATCCAGAAAAGCAGCACCTGAACATACACAAATCAAGGCTAAATCTGGTCTTAACCAAGACTAAAAACTGGTCAAATCCATCCAAACCAGAGCTAAAGTAGGACTAAAACAGGTCGGCGAAAGAAGGTGCTTAATTTGTTTGTTATTAATGTTCCTGTCTTTATTAAAGGACAAAATAGTGGGTTAATATTAACATTTTAAGACCAAAATGACGAGTCTGATAGCAGCGGTTTTTGAATAGAAAGTGAACTGGACCCGGTGGAGCCAGAAGAGTGCCCACGTTCACGTCCTATTTTTAGCTCTGTCCATTTATATACAGTCTATGGCCTGGATCAAAGACAAATATCCAGAGCACACATACAGTAACAACAATAGATCTAAGATAGACTGAATGTAGAGAAACACACACACAAAAATAAAATACTTTTGCGAGATTTTGTCATTTGTTTAATAGAAAATTGAGATAAAGGATTTGGTCAGAGATCAACAGGCTCTATTCATGCTTATGCCATAAACCAGGAAGACATTTGGAAACATGCTTAGGCTTAGGGAATGTGCAATTATGAATAGATACAAGATTGTGAAAGTCTTACTCGTGGTCATATGTGGTCTCTTATCTATTTCTGTTCTATGGTGGATGTTTGTGTGGTGCTTATGTTGTTGTTTTGTCCTGTCTTTGTGTTAAAGCTGTGACCCCATGTCCCAAGACAAATTTCTCCCATGGGAAACAATAAAGGATTATCTTATCGTGCAACGACAAGACTTTAGACTTTATTGTCCCCGTGGGGAAATTAATTTTCACGCACGCAGAGCTCATTTGACACATACAGTGACAACAAAACACAACAGACAGACACAGACACATTACAACAGGCATTACAGTGCACTCATCGGGGTCTATCGCTCAAAAACGTAACGGCCAAGGGGATCAGGTCTCTGCCAAAGAGGACGTTCCCACATTGAGCGCTCTGTACCTCCGTCCTGAGGGCAGAGGGGTGAGGTGATCCTGTAGTGGGTGAGTGGGGTCCTGTTCTATGGAAAGTGCAATGCGTCCGATAGCTCTGTTATTAAGATCTGCAAGGTTGGGTGAGCGTCCGGTGGGCTCCGTTCGCGGTAGTAAGTCTGACAAAATGAATAAAAAATGAGAAAGTGCCCCAGTTTTCTTCATCTCCATGTCATTGTAGCGTTCCGTTATGTTTGGCTCATCGACAAATCCAACCAAACCTCAGTTTTCATCATTTCCCCAATGACGTACAACTCCGAGCGCACTGGGTACATGCGAATAGAAGAGACGAGGACGCCAAATTCAAGACGATTCCAAACAGCACATACGTCTGCAGTCTTCATTTTACCAACGATCACGTTTACTTCAGTTTTATCACAGTTGGTTGGTGAAGTTGTCATCGCTTGTCTCCAAACATCTTCCTGGTTTGTGACATAAGCGTGACTAGAGCCTATTAATCATTGACCAAGTCCATTATCTCAATTTTCCATTAAACAAATTACAAAAGCCTATTATAAAAGGTTCAACATTTGTAAGTTTTGACTCAAACCAAAGCATGCCGCTCCAAACAAAGGTAATTAAGCACATTCAAATGATTATGAATATTCGCGTTTACATTTGCATTTGCGAGCTTGAAAGACTTGTTCAATCCCAGAGTAGTATTCTGGTCTAAAAATAGTGTCGCTCCATTCTTACACAGCCATCTATCAAGAGCAGCACATCTATAAAATATGCAGAATATGGGAACAGACATTTCACCTGGATGCGCTGGATTTTAGGTCACTCCTCACCCATAACATATCTTAACGTATCTGTCATGTCAAAAATAAAATAAATACTGTAAAAGCAGTTAAAATACAGTGTGCACGATGAGTAAGTTGATTTCCTATTAATAAAACATACACAAAAACATATGTTGTAAAAGCCTGGATGAATTTACGTCGCTTTATTGTGCCCGATTTAGCCTGAAGTACAAAAAAACGTACAATTCACCCAATTATTGCACCCATAGGACAGAGCTGCTGGTCACCACGGCAACAGTGTTTACTTTTAGACGAGCGCTGCAGCATCCCGGCGCACGATCAGAATACAAAACCTCCATACGACGCCCGTCTTTTTATCTTACGGGCTCCGCATATACACATTTTTCAGCCTATAATACGCCGCGGTCATGTAAGTCACCTCTAGCTTCACGTGTAACCTCTAGGGACTCATTCATCACGGCGCTCAGACCGATCTGTATCCTGCCCCCTCATTCTGTCAGACCACCGCCGGGCAGGAGACCACTGGCATTAGCATGAACCAACCTGGTATCTGAATGCAATGCAGATGTGCTGTTACTGAAGACCGTAAAACACACATTAGGGACACGTCTCTGCAGATTTAGCACCAACGCAGTGATTAAGAATTATGTTTTAATAACAAGATTCATTTCAAATCACAAATCTCCATCTGTGCCAGTCCAGAAAAGACATACTGTTTTATTTAGAGCCCAACTAAGCGTGTTCAGAGCACGTGTTTAATTCAGAATGGTCTTTATTAAACCAAGATGAAGTCTGAGGTTTGGATTCTCATTTTCAGGGGAGTCGACTGCACATGTTTTTAGTGGCAGGAGAAACTCTGCACAGGGAGAACATGCAAAGTGCACAATAAAAGACCCCAAGGTGCCCAGGAGTCAAACCCTGAACCCTCCTACTGTGAGGTAATATCGTCATCGTGATCTCATAAAATCTCATAAAACTAAACAAGATTTATTCTCTTAAATCTAGACAAAAAATCTTATTTATGTTGTTTTAAGAGATACTAAATGACTCCTAAATATGTAAGATTATTAAGCTTATTCCAAGAAAATATTTCTCTTTTTTCTTATTTAGTTTTTATATCAATAAACTAGTTAGAACACAGACAAAACAAGCAAAACAAGTGTTAAGACGGAGTTTAAGACATTTTTTATGGATGTAAATCGGTCAATCTTGGACTGAAAGCTTTATATTCTAATTTTAAGATTTTTCATCTTAATTTATTCTTAGTGTTTGATGCTTTATTTTAGATCACTTCAAACTTAGATTATTCCTTAGAATAAGTGATTTTATCTTATTTTGAGATTAATGAAGGTCTTGATATATTTTAAGATTTCTTGAAAGTTTTCACTTTCTGCAGGCAAATCATTTCACTTGTTTCTAGAGCATTTTCACTTAAGACAAGTTTTTTTCTAGTTTTAAGGAGGGGTATTTTTGTTGTGTGTATGAGTAGCTTGAATTTTTTTTATAATGTCACCTTTGATGTGACATTTACACAGATCCAAGTGAATTCTACTTTACCCCTTTATAAACTGTCATATTAGTGTCTTAATAGACAGTAGACTCTGAAAGCTCAAACTGTACGACCAAATCACAGGGTTTAAAAGTTCACAGCTCACGGTTCATGTTCTCACACTGTACGAACGACTTCAACAGTGAAACCCTCACAAGAGCACTAGAGACAACAATATCTACGTAAGCTAAAATGACTTAAATTAAGAACATTTTACTTTATTTGAGTAGATTCAACAACTATCTGCCAGTGGAATAAGTGTTTTTTTCTTAATTCAAGCAACATTTGATTTTGTTTCTTATTTTATGTGCAAAAAGTTGTTGTTTTAAGTGTAGCAAGATGTATTTTCATATTTTAAGTACAAAAAGAGTCTGCGTACCCCTAGCGGGTTTTGCACAAGTTTTATTGTAGGGTAATTTATCTATATTTGCTCGTAGATTTATTAATTTTTGTGTGCACTTTGAAGGAGCAGCTTCTCATCTCGTTATTGTATAATGATAATAAAGGCTTTCTATTCTATTCTAAGGGAAAAATCTTCTCAGAAAGGACCAAAAATCTCACACTGTACGCCCGGCTTAAGCACAAGTTTGCCCAAAACTTCTTTCACACTTGTTTACAACATTTGTTAGCCAGTTAGAAATAACCAGGACTAGATCAGGACCAAACCAAGTCTCTGTCAGGACTAAACTGGACTCCAGGACCAAACCAGGAAGTGTGAAAGCCTCCTTAAATGCAAAGAGCTTTCAATTCCTCTCTGCACATACATTAAATGCACTCCAAGTACATATCCAGGCCCTGTGTGTACATTCATAAATAGTTAAAGCCTCTTCTCCACAGAGCTCATTTGTTGCCCTCTCTCTGTAGTCATGTGACCTACAGCCTGTGTCGAACATGAGCGATGCCGTGGCTGTAAGTGGTAGTTTTTCTGCTCCTACGAGGTTCATCGCGAATATCAGGGAGAAGCCGCTCTGACAGAAGCTTCCTCAGCAGTAGGTCAGTGGGTTACACGTCCTCCATCACAGTGATGGAACTACTACAGCCTCTTCTGCTGTAAAACGAAATATAATTTATACTTTGGCATCTGAAAAATATGCGACAAAGATTCATGTGTATCGTCTTTTGGTGGTATCAGAATCCACAACTGAACAAAATCTCTGCTTGACAGTTTTAAAGCATCCGTAATTACACTATTTTCTGATGTTAGGAGGTTGTTTCTCCATAAAAAAAAACATACCCGGAGTTGTGTTTTGTTTTATTCACACATGTTTAACACACAAACCCTGCATATTTAGGCTGACTTCTTCTGTCAAATGTAAAACACTCGGTTCCACCTTGTGATATCATGCGTTTTTAAACTCCATACACCTTACAGTCGAATAATATGGATAATTTCAGCCCTGGAATTGCCCGTCTCTACTGAACAAATGGTAAAAGGAGCATTTTGAGCTTTGGAGACGTAAACGGACATGTGTAAATGAAATAAAACTCAACTCCGGGTGTATTTTTGAGGAGGTAACAACATTATAACATGACTAAAAGCTCACAGAATCCATTTTGTGTAATACAGGACCTTTGAAGCACAAGACTTCATTTCAGAACATTGACGGAAAACACCACAACTTTATTAAAACGCCGATTATGTACGACCTCTGACCCTAACCAAAGCTCAGATTTCCATTATCTCATTACTGTTCCTGTAATGACTGAGCCGTGACAAAAGACTGGCTATTTGCTGTTCATTAAAAATACATTTTCTACCCACACAAGACAACGATTAGGCTGCAAGTCCATATGGTCTGAGATGACGTGGGAGTGAAGAAGAAGAGACGATTGTACTTAAAATCTCATCAGCTACTACAGTACTTTTATTTACAGGTTAAAATGTATATTATATTGCAAGTTATTATGAACAAAAAGTCATATTTTAGTTAACCACGTCTTAAATAACAAACTATCTGCAATATGTTCATAGCAACATGAGACACAGTGGAGTCTACTGCACTAAAGAAAGGCATGTGAGTAGAGATAATGAATCATACTGGAGATATGTTAGTTATTCAACCACCTACAGATGAAAACTAAACATAACACTATTGTACTTTATTGCAGAATGTCTTAAAATCCTAGAAAATGTTGCCTATTTAAAGGGGAACTCCTGCACGTTTGAAGCTAAAGTCCGTTGCTAGAGGTGGTCGAATACTGTCAGAAGCCAAAAAACTACACAGATCAGAGCAAAAAATATAATTCTCTCGTAAATAAATGGGATTAGAAACGACATCGGCGATCGAGTCTTTTGAGCTTTTGCATGCGCAGTGGGAAATCAACAGAGGTAAGGCTAAGGCTGCTTATAAAGTTGTTTTCTAACGTTTCCAGACACTAATGAGTGAACCAGGCAGAGCGTTTTGTTTGTTAGATTTGTGGCTGTTGTAAGATGGGTTAAAGTGGTGTTAAGCTTCTTCAGTGTGAAGCAAATTGGTGTTTTACGTGGAAGTTAAGAACTTGCCCCCATCACTACACTAGTTTGTTGCCTTGACAGACTCACTGCCACAGTGAGATCTCCGCCTAAACAACACTGATCTGTGCCGTTTTTGGCTTGTGACAGAATTCGACCACCTCTAGCAATGGACTTTAGCTTCAAACGTGCCGGAGTGCCCCTTTAAATAGACGACATTTTCTAGTATTTTAACACATTGTGCAATAAAGTACAATATTATTATGTTTAATATTTACTTTGTGTTTAGTTTTTATCTGTAGGTGGTTGAATAATTAACATATCTACTGTGTGATTCATCCTCTGTATGATTCATCTCTACTCTCATGCCATGGGGTTCCCCTTTAAAGAGCCATTAAACACTGTCCCGGAGCTTTATTCCGCCCCTAAGCAAAATCTGAATATCCTCCGGAGTGGGTGGTGCCCGGCGGGGTGGGGGGAGCGGGTCTGAGGCGCTGGAGTGATGACTGACATCCACAACAATCCCAACATGACATGGACCAGAGAGGTTCAAACTTTGAAACAGAATGGACATTTGTGCTCGGATCGGCTGTTTCCCTTTTCTCCAGACACAGCGGGATGTGGCAGTGCCCGGCGGTGCCAGGTAGGGGCAGCGCTGAGAGGAGCTCCTCATGTACCACCCGTAGATGCCAATGGCTGTGCTCGTCATGTAATAACCTGCATCTGACTTATTGACGGCCCTTTTTCCAACCCGGAAATTCAAATGTTCTGGCTGTAGTTGATCCTAAAGAGGCCGTTACAGGCACAGCTTTGACCTAAAAGTCAGATTTTTAACAAATACGCACTAAAATGCCAAAGTAAGGCCAGGGATTGATGTACACTTCTACTTTAAACCCATTTACGCAGCTAATCAGTAGAAATAAGTGATGTTGGTGTTTAGTGGCCCTTTAATGAGCAACAATGAATCAAATGTCAGACAAGAAAGTAACACTGGAGCTTTGGTGGTTTGGTCCATACAGCAGATTAAGTCGGGCATATGACTTGTGTTGACTGCAGAGTGTTGGGACGGGCCCTTCACCTCTGAGGCTGGAATGCTAATGAGCTTAGAGCAGACAGATAATGGCCAGATCTAAATAAAGACACAAGAAGGCAGCAGCACAAATGCACAGTCATCCTATAAACAGCCTCTTACTCTTGGTAAATACAATAACACGGCCACACGTGGAATTTGGCGCTCCACATTGTGCAAGGTGATTTTAGTAAATGTGTTTAGTGAACATTAGCAACTGGACATAAGCTTGTTTTAAACTAAATGCTAAATAACAACAATAATGTTATGGGCGAACAGTATAATTATATATATTCCACCTTCAAGGCATTCAAAGCAAAAAACGTTTACATCAAGGATACGGTGACCAGAATTTCTAAATAAAAAACAGACATCCCCATTTTTTGGTGGCTGGTAATAATAAAATTGTGAAACGAGTGTGTAGGAAAGGAAAATTGTTATGCAGAGACTATTCACGACTAACATGTGTAAAAAAAGTATAGTTGCATTTTCTTTGTGTTTTGGTCATTTTTAAGCAGCTTTTCTGTATTTTACCTAAACAAATGACAATTTATGCCTCTCTTTACTGTTGGCAGGGATCAGACTGGGTAAAAACAGGGACACCTGGGACATTTCTTGTATAAAACTGGGAGAAATCAGTGGTTTTGGATAAATCTGCTGGGACAGGGGACACAGGGCTCAAAACTGGGACTGTCCCAGGTAAACAGGGACTGGTCTGGTCACTCTAGTATAACATAATTTAAAAATGGTCACACTTTGGTCATATTTTTTAGAGTTTTTCCACCTTCAAGGCATTCAAAGCACTTTTACATCAAGGAACCACTCACCCATTCACACACACACACTAATGTACACAGAAGTTGGAGGTGAGTGTCACAACATGTATAACTGTAGTTACTGGTTAACGGTTATTGAAGTGGTTAGAGATATTAGATATTAGAGTTATTTGTTGTGTCTGTGCACGTAAATATTGTCCTGTCTTGTATTTTAATCTTGTCTACGCATGGGGCAGAGAGAAACATCTTCTTTTTTTTTCCTTTGTGTGTCTAGTGCATGTGAAGAAATTGACAACGACACAAACTTTAAACTTTGAACAATATTCATCTGTGGGAGCTGGAATCACACTGTCTAGGCACTCAACCAATGATGTTTATGTCCAGAGCGAGATTCGAACCATTAAACACTCAAAAATAGCCCCAAAAATAGATACTTTACTTAGTTTCAACGCCAACCTACAACTGTTATTGTTACGATTACTATTGAAGCTGCCACAACTAACACGCCCACATATTGCCTAAAAAAGTTGTAAAAAATATTGCAGTTTAAGTGAAACTAAACACTAAAAATGATCTTTATTCACTACTAAACTGCGTACATGGTGTTTTAATAGCATTGTCTACTGTTTATAGTGCGTTTTTTTTTTATTTCCTTGCAATTTTGTGGTAAAAAATGTATAAAAATGGGTGAGTTTTGCGATTTTAAGCGCTTTGTGACATGACGCAAAACTGTCCTGATGCAGACAGGTTTTCTGGCTACAGGGGTAGAGCCTGAAATCTGTTAGACCAATCACACTGTTCCTTATACCCCGAGAAACTGCCGCTTTTTCCCCTTCCCCCTCTTTTTTAGTCCTCCAGGCACGGCCCAGTTACCAGCTCTATTTGAAATGTGTTTGTGGGCAGATTTTAGGTGTTTAGTCCCACTGTAATGAGTTTCAGATGTCAACAAAGATCTAAAATGTCTTATAAACTTCCATTTTATCAGCGTGTAGATTGCAAGAACGCCGTGAATTCTGGGTAGTTGAGTTCCGTACCTGATTGCATGTGCCGATGTCCACTCCGCCTTTCAGGAATTCCAAAACCTTGTCGATATTCCCGGCTCTGGCTGCTCGCAGGAAACTGGTGTTACTGTCCGACTGCAACAAAAACAAAAAATACACATTATTATGAGTCATTAAGTCATTATATTGTTACACAAGCCGATTACAATGTAAAGTACAGTGACTCAGAATAAACTGGTTTCAAACAGAACAGTTAGGTGATAGTAAAATTATCATCTCAATAGCAATTCCTAAATGACTCCAATATTACAGAAAATGGACTCTTCTAAGCTTTAAGCCATGTCACAATGTTGTTACCTCCTCAAAAACATACCCAGGGTTGTGTTTGGTTTTATTTTATTCACACATGTTTGAGTAATGCTGCATTATTAGTCTGTCTATGTCTCCAAAGCTCAAAATGCACCTTGTGACGTCATGAAGCAGTGGTTTTCAACGTGAACAGCTGCTTTTACATTTTGTTCATTGGCAAATCCGGGGCTGAAATCATCCAAATGATTCTAGTGCATAGTTTAAAAACACAGTGAAGCACTTCCTGAACTACCACATGACATCACAAAGCAGAACAGACAGTTTTCGTTAAGCCAGACATACACAGTGTGATATTTTTGATCGTTTCACTCAGTCCCAGCTCAAACTGTACAAAATCTCAGGGTTTAAAGGTTCACAGCTCATGATTCAAGTTCTCACACTATACGAACGACTTCAACAGTGCCAAACCCTCACGAGAGCACTGGAAAAAACAATGTTTATGTAAGTTAAAATTAAAATGACTTAAATTAAGAAATTTTACTTTATTTGAGTAGATTCAACTTGACAAGTAAAATGATCTGCCAGTAGATAAATGTTTTTCAAGCAACATTTGATATTGTTTCTTATTTTAAGTGTAAAAAGTTGTTGTTTTTCTTTTTTTTTTAAGTGTAGCAAGTACCATCCATCTTCTCCCTCTTAATCCAGCTGGGTCGCGGGGGTGAGTGGTGAACCCACAGGAGGGTGGACGTCACGGCCCTTGATGTTAGTTCAGGTGCTGCATGTTTTGAGTTGATGGGGGAAACCGGAGCCCGGAGGAAACCCATCCAGACATGGGGAGAACATGCAAACTCCACACAGAAAGGCCCGAGCGACCCAGGGATCGAACCCGCAATCTTCTTGCTGTGAGGCATGAGTGTTGCCACTCAGCCACCATTTTACTTGTCAGCTGAAACTAACTCAAATCATGATAAAACTCTCTTAACTTGACTAGATTCTGTTTTTTGCACAGAGGCAACTTGATTTCAGGTTTGATATTTTTGCAACCTATGATTGCCGATCGGAAGCTGGTTGTGAGGTATTACTTCTCGTTACCCCCAAACAGTTGCACAAGTGAAAAATTGGCTCAAAAAGGGCCAAAAATCGCACATTGTACACCCGGCTTAAGACAGAAGAACTCTAAAACTGCAGGACTTGTGTGTTAAACTAAACACATGTGAATGAAACAAAACAAAACTCCAGGTCTGTTTGTGCTGAGGAAACAACATTATAACATAGATCTGAAAATAGTGTATGAGCCCTTTAATACTCTGTACATTGGGCAGTGGCTCTTTGAAGGACGTGTCCCGTCGGACGATGCTGCTGAGAGATGCAGTTGGATGGGGCCCAGCTCAGAGACGCGAGAAGAGCAGAGTGAATCAGCATTTTCCTCTGCGGCTCAGACTAAGCTCTGGTAAGTTTATGGACCAGTGGAAGCTGGTTGGGGAAAACCGAGTAATAGCTTCATCGCACGGAGCAGAGGTCAGGAATGAAAGTGAATCATATGCATATTGTTTTCCCACTTCTGACAAAGCACCAAGCAGTTTTGATGAGCCAAGTTAGAGTGTTATTTTTGGCTACAGAGATTACAGCATTCTTATTTTCATTTTGGATATTTCTTATGACATAAATTAATTAATCTGGTAATTGTTCTCCTCCATATTGAGTGAATCTGAACTTTAGTTAAGCATAAGGATAAAGTTGAGTATTAAACTTGCACATACTTAGATCTAAGGCTGGACATCCTTAAGAAGTTGCCGATACGATATAGTACATAGCCCACGATACGATACATATCTCAATACAGTACGCTACGATATATTTAAAATCGATTCAACACAATTCAATAAAAAAAATCATGGCTAAATCCTGTATGTCATATTAAAAGTCTTTGTAAAACCACTTCTTGTGCAAAGTTCTTATGAAACACGCCCATTTTACTCATCGAAACTGTGAAAATGTCAAATTTGTTGCATAAACGAGTTTCCTTTCTCCAAATAAGAACCAAAACTGTAGCGCTGTAACAAAATTATTCTGTAAAATATACCAAAAATACTCTTGGTGATATATATCAATACAGCAGCTTTGGGCAGGCTTTGACCAACACCTACAAACTCATCACATTAACTGGACGCCAGGTCGACAGCTCCAATTAGCTCTTGGAGACGGCATTATCCTATTGGTTCACATACTTTTCCCAGTTTTTACATGTTATATTCAATAAAAAACTGAAAACATATAATTTTTGTGCAGTTTTAGTTAAAGCAGAATGTGTTTGTCAATTGTTGTGACTTAGATGAAGATCAGGACACATTTTATGCCCATTTTTTGCAGAAATCCAAGTAATCCCAAAGGGTTCACATACTTTTTCTTGCAACTGTATATCATATTTTGATATTTTTGGACACCCCGACTTAGATCATTATTTTACATTTGGTTCACGGTAAACTGCAATATCCATATAAAACAGCTAAAAAAACTGTTTATGTGACTTCCTGTTCAAAACTGTCAACTTTCAACTAAAATGTCATTGTAACAAGCAGTGGATTTTGCTTTACCTGTTCTCACATTATTTAAACCTACATATAAAACTATAGATAGAGCAGTGGGTGGAGATGGCCCAGGTGTTTACGGGGGTTTTCTCAGCACTCAAGCATCTGGATTAAAGGTATTCAGCCAATATACTGTCATAAATGTTCATACTTTTTTAGGTACATCATGCTGGGGGTGTTCTACATGTGTCTCTATGGGCAGAAAGAGAAAATACTTATAGTTTAAGGGGAATGCATCTCTTTAAAATGGCCCGTACGAAGTGGAAAAGTTTTTGTATTTTGAGTGATGCGCTCAAAAAATGCCCCAATATGGAAATGTTTAAATGTTTAAGTACATATACACACTCATATATATATAATTTTGGTTATTATTTTTTGCATTTGTAGCCGAATAAACATATTATTATAGTATAGAATATTCCCCTGCGGCCATGCGCACAAAAAGTTTTAAGAGTGAGTCTGAAAACCTAAGAAAAAATCCCAAATGGATTTAAACGGCACATTTTCAGGAGCCTGGGATCAATACAAACATTTATGGTTCTGTTTAGGTGTTTCATTTCCAACTAAAAGCCGAGAGTGACTAACTGGAAAACCGTTGGCTAATGCTCGCTCACTTGTTTCTGACTGTAATTTTAAGTGTTAAGTGAGTTTTTTAAGAGCACAAATCATCTCATCTGTTGTAGCCCCAACCAAGTCTTCACTTTCTGGTCAGATTGCATAAAAATTAAGCTCAGATTTAAGTCTAACCTGAATTACAAAGCTTCAGACAGACTAGTACCTCCAGTTAGCTTCACATGATCAGCTGCAAAGTGTCAGTATTTACTTGTTGTGACCCAGCACTTAATGGGGTTGATCCACGGGTCTTTTGGTTACATGTTTTGACAAATGCATCTCTAAAGGTGTCTAAAGACTATTTTATCATTTGGTTTGACTTGCTTGGCCAAAATTTAAGATATAAACACTTAAATCTATCAGAAAATTACTTAAAAGTAGTGAAATTATCTGTCCATACAGCAAGTTATCTTAAAATAAACGACCTCTAGACTAGAATGAAGCCGTCTCAGAACTCATAAGTCAATAATAAATCTCAAAACAAGATGAATAACCTGATATAAGTTTTAAAATCTAGAGAAATTTGCAGTGTAAATGTCAAATCTCTGCATATTTAACCACCACAAATGTCCACGCAGCATATTACGACTGTCTCTCGTGCACAAAGCCGCCGTTACTTCCTTCACTGTGTCCGATGGCATCCCCACGTTCCCTCGGTCACATTATACGCGACCTGCTCCTAATCGCCTTCCTGCTCCGTTACCATAGCGACGCGGAGGCCACCGTCGCCGTTGTCGGACAAGTGTCGGCTTTCAGTGGAGAGCGCTTTGACAGGAAGGCTGAATTGTGCCCGAAACTGTCCTGCACAGATTGTTTCATAACGACAGAGCAAAAGACGATTACGGCTTTGAGGTTTGAGAGTAAATGCGTCATCCAGAAATACAGTAGATTTTGTTCAGATGTGAAATATTAGTCATTTTTAAAAGGATGAAAGACCTTAAACGAGAATGGTCGGCTGTAGAAATACTATAGCTTCAAGTATCTGCGGATTAGGGCTGGGTTGAGAAGTTTCTGATACGATACCTACCTCGATACAGTGCACTTTCGATTCCGTGCAATATATTTCAAATCGATTCAACGCGTTTCAATAAAAATAAAGGCTAAATGTGTCAGGTTTTAATCCAGGGTGAATGATGAGCAAGAGGAAAGGAAATTCAGTAAGGAAGTTGCTGATACGATACATATCTCAATACAGTGAGCTTTCGATTCGATACGGTTCAATATGATAAATATTTAAAATCATTTCAGTATGATTCAATAAAAAATAAAGGGTAAATCATGGCTGTGACACTAAAAGTCTTTGTTAAACCACCTCTTGTGCAAAGTGAATACAAAACAGCCATTTTAATCAAATTTAATCAAATCAAAACAGTGAAAATGCCAAATGTGCTGCGTAGGCAAGTTTCTTTCCTCTAAACAGGTAACAAAACAATAGCGCTGTAACAAAATAATTTAGTAAATATACCAAAAAAATCCTCTTGACGATATATCGATACATCAGCCCCACGATATTGATACTGCATCGTCATATAACAAAAAGTTGTTTCAAAGGAAGTTAAAACCGTTTCTTTTCACACAATGATGAGTTATGGTTTATGTAAGTATTAATGTTATTGATGTTATTTGTTTTAATTGTTTCTGATTTATTGATTTATTTTTGTTACTACTTGTTCACTACACATTGAGCTTTCATGTTTGATATTTCAGTAGCTAATGGGGATCTTAATAAACTAAACCAAATATTAAACAATACGATATATGGATATTTCAATATTTTTGCACACCCCTAGTGCTGATACCCGATATCAACCGATACCAGTGCAGAGACTGAACATTTTATTTAATTCCTTTCAACAAAAATAAAATAGGCCTAAGACAAAACTGATCTAAACGGTTATTTATCGCTCAAGTAACTACAGAACTGTTTTGTATAGATGCAACTTCATTTCACAACATTATGAGACTTTTTAAGCCAACTACAACCAGAAAAATACTCTTATTACACCTATAATCAACCAGGATATCGGCTGAACCAATATTTGGAAGCCGATACTCGATCCAATTAATTTTTGTGTCAGCGCCGATATCTGACACCAATATCGGACCAGTGCATCCTTAGTTAGGAGCAAAGTTTGTAAGCGCCTAAAAAGAGACACAAAAGACACTATAACAGAGACTGAAAGTGGCAGCAAAGTCGAGAAATAAAGAAATAAAAGGAATATTTTAGACAACAAATCATCTTTTTCTTCTCCAAACAGTTCTGTAGACGCTAACTCCAGTGGCATCTTAATTATAACTTAAAGAAGAATCCAACTAAACAATATAAATTGCAAAAGAAGAATAAAGAACAGGCCTATGGGATTGTTCAGTTTGGACGTTAAATAAGTAAAGTAAGTACGACGAGCCAGTCAGAGGAACACATTACTCAAAAAGAATAATGATGTTTACTAAAATACGATTATTGCTAATGTGGATTCATGCTCAACATAACAGGCTGGCGTAATGATTGTGTACGTGTCTTATTATCAAACGAAATCTGAGCTGTCGGCGGTGACAGAGCGCAGCCCCGAAGCTCCTCCGCCAGCACGTTACATCAAACATCCATTTAGAAAGTCTCAACTCCATCCATAATACAGAACGCACTCCGACAGTAACAGGGACGAGGCCGGAGCATCCTCACCCCTCCCTGTTACCACGGAGACGAGCACGGCCCACCTCACCATGACAACGGGAGTTTGGGCTTCAGAGCTACAGGAGCATCCGCCGAGACGAGAGGACGGCGTTTGCACATTATATTTACACATCGCTTCAGTAACACGTTTGCAAAAGCACACAAATATAACGCTGTAGTGAAAACGCACAAAACTGGAGACGCTGACATGGATTTGCAGCTACAGCACTGCAATAATGTAAGGAAAATGAAGTCATAATGGGGTAAACAATGATAAACAAACAGCCTACATGCAAGTGCAGGTTTATTTGTACGGCACAATTCGTACACATAGTAATTCAAAGTGCTTTACAGAATAAGAAATACATTAAATCACAAGACAAACAGACCAAAACATCAATAATCATCAGAAAATTAAAAAGAGAGACGTTAAATGAGAGAGAAGAGAGCGGAATCAAAGCGTTTCAGTCATATGCAGCTAAACAGAACTGTCTTGAGCCTGGATTTAAACTGCATCAAAGTAGTAGTGACTTAGAGTTCACACCACCATATCACAGCATAATATATACTGTATATTAGACTATGTACAGTATATGTCTACAGTTAAACAGTGGACATTTACACAAGATTACCAAGAAATATTAGGCTGTTGTTTAGTGATTGTGTTCATCACTAGCTTAATTCAAATTAAAAAGGTTTTGACAGCAAACAAATGGCAAAAAATGTGTTCATTAATTAATCACAGCATTTATATAGCGCCTTTCAAGATATCCAAAGTGCTTTACACTTCATTGTTCATTCACTCCACACTCGGTGGTGTAAACTACTATTGTAGCCACAGCTGCCCTGGGACAGACTGATAGAAGCGAGGCTCCAATCTGCACTATCAGCCCCTCCGACCACCACCAGCACTCACACACACCACTTTGATACATGGCAATGTGGGTGAAGTGCCTTGCCTAAGGACACAACAACAGTTTTTGTGCCCTCCTCTGGCACCTGGAATTCCCAGTGTTCTCCTAATCCAAGTACTAACCAGGCCTGGCCCTGCTGAGATCTGATGAGATCAGGCTCTGACAAGCCGGTATGGCCATAAAAAAGAGATACTACTCTCTTAATAACATCTGTAATCGAAACTAGAGGCTAGTGGACCCGTTTGTTGTGTACTGCTGACAGTTCAATTGCAATATTGACTTCTAAACACACTTTTGAATTAAGAACCTGAAGGCCAAAAGTTAAAGAAGACATTTTGTGCTTGAGCCTGCTATATTTTTATAATCTATGACACTCATGGATCATTATGTTAGAATTTTGCATATTTTAAAACTGAATATTCATCTAAAACGACTTATTGACGTCGCTGTAAACATCATGACAACAAAGAGACGGCACCTCTGATGGAAATCTGCACATGACAATAGCAAACACAGGGGTTGATCAGGAATATAGTGTCTCATAAGCGATTAAATATTGCTCAAACATGCACGAAAAACTCCAAATACAACTTCTGGGTGAGTAAATGAAAAGGGGAAACAACTACATCATACAACATAATTAAAAGCTCTAAAAAGTCCATTTTGCACGTCTTTCCTTGTTTATCAGATGGAGAAATATGTGTTTACTACAGTGAAGCACTTTTCCCATCGGTGCAGCTTGTGTTATGTGAGCCTTTGATATTAAAAGCTCCTTTGGTTTGCCATCTGTGTATTAGTGGATAAAGCAGCACTCAGCTCCTCAAACAAGACACTCTGGAGAAGAAAGAGCTCAGCAAGATTCAATTTGCTGCATAAAAAGGTTTATGTGATGAGGCCTGTGTATACTGAAAGAATGTTCCCCGCTTAAACGCACTCCATTTCCTCACAAATTAAATGGATAAATATGGTTGCTTAGTGAAGACTTCTTTTAAACACATTTTTTTCAGCTCCTTTGGATTCCCTGTACTTTCATCCTTTTTCTTTTCAGGCCACAGGGTCATTGCCGTACCAATGCATCAGCGCTCAATAACGTAGTTAGTCTATTACCTTACGTTTTACAGTCAAAGGTCTTTTATTAAACACACTGGACTCTTATGAACGTTAAGCCACGTTATAATGCTGCTACCTCATCAAAACATACCTGGACATGTGTCTGCATTATCCAGTGTTATTATCTACATCTCAAGTCACAAAACAAGCTCAAAATGCTCTGTTCCACCTTGTGATTTAGTGGTAGTTTTCAAGTTAACAGCTACTTTTTACTGTTTACCCGACCCCCAGACGCTGAGTGGAATTAAATAAAGGTGATTTAACGTGTTTTCTATGCAAACCTCAATTTGGAATGATTATTTCCATGTAAACTCGACGGAGAATATTTTAATTCTGAACTATTTAATTCAGGATAATTAATTCGGAATTAAAAAAACAACAACATGTAAACGTGGCCTCGTCCATTTCCTGCAGAATCGAGGAGAAGGAGTCGAGCGAATAGAAATGAGACTATGAGACTCTATGTGAGAAGCACCAAGACACTCAAACAGGAGTCAATGGGAGCTCAGTCTGTATGTTCAGTAGAGACAAGCAAGTCCTAAATATGCAGAGTGTGGCAAACGTGTGAATGAAACAAAACACCATTCCAGGTCTGTTTGTGATGAGGAAACAGCTTAATAACATAGATCAGAAAATGGCGCAATATTGGCCCTTTAAGCTTATACCAAATAAGCTGTATTCTGTTTTAAATAGTGTTGTCAAACGTTTATTTTAATCAGATTAATCACACTTTAGAATTTTGATTAATCATGATTAATCACAATTAATTATTCTGAAAAAAATACCAAAATATTTTGACAAAAATGCAATTTATTATCAAATTTTTTCGCTGGTAGTTTTGTTGACATTGCCGCGGGATGTCGAGCTCGGCTTGTTGTTGGTACTAGTAGTGTTGTCGCTGCCGCTGAATCAAACACGTGTCTTGCTTTAAGATGGTATTTTAAACTTGTTGTGCTTCTGTGGAGAGTTCATCGCTGCAATATCTGCAAACTACCTTAGTTTAATCTAAAGACCCATCGGGGCTGATCACTGACCTAATAACCTGCGCCGCCTTTCAGGTCATCGCGCTTTCGACAGAGGAGCGTGTGCGTTCAAAATAAATTGTGTGATTAATCAGCGTTTAAAAAAAAAACATTAGTGCAATATATTTTTGATTAATCGCATGCGTTAACGCATTAACGTTGACAGCCCTAGTTTTAAAATGTAGTTTTCTTTTAAAGGCAAAATAAAAGATATGCAACCAAACCAGGTCCCAAGCATTACACTAAAGTACCATTCAAGTGAATTTGGAGCTAAAAACTAACAAGGAACTAGAATGAGTTTAGTTTTCATGTACAAAGTTATTATTAACATTTATATTTTTACTCTTTGTTATTATATTGAGGTCTGTGAGCTACTGTGTCCAAATAATTTCCCTTGTGGATCAATAAAGTTTGTCTAAGTCCAAGTCTAAGTCTAAGCCTAAACCTAAGTCTAAGCCTAAATCTACGTCTAAGACTAAAACTAAGCCTAAATCTAAACCTTAGTCTAAGCCCAAACCTAAATCTAAGACTAAACCTAAATCTAAGTCATATCTAAATCTAATCTAAGTCTAAGTCTGTCTAAGTCTAAGTCTAAGTCTAAGTCTAAGTCTAAGTCTAAGTCTAAGTCTAAGTCTAAGTCTAAGTCTAAGTCTAAGTCTAAGCCTAAGCCTAAATCAAATATTCATCTTATAAATAGAGATTGTTTGCAGAGCTACGTTCCAGTCCTATAGTCCCTGGGCAGTTGTGCACAAACGCTAAAATATTACAAATACAGAACCAAATGCTTTCATGAAAAGTTTCTAATTACTAAGCTTAAATAACCCGACAGATCTGCGATTACATGAAACCCCTATTTGACACGTTTTCACCCGCTTTCTTACTCACCGCACGACTCCCAAAGCACTTATTGTTTCCATCTAAAAATAAGAGCTAAACAGAACGTCTCTCTTTGATCGTGTCACTTGAGGAAGCCTCCGTGGCATTTTAAGTGACTGATATTTTAGCCATGTGCTCCCAACAGTGGCCGGGCACGATGTTAGAGTCATTAGTCCACGTTTCACATTAGCCCCGCGAGTCCACACTGCGCTGTCTGGGACACTTTAGGAGCAGGAATGTCACACGGGCCTTTAAAGGGAGAGGGGAGACAGCACGGCCACGACGACACAGCGATACAACACAAACCGAACGATCAGGAGGTCTTTATGTCATAAACAGGCTCCAGGAATAACACGGCTATGACTACGCATCGCACGTTCATGTTACCTCGAAAAGTTGTAAACACCATCGTGGATTGAACTTTCGTACTGACGATTTCTAAGTAAGTTCGACAACGGCAAAACAGACTGACCAGAATCTCTTTATAAGCAAAGCACTTAAGATTCTAGACCGGAAACCACGAAAATACCATCGCTGTGACTATTCCCACTACACAATCACTATTACGCAAAGGTTTGGAAATTAAATCCACGGTTTGTCAATATTTTAAACAGTCTTATGAAACTGCTGCTTGAAATGTGTCCTGTAATATCCTAAATTGTTTTGTTGCACCACTGTCTTGGCCAGGACTCCATTGAAAAAGAGATTAGTAATGTCAGTGGGACTTTCCTGGTTAAGTAAAGGTTAAATAAATAAAAAATAAAAACGACTGTCAGATATTAACTAAACATAAAATGCTCAACTTTGACAACACAATTAAATTTGCCAATCTAAGGGTATTATTCAAGATGATCAATAACGCACCACCGCCACTGAAAAGGTTTGTCCATTTAACATCTGATCAGACGGTCAGAACAACCAGGTCAATGTGTAAAACCCAAACGGAAAACATCATTAGGATTTCATCAGGATTTTCATCTAAACGATCTCAGAATGGAAGAAACTTTCAACCGAGCTACAATCATGCAAATACTTAAAAAATTTAGCCTGGAAATTAAACAATAAAAACAAGAGCAGACGTGTTAAAGTTAGACGAGACATGAGAAGGGGACAGGGGAGATATCGGGAAACAAATAATTTTTAACTAAATGATGAAATGTATCATTGACACTGTAAATATTCTGAATTACATTGTTTTATGTCTTTTGTTCATTCCAGCCTTCTTCTTTGTTACCCTTACTTGTCACAAACATGGTCTGTAATGTTTGTCTCAGGGACTGCAGAGGGAAATTGGTCTGGTTTGGTACAAAGCATCTTTTCATTTTTTGTGATTAATGCTCCTGTACATTGTCCCTGTCAAATAAATCAAATAAACTAAACTAAACCGCATGTTGCAAGGTACATCTGTATTTTGTGTGGATAGCAGTTAGCCACATTAAACAAATAAACTGGTTCTTGTACGACAGTGGGGTTCATGACTAAAAAGGTGACATGGTAAAACAAATACAGTTAAAAGCATTGTAAAGGGCCAATATTACATAATAATAATAATTAAAAAAAACTGATTCAGTACCAAGGTTATAGAGTGAAGTATTACTGCGAAAGGAGCTCAATTATGGAATAGACTTGAAAAATAAATCAAAGAATAAAGTACAATGACGGCATTTAAAAACAGATAAAATCCAGTGCAATGTGTATGTATGAAAAAGAAAACTAAGTTGTTGTGCATAAAAGTGAAGATTTCTGTTTGCAATTCATTAATAATTGTGACTGAAATTAAACTGATTTGAAATATTTCAAAGCAATTATGTGTCTGGAAAAGGGAAAAAGGAGGCAGAGAACATAAGATGACTCTTCTTTCTGCTCCTTTTCATTCATTTTTTGTATGTTTGATGTTGTGACACTGTTGATTTTTTTTTTAACACTTTATGAATGAAATGAACAAACAAACAAATAAATAAATAGATTCTTGTGAGCTTTAAGCCATGTTACAAAGCCGTTAACCTCTTAAAACATACCTGGAGTTGTGTTTTGTTTCATTCACACTTGTTTAAGTAATCCTGGTTTATTAGTTCATCTACTTCCTGTATTACCACATGACATCACAAGGTGGAATAGAGTGTGTTGCGTATGGGAGAAGAACCCAAACAAAACAACAACTCCAGGTATGTTTTTTGATGATTATAACATTATAAGAGGTGAGAAAATAGCCCTTTACAATATAAAGCTTCAAATTAAAATGTACAAGCAAACTGGTATTGTCAAAAAGAATATTTACTCTATAACTACGTCTTTTCATTGATTGATTAATTTACTTCGGTCACATGTATATTCTGACTCTATTCCACAGAGCGTCATATTTAACATACACAGACTGAAAAGGAGCTTATTAAGCCTCAGAGCATCATTTTGACACCAGTTCAGATTCATAAATACAGCAAGAGGAAACAAACAAATCAGTAACAGTGCAGCTAAATACTACAGCACAAACTAAGCATCATAATTCATGTATCTGCCCAGAGTTAAACATTTAAACTTCTTTTTAAAATGCAAGAAAGTGGAGCACAATTTTAGGTCTTCAGTGCAATTGGTCCAGAGCTCCAGCCGTTTAAGAGATATAAAAAAAATCCATAATGTTTGTTCTGATTTTCTTTTTGTTTACATTAACAGTTCCAAACCAGGCTCACGCTGCTGCAAGTGATGTTTAACCCTTTTACTACCGCAGGGATCACCGGTGAAGACACTATTTCAAATTACCATAACTCCTCGCTATTTCGTGCAATTTTAATCATTCAAACTGCCCCTGAAAGCTGTGAAACGGGGCTTGAAACGGGGCTTGAAACTGGGCGTGAAAGTTGAAGAAAATTCACTTCCTTTTTGGCCTTTTCTTCTTATAACACAGGTATTTAATTACATAAGAATGGTAAATACTCGACAGCTCTACTGGGTGTAAATTATTTACACATAGGACATTCTTTGACACAATTATTGACAAAAATAGACTATTCAATTCAATCTTTATTAAGAACACATAATATCTGGTTCATAGTAAGCAAATGTGTAAAAATAATAATAATACAGACAAAAAAGAGCAGGTGTTTCAATAAATATAGCTGTTATTATGGTGCTAAAAGGGTTAACAAGTCTGACAAAGCTATACATAGAAGTGGTCAGCGCAACCATAAATTTAAAAACCTATTTCCAAAATGTCAAAGTTCACCATCTCTTACTTTATACCGGTCAAAAGCAGCTTCTGTCAGCCCATGTTCTGACGTGCCCTTAGCCCGAGACGTGCACCTGTATCTGTATGAGTCTTACCAGCAGCGGAGGAGGTGGTAGAGGGTAATGCTCCTCACAATAAAACTCTGGAAACGCATTCTGGTCCAGGTTGGTTTGACTCGTAGCAGCTTTAAGGCCCTTGTCCGTACCGCAGACTTTACACATCGCAGCGTTCCCCATACTGCCCAGGTCCCAGGTCTATCCCATCCGAACGTAATGAATCTAAGTACTTTTAATCACCAGGTTAATCCTCTCCTCTCTGAACTTCCTCTATCCTCCACCTAAAAAAAGAAAAACAAAAAAAAAACACCATCCAAGTGGACCTAAACCGCTTCCCTCCTGGCCTGACTGTCCTGTCACTACACACTGCGCTATGCCAGGGCTTCCACTATTCCCACTCGGCTACCATTGACCAACATCTCCAGCCCGGCCCCCACCTACCGCCCCCCTGCCCAGCTATTTTTACACCCACCAGCCCAGATATGCGTGTGGTGAGCAGGGGAGGGAGGTGGGCAAAGGCCAGCAGGCCAAAACAGGAAGGGGGAGGAGCCAACGGTAACGCTCGGGTATCGATATTCAAGAGGTGACAATTCGAGAAGGCAAAATTGGTTCTGTTAAGATAAAGTAGGGTTGTGTGCAAAAATAAATACAGTCGAAAATCCTATCTGTTTACAATTTCAATGGGGCAAACGTGAACCCCTGTGGAGCACCAAAAGCAGCCAGATGCCTCATAAATATTCATTTGAACTCACAAATCTGAAGAGATAACTGCACAAACGTGACTACGCAGCTCTTGTAGTAAAAAAAAACTTTGTAATGAAACACGTCTATGGATTGGTTTGTACGCTGCAAAAAAGCTTAAGATATAAACACTTAAATCTATCAGAAAGTGACTTAAAAGGAGTAAAATTATCTTGCTGCATGGACAGATAATGTTACTTGACAAGTTATCTTAAAATAAACAACCTCGAGACTAGAATGAAGCAGTCTCAGAACTATAAAGTCGATAATAAATCTGAAAACAAGATGAATAACCTGATATAAGCTTTGAAATCTTGATCAGATAAGAGAAATTGGCAGTGTAGTCATCTCAAAGCAAATAATTTGAGGAGAAAAATCAGAATTTGCCTTACTCATCGTCCAAAAAATATCGTCGATCAGTTGCTCTGGGTTCTTTTTTTCTTTTTTTCACTCTGTGTTTTTGATATTTAATACTAAAAATAAGACATCAGACATGTCAAAAGAGCATTTCAAGCAAAATATACAAGCACATAAATGTAATTATATTTATAATGTCTTAGAGGACCCTTATAGTTGCTCTGGATTCTAAACAATTATTATCAGTATCGGAGTGAGTTCTGCCTTTATTTGGACATTTCTAGAGCAAACGTGATGTCCAGTTGCAATAATATAAATGTAAATACAAGCTCGTGCAAACATGATTGCTCAAAACTATTCCAAATCTTTCATCAAAATTCCTCTCTGGGTACCTATAGTTAACTACTGTATACAGAATGTTTTTACGTGACCTTTTGGAAATGTCTTCACCCAGAAGACTAACGAACCCATGACATACAACACCAGTTTGCTAACTAGGCCTCGCTTTTCCAATAGAAATGTGCACAGCCTGTGTTGAGTACATGTGTTGTGAATAGGTCTGTCACAATAATTACTATATCAGCGTATCTTTGTGGTTTTCTTTGCAAAATTTGGGAGATTCTTGTTATTTTTGTGGTTATACACTAAGATCTCAGCTGTAAAGGGTTGAATAAGTCACTTCTGTGGCTAATTATTGCCCTGAATGTTCCACAGTATGGCATTAAAGTAATCTATCTCTTGCATTGATTCGATTACAGGTGTTTTTATTGCTCAGAAATACTTTGAAAGACATGAATCTGTACTGTGAGCGGGCTCCCTCTCCACAGATCTGACCTGTAACTTGGCCTGGTGGTGTCATATA
Source organism: Odontamblyopus lacepedii (assembly GCA_034769755.1). Taxonomy (NCBI): domain Eukaryota; kingdom Metazoa; phylum Chordata; class Actinopteri; order Gobiiformes; family Gobiidae; genus Odontamblyopus; species Odontamblyopus lacepedii. The sequence goes on from CM068363.1 coordinate 26,275,826, forward strand.
TTTGTCTATATGGAGATAGATACGTTTAATGCCGTACTGTGGAACATCTTGATGGAAGACGACCAGATGGTGGACCCTACACCAGAAAACGTGCACTTTTAAAAACATTTTGCTGCGATTATCTTGCTTTAAACACAACCAAAATCCAGGCACTCCAAAAAAAAAGTAAGAAAAGGTAAAAAACGTACAAGGAAAAGTACAGTTAAAGGCCTTTATTAGGATGGCCAAAGCCAACATGTTTCGACCGTGACTGGTCTACATCAGGGCTTAGTAATTTATTACCTTCCATCCATTTTAATTTATTAAAAAAACGTTGTCTCTAAAGCAACATATCATGCTTCAAAATGTGTTATCATTACAAGCCTAGTTATTGCTTTGTCTTGTATTAAACCTTTCTATCTTTATGGAGACCAAACCAGACCAAGTTACAGGTCAGATCTATGAAGAGACGCACACTCAAAATACCTGTTTTTCGAGGTATTTTTCAGCTATAAAACCACCTGGAGCTGTTTAAAGTCATAGTGTGGAACATTCCTGGCAGAGCAGTGACATATCCACAGAAACAAGCAGGTGACAGACCCCCAACCAAAAGGTTACATAGTGCACTTTAAATTTATGACATGTTATATCGCACATTCAGCTGTCCCTGAGTTGCTTCTTTAATGTTTTCATTAGCAGGCAGGATTATTCCTGCTTAACTGTTAAAAATTGTGTAAAAATGAATACATTTTAATCCTGTCAACTGGAATATAAATGATATTATTCTTCACTGCACAGCAAAAAAATGATTGTTAAAACTGACTCACAGAATTATTTTTAACATTTTCTCATGGTTTATATGAGTCCAATCTGTTTTACTGAGTTAATTAAACATTTTTGGAAATGTTAATTAAGTAACACTGGACAAAAGTTCCTGTTTAACCCCAAAATCAAGAGTTATATTAACATTCTGAGAGTAAACGGATAACACTTTATAGGGTTATCCTCATTTAGCGAAACAACCCACAGAGGTGTTTTATTTTTACACTTTATTTTAGTTAATTTAAGAGGAAATTATGTACAAAACTGGTTCAAACTGGTCTTCTATGGCAGGAGTTTGAAGTGGTGGGTGGGAGGTGCCAAATTAACACTAAGGAAGTTTAATTAACTTCCACAATATCAACTCTGGCAAATAACCCCAACTCAAACCTCCATTTAACTTTGAAATAGTTAAAATAAAACTTTTTCTGTTAAAAACAACAAATATTTTACCCTGAAATTTTAACGCTCCAGTTTTTGCTGTGAACAGACTTATTATGAAGCGCTTATTGTAGTACTGAAAATGTGTTCCAAAAACACACAGATAACACTTTATAGGGTTATCCTGATTTAGCGAAACAACACACAGATATGTTTTATTTTTACACTTTATTTTAGTTAATTTAAGATGGAATTATGTACAAAACTGGTTCAAACTGGTCTTCTATGGCAGGAGTTTGAAGTGGTGGGTGGGAGGTGCCAAATTAACACTAAGGGAAGTTGAATTAACACTAGAGGAAGCTGAATTAACTTCAATCATATCAACTTTGGCACATAACCCAAACTCAAAACCCCATTTAACTTTCAAATAGTTAAAATAAGACATTTTGTGGTAAAAACAACTCTGAAATATGCTGTGCTGCGCATGTAGTTTGCCATGGCTAGATTACTAACAGCCAACATGATGTTAAACTAATCCGGATATGTGTCAACTGTGGCCCAGAGCAGATGCCTATTGATCGTGCTGTAGCTGATGCAAATTAAAGTCACACAGACCTTTTCACAGCACTTTGTTCTTTCAACAAGCTATCGCTAACCCCCCGGACAACAGAGCACAGACCAGCTTCTTTCATTCATATCTGTTTGGACCCGAGCCCTGTGTTTTCTGTCGAGGACGTGAAGCATGCATTCACTTGGAGGATTGACACAATACTCTTACTGTGCAGAACATCAGCACATCATTTCTCATTCACAGCATACATTAGCGTAGGGAGAGAAGTGTCTTTTGTCAACGAGACCACATGAAACCTTCAGAGACTGGGAACGGGAGCATAATCTGAGTAAGCATAGTTATGACATAATATGAGAAACATCTGAGATAACATCATGCTATATTCCATTCTTGCGACGTGAGAGACAGAAACAAATCAAAAACACAGAATTATTGATTGTGAGTGTGATGGCTGATGGTAAAACTAGTAGAAAATGCATTTTATGACTATCAATAAAAGCCAGGCGCTATTCATACTGCAGTGGCATCATGCTGGTGGTGGTTGGCAGAATATTTAGAAGTTGCCATGAAGATACAACGCACACATTAGCAAACCAAATAAGTTTTAAGGTCGTCTGAAAACTCAAGAAAAATGACTAAATGAATTTAAGCAACACATTTTCAACAAAAAAGGCAAATGTAATTAACTGAAAAAATGTGGCTTAACAGCACAAATCAGTTCTTTATGGTCAAATAAAGCTCAAATTAAAGTCTAATAAAGCCCCAGACAAAGGTTTTTTCAGCACTTTTCACAGACACATGTCCCCAAAGACGCTTTACAGAGTATGATTAACAGAGCATTGTTCATTCACTCAGACCTGGTGCAGGTAAACTACTGTTGTAGCCACAGCTGCCCTGACAGAAGTGTGGCTGCCAAGTCAATCAGTGCCATCGGTCCCTCTGACCACCACCATCACTCACAGTGCATGTTTTTTTGGGTTGATGGGGGAAACCGGAGCCCGGAGGAAACCCACCCAGATACAGGGAGAACATGCAAACTCCACACAGAAAGGCCCCGGGCGACCCAGGGATCAAACCCGCAACCTTCTTGCTCTGAGGCATGAATGTTAGCCTGTCTGTTCTACTCTCAAAACGTTAATACAACTCTTGATTTTGGGGTTAAACAGGAACTTTGGTCCAGTGTTACTTAATTGACATTTCCAAAAAATGTTAAATTAACTCTAAAACAGATTGGACTCATTTAAACCCTGAGAAAATGTTCAAACTGATTCTGTGAGAGTCAATTTTAACACTCCACTTCTTGCTGTGTACTCAATGTTTATAGGCTCTGGAGCTAATATCGTACAAGTGCACACGAGTGAAATTACTGTTATCTGAATCATTTTGAACAATTATGTTTAATTTGGCCAAATGAGATGACTTTGTGTAAATTATATGCACTGCTCAGCAATCACAATTGTCAGGAGTAGGTGTTTGTAGCACCAGCTAAAAATCTCAGGTTGGTTATGCACACGTAAGCTGAGCCGTCTGACCTCCTTCTCTTTCAAAATACCTACTGTAGCAGCTCCGAGTGCTCGGGTTTCGTAGACAGACCAGTAGTTAGATCACAGACTATGGTTGCTTGACTATATAGCCTCAAAATAAAGTTTAATCAATGCATAAAAACAGATATTAGTAATCGCAAGTGAGTTTTGTAAGGGTATGTTTAACAAAATTTAGGGTATGTTTAACCAACATACCCTAACATACTAACCCCAACATACCCTTATTAAGGGTATGTTTAACCAATTTAACAGATCAGTTTAGACAATTTAACAGACATTTGAGCCTCATTAACCTTCCCTAGATCTAATTCACTAATTCTGTGTCTAGTCCAATATCTTTTACGGACTCTTATCCAATTACAAACGCACCGAAACACGTGCTTGGTTTACGAGTTAAGAGGAAAAGGGTCCTGTACCTATATCCTGGCAGATAGTGAAGTGAAGCCCCTCCCATGTCAGTCTGTAATCCACCAGTTGGGGCAGACACACACAACAAACCATTTAATCTGTGGTCCACCATATGGCCCGCTGCTTCTGAGGGGAGGAGGGGCACTCAAACACGCTCAAATTCTGGTAAATAAACACTCAGATTCTACTACGTCCACGTTTACGCTCATTCGCAGTTGGCTGTGATGTAAAAGTTTAGATTGAGCGTCTTGTTGTGGGGCAGAAGTGCCACTGTGCATCCCGACCCTCAGCTCATGATCTTCAGATGGATTATTTATAGCCCGAGCATAACCAGAAGAATGAATCACACGGGTTCAGAAGGAATTTTAAACATTGGCTGCGTCTTTTCTTGCCATAAACTCATCATTTCATGTACAGTTTTGAAGTAAAAAGTAAATTTGCTTTGCTGAGTAATGTGCTGAGTCATATCGATTTAGTTTACAGGTGATTGGTGGTTGTGTTTTGTCCCTTGTACAGCCCAAAATCGTAAAATTCTTTGCAGATAATGAAAGAAACGTCACTTGACATTTGAGTACGCATTTGAGGCTATGCTTATACAGGCTGGGGATTACAAGATTTATAATTTAAAAGGGCAATATTGCGCTATTTTCTGATTATAATGTTGTTTCCTCATCACAAACATACCCAGAGGACAACGAACTAAAGGCAAAACGAAAGGAGTTAACGTGAAAACCACCACGCCATGACATCGTAAAGTGGCACGGAGCATTTTGAGCTTTGGAGACGTAAACAGACTAATAATAAAGGGTTATTCAAACATGTGTGAGTGAACCAAAACACAACTCCAGGTCTGTTTTTGATGGGGTAACAACGTTCTAACATGTCTTAAAGATCACACGAGTCAATTATGCGTAAGAAATCAGCGTAACCTGTAATGCTTATTTAGAATTTTCAACGGCACGTATCCATAATGCAAGAGAAAAAACTATTCATAACTATAAACACAAAACAATATCTGATCTTAAAGCCCCTTTGTTATGAGGTATATATCAGACCATTGACTGGTTGAGTGATATTGTTGTTTTTATGTTCGTCAAAGTTTATATGGTACGTACAGATGACCACTAGTCTTTTATTTGCTTAGTTTTATCCTGGACCTGTTATGTTGGTTTGTATATTGTTTATTTGTTAAACCAATAAACATTTGGTAACAAAAAAGAAACCAGCCTAACCTGATTACTTCATATTAGTCACAGAAATAGGAAACCAGAACAGATTAAAACCCACAATATGCCTTAACCTGCCTGCTTAAAATTAAACCAGATTAAATTATGTAAATCGGGTTGGACTCACTTGTAAAACCACAGCGGGCAAACTTGAATTAATGTCTCTTTTTATCTACAGATTTTTCTTTGAGTGAACACAGCAGCAGTTTCACGTACAGAAAAGGCCGTTACACAGAAGAGACGTTCAAGCGAGTCGCTATGGAAACAATGGTTTGATAAAGTCATTTGCACTCAGTTTGTCCTTGATTGAAAATAACTCATAATATCTGCAGAACATCTGCATATTAATCAAACATCATTCATTAGGTAATAAAGTGAGTTTCATTTCAAACGTTAATGTGTTGTGCGGCCTCATTAGCGGCTTTGTGTAACCGCGATATAAAGAATTAAGAAATGATGCATCTCTTCTTAATAGTTTATGGGGCTCCACAGAGTTCAGTTCATGAACCATTTTTGTTTTATACCTAGTTGTGTTGTAACGATAACATTGATTATGAACTCTTTAGACAACAGAATGTGGTTTTCAACATAAAATCAAAGGGTATAATATCATATAAGGGTGGCCCATCAAAGTAAAGAATTAAGTTTCAATTCGAACCCTGCATTAGATTTTAGCGTCCAAAAGATGATTTAGGAAGAAATCTGGAGGAAAAAGATATTTTAGAGGTTGCTCAAGCTCCATGAAGTTTCCTGGAAATTGACAAATTTTGTGTTTTCAAGGATCTTTTTAGGGACTTTATAAGCAACTTTTATGCAAGTTTCAATTCGTGTTAGAATAAATAATCTGAATACTCCTTATTTATTTGGTTCGCTCTGTTATAGTATAGGGCAATTTCCAAATGTCTTGAGCAATCTTTAAATATTAATAATTACTTTGCATAAAATTTGGACCCAAATATTTTGGCTAAATATGTAACCAAATCGTTAGCCTAATAGCATAGTTGCCTAAGCCATATTTGAACGTTTTCGGAAAACACATTTTTTAGTAAGCACTTTAGTACTTTTTATATTATTGATATTGTAACAGAAAGTTCAACCAGATGTGTGAACAAGTTCTAAAAAAAGAAAGACAGCGTTGACTGCAGGGTGATGCAGCAGTAGCAGGAGAGTAAAGTTAGGCAACCATCACAATTTGGCCAAAAAATGACTTAGGCAATTATTCTATTAGGCTAACGAGAATCTAAAAAGAAAATTTTTTGGACCACCCTACTATATATCTGTGTAGTGCCTAAAACTATTCAGGAAAGATTCATTATTGCCCTGTAAATATGACTTTTTTAGTATCGATACTTTATCAGATGAGTATCTAGTTTCATAGTAGTTTTAGTATCTGCTTTTTGATACTTTTTTCCACTAGTTTGATTGTAAAATAGTTGTAGGTTTGCATCAGCTGACATACATTGCACTTTTTATTTGATGAATGAAATAAATAGTTTAAGGAGGAATATTTTCAGTCTTTCTGCAGCATATGATGGACAAACAATAAAAGCACCATGGACAGGTCATGCATCAACTAGACAAGCAGCTAAATTCACAACAGCGGTTTCTCAGTGACATTTTCTTTTCTGACAACCTGCTGTAAGATGTGCAACCTTGTGCCAATCCTGCTCACACAAAAGAAACTGGCATATGTGGATGGGTGGCTCACCTGCTTAAAATAGCAGCTCAAACACCCACAAAGCAGTGCAAAAGATGAGACGAGAACAGATCGAAATGAGGAGCAAACACAGTGGAGGACAATACATGGAGTAGTAGCGATGAGTCTGCATTGAAAACACTTGAATATAAAAGCTCACACGAACGCCGTCCCCAGGTAGTAACACTCATATTACACCTTTGCACCTCCTCAAACTGTCAAGAGTTCAAACTACGCACACTGAATTTATATTTTCACACCGTAACTCAAAGCAAGTCAGCTGAAGATTGTCCACTATAGTCCATAATCATCAAATGGAGAATGCTCTATCATTTGCTCTTTTGAATTTCCATTAAGTTAAACAAAAAAACAGATTTCGACCTCTATTTCTAATGTTTAATTTAAAGTTTTTTCAATCAAAAAACAGTCTCGGGCCTGTTTCAGTTTTGATATTTTATTCTCTGTGGTTTATTTGCCCCGGACGTTCTGCTGCTAGAAGGACTTTCTTGAAAAATCATTGCAGTTTCGTGGACAAACATGTTTTCTTTTATAGCGACGCGTTTACTTTTGTGTCTTAGAAAGTAATTGTTGAACTTCATGAGGAGAAACAGGAGGCAGCGAGGCGATAAAGTCTCTTTGTTCACGCAAAGCAGCAGAACTTCCAAGGCAAATAAACTAGAGAGGATAAAATAACAAAATTAAAATAAGCACAGAGACGTTTTTTGTTTCACACTAAAACAGAATAATGAAATAAAGAAATAATAGGTTTTCCCATTTTATTGTTTTTGGTTTTTAATTGAAATTCAAAAGAACAAATGGCACACGGACCATTTAGCCAGCCCCAAATTACAAACAGGGCTGCTTAACTACAAATAGAGGATTGAAGGTTGTAAAAGTGCAAACTAGCTAAAATGTGATTACGTCTCCATGGCTAATAAAGGGTAGTTTAATCAAATAAAGATTGAATAGGCCCGTGCAACAAGTTAGACACATCTGGGGCTGCAATGATCAAACCTACGTCCAGATTTTCCAAGATTTTGAGGAATTCTGGCAAATCCTTTATGCAAATTGCAAAGGTCCCTGATGTGATACTTGAATAAACACAGAATCCCATTTTACTGAACTAGCAAACCAACTCACAATCGCTAAATGACTCTCATATCTGTAGTCTGTGTAGAGGGATTAGCAGATTAAGTCACTCTGCTCTACTGCGCATGTCGTTTTCAGTAAGAGCCGCGGTCTTGTTGTGCTGTTGGATGCACAAACGATTTTTGATAAAAACAACATATTAATTCCTTAAAATCAATTCGTACGTCCAAAGATCAATTTCATTTGTAATACATTTTCCCCCGGTGAACTTTAACCCCAGTCGTCGCTTTAGTGAATTGGCGCAGGCGCTGGTTTGACTATATCAAAACAATTCACAAGGCGTCAGATACTAGTGGCAACGTTGGCCAAGTCCCGGCTTTGAAGATGCCAGAAACACCCAAAGCTCCGTCTGGCACCATTCCAGGTTCAAAATGATAAAGACAAAGATGACAGAAGCAAAGTGATTTGAAGGCCAAATGGAGGTGAAGTACAGTGGAAATACAACCTCAGGAACTATTTGGAACAGCTCAGGGAACAGCTCAAAAATGGTTCTAATAACACTAACCCGACTCGAGATCGGATCATGATAACTGATTCTGAATCTTGAGAATTGGAATCAAATAGAGTCTTGGAATTTGAATTGATACCCAGACCTCAACATTCAATTCAATTCAATTCAATTCAATTTATTTTGTAGCGCCCAAAATTGCAACAACAGTAGCCTCTAAGGGCGTTCCAAGATATGGATGAGTAAAACATACACACAGACATATCAAAACAGGAATAAACAACATTCATGTAAAGCAGCAAATGAAACATTGTCCAGTCATCCCCTGTCCTTAGACCCTCCTTCTCAGCAAGGAAAAACTCCAAAAAACCCAGGGTCCTGGGAAAAAGAAGAAACCTCGGGGAGAACTACAGTGAAGGAGGGATCCACTCCCATGGACGGACAGGCTATAGATGTCCAGGCCCGTGGGCCAGGTCAGTATGACCACAGCATGAGATGTCTTAGGTTACAGGCATCAGAAGAAGCAACTGGAATGATCAGATGATTACAAATGCACTCATCTGCAGCCATATCAGGTGAGTCTATGTTAGCTGGTCAGCATCACCGCTTTAATAAACACAATTACTGAGTTCTACATATATGAAAATGTGATTAATTACTCAATCAAATTGGAGTTTAACTATCTTATGTAGCATGGTCAGCCATCCCATTGTGGATCCTCCTGTTTTGGTCATCATGGCAGTAGGAGCGGTGTCCCTCATGTGCTGGTGTCCCATTGCACCACTGCACTTGGATTATAAAATCTCTAATCCAGGATTTGGTCTATTCCACTACACAAACAGGAATAACCATCAATGGGACATCACAGCATGAGGCAGAGTGGAAGCCAAGAGATATAAAAGGCTGCTGTCTGCTATAGCTGGAGTAAATAAAACTGAATTTCCTTGTTTTTTTGGAATATATTGGTTTTCTCTGCAATGGGGCTCCACAAGGATCAGTCCTGAGTCCATAATATTTCAGTTTAGAACCTGCACTTTGCCTAATCTGCATTTTTGGAATAATTTTGTATACAAGAGCCAGTGACCACAGCATGTCCATGTTCGAACATTATATTTTGTAATCCATAGATGGTCAGACAGGAGGTGAGAGGGAGGATGTGACCGGCCAGGGATTATAAACTTGCAGCAAATATTTCTCTCAGAAATTGCATAATCTGATCATCCAGTTGCAGAGATTAGACACAGAAGTGCATGTGTGATGTTGCCAGCAGCAAAACTATTGCTGTGATGAATGATGATGGACAGGGGGATATTTTAATGATAATGGCATTAAATAATGCCATTGCATGTTCCTCCCCGTGTCTGGATGGGTTTCCTCCGGGTACTCCGGTTTCCCCCATCAACCCAAAACATGCCCGCACCCCTATGAACTAACATCAAGGACCATGTTGTCCACCCTCCTGTGGGCTCACCACCTGCAGAGGGGTTCATAGGGGGGGTCAGGTGCTATGAGGATTGGGCAGCAAACTGCCCCCGCGACCCAGCTGGATTAAGCGGGAGAAGATGGATGGATGGATGGCATTAAATAAATATATATCCAACAAAGTCAATGTTACTAAATTACACAGGTACTTACTCCCTTGAAATTTAAAGTCCCATATTACACTATTTTCTCATCAATGTTATAATCTCATCAAAAACATGCCTGTTTAGTTTCATTCACACACTTAACACGGAAATCCTGCATATTTAGGCTGAGATCTTTCTTCTCTCAAACTCTTGTGATGTCCTGTGCTAATGCTACATTCTATTGTGCTCGGGATTCGGGGAAACCGACCTCCACATCGGAAAAAGTGCAGTGGAACGGCCACTCAAACTGGGGTTCCCAAACACAAACTCGGGCTAGTTCGGAGCAGATCGAGTCGGATGGATTTCTGAACACGTAACTGTCAAACTGCCATAACTGAGTCACCGACAGCTAACGTTAGCTAACAGACTCCATTTATTTATTTAGAAGATAGCGATAGCAACGTTAACTACATAAGATAACAAAATAAACATTCAACTTTCTTGGACATCCATATTTTGCCGACTGTTGAACGCATTTACATCAGATGTCGGGAGAACTGACTCGGATTTATCGACTACCAACGTTCAACAGAGCGCAGCATAATTCAGGAAGTGCTCCACTGTGTTTTTAAACTCCACACACCTTCACTAGAATCACTTGGGTTATTTCAGCCTTGGAATTGCCCATTTCTGCTGAACAAAAGGTAAAAGGAGCTGTTAACTTGAAAACGTGGAAGAGAGCATTTTGAGCTTGGAAGATGTCGACAGCCTAATAATGCAGCATTACTCAAACACGTGGATGGAAAAAAACACAACTCCAGGTATATTTTTGATGGCGTAAAGCTCACAAGAGTCAGTTTTGCATAATATTGGACCCAGTTTAATAGATCTGAACATAGGACAAGGAATTTGCTATTTACAGGCTACAAAAACAACTGGTTAAAGCGACTAATCTAACGAAAACTGGGCCATTCTCAAAGCGTTTTCCCACTGAATTCTAAATGTGAAATTCTGAGTCTATCACAATGACAATTTAACACCACAACAATACCTTAGCTCATCATTCCTCAGTGTTTTTTAATTTAGTTTAGTCAATGCAGCATCTGTTTCTTTTAATAAAATCCAATTATCTTCGTCATAAAACCTATTTCCAGCTACATGTCTCCAAATAAAAGCTCATTATCACCCCATTGTTCTCTGGACCTAAAAGTTATTACACTGAAAGGTTAAAGCTGCCCTGCTCTACACGACGGACAATTAAAACGTGCGTGAACAAATATCAAACGGGACTATGAAGAAGACACCATGTTCCTCTAATACTACTTACAAAGCTATATCCAAATCCACTTTATTTCTAGAGCACATTTTACAAACAAAACAGTTTCCAAAGTGCTGCACTGAGACCATAAAATGTAGACAACAAAAAGGTAAATTGCTAAAATTTGGTCATACCAGTCCTAAAACAACAAAACCAGTCAAATCAAATCAAAGCAAAACCATAAAAATCAGTAGATAAATAAATAAAATACATAGAGGACCACACAACTCACACAATATTAAAAGCCAGAGAATAAAGTGCAGGCTAGACTGAAGCACAACTGATATTTTGCTGCTAGTTGAAGGCACTGCTCCGTCTAAAGTTACTCAAGATAAACTGTTAACTTTTGACCATAAAGAACTGAGTGAGTTGCACTGCAAATTTCTCTGATCTGGCCAAGATTTTAAAACTTATATCAGGTTATTCATCTTGTTTTCAGATTCATTCGTTCTGAAACTGCTTCATTCTAGTCTAGAGGTCGTTTATTGTAAGAAAACTTGTCAAGTAATCTTGGAGCATGGACAGATAATTTCACTACTTTTAAGTCATTTTCTGATAGATTTAAGGGGTTATATCTTAAGTTTTGACCAAGCTTTTTTGCAATGTGGAGCTACAGCTGTTAATAAGTCCATCTCAAATAACATCACTGTCACAAGCTGGTTTTCAAACAGTTTTTAAGTTCATCACTCCCACCTTTTTGTTAAAAATCAAACAATTAAACAGCACCTGAATTGAAAAAACTGAAAATCAAACACTTAAACAGCACCTGGATTAAAAATAAATGAAAATCAAACACTTAAACAGCACCTGAATTGAAAAAAAAAGAAAATCAAACACTTAAACAGCACCTGAATTTTCAGCTTTTCACATTTTCGGCTCCTGAAAATGAGCTGTTTAAATCCATCTTGTATTTTTTCTTACACTTTGACCACCACGATGTCTCTGCAAAGTATCAGCAGCGAGTACGGTTGGATTCGTGGTAATATTATGTAATTTGTTTGAAGACGGAGGTTTGACAGATGACGTGAAGCTGGTTGTGGAGCTGGAAAGTACAGCTGGTGGAGCGGTGGGTGTCTGGACTAATTTTTCAGCAGTTATTTGGATGCTGCAATGAGAAAATTATCCGTAATCATTCAGGTAGTTATGCTGCTGTGAAAACGCGCCGGGAAACACAAGTGGAAAAGTTTGGGTACTTCACGTTGTTGGTTGTTGGATGAGATTCAAATAAAAAACAGAAAAGGGAAAGAAGGACAAGACACGCCTGGACTGGAAACAAAAATGATCTCGTTGGATTAAATTAATATAAAGTGTTGGCATTTGGTTTCAAAGTACAGAGCCACAGATAAATATAAAGTAAGAATATAAACTTATTTATCTAATGAAGAAAACTAATCCAGTGCAACTTCATCTGTAAAGCACATTTCATAAACAAGACAGTTTCCAAAGTGCTTCACACGGCGTCATATTTAAAGTCGGCAGAATTAGTATGTTACAAACAAAAGGAACTAATAGATAAAGGAATAATAATAAAATCAATGAGCAAAAATAATAAAATCAATAAATAAAGGCAGTACTAAAAAATAAATTGATAAAAACAATAAATAATTCAATTAAATAAATAGATGAATACATTAAAATCAATTAAAATTAAATAAATAAAAATACATTAAAATTAAATAAAATTAAATAAATAAAAGACACAGAGGGCCACACAACTCAAGCGGTGTTAAAAGCCACAGAATAAAAGTGGGTCTTAAGACGAGACTTTACACATTCCACAGTATCTTTATAGTAGCAGTATTAGTAGTTTATAGTTATCAAATTCCACATTACTATACAGATGTAACATTAGCTCAGTAATTATGGTATTTTTGAATGTTATAATGTTGTTTCCTCATCAAAAACGTATCTGGAGTTGTGTTTTGCTTCATTCACACATGTTTAACACACAAATCCTGCATATTTTGGCTTCTCGCAAACTGAAAACACTGTGTTCCACCTTGTGATGTCACGTGCTGATACGGGAAATGCTTTACCGTGTGTGAAAACTATCGCTTCATGACATCACAAGGTGGAACGGAGCATTTTGAGCTTCGGACATGTAGACAGACGTCCCTATTTACTCAGGATAGTCCCAGTTTTGAGCCCTGTGTCCCCTGTCCCAGCAGATTTATCCAAAACCAATGATTTGTCCCAGTTTTATACAGGAAATGTCTCTATTTTCGCCAATTTGATCTAAACCAGGACTAAACTAAGACTAAACCATGGACTACATCAGGTCTAAACCAGGACTAAAACAGTACAATGACACTTTTTCACTAATCTGATCCCTGACAACAGTAAAGAGGAGCATAAATTATCATTTGTTTCACCAAAAATCAGAAAATCGCTTTTGCAAATGACCATAAAGCAAAAAAAATGCAGCGACAGAAGCCCCTCAGATTATGACTGACACAAGAATGCAAAATGTTACGCTCTTTTCACAATTTTATTTATACCAAACGTCCCAAACAGAATTTTGAACATCTAATAATGTGGGATTACTCAAACATATGTGAATCAAACTAAACACAACTCTAAGTATGTTTTTAATGCGGTAACAACATTATAACATGTCTTCAATGTCAGTAAACAGTAGGATTTACGTAACAAAGGTCCTTTAAATAAAACCATATGCATTTTTATCTTGGTTTAAAGGGTGAAAAAGCTCTGAAACCGCATATATAGCGTGGATAATTAATGGTGACTGCCTACTGCCTCCTCTTCCCTGTAAGAGGAGGCACATTGTGAACCGGCCTTGGAGCTTTGGACTGAAAAAGTGAGTGCGCATTCACTTCAAGAGCTGTTCTGCTGCAGTGTGGACAGCCAGAAAAAACAGCCAGGAGAAGCAGTGAAGGCAGGTGTGCTACTGAATGTACCAGGGGAAAAAACAACAAACAAAACCCAAAAAAAAAACGCAATGCAAGAAAAATCAAAAAGCTGCCGTGCGTTTTACATTTTACGCAGGACGCAAAGGTGCAGTGGCTGTGACGTTATTGCAGCACTGGACAAAGCTCGAGCGAACAAGGAAAGAGCTGTTCATATTGTTCATAAAGCAGAACAATGCTAACATCAGCTAAGCCCAGACTGCAAGACGTAATGATCAGCCGGGATTTCTGCCAAAGAATGTTGTAACTTGAGTGTTTAAACACAAATTACATACTGCGGCCATCTGAGCCCTGCGAGAGGCTGCCCTCACATGACCCGCAAAGCAATCAATGCCATCATAAAAGTGTTACGGGCCCTGGTGTGAGGTTTAAAAGGAAGAAAATCCACAGTTTAAAGCAGACAGAGTTCTTATGAGGATAAATAAAGAAGCTGTGACCTTGTTTTTGCATACAGGAACACAGGGACACCTGGACTAGAAGACAAGAGAGTTGGGAGTTGTTGCACACCACTTTTTATCAGTATAATTGTGCATTATTGAGTTGTAAAAAGGTGTAAACCTACATTTTAATTAAGCAATTTGAAAGTTATTATCTAGTTTAGTTCACTAATACAGTAAGAGTATGTCATTCAGGTAAAATAAAAGTGCATGCACAATAGTTAAAATCTTTACTGCAAAAAAGCCTGGCCAAATTTTAAGATATAAACACTTAAATCTATCAGAAAATGACTTAAAAGTAATGAAATTATCTGTCCATGCAGCAAGTTATCTTAAAATAAACTCCCTCTAGACTAGAATGAAGCAGTCTCAGAACTAGTAAGTCGATAATAAATCTGAAAACAAGATGAATAACCTGATATATGGTTTAAAATCATGGACAGATCAGAGTCATTTGCAGTGCTCCAGGTGAGTTAGTCCTGACCAAGTCTAGCTCCAGATCTGGAGCTGGGTCCCTGAGCGCTGCACTGCAGACGCTCACGGCTCCTGACAGGCTGCTGCAGTGGTGGTGAAGGGTCAAACGCAGAGCTGTTTCCTTTCAAGAACATATAAGCAATGCAAAATATGACTTCTTGAATGAAACAATGAAATACAAGATGTCAAATCTACTTTAAATAACAGCTGTAGTTTATCTTTAAACTGAAGCAAGGGGTCTCACTCGTGTTGGAGTCAATGCCGCACTAATCCGAGAGCAAAACCAGTCCAAGATCAGAAGGTCCCAAGACTGAGACAAGACCAAGACCTCTGAGAGTCGAGACTGAGACAAGACCGAGACTTTTAAAGGTCGAGACCAAGACAGGACTGAGACTACGGCCCATCGAGACCAAATCAAGATAAACTGTATTTTTGACACATATATATCAATGTTTTTTTATAAATCTGCCTCAGTTTGATCTGGCTATTGTTCATTTAGGTTTAAAATAGGCCAAGCAAACTGTACTGCATTTAAACGCCCCTTTTTTGGACCCTCACCCACAGTTTGAGACGCCCTTCGTTAATCCAGCTTCCACCGGGACTTTATAGAAAACAACTTTAAAGTTAATTCAAGTTCGTTTTTTCAAGTTCATAACATTTACAGTTACATTATCTTACTGGGTTTACATATTTAGCCAACTCTGCACATTTACCAGACGTAATGAAATGTAATCGCACTCGTCGAGTCCGAGACAAGACCGAGATCAAGCTCCATCAAGACGGAGACAAGACCGAGTCCAAATGAGTTTGAGTTCGAGACCAAGACTGTAATAATAATAAAGACTGGTCTCGAGTACTACGCTAGGTCTAACTAATCAGAAAATCTATTTAATTGCCTCATATCTGGTGCACTGCAAAAGAAAGCTTTCCCTAAAGACAAATAAAGTTGGTTAATCCTCTTCTGAATAGGCCCATCACAATAACCAATTTGCATATTATATTGGTACAGAGAAACACTGTGATAAACAATAATACTGAAACTATTTACGCCACTGACTCAAAGCAAATGAATCACAGCAGTCATATCATTAAAATGCCTGAGCTGCAACAAATAAACAGCAGAAACAACCGAACTCAAAACGTATTACAACACAATAATAAAAACCTCTCTGCTGTTGCAAAGAAATTGAAAGCTCCAAAAAAACACTGTTCCAGCTTTCATATATTGAAGGATATGTTGATATAGTAAAAAAAATGTTGTAATAATAATGGTATAGTTCTGAAATGTCATTGTAAATTGTCAAGAATGTCCATTTTAACACTGGACAGGAAGATTAACCCAGAACAGGAGGCAAAAAAATCCCTCCAACATCTGTCCACCTTGCAGACCTGCTCTACGCCACATTAAAAAGCAAGACATCTCTTCTCACACGCAGGTCATGCAAATCCTCTTTGTTTTGACCTTTGGAGAAGATGAAAAACGCGAATGCCACGGTTAACCACCCCCTCACACCCCCCTCACACCCCCCTCGCCCGTCCAGGATTCTCCCTCTCCTGACATAACGTGACACAATACTGCATCCACATGGTTTTATTTCATTACCCGTCAGCCGGATGTTTCTCTCGCCCTCACTTAGTAGCAGTATTAGCGCGAGTAGGGTTAATTATTTCGTAACGGCAAATAAATAAAACAGCAGTGTTGGGATGTAAAGGTCGGCCATGTTGCTCAGGGCAGGAAATCCAACAAATTGAATCTATTAATCACGTTTGGACGTCTTTGTGCGGAGGGAGAGGCCACACCATAATCCATGTGATAATCTCCATCAGTCGATATTACGACAGGACCCTTTTCGACGAGCAGGTGAAAATGCAGGGTTAGAAATGTGTTTTTTATGGCTTCTATAAAAGAAACAAGAGCAATTATGTACATTTATAGGACTTATAACACTGATATCAGCAGGGAGACAAAGCTTGTATTCGATTTGCTGACAAAACAACAAGGGACTTGTATCTGAGGTTGGATACATGACATATAATAGATACACAATTGCACTAATACTCTGTACTAATACAAAGATGAGTGGAAAAAAGTACCTAGAGGAAACCCACTGATGGATTCAGATGGTTTCTGAGGAGCAAACACCATTTTACATCATTTATATACCAACCAATTCTAATAGAGCAAATTGTTCCTCAAACTTTTCAACATTTTCAAGCAAAGAAAGCAAAAAAAAAACTAACAAAAAAAAAGTAAAATGCTAGTATGTTATAGTAATGCTAACAACATACAGATACAAGTTTTTGCATTAAGGATTCTAAATTATCACAGCTCAGTAATATCATGTACAAATTCACATGTTTAAAGTGCACTGTGCAACTTTTCTGGTAGAAGACACGCTACCTAATTGTCTAGAGTGACCAGACGTCCCTAATGACCCGGGACAGTCCCAGTTTTGAGCCCTGTGTCCCCTGTCCCAGCAGATTTATCCAAAACCACTGATTTGTCGCAGTTTTATACCAGAAATGTCTCTATTTTTGACCAATCTGATCCCTGCCAACAGTAAAGAGAGGCGTTTGTTTAAGTAAAATACAGAAAAGCTGCTTAAAAATGACCAAAACACGAAGAAAATGTGACTATACTGACTCACCGAGAGTATAATAATTTTCTTTACACACTTGTTTCACGATTTTATCATTACCCACCACCCTAACCATGGAGATGTTATTGCTTTATCTGGTATGTTCCTTGGTATGACATTAAACCTATATATTTACCATTTATTATTTCTGTTTCTATTGCTCAAAAGTAGAACAATTCCATCTGTGAATACGAGAAAATGTTTTTTTACATCCAGCTTTTCTACACGTGTGCAGTGGCTGGTAGGCAAAAAGTATTGACAGTTGTTACGTACGTCTGTCATGAGATAATGTCTTATTTTGAAGTAGGTTTTGCATTTAATTGTTTTGACTTCATCTCGTTTTCTTTTATAGGGACGTCCCTCCACAGATCTGAACTGTAGTAGTGCTGTAACCTGCTCGTCTCCCTCATGATAGATAGGTTTCATCTATATTATGGAACATTCTAGACAAAGCAATAACATTACCAAGGAGAAATGTACGCACCTTTAAATACTAAAGTGCTAATACTATTCGTAACTTCGTTGCATATTCAAATTCCACAACCAGACTTAACATTTGGCATAAACGTTCAGAGCAAAAGAGCCGTAACAGTGCCTGGATGTGTAGGAATTTCAGAATAAAAACTGGGATATGCCTGTTTGTTTGGTGGCTGGCAATTATAAAATGGGAAACAAGTGCGTAATTAAGGAAAACTTATGCAGAGACCATTCTTGACTAACATGTGAGTCAGTATAGTGACATTTTCTTTGTGTTTTGGTCATTTTTAAGCAGTTTTTCTGTATTTTACCTAAACAAGTGACAATTTATGCCTCTCTTTACTGTTGGCAGGGATCAAATTAGTCAAAAATAGAGACATCTGAGACATTTCTTGTATAAAAATTGGACAAATGACTGGTTTTGGATAAATCTGCTGGAACAGGGGACGCAGAGCTCAAAAATAGGGTGTGTTTTGGTCATTTTTAAGCGGCTTTTCTGTATTTTACCTACACAAATGACAATTTATGCCTCTCTTTACTGTTGGCAGGGATCAAGCTGGTCAAAAATAGGGACACCTGGGACATTTCTTGTATAAAAGTGGAACAAATCAGTGGTTTTGGATAAATCTGCTGGGACCGGGGACTCAAAACTGGATACACACACTGACTTAAGACTGACTTCCAGCCCTCTTTATTACAATTATATGTTCCTCCCGCTAAAAGCCTTCAGAGTAAAGTCATGGAGCATGAAATTACTACAGAAAGCAATAGGCGGCGTGTACTAAAGCGACTACAGCAGTGATATCACAGGTAACTTGAGTGCATTGTGACTGCGGCGATGGCGGTGACAGATAGTGATGGAAAGGGATTGATGAGAAACATGGCGGTCGTTTATAACCGGAGTGTGTCAGCGATGATGAAGAGGCCGAGCAGACGACAGGACAGATCCTTCAGGGCCGGAGGATGAGGAGAGGACAGGCTCCAGACAACAATAACAGCGGGAGGATAGCTCCAGGCTCGCAGGGTGTTGTTTTGAGCGAGAGATTGGTAAAACTAATGAATTTTAGATTAGAAAACTATTCGTAAGGGAGAGAAACGGGGACAACATTGCCTAAGACCTGGAATTTTGACTTGTACATATGTATTTATATAATTATGCCTTATTGACACCAGACATTTGCTACCTTTAGGCTACTTATTTAGAATTTATTATCACCATTTATACTTTTAACTCTTTGTTATTGTATTATATTGTGATCTGTGAGCTACTGTGTCCAAATTATTTCCCTTGTGGATCAATAAAGTTTGTCTAAATCTAAAAATTGGTCCATTTAATAAAACTTAACAGGTATTAGACTGCAATCACGTATGAATAAAATCCGAATAAATAAGTCAGAATCTTTCACCTGTAGCTAGATCACAGGTTTGAAATGTTTTTTAATAATTCATTTTGTTTATTTATCAGTTTAAATCATTATTACGTCTATAGTCAATATTATATGTACTTAATAAATGTAAATCAAGGAAACACAGCACATATACTTTTGAATTTAGTGTCAATTATTATAGGAGACTCTTCAGATTTTGGGAATAGAGGGACTCAAAATACTCAGAATACATTGAACTTCCTAAATTCAAAAAGTTTGTCAAATTTCCATATGAACATATGAAAAACTGAAATTATGTTCTCACTTTCAATCTTCTAAAGTAAACAATAATAAAACAAAAAGGAAACGTCCTCATTAGAGTTCTTCATTAGAGAGACACAGATTCTTAACTTCCTGGCAGCGATATTCAGCCTTTCTTTATTTGGGTGGAGCTTAGCCTTCTATTTTTGTTGGGCATTTTTTAGCAAATGTTTAATTTTTACCCATATTTTATTTCACTATCAGGTTAAGATTAGGGTTAGCATTAGAGTTAGCTTTAAAAACAGTTTATTTGGTTAAATTTAGGGCTTAAACGTGAATCCCACCCACACAACAGAACACTGAACATTTAGGGAGTCCCACAAATACACAGGATTTGCTCACAAAATCATGTTTAACGACTTAAATTAGACAAGATTTTTGCAATGCAGTCAGATTTTAAGATAATAACAAGACTATATACCTACTGTGGTTCCTTTTCTGACATTTTTGTGCTATATTTGTAATTTTATGTATTTGTAATGGCCGCAGAAAGTCTGACTCAGCTACGCATGAGGCTAAAGCACAAACTGTAAAGAGCTCTGGTGATTCTGGAGTCATTAACGTAGCAATGACAACATCTGAAGAGGTTTTAATGTGATCTAGGACTTTAAGAACTGGTTTTAACAAGCGGCAACTTTCATCTTTAGCCATAACTGCATGGATTAGGATTTTAAGAGGGAGTTTATCACTTTTCCAGAACATTGTTTGTGTCATATATGCCGAAAACTACCACTAATTACACCAGAATGACTGACAGCTACTCCAAAAGCAAAAAAGTACAGTAACTACTACAGTAACATGCATGATTTTTAATGATTTCCATAAATAAAATGATATTCCCAGGTTTTCCGCAGGACACACGTGCTTGGAAATGCTTAACAATGGAAATGGTTTTGGACTTGAGCCAGTGCGGGACAAGATGACAGTCCAGGTGGGTCCAGGGTCGAGAGAGCTGATTGATGGAGGTGACGTAGTGAGATGGTGGGTGGCAGTGGGTGGCGGTGAGATGGGTGCTATGGGTGCCAGATAAAAGGACGCCTCTTCTCCGCGGTTCCCCGTCTGTACCTTGCGCTTGCGTTCAGCCCTCTCCCTGGACCTCCTCCTCCTCTCCCGGGCTTTCTCTAGCGCCTTCTGATCCGGCGTTGGTTCCAACTCTAACCGGGCTTTCTTAATGTGAGCCGCAGCGTGCGCCATGGCTGCTCTCCCCGTAAGTGCCTCCTAAGAATCCTTCAAAATGAGCAACTAACGCATCTCAAGGTTAAACTCGGTGGAAGTTACTGGAGTCCTCTGCTCCACTCTGCTTGTCTGGCCAACTGCATCCCGAGCACGCACGGATAGGAGAAGGCAAACCCAGGCAGAGGTGGGCGCTCTCGGCCAATCGGAGCGGAGAGACGAGGAGGAAGCCACGCCCCCCTGTTTCCTGATGCAGTGGGAATAAACCTGCTCTTTGATTTGTATTATGCACGAGAGGATTATGGAGAAAAAACATCGGGGAGGGGGCACGGCATGACAGCGCCCCAGAGTGTCCTTTGTAAAGAAAAAATCAGGCAAAAGGAAGGTGCCATTGTCAAATATGTGAGAGGGGGGACAGTGCAAACATGGTACAGTCCTGTAGCAGAGTTATTTTAGCTTGTAGTCATGGAGAACACATGTTTAAATTATACCAGTCTAAAATTAGCTCAGTGGTGTTATGGAAAACTGCAGTATACTATGACTTGAAGAAATAAAAACAAGAGAAACAAGACTGCAAGGTTAAATAGTGTGAAATTAATGGTTACAACATGAGCACTGTCCATGGTGCTGGAGACAGCATAGTAACTACAGGTCTACACAGCAATAAAGGAAGTATTTCCCAGTATATAATATGAGATAAAGTAATGGTGCGACTGAGATGTTTGTTACACCACAAGTGAACACTACAAGCTCTACTAAGAACTTTAATGTACAAATTTATGTGCAGACTGAATAAATCGGACAACGAAATAATAATTTGAGATTCAGTGCAATACGATATCAGTCCGATATGTCGACACACTTGTATGGCTGTCCTTTAAAAACATAAATGTTTATTATTTTGTTTTCTTACTGCCCTTGTGTGTTTAAAAATGGATCATAAGTCTGGAATAAAGATGAACTGAATGATGGAAATGTAGTTTATGTTTATATTTGGTCAACATTTAGCGTTTTATTTCAAATTCGGGCACCATTTTCAGATAATTTTAGTTTAATTGGTTCTTAATGGCATAAATGATCTACATGAAAAGGTAAAAAAAAAAAGTATTTGATTGGCCATTTGTGTTGTATTGTTTTTATTATCATTTTATCAGCATGTTTACCATTGTGGTTCTCATTAAAACTGAAGTCATGTCCTCACACTATAGCCTTTTCCAGCATCTATACGCACATAAATTAACCAAACATTCACCACATGTTAGGACTGCTTCATTATTACCCAAATATACATTAAAACCTAACAGCAGTGAGCAGAATCGTAATTATCTTGTCTCCTCTCTAATCAATTCCTCCTTCAAGACTGTACAAACATCCACTGCAGTGACACTACAGCCTCACCCTTTAGGATTTCTGGTCCTGTGGCGCCACCTTATGACCACAATGCACACTGAAATCACATTGCACTATTTTTTTTATTTTGTTTTGTTTGTTTTAATCACTGACATTACAAATATAAGTGGATATTGTCAGCTTGTTTCTCACACAAAATTGACATTTGTGAGATTTAGGCCATGTTATAATACTGTTACCTCCTCAAAAACAAACACATACATTACTCAAGTTAACAGCTGCATTTTACCTTTTGTTTAGCAGAGATGGGCAATTCAAGGACTGAAATCATCCAAATTATTCTAGTGAAGGTGTGTGGATTTTAAAAACACAAGAACTCAGCTTATATATGCAGGTTCTGTGCGTTAAACATGTGAGAATGGAACAAAACACGACTCCAGGTCTGTTTGTGATGAGGAAACAACATTATAACATAGATCAGAAAATAGCATAATATGGGCACTTTAATTCTGTCAGTTTTAGAAGAGAAAGGAAAGGAAGGGCTTGGATTCTCCCAGATAACAGAGGGTTTCCTAATCTGAGGGTTTTACAGTGATTAGCAGACCACCAGCTGCCTACTTGGGCTTAATGCTGAGCGTAAATCTATAGAACAAAAATAACTAAACATATTACCTAGATATCAATTTTTGTAAAGTAAAAGTACAGATATCAGGGCAAAAAATCATAATAAAATCAAGTAAAAGTAAAAGTATCTTATGAAAAAGATCTACTTAAGTTAAAGTACCGGTTTAAATATTTACATAGAGTATTTTGCTCATCTTGAAATGTAGTGTTTTTGATAAGGATTTGGGCTGAATTTAGTTCAATAGAAACAAAATGTATAATTCTTTTCTGAGCTTGTTTTATTTGTATATTTTTGTTTGCTCAAACTATAAAAATATGTGTTAAAAATACAATTCTAAGCCTGCTCAGCAAGTCTTAAACAACTGAATATATTTATTTGCCCCTTGAGATGTTTCACCATCTCTTTTTCGAGGGGATCCTCATAGTCAATAGCAAAAAATGTACTTTTCAGTCCATTTAAACTGAACTGAGTGGAGTAGAAAGTAAACTAGCAGATACCTTCGCTCAAATGTAGTGAAGTAGAAGTAAACAGTATCCGCTTTAAAATGTACGTGTGTGAAGTACAGATACATAACATTTATACTACTATAAGTACAGTATCACACTACTTCTGCTTTGACAGTGTTGTTTGGTAATGTAAAAACTACACCATAAAAAGTGGATAGACATTTTTACATATTATATCAATGCAAAATATAACCAGAAGAAGAAAGCAGCTCAGACACAACAGACGCGAACTGAAATACACTCGCGACGACCTTTGAGCCCATGATTAAGATCTTGTTAGTGAAGGTAACAGGTTCACATGGAGAGGAAAAGGAACTGCAAACCCAAACAAAGCTGCTACGCAAATACTACAAGTCCTTATCGAATACAACTTTGCAGTTCTCTCAGAATACGATGGCCGCAATAAGACATAACACTGAGCTGGATGTAAATATGATTAACGTCTGTCTACGGAAATCAATGAGCAAAATGTAAATGGATCTTTAATACACAAGTCTCTAAAAGCTACAAAATCCTAAGGGAAACTACTGTATAAACAAACAAAGTGTAATCTCTGCCGTGTAACAGTAGTGCCCTCTAGTGGTCGGGAAAAGAAGGTGAACTTATCTGAGCACCAGTGCATCCCCTCTCAGAAACCCCAGTGTCGTCCGGGTGAACACTTACCTAAAAGACAAGAAAACAGACAATATTAGTACAGAAATGTATTTGGAAGCACGTTTTACTGCATCGGTCACGTTACGGTATTCATAGACAAAGTAACTGAACAACAAAGTACAAATAGTTTTACAAAATGAAAGATTTTAACTAAAAAGATCAGCAGTCTAGTCTCTATTACACCACAAGCCCACATTTAAAACAATAAAACTGAAATAAAACAAGAGCACGTAGCAAAACTGCCAAATAAATAAGCAGGAAACATTAAAAAATCATTCAGAATTAGGACTGCAATGACTAATGATTAGAATAAATGTAACAGTAGTTGTATTTTGACAATCGTAATTATGTGGACTATACAGGATCTAAAACACAGATATAACAAATACAATGACATTATTCAATCAAAATGTTAAAAAACTATTATTAACTACTATTAAGCCTGTGCAATTAATTGAATTTTTCTCCAAACTCATATAATCGAGTTGAAATGATAAAAGTTTAACAACAATAAGTATATTTATTCTTTTTTTTTTAATATAGAGATTGTAGAACAGCTGAATATATAGTTTATTTTGGATACATTGATGTTTTTCTATGCCTTATTTCATGTTCAAAGTGTATTTTATTCATTTTATGTCACAAAACTGCTCTAAGGTACATATTTGTAGCCTTTATTTGTTTTAAATTTGAACGTTTTGCGTAAATTATCAATAACAAAGAGAAATGCTGAATAAATGTGGTATTGTGTAACTAAAAAATAATCATTTGAATAATGGTAATGTTTTTTTGTTCATAATCGAGCAGCCCAAACTACGAAGAACTAAAATGTTTTCTTTTCACAATAAAGCAGCAAGACTTTACTTCAGTCCCAATATTTCAACCTTTATTTAGAGAATAAACATCATCTTTGTCGACTAATCAAAAAAAGTATTGCTAATTAGCTGATTACTAAAATAATCTTTAGTCGCAGCTCTATTAAGAATCATTTTTAAAATATCGAAAGACACAGAGAATGAAAAAAAAAACTACCATTCTTAATAAAAAGCAACACTGGTATGCTTTAACACAACTTTTAAAACAGCAATACGCAAAATAACTTTTAAAACGAGAAGAAAACATTCATATATAGTACGCATTTGTTTTCCCCTCTGCATAACCCCAGACACGAGGGCACCAAACTCACAGCTCAACACCTACTGCGCGTATAATTAACCACGTGTACCCCTGAGATAAACCGAGACAAAAAGACGCCAAAACCTGCACCGGCACCTCCGTCCTATCCCTTGGAGCCCAATCGCCTCATCCTTGGGGCATTTCCTGAGACACACAGGCCCCATTAACCCGGCCTCACCCCTGTGTCTTCTTGTTAATAGCCCGGAGTGAACTATTCTAACATACGCCTCACGTCCAGCCCTATCTGCTCCTGTTGTCGCTGTTAAGACCAATTTAAAGCCGATATTTCACCCGTGACACGCGCCCGGGTGCATTCTAAACACGGGGGAAGGGGTGGGGCGTCAACAGCCCGAGGAGAGGGGGGCATTCATCTTTACCGTGACAGGGCGGAGAGGGGCGGTATCGCTAAACGGGCAAAACACGCGGCCACAATATGAGACAATACGGCGTTTATCTGTACGAAAGCCCCCAGGAGACGCAATGTTAAGGGCTGTCCGTCAGAAATGAAGATACTGGTGTGTTTATGACGATTCCCACTCGTTTTAACGGTAAACAAAGAGGTTTCTGTCGCAGCTGCGTTACATCATACAACAATAATGACTCGGGATTACATGTGCTTAATTACGGGGCGATGTTGAGACGCCAAAGGGGTTAAGTGGGGTTAGTTTAGTCAGTTTTCTGCATGTTAATTGCTGTGTAGGGTCGTTATGAGTTACACGTTTAAGGAAAAACGTGGTAAACCAGAGACGTAAGCTGAAGCTTGTTTTTGCCTCTTCTACCCAAGGACTACGCACTCTCCTCCTCCGCCCCATCTTTATTCCAGCTGCAGAATCGTTGGCCACTCCAGCCTCTTAATTTCATCCCCTTCGCCACAAGCAAGACTAGACTAGACTAGAATCCATTTGGAAGAACAAGTGGCGATTGGAAAGAGTAGCTGTCCTTGGTATTGCAAAGTAAGGTTAGGTAAGGTACAATTTATTGTCCCGTATAGGAAAATTCGTCCAATTTATCACAGTGCCACACCCAAGGACCCATTTCCAGATCTCAAGTCGAAATAGACGAGATATGGAGCGGATATTTGGACAAAATCGGCCTTAAATCTACAGCACGGCCCGATATTTTGCAAAATAAATAAATAAATGTGACTCCTGAAGCGCTCTTGAAGGTGTATGGTTGTACGGTTGGTTATGGTGCCAAAATGGTTCAGAACATATTTAAAAAGAGACACGGATGACAAAGTTAAGGATTGTGTTTCTTTTCTTTTTTTACCTTAATATTTTGGACGAGGGAACCAAAAAAACCTCAAAAACAATAGGAAAAATACTACAAAAAAAGAAAATAAGGGGAAAACAAAAAGGTGCCCAAATGTAACTATGGTAAAAAGGGACAGTAGGTGAGTTTGTTGTAAGTTAAAATTACATATTAATAATCAAAAGTGCCTCTATAAACCAGCCCAAAAATAACTGCAGAGCTTATTGGCCGTCAGTTGTTTTGGATTCTACAGCGATCTGTATCAACATCAGCCATGAAAAACCCATATCGGTCAATCTTTAAGCTTGAACTCAGCTTCATCAGGAATACCTTAGCTGGAAAATGTAATTTACAGACCATGTTTTGGATGTGGAGTGCCTGGAGGAAACCCGCCCAGACACAGAGATGAACACAGAAAGACCAAAGTGGCACTTGGGTTGAACAGAAAACCTTCTTGCTGTGAGCTGAGAATACCGTTCAGTCATCGATAATATTCCACCAGGCTGAAAGAATCCAAGTAGAAACAAATATTACTCTGTCCCTTTAAATCTCTAGTACAATTCATTCACCTCATCATTACCAACTAGGGGTAACGATATCAAAGTCTCACCTTACGATATCGTTACAGTATGAACCTCACGGTACAATATTTATTGCAATATCGTGGGAAAGCTCACGATATTACGATATTCTACATAATAACAAGACTGACATTATAAAATGCTTTGACCAGTCATTTGGTACAACATTTATTGTCATTATGGATGTAACGATATCCAAATATCTCTGTCCAATATTTTCACCATATACGTCTCACGGTACCATATTTGCTGCAATATTTTGTGGAGGTTCACAAAACTGTGAATCTGCTACTTTTTCCTCTAAAAATGCCTTTACAAGACTACAAGACTTATTTCTTCATGTCGTCTGCACTGAAACGGCGCAAAGGATCATGGTCTATGTAGTTCATTCTGTTTTTTTTAGCTGTTTCTGCATCAGAACTATTCATTTAAGCAAAGAGACTTGTGATTCGATATATTGTGATGGTCCACGACCTTTGACAATACGATATCTCCATATTTCGGTTATTCTATTACCAACTCTTGTGTTGTAGTAGTAGTTTAGTCGGTCATTTAGCAACACTACAAAATAAAAAACAAAAAACACAGACTACAACCCCATGGATCATGACCGAAAGTGTTTAGGCTGAAGTAAAAGGACTCATAATGCCAAACCCTAAAGTGTATGAAGAGCAAATTTGCATTTACAATTTCACTTGTGACTTACAGTATATATAAAAGACAAAATATTCAAAACATAATGTTTTATCCTCTTTTTTTTAGGCTTCTACAGTGTTAGTTTTTAAAATCATCACTCATGTTGTTCCATATCCAAACCCCTTGAACAGAAACACGATCACTGTTTTTCTCACTTCTTATCTTCATTATTTTAAAGATGCTTGTTCTTTCTATTATCCGGTGCAGAGTCTCATATCCGTGTCTCCATCACGTGTCTCCATGGTAACGGGGGTGCGGGGCGGTGTCCGTGGCGACGGGGAGGCTGAGGAAGGTGGTGTGTAAAGAGTCTCGGAGGAGCTGTGCTGGAGAAGGGCGTCTCTGGGGCTTCATCAACAGGAGCTGCTCTCGCTAATGAATCAGCTCCGAGCAGGGCACCGATCACACACACACACTCACTCACTCCACACACACACACACACACACACACACACACACCACACGCTTACTACAGACAATATGGGCAAGGTGTGTTGCCTAAGGACACAACAAGCAGGAATTGAAGCGCTGTGCAGGTAATAAAACAATAAAACCACAACAGAACTAATAAGAAAACATACAGTGGAGAAAAGCAAATATTAAAGTGCTCATACGACGCTATTTTCTGATCTACAGTGTGTTATAATGTTTCCTCATCAAAACCAAACCTCGAATTGTGTCTTGTTTCATTCACGCATGTTTAAACACACAAATCCTGCATATTTAGGCCGAGTTCTGTCAGCTTTTGGGTAAAAACGACAAAATATTTTATCGGAAGTGCCTTTCGTTTAGACGGTGAAGGCGTTTTCGGGGCTTAAAAACGCAAAAATCTGAAACCATCCTCCAGCGTGGAAAAGTTGAATACACTCCGCTGTAGCGTTTCCGTCTACACTGCCCAAGACGCAAAACTCTGGTCAGATCTGGTCACGTCGTGTATGAGTTTACGCCACATACATACAGTACACAGAAACAAACATGTCGGATCATTTGCGCGAGTTGAACCTTCAAGCTGCTCTGGCATAAACTTACAGGAGGCATCCCAACAAATGTAACGAAGATGCATAGATACTATTAGTGAATTAGAGAAAGATCTGCAATTACCATCAATTGCAGAAGCACCAATTTGTCGCAGACGAGGACGAGACCTGGGAGAGCCACTTGACATGCAAACCCAATCGAATTCCACACATTTCTGCGTCACCGTATGCACGCAGATTTCCCCCCGAAAACGCTCGTCTAAACGCGGAATAAAAAGCGAAGACACAACGCCACTTTTGCGTCTTCTCTTCAGACCGTCATCATATAAACGTAGCCTCAAACAGAAACATTCTCCACGCAGAAAGTGATGATTTCAGCCCTGGAATTGCCAAACTATTCTGAACAAAACGTAAAAGGGCGGCAGTTTACTTGAAAACTACCACTTCACTGACATCACAAGGTGGAGCAGGGCATTTTGAGCTTTGGAGATATAGAAAAACTAATAAGGACGGACTCAAACATGTGTGAATGAAACAAAACACAACTCCAGGTCTGTTTTTGATGAGGTAACAACATTATAACATGTCTTAAAGCTCACAAGAGGCAATTTTGCGTAATATAGGACCTTTAACTTGCGCACTTTTTCATTACTATTTATTTATTCATCAAACTTAAAAATATCCCATCACAGCAGCTTCAAAATGTGAATATCCAGAGAAGACAGAATGAGAAGAGTGCACAGTAGGAACAAGGGTCCATTTATCTGGGGCCCTTCTTGACACAAATGAGCTATCCCATAATGCTCTGGAGCCATAATGAAATCATAATTCATCCTTACTCAGAGTCACACGTAGCCTGGCCCACTTTTTGTAATTCATGCTCTTTTCTTCTGTATACTGTGTAAGCTCATTTGAGTATTATGATATGTCATTTTGGGATTATGATGACCCCATGTTAAGTATAGCAGCTCCGGGATGTGTCAAGTTTTAATCCAGGGCGAATGATGAGCAAGAGGAAAGGAAATTCAGTAAGGAAGTTCCTGATACGATACATATCTCAATACAGTGAGCTTTCGATTCGATACGGTTCAATACGATATATATTTAAAATCAATTCAATACAGTTGAATAAAAAATAAAGACTAAATCATGGCTGTGATACTAAAAGTCTTTGTTAAACCACTTCTTGTGCAAAGTGAATATGAAATATGCCTATTTTTTATCATCAAAACAGTGAAAAATGACAAATGTTCATGAACGAGCTTCCTTCCTCTGAAAAGGCAACAAAACTGTAGCGCTGTAACAAAAGTTTAGTTCAATTTAGTTTAAAAAAAAAACACTCTTGGCGATATATCAATACTGCATCATCACATTAAACGATATGATATAGCGATAATTTGATAATTTTGAACACCCCTAAAGAGCTCTATTGATATTTCGTTTTATTCTGAGTTTATTTTAAGACGCCCACTGAGAGACTTCCCTCTTTATATAATGTGCAAACTGGCACGTTCGCCCACCGTTTAGTAAAACAGATGGTCCACTGCAACGTCAGCAAACAAGAGTGAACTAAACCGCGGGATTACCAACCACGTTAATGCTCGTGTCCAAACTAAATAGCAATAATCATAGGTGTATCTATAGCGAGCCTGTTTTAAAAGCAGACAAACAGGCTAATGGCATTGGTCCAGTTGTTAGTCGTACTCTTTGGATGAGTTCAAAACAAAATCGAAGCTTAATACAGTATAGAGCAAAAGCTTTCTGCCACCTATTTTTATTTTTGACGACAGACTAAAGTATTAAAAACCAAGATTAAAAGCAATCAAATCGAAATGACTGTTTTTAAGTACCATAATTTCCTCTACAAACGACAAAATGTCCTGTCTTATTCTGCATAAAAACTCCTGAATAACCCTGTAGTTTAGATCTGTTCTGAAAAGTGATTCTTGTATTAGTTTTTCAGTTCAGACTTCAGTGTTTTGGTCAATTTTAGTTACAGATTAAGATATTTTTCACAAATTGTTCAGCCCTAGGAGTCTCTCAATGGTACAAGCATTTGCCCATGAACCCAAACATACTGTTATGTCATCTGGCAAGACACTCTGCTCACCTTATGTATGAATGTGGTGGCAAATGAAACTAAAGCAAATCATTTTAATATCCTACAACAATTCACAAAGTAGATTTTATGAAAAGAAGCCAAATTTTAGCTAAGAAAAGTTCAAATATTACAGGGTTCCACAAGGATAAACACAACTATTCACAAGCACTAGTCTAAAAAAACATGCTTTTAGTCCAGTTTTATCCAAAAAAATATTGCAAATCCATGTTAAAAGGTGCATTTCTATCATCACTGACAACAAACTAGACTAAGTTACAGGTCAGATCTGTGGAGAAACTCTCAGAAATCCTGTTTTTCAAGGTATTTTTGAGCTCTAAAACCATCTGTAATTGAATAAATGTAACATAGAGCTGTTTAATGTCATACTGTGGAACATTCCAGGCAGAGAAATGGCATATCCATAGAAATAAGCAGGTAAAAGAGCTCCAACCAAAAAGTTACACAGTGCAGCTTTAAGACTAAGACACAATCACTTCCAGGGTCCATCCACCTCATCTTACCTGTCCTGTCGCTCCCACCACCATCCTAGCGCTCATGGGTGTCCTCACATCCACGGTGACACCCAAGGGTCAAATTTACATCCGATCCGGCGCTGACTCCCCGGGTGATCTGCGCGGAGACGCCGGAGCGCGGAGGTCCCAGGCTACTGCGCCGGGATTAACGTGCTGGAGGTATTAACAAACGCCACACACACGGGCGCTAAGGGCCGTTTTCTTAGAGAGGATTAGCAGGACGAAAATAGAGGAGACTTTTTTACTGACCTACAATCAGATCAGAGACGCAAGGACCAACAATGGACAGTAGACACGTGACCGGGGTAACTGAGACGGACCCTTAGAAATGCAATGTAATGAGATGATTAGAAGTTAATGCTGGAAACTAAGTGGTTGCTCATTGAGTATTAGTAGTATTAAAGGTGTAGGGTTGGGCGGTATCCAAATTTTGATACCGTTAAACCTTCTCAGGGTATACGGTATTACTGTGACTAATTAAGAATTATTTTGTATCTTTTGCAGCACTTATATCATCCAGAAACAGAACAGCAGCATTATATTTGAAGATGAGGCACAAGTTCTGATCAAACCAAACTTCACCAGTGCGTATCTCCCTCCATTTAATGATCCGGGACTCGCCAAGACAAGAAAAGTGCAGAAGAGGCAAATTCCAGATTAAAAAGTAAAAGGCGACAGTCCACGGCGTGTGATATTTCCCACTGCAGCATGATGTATCTGACAGACCCGCGCTCTCGGCACTCGGAGAAGTTACCGTCTCCTCCGTGAAAGTCTGACTTCGCCCTCGAGCGGGAACTTTCTCCTCTTCAGCGCCTCGTCCCCTCTCGACTCTCGGCGTTCAATAAAACGTCTCCATCGCAAATTTTTGGGCTCAACATCACACATGAAGCTCCAGTTACGTTTTTTCTTCTTCCTCGCTGCGTGTGGATGGAAATCTCCGAGCGTAACGATGTTTGAAGAGGAGAGAGAGCAGAGGGGAGAAAGTCGGCGCTGTTCCCCGTGTCTGAAGCGACTGTGGTGGGATCTCTGGCCTGATGCAGGGTCGTAGCTCCGTCAACATTTGTGTCTCTCCCCTGTCATTCAGCCTGAACTCAAAATGCTCCTAATATTATATTAGGTCCTTATGCGCTGCAGATTTTTTTAATGACAGTAACAAAACTGATATTGTTGCCACTTTTTGATACCTTGGTATACTGTATTACCGTATTACTGCCGAACCCTATAATGGTCCTATATAACGTGGGGGAAAAAATCAACTCTTGTGATCTTGAAGCCATGTTAGAATGTTGTTATCTCATGAAAAACCTCATCAAATACCTGGAGTTGTGTCTTGTTTCATTCACACGTTTGAGTAACCCTTTATTATTAGTCTGTCAATATCTCCAAAGCTCAAAATGCTCTGTTCTGCCTCGTAATGCCATGAAGTGGCAGTTTTCACGTTAACATCTACTTTTTTTACCTTTTGTTTAGAAGAGTTTGGCAATTCCAGGGGCTGAAATGAACCGTTTCAGTGACAAACTCATCTTAAATATGCAGGATTTGTGCGTTAAACGTGTGAATGAAACAAAACACAACTCCGGGAATGTTTATGATGAAGAAACAACATTATAACTGGGCCCTTTAGCGTTGTCTGGATATTTTGTGTTAAAGTTTCATTACATTCAACTGCACTTTATTGTATTTTAGTACCGAGTAATAAAAAACTGTCGTCCTGTAGCTGGAGGAGGATTAATCATGTGAGAAAAGGATTTGATTTTTATTACAATAGTTACGTCACTGAGCCTGGACGTACCTGGACTTACATGGAAAATTCTAGGACAATACGGCAATTTGAGAATAATTTGAGATTAGAGTTAAAAAAAACATTATACTTTGTGATAGTTGAGCGCACAATAGCTCTGTATAATGCATGGGGACCTGATTTAAAATGCATAGGCTACAGTTTCTTGACCTTCCTACAAATGGCTGAAATACTCAAGATGCTCAAGACAGACAGAAGGGTCAAAGGGGCCACAGCAGGAGCAGAAATCTCCATAATCTGGATTAATAACAGTCAACAGGAGGTTAAATTAAATCTCAGAATACATTCTCAGATGCTGGACAGATGTTGTTGTAATAGATTTGTATAGAAACCTACACAGTTTATGACATAAGACCATAAAGTGTCTGTAAATATTGTCAGAATCCTGCATATTTAGGCTGAGTTCTTCTCTCAAACGGATATATCATGTGCTCCACTGTGTTTTTAAACTCTACACACCTTCACTAGAGTCATTTGGACAATTACAGCCCTGAAATTGCCTCTAAATCTCTACAAATATTACACGTTTGAGTAATCCTTTATTTTACTTTACTTTATCTTTACTTTTTAGTAGAGATTGGTAACTCCAGGGCTGAAATTACCCAGATAATTTAAGTGAAGCTGTACAGAGTTTAAAAAACCCAGTGGAGCACATTACAAGGTGTTTTCAGAAGATTTGTGAGAGGATTTGTGTGTTAAACATGTGAAACGTAGTTATGAAGCTTTGGAGATGTAGACAGATTAATAAATCACAACTCCGGGAAGGTTTTTCAGGAGATGACAACATCTTGAAATGGGTTAAAGCTCACGAGAGTCCATTTTGTATAATATATGACCTTAAATAATTACACAGAATTAATGTAGTATTGTAATTTAGATCCTCACTGTAAATTTCTCTGATCTGGCCAAGATTTTGAAATTTATATCACATTATTCATCTTGTTTTCAGATTTATTACAAGTTCTGAAGTGGTTGTATAATCTTAAAATCGCCACATATATTTCTTCCATGACTCAACTAAGCAGAAAATCTTAAAGTGGGTCAATAACTGATGATTAAAAGAAGCTACAAATCATTTACCGTAGTTTGTTTGATATTCAAGTATATTTATCTAAAACTCAGCATCAATAAAATTATTTCCAGCCCATGAGCACAACCAGAGACTGCTTCATTCTAGTCTAGAGGTCGTTTATTTTAAGAAAACTTGTCAAGTAAAATGATCTTGCTGTGTGGACAGATAATTTCACTACTTTTAAGTCATTCTCTGATACATTTAAGTGTTTATATCTTAAATTTTGGCCATGCTTTTTAGCTGTTTATTGCAACAGAAATAAAGCGCTGCAAAATCTACAAGTTAAGATGACTTGAATTAAGAAAGTTTAACATGATTTGAGTAAATTTCACTTGACAAGTAAATTTATCAGCCAGTGGAAGAGTTTTTGTAGCTTTGTATACAATAGGTGTCGCTATAGTTGAAGTAATACTCTAAACTAAACAAATAAAATATAATAATACCGTTCACGTTATTGATCATGCAATTTCTTGAAGA
Organism: Odontamblyopus lacepedii; assembly: GCA_034769755.1. Lineage (NCBI taxonomy): Eukaryota > Metazoa > Chordata > Actinopteri > Gobiiformes > Gobiidae > Odontamblyopus > Odontamblyopus lacepedii. The sequence continues at coordinate 26,310,545 of CM068363.1, forward strand.
ATATTTACAAAATCTGAAAGCTGCAATGTGTTTTTTTCCTAAAGATCCACCTGTTACCATACTCAAAATACTATAAAGTCGTTTACAGTAGCCTCAAACATCTTCATCTCACATCATCGTCAAATTACATAAGCGCCACCGACCCCTGCGACCCCAGACCAAACAAAATGTCCATATATCTGCTGTACGGGGCGAGATTTAAAGGTGACATTCTAAAGCTACACTGCGGCCCTGCCCTAACACATGACCTCCACGGGGTATTAAATAATGCATGCAGCCACCGGGGGGAGGTAGAGAGGGCGGAAGGCAGGGGGGGGTAACTGGGGATGGGTGAGCAATTCTTCACCGCAGACTACGAGGCCAGTGCGGTGGGGGTGGGGTCTCTCATTCAGATATTACAGCTGAAAAGGAGCACTTGTATTTGCTGCAGTTGAATTTTCTTACACAGTAGCTCAGCCTGTTACAAATAATACACATTATGAAGCACCGTATATGCACAGAGGGATATTACATTAAATGATGATATTGAAACTACTATTGTGCTACAAACACAATAAAAATAAAGCAGGATATACTCAGGAAAGACTTGTTTTAAGCAGCAATCCTCAACCCCCCGAGGCAGACAGAAGAAATAGCCTACATTATTTTTGTTTTATTTACTATCCTGAGTCTGAACAATGTTTTATTTTGAAAAATGACCAAATTCTCTCCGTTACGTCCATCTATGACTGACTCTTAACGCTAATATTAAACGCACAAGCTGCAAAATGAGTAAAAAACAGACCAGGGTATCCCCAGGTTTGACTCCCCTAAATTTAAGACTTTTTAAAGACCTTTTTAAGACCACTTAAATAAAAATTAAGACCAACATCGCACCCATTATGCAGGAGAAAAACACCAGATCCAATTCTAATAATGACCTCTTTATTATAAAATGACCATTACTTTTATTATAAAATCTCATTCAGAACTCATTTATAGTCATATGCATTGCTTGGAAAATGGTCATTTATAACATTTTAACAAGACAAACTAAGCTTTCACATTGTCTTGTCTCACATTTCACTGCAGCCCGGTGGAGTATATAGAAAAATAGGCTCATGAAATTTAAGACCTTTATGAAAAAAATAAGACTTGACAACATAATTTAAGACTTTTTAAGGCCTTGATTTAGGAACATGAAATTTAAGACCTTTTTAAGACTTTTAAGACCCCGCGGCTGCCCTGACAGACGTGTTTGGAAACGTTTATTATATTTACAACATACCAGTTTTTGTGCTGGTCGTATCATTTTATTTTGTTGAATTTATCCGCCACACCTTAAAGGATCATCCATGAAAATACTGCCTGACATTAAACTGGTCCGTGGTGCCAAAAAGGTTGGGGACAGCTGCTCTACGGCTCAAAGCTCACCATATGACTTAAGAAATATCAGGAACCTCGCTGCTATTGCAACAAAAATATACACAGGATAATTACCGAGCCCGAAAATCTATCATCATAAGTCAATATAGTAATTACAGGGCTAACAGTAGCTAAGTGTTTAATCTATGTTCTTCTCCCATAAACTTCTAAGTGCCATATCAGGTTGTAAACGGGTGTCGTGTCAAGATGAGTAATCTCGATTTGATGTGACAGGAGTTCAAAGGTCATCTGATAGAGATACGGGCGGCAGAATGGCCCAAACCCTGTCGGCCAATCAGAACGCAGCCCTCCAGCCATCACCTGCCACAACCTTCTGAATTATTGTGGCGAGGCGTTGATTAAAATCTGGGAACACGTCTTCCTGTTTGAAACGTTATTAAGATGGACACGGATTTATGAGCTGTTTATTATCCCGCAGAAATAACATGGACTTTATTATATGTAAATGAGAAATGCTTTGCCAAACAGTAAATCTTGTGGATGTACTATAGTTGTGACCTAGAAAAAGCACATAATATGTTTATGTGGCAAGAAAAAGGACAAATTCAAGAAAAAAGGACCATTTCAAAACACATGTTAAAGCAAAATTGACTCTTGTGAGCTTTAAGCCATGTTATAATGCTGTTATCTCATCAGAAACATACCTAAAGTTGTGTTTTGTTTCATTCATATGTTTAGAAAAGATTACACGTTTGAGTAATCCTTTATTATTAGTCTGTCTACATCTTCAAAGCTCAAAATGCTGAGGTAGTTTTCAAGTTAACAGGTATTTTTTACCTTTAATTTAGTGCAAAATTGGTCATTCTGGGGCTGAAATTACCCAAATGATTCTAGTGAAGGTGTATGGATCTGAAATACACAGTGGAGACCACAGTAAAAATAAAATAAATATGCATGATTTGTGTGTTAAACATGTGTGAATGAAACAAAACACAACTCCAGGTATGTTTGTGATGAGGCCCTTTAAAAAATAAGACATTTTAAATACACCTTCATTTAGAGGGAAACTCCAGCACGTTTGAAGCTAAAGTCCGTTGCCAGAGGTGGTCAAATACTGTCAGAAGCCAAAAAAACAGCACAGATCAGTGTTGACCTTTGTTGATTTCCCACTGCACATACGAAAGCCCAAAAAACTGTGGACGTCCTTTCTAATCCCATTTATTTTTGAGTGAATTATATTTTTTGAAAAACACTAAAAAATACATTCCCAAACCATTTTCTTTCATTAACTTTCAGTTTCTCTTTTTCTGCACAGTCAGTAGTCGATCCTTGCTTGTTGCTTCTGGCGGCTCTGTTTGGCTCTGCGCTGTTTGCCACTGCTGGAGTCGGCGATCGAGTTTTCTGGGCTTTCACGTGCGCAGTGGGAAATCAACAGAGGCAAGGCTAAGGTTTTTTATAAAGCTGTTTTATAATGAGTGAACCAGGCAGAGCGTTTTGTTTGTTCGACTCGTGGCTGTTGTAAGATGGGTTAAAGTGGTGTTAAGCTTCTTCAGTGTGAAGCAAATTGGCGTTTTACGTGGAAGTTAAGAACTTGCCCCCATCACTACACTAGTTTCTAGTTTGTTGCCTTGACAGACTCATTGCCACAGCGAGATCTCCGCCGAGGCAACACTGATCTGTGCCATTTTTTGGCTTCTGACAGTATTCGACCACCTCTAGAAAAGGACTTTAGCTTCAAATGTGCAGGAGTTCAGCTTTAAATCTGCAGTAACTTCACATAATGCAACAGAGATACATGTTTTTGGGTTAAATGCAAAACAGAAAAACATTTCATCTCTAAAGCCATGTGAATCAAAATTTCTGTCTTGAAAACTAATGTGATTTGGTCTCTAAAAATCCAGTTATCATACAGTACATCCTAATTCTTTCCAGTAACAGGCCCTAACAGAGCAGCTGTTAAATGGCGACATAAATCAAGATTATGTGGAAAATAAGACGTGGCATCCAGTGACCAACTATTGTTATCAATTAGATTCACAGTGACTCCTTGCTCCACAACTTTCTTCTTTGACCTTCTATTCAATTCGCTAATTTGAACACTGACAAACACGCCAACAAAAGCTCTCCATAACTCGGAAGACAGCACGTTGCCTTGTTTTGCCGATTTTCCGACACTTCCAAGAATGTTACCAGAGTGGAAGAGCTCTGGTGTTACGTAACAATAAGACCTTTCAGTGCGTGTGAATAGACCGTCCTTTAGCCTCGCTCTGTGGATGCCCGGTGAGCTGTCCCCAGTGCAGACTTCCACATCTATGAAGGCCTTGTTTGAGGAAGCGGACTTTACTTCTTCATCGACCAAGCGCTTTCACCCTGGGACATGCGCAGGCTCTGGTATGTGAACTGAGCGCCTAGCAATGCAACCCTAAACATGAAAACACAAGCCATGTCAGGGACTTTTGATGGGAGTTTGACCGTTTGAATGAACAATGACGGTCTTTTTCTCTTAAAATTTGTCCTCTTTGATATTTTATGCCTATTTAATTATGACTTTTTATGACATTTAAAGGTCTTACATTGCACAAATTGAGAGTTTTTAGCCATGTCAGAAAGCTGTTACCGCATCAAAAACATACCTGGAGTTGTGTTTTGTGTCATTCACACACTTAAGTTAGCCTTTATTATTAGTCTGTTTACATCTTCAAGGCTTAAAATGCTCTGTTCCACCTTGTTTTCTGTGCAAGAGAAGAATTACGCCTAAATATGCAGGGTTTGTGTGTTAAACATGTGCGAATGAAACAAAACACAACTCCAGGTATGTTTGTGATGAGGAAAAACATTATAACAAATAGTGTAATATGGGCATTTTAATTAGTATTGTGTGTGATATGCTTTTCCACAAGGCTCTAACTTAGGTCCTTTGTTGTTTACCAAGCAGAAATGTCTATGCTTAAATGTAACTTTCAAATGGTTCATTGGGTCATTTATTTTTTATGTTTCTCAAAAACATTTGGTCTGAGATTTTTCATTTATATAGTATCATATATAAGAAAATTATACTGACTGACTAACTGTGGTGCTTGGGTATTCGGATCAAACATTGACAGACTCCCAGGCAACTCAGCAAACCGTTATGTTTGGCATGATTATCACAAAGAGGACTATTCTGAGGGAATGGAAAGCCCACAACACCTCCCTGTTTCCACAAATGGTTAAACAATATGATGTCTTGTTTGTATCTTGAAGAGATTCGGTACAATCTGTGGGATCAGCGAGATACATTTACGAAAATTTGGAGACTTTTTATAGATCGTATTAAACAGAGGACTCAACTTCAAATTTCTCATTTGAACTCTCTGGACATTACTGTACAGGCTGCGTTTATGTGCATTGTATGTGTGTGTTTTTTCCTATTGAAAAAATGGAAACCTAATAAACAATATACTGGGGGAAAAAAAAAAAAACTTTCAGAAACACATAAGTCTGTCACGATAATTACTACATCAGCTTAACGTTACGTGACAATACACGACGGACGGAACAATCATTTTGTGGATCAGTATTTATCATTTTCTTTGTACTAATGAGAATTTTGTTGTTACTTTTCGATTCTGTGAGTACATCTGTTCTGTAGAGGGTTGAATAAATGTCATCTATGCCTCATTAAGTTCATTTATTAATTACATCTCACGTTAATAACAAGACTCTACAAATAAAATAGTTCTATGGGGGAAATCCTGCTTTAGATTTATTGTCAGTGGCATAATTAGTTCATTTATTGTCTGTATTTTTGTTAGCAATATATTCTATTTCAATATTTGTTATCGTGACAGGCCTAGACACAAAAACATATTTTAAATTACATAAAGTTAAATGTATTGTAGATGCAGACCTCACATTCAATGATAAATAATAAAAAAAATTGAGCTGGGTCATATCATAGAATAATAACAAAATATACAAAAAACTAGAACGCTATATTGTCATGCCCAAATTTAAACTTATTTATCAATACTTCTGAATTCATTACATAATATCTGCTGTAACAGGTGTAGGAGTGAGAATTTTTTATTATTATTTTTTATTTATACTATAATCTAAGTCTGCAAGCTGTTACCACGTGTTCTCGCCTTGTTTACTTTCTTATTCACCACCCTCTTTCCTCGTCTTAATCTTCTACTTAATCCCATGCTCCCACTCTCACAACCCCATCCTCCACTCCTCCATCTGACGGCTGTTTTTTTTATTTTTTTATTTTACTCCTCCGTCTCCCCCCTTCTCTCGCCCATCTGTGTGTCTGGAGGCATGAAGCCCCCTCTTAATGGAAACTGCAGTGGTTGGCGTAATCCAGTTAGTTCGGCTCCCGTTAGCGGCGTCTCACCATCACCTTTTGTTTGCGCTAATCCTCCACCACACGCCGCACACACACACACACACACACACACACGGCGCTGTCTACAGGACATCGCTTCAAGGCGCCACTTGGCCTTCACTTCAGATGAGAGTACACGATGACAAAACGCCTGGATCAATCTGTGTACTTCAACTCTACCTGCCAGTGTCTGCCGGTCTACACAACCTGACAATGTTATAATGTTGTTTTCTTGTCACAAACGTATCTGGAATTGTGTTTTGTCTCATTCACACACGTTCAACGCACAAATCATAGCATATTTACATCCCCTCTTGTGCTCTCAGGTCCGCAGATCAGACTCACTGCCTTTTTTTAAGTCCCTTTTAAAAACTCACCTTTTCTCCTTGGCTTTTAACACAGTTTGAGGGTTGACTTTTTACCTGTATTTGTTTTGTATTACATTTTACCTGTACCCGTCACTGTAATTGTCACTGTTTTTTGCATTTTGGTCAGTTGTGTTGTTTTTAAGGTGCTCTTGAAATAAAGCTGAGTTGAGTTGAATTTATTTTATTGAGTTCTTCATACAACTTCACTAGAATCATTTGGATGATTCCAGACCTGGAATTGCCAATCTCTACTGAATTTAACGTAAAAGGTAGCTCTTAACCTGAAAACTACCACTTGCTTCATGTCATCACAAGGTGGAACAGAGCATTTTGAGGTTTGTTGATAGACAGACGAAGAATAAAGGGCTATTCAGACATGTGTGAATGAAACAAAACACAATTCAGGTATGTTTTGAGGAGGTAACATTTTAACACATCTTAAAGCTCACAAGAATCAATTTTGTGTATTATAAGACCTTTACCTCTTAGCTTTTATCAGGAAAAGTCAACTATTTATTGCTTAAGGGATGTGACAGACTGGGACCAAATGTATGAATGAAAGAAGTACAAAGTCAGGCCTACGTTGTGGGTGGTATGTCAAACAATGAGTCATGATTTTCTTGGAACCTGGTCACCGGTTTGGTTATATCATGATTCACGTATTCTTAGCATCTTCATGTTGCCTTTAAGAGATGAGTGAAGTCACGTGCTCCTTCAGAAACTTCACACGTCACGGTGACTGGTCTAATCCACCTGCCACTCACTCAGAGCCTCATGGAGACTGACCGGTAGTCGGAGTGGGAAAGTGTCTGTGTTGGAGGTTTAGAGCTGAATTAAACAGAACAGTGGTCACTCGCAATAAGTCAATTATACTCAAATTGCATGTAGATTTTTTTGCTGTTTCACCCAACCCTTTTACACACAAAAAAAAGAATGACTGAATAATGGAAAAAAGTTTAAAATGAATATTTATGGACTAAGGCTGCGTTCAGACTGCAGGGCTTAATGCTCAATTCAGATTTTTTTGTGAAATCCAATTTTTTTGCGAGGTCGTTCACATTTCCAATTAAATGCGACTTGTATGTGATCTCCAGTGTGAATTTTAAACGCCCCAAAAGTGTCCCGCATGAGCACACGTCACATGCAAGTGAGCGTACTCTGGGTTTACAGAAGTAGCCTAAACATAGATGGCGATTTTAAAGTTGCTGTCGTACCAGAGCCAGAACATGTACAGCTTATTTGTTTTAAGGAGGAGACCGAGAAGGAGAAGGACAAGGTTTTTGGCCATGGCGATTGTGGGACAGCGGCAGCGACGTTCTTTAAAAGGAATGGTAGGTCAGATGAAGCTGTTCAGACTGAAGTCGCATGTCAAAAGATCGGATATGTATCGGTTTTAGGAGAACATATTCAAGTGGCCTGGGTCACATTTGAAAAAATCTGTTCTGTGTTGCTCAGACTGTCATTAAAAGATCAGATACAGGTCACATAGGGGCGAAAAATCTGATTTGGGTCACTTCGGGCTGCAGTCTGAACGTAGCCTAAGATTCTGCACAAAAAGCACACTAATCATGGTCAAATTGTCACATTTATATAGTGTTTTTTCCACATTCAAGGCACTCAAAGCGCTTTTACACTCACCCGTGCACACACATTCATACCCCAGTGTACGCAGACACTAAGGGTGACATGGATTACGCATCTTGCCCAAGGAAACAATAACAACGTTCATCTGTAGGAGCTGGATTCGAACTGCCAACCTTCAGCTCATTGAACAAACGCTGTAATATAATTTCAGTGATCTACATTTGAATCTACCATCCCCCAAAGCCTAATGAGTCAGTTATGCGTTTTCGATCTGGTCCCAGCATTGTCCAAAACATTTTACCTCGTTAAATTAAAAATCCATCCGTCTGCTTCCTCTTTGTATCAGGTATTTGCTTTCTACTTTCAGTATGTGGATGTTGTCTGGGGCAGCTGTGGGGTTCTCACGTGAATTCCATCAAAAAAACCAAGAGAAAGCACTTCAGCTGTCAAAGAGGATATGAAAACTGCGCCTGGAGGTAAAAACGAGCCTTTTGAACATTGACTCTCCTGCCAAAAATCTCAGCAGCACCAGACGAGCACGAATCTATCAAACAAAAACCAGAACACAACGATGGCTCGAGGCTTGGTCCAATTAAAAGTAAACCTCCACCGCAGAAGCGAACCCCAGTGAGATGCAGGAAAGGTCAGCGTCGAGTCAGAAAGTCGGAGGGATGCCCGGGTAGCGGCGGAGGTCAGGGTCTCGGAGTGAAAGTGTTTTGATGGCGTGCGGGGGGTCTCCGTGGTGAGGTTTTACAATAAGGCCGGGGTCGAGCGCAGACATGGGCCCACAGAAGAGAACAGGCAGGCAGGGGGCGGGCAGGACGTGGGGGGTTATATTGAAGCGATGGTGGACGCCAATCACTGCTGACATTTAAGGAACTGTCAGTAATGCGCTCGGCCTGTGTGCTTGACATTTATTCTGACGTCGATCAAATGCATCTAAAGATTTTACTGAAGACAAATCTGATCAATTAAAGCCGCTCAATTTTAAAGCAAATAAGTTTACTGTTTGTGGGCAGGCATCTCCACAAACCTCACTCTTATTTGGCCTGGAAGTGCCACCTCCATGTTACAGTGTTGTTGAAAAATGAATAAAGAAGTAAAATTTTGTACAAATATTTCAAAGCTAAGTTCTAAAACTATGCAAATCAATATGTTATTTATATTTGTATACATGTATATACATGTATTGTATGCATCTTATATAGTTTTTTGGCTTTTTTTTCTATTTTGATTGAAAAAAAGCATGTGTTACAGGAATAATAACAGTACAATTGTTGACAGCAGACGGCCCTTTTTCCGATATGGTTCTATTCTAAGCCTCGGGATCACAGCTTGAACTTTGCTTTGACATTAACATGAGTTGTCACCTCTGCAGCCAGTCTGAAGAATTACCCAGAATGCCTTGGTTTCTGCATATGGCCGTCTGCCCACTTACCATCTGTCCTCCCAGTAGAGATGGCAGGAGTCATGAAAGTTTAAAGTTGATTTGGTTTGAACATAGGAAACAAAACTGCACTGATTGCCGCCATTTTCCTCCCCAGGGTAATTCATGTGGATAAACTCGCACAGCAAGATTGATTCTCGCAATATTTGTGAGTTCACAAACTCAAGAGAATCCAGTTGGAGTGCGCCCCCAGTACAGTTAGTTTGGTGGGTTCAGCCTGGTTCAGAGTCAATAGAGAATATTTTGTTTGTGAAAAACGTGCTTTTTGCATTTGTGGACAAAGAAGATGCTTTTTAAATGAAGGTTTAATTGTTCGCTTGTTCCATTTTGACCCATTAGATTCAAACAGTCATCATTACATTGCAAAAAACAAAATCTAGTCAAGTTAAGATGACTTGAATTAAGAAAGTCTGATCATGATTTGAGTAAATTTCACTTGACAAGTAAAATGATCTGCCAGTGGAATAAGACTTTTTGTACTTATATAAAAATACATCTTGCTACACTTAAAATAAGAAAAATAACTTTTTGAATCAAATGTTGCTTGAATTAAGAAAAAATCACTTATTCCACTGGCCATTAATTTTACTCATCAAGTTGAATCTACTCAAATGAAGTAAAATGTCCTTAATTTAAGTCATTTAACTTATCTAGATATTGTTCTTTTTCCTGCTGTCAGACTGATAATGTGAAGCTCATGTGCTGCCCTTATCAATCATATTAATACATTGACCCTTCCACTTCAACATGCTTCCTTATGAGTTCAGTAGCCATAGAAAGAAATATTAGAGTAGTATTTCTGTGTGCATTCAGCCATGTTGTATATTGGAGAGATTTCAGACCTCATCCTTGACTCTGCTGAATATAATACGTCTATTAGTCAATCCTGAGGGATTATTCAACCCAAATGCACCTGTCATGATTCTGAGGGACAGAGGTCACATGGCATGTTATTTGGCATGTTATTTTCCATTGGACGGGATCAAGGACATGGCACACATACAACCTGAAATTAGTTTGTTGGATTCTAGCCGTGGACAAAAAAAAAAGAAAGAATATAAATTTCTACTGGGTGTCATTTGTAGGTGATGTTCTCAGAAAATTGCAATTTCTATGACAATTTAATAAAGGTCAATACAAGGACAAGTGATGGTTAAAAATAGGACTCAGTCCTATGAGTGAGCAGCTATAGGGGAAAGATACAGATTCAGCAAGTGGGACTATTAGCAGTAGCACTAAAGGTTCAGGGAGAGGCAGCAATATTAGTCCCATGGGACCTGAGCAAACGGAAGTCTTTTCCCCCACAAGATTCAATAAAATCCACATAGACTCAGTTCTGACAAATACATTTGCAGGAAACATGAAATCTTACTCAAGTATCAAACATAACTCTATATGACAGACACTAGACTAGAGTTACCTTAGAGAGCTAAAATGATCAAAACACAACGCACAACGCTTACCACCATCATCTCAAGGTCATTCATACAGTTCTTATAGGTTTTTAAAGTCTAGTCTTTGCACTTTTAGCGCACAGTTCTTATCTTTTCAGCACCCAAACTGTCTCCAAACTGTCTCTGTCTCCAAACTGTCTCTGATTCAACTTCTTTACTCACCAGTGCAGGATCCACATTAGGTTAAAAGTAAAATAAGCCACCTGCTTGTGTCCATGGAAATGTTATAGCTTTTCCTGCAATTTGTCACAGTGTGGCTTTAAACTTGTGTCATCAGGCCAAGGTACAGGTCAGATCTTTGGAAAGGCAACCCTGCTCAGAGATTGAAGTATTTTTGTTTACTATTTTTGAGCAATTCAAGCTCACCTTTAAGTTATTTAGAGTGGAAAACACTTATGCATCTAACACTACCTGGGTAAACAGTATCTAGGTAAGTTAAAATGGCTTAAATTAAGAAAGTTTTACTTTATTTGAGCAGATTTAACTTGAGAAGTAAAATTATCTGCCAGTGGAATAATTGTGTTTTTCTTAATTCAAGCAACATTTGATTTTATTTCTTATTTTAAGTGTAGTAAAGTGTAGTAAAAGTGTATTTTTATATTTTAAGTACAAAAACTCTTCCACTGGCAGGTAATTTTACTTGTCAAGTGAAATTTACACAACATGTAGTAAAGCTTTTTTAAGTCAAGTCATCTTAACTTGACTACATTTACGCAGCTAAAAAGCAGCTAAAAAGCTTGGCCCAAATTTAAGATATAGACACATAAATCTATCAGAAAATTACTTAAAAATTGTGAAATTATCTGTCCCTGCAACAAGATAAGTCTCAGAACTAGTAAGTAGATAATAAATCTGAAAACAAGATGAATAACCTGATATAAGTTTTAAAATCTTGACCAGATCAGAGAAATTTGAAGTGTACAGTGGGTTCTTGGGTTTAGTCACTAACAGAAATGATCAGGCTTAACATTTCTGAATTCACCTTTTGGATATTTCATAACAAAGTACAGCGTAATCAATAGAAAAAACTGGACCTTGCTCCATCTGAGAGTATAACAGCATCATATTCTCCTGAAATACCGTTCTCACAAAGTAAAAAACAAAACATTATCTCCCAAAGCGCAGAACAGGTACACGCATTTGTCAGATCCTTTTGAGCGATTTCTAAGTATAATTGCAGTACGTAGTTGACCCGTTGACCCCAATCTGTCGAAGAAACTATTATCCAAAACGGTGTCAGTGTTCTATTCCTGCCCCATTGAGACCATCACCTCTCACGTTCTCTCTGACACGACTTTCACCTCAACCTGAGCCTATAACAACCCCGGACTTGAACGTGAATAGGCCTGGACGTACATGGATAACAGGCAGACCTTTTGTCAGGCCTAAGAGTTGAGTTTCATGGGACGTAGTGGCTGAGAACAAAGCGGCGATTTGAAAGAAGAAGGTAAAAACTCCATTGAGACAAAACAAAATAATGGAGTGTTTGGGTTGTAGGATTCATTCATACTTTAGGTTCCTGTGTGTAAAAGTAGAAGACGGCCACAGGAGCCATGGCAACAAGTGAAGGAGTGGGAAGAGGAAAAGCTAAAGAGGGCAAAGCTGAGCAGAGCTGGCGGGGTATTTATAGAGAGGAGGAGGAAGGAACAATTGTAGAAACATATGTGAAAAATACAACTTGAGCCAAAATGGAAGATATGTACTAAGGGCGGGATTTGATTCAAACATTTTATCTAATTAATTACAGGCTTTGTAATTAATTCATCTCTTAATTATATAACAATATCTGCCTTATTAATTTACTCATTTTCTTCCTCAAGCCCGTCATTTGTTCAAGTTTGTGCTTGTTTGTACTCGGACCAGAACTGCTCCCGCCAACAGCTCCAGCAGTTTTTGTTCTCGCTGTGACGTGTTTTGCTCTTACATTTAAATGGTATCGTAGGGTCGAGGTGCTTCTGTGATATGCAAACTCTTTTCTGCAGTTTTGCAATAAACAACGCCTTTGTCAATACTTTTAGTTGTTTACTAGAGATTTACCATCCAGCAGACCCAGAGCGCCTTCATGCTCCACTGTTGCTCTAGTCAGAACTGTGTACATCAGTGTAATTGGTGTTTCACGACATGGTGCACTGACAACATTCAACATTCAGCATCGTTTGACATGCAAATTGTGATAAAATTCGTTAATATTTTTAATGGATTATTTTCTTTGTAATTAACTGATCAATCGTAATTAACCATTAATGTTGCACCCCTAATATATACATAAACCCACTGTATAAGCTACTTTAAAATAGTACCAGCGAGCAGTGGGGGACACATTTCAGCGTTGTTTAGCAAACTGTGATAAAATGCGTTAATATTTTTAATGAATTAATTTTTTTGTAATTAATTACTCATAATTAACATGTTAATGTCCCACCCCTGATATGTACATAAACCTACTGTATAAGCTACTTTAAAATAGTATCAGGTAGCAGTAGGGGAGACCTTTGTTTACTAATCAGAAGTTTTATTCCCATGCATCTTGCTGCTGTGCACTTGGGCAAAGCACTCAATGTGTGAGTGATTATGAATTCAGATCCACATGATTATTTAAGGTCTTATATTACACAAAGCCTGCGCACTTACTCCCAAACTGCTTTTAATAAATGATAATGTTTCGATCAGTGGATCTTCGTCAGGTCATGGTTCTCTCTGTGTGCCACATACACCTTCTGCCCACTGATTGGTTGGCCAATCCAAAAGTGAGACACAGGAGATGTTCCAAATTAGCCATGGCTATAAACTCTGTGATAAATGCATCAGATTTTTTTGACACAGTGATCTATGTTTATTATATCTGTTCCTATCAAATAAACAATAAATAAATAAATGTCCACACAATACAACATATAGCACCATATACAGTATACATCATAAAACAAGCTATTACCCAAGTCCATCATCATAGGGCAAGTAAATTACATTAGAAAAATGTATTTAAAAAAAGTGTTTATTTTATATTCCTGATTCTTACATTACAAAAATACTGAGCTTTAAGCCATGTTATAATGTTGTTACCTCCTCAAAAATATAACTGGAGTTGTGTTTTGTTTCATTCACACACTTGAGCAACCCTTTATTATTAATCCGTCTACATCTCCAAAGCTCAAAATGCTCTGTTCCACCTTGTGATGTCATGTAGCGGTAGTTTTCAAGTTGACAGCTTTTTTCTTCAGTAGATATGGGAAATTCCAGGGTTGAAATTATCCAAATGATTCTAGTGAAGGTGTGTGGAGTTTAAAAACAAAATGGAGCATTTTCTGTATTATAACAAGACATCGCAAGTGTTTTCAGAAGAATACAGCCTAAAATCTGCAGGAATTGTGCATTAAATGAAACAAAACACAACTCCAGGTCTGTTTGTGATGAGAAACATTATAACATAGATTAGAAAATTGTGTAATATGAGCCTTTTATTGCTCTTTTCAGTCTTTGTTTTGTGGAGCCATTGAAATACGTCTTTGTAAATACTCGCTTTCATCTGCAGTTAACATTGCCTTCCTGAATGAAAAAAAACAGAGAATTCTCCTGCACTGTTGTTTCGCTTTGACCCCAGAGCTCAAATGCCTCGTCTTCTCCTCTGAATCGGCATTGATCCGCATGCCCTGCCCGCTCCCCAGACATTACTAATGGATAGATCCTCTCATCAATAAATAATGCTCTGTCCTCACAAGTGTCAGTGCAGTCCACTGCCGCTCACACCGGGGCTCGGATCTGTGCGTAAAACCTATCACAGATCGTCAATATGAAACGAAGAAGTAGAGCTGGAGATAAGGGGAGGACCGGGAGAAAGCCAAGTGGTCATTCCAGAGTTTTCTTACCGGGAGAGTGGTCGCCTCTTTGCAGATCGGACATAGATCGTAGTTTTTTTGTGAAATATTGTCTATAATAATATACATTTACTATACATTTTCAGTACTTTCCTTTGGGGCTTGTGGAGATGCTAATATTTCTGGCATTTGCTAATGGTATGAGTTTAATGGAGTGGCTCGCGTTGATGGATCATGATGTGTTATGGCGGCAGGGGTCCACGCACAAACGTTTCCGTGCGACATATTGACGACAAATGCTCATTATTAAACCCATTTCCATTTGAATTCTATGGCACGTGCACCCACCCATTTTTAATAAATCCAACCAAATTCACACCGTTAAAAAAAAAAAAACTGACAGTGGAGGATTTGGAATATGTTGGCCGAGCGGGAGTTGTCGCCTCAGATGTTTTCAGGGAAAGGTTTTCTTTTTTGGCAGAGAGGCCCGGAGTCGCCATGACAACAGCTCAGTGCCATCCTAACGGACCATCTGTGGGGCTGACGGACGTCCAGAGAGGGAGGCGAACAAGAGGGCAAACTTCAACGCTTTTGGCGAGTATTTCAATAGTTCATACGAGATCCGGACAGGTGAACTCATTTAGTTATGTAACGCTCTGACTATAAACAAAAGTTAAAGTTAGTTTTTTTTCTTAATACGGCTTTAAATCTAAAAAGTAGCTCTACCAGAATTCATGCTGTTATTTCATCCATCTATTCATCCATTTTCTTCCGCTTATCCGGGGCCGGGTCACGAGGGCAGCAGTCTAAGCAGGGACTCCCAGACTCCCTTCACCCCAGACACTTCCTCCAGCTCCTCCGGGGGGATCCCGAGGCGTTTCCAATCCAGCCGAGAGACATAGTCCCTCCAGCGTGTCCTGGGTCTTCCCCGGGGCCTCCTTTCGGTGGGACATGTATCTAGAACAGATGCCCGAGTCACCTCAGCTGCTCCTCTCGACATGGAGGAGCAGCGACTCTACACTGAGCTCCTCACCCTATCTCTAAGGGAGCGCCCGGCCACTCTGAGAAGGAAAATCATTTCGACCTCTTGTATCCATGATCTCGTCCTTTTGGTCATAACCCAGAGCTCATAACCACAGACTGTTAGTTCAAAATTTCCAAAATGTTACCAATTTTGAATCAAATTTACAAACACTACACATTATTTACCTTATTATCAGCTGTTATGTAATGTACTTATTTTATTTATTTATTTAAAAGAAGGACAGTGCATAGAAAACATTAAACTCAAAGAGAAAAGATGCTCTGTGCCAGATTTAGCATCAAGCTCCTTTCCATCTGCAGTCCTTGGGCAGGTACAAAATACACTAAGGAAACTATTTACATTCCACCAACAACATTTCATCATTAACAATGTCTTCTGAAAATAACCACTCTCCAATTCATCAATAAACATTTAAAACAATCCAAATTCATTCATTCTAATTTCCCTAAATACAAGATTTCAAATTAATCATTATTTTCCAAAAATGTCATCAAATTGTCATCAATATTCTCTAAAATTACATTTACTTCAGTTCATCTATTACTGCTGCAGCTTCTTCAGACTTCAGACAAGACCTATAGTGGAACCCAAGTCATGGATTCCTACTAGGGAAGCACCGATACCAAAGCGGACACAGAATATCTGTGCCGATCCAAGACAATTTGCTGGATCAGGTATGGGTTCCATGATATCAGCTGTTCAGTAGTTACTTAAAGGATAAATAACAGTTACAAAACACATCAAATTGTGTTTTGTAACTGTTATTTTGTAAGAAGTTAAGTGTGTTTTTGGGGGAAAAACCATCACCACCATTAACGTCAGATATTAACAGGTAAAGCCACAGTATCACTATCAGTATCAGAACTGAAAAAAACTGGACTGCTGCATCCCGAATTCCTACAAAATTCCAATACTACAACTACTACTGATATTGCTACAACATACAACTACTTAATCAGATTTTGGAACTATTTGCCTTAAAATCACACAATCTTTCTGTGTAACATTGTGCGGTCTACCAGTGTCTCTCGCGTGCCCACAGCAGCATGAGCCACTGGCATGTCCACTTTATCTTCAGACTGATTCACAGACAAATCCGACTTGACAACCCACGAGTAAGTAAGTAATTCTAGTCCCTCCGGTCAATAGCATGTCCACCATCGCAATTGACTCTCCCCGAGCTCTAAACGGGTTCAGATCCATGTAGGACTGTACACAGAGCGCTGTAGGAGTGCATGCTGACAGTGGTGGGTGGATGCTCGGTGAAGACAGCAGTGGAAGTGGCTCTTATTAGCCAGCTGATCAGATATGAGTCATGGGTGCATTTATAGACTAACATGGGGAAGCGTGGCCGACGGATTCTATCGGAATTCAAGATGCTCTGAATTAAAAGCAGATAGTAAGAAGAACGACTGCTCAAAATGTATATCAGCCCAGCGTTTGATGGAACGATTAAAAACGCCCCATGTCTAAAAATTGGCTGTTGTTAAAGTACCCAGTTTTTTCCCTTGAGTTCAAATAAGTCCACTGTGTACAACCTGCATCTAATTATGAAGCGTTTTATTGTCCGAGATTACATTAGAGTGATAAATAGTATTAGAGGGGAAGCATACATAAGTTGTTTGCTTCAGCCTCCTCCTTTTGAGCATTGTGCTTCCTTTACTCTGTTTTGTTTTTGCTTACACTTTTATGTTTTATTTTATTATGCTCATATAACCACTGACCATGATGATGACAACAAGACTCCACTCTGGCCTCTGAAAGCTGAGAAAAGCACGTTTTTAAGTGGTAAGTGAGGAATAATGAATAAAATTAGCTAGTTGTGTTTTTCACTAGAAATCAGGTACAGCACCTTGAAACAACAGATAATAATTTCTTTATTACCAAATCAAACCAAAAGAAACGTTCAGTCATTTTTATAGAGGTAGTGTCAAGAAATGTTCCTTGTTTTATTTGATTTCTTAAAGTGAAGCTCAGGCACGTTTGAAGCTAAAGTCCATTGCGAGTAGTAGAATACTGTCAGAACCCAATAAAAGACTCGATCGCCGATGTCGTTTCTAATCCCATTTATTTACGAGTGAATTATATTTTTTGAAAACACTAAAAAACACATTCCTGAACCATTTTCTTTCAACAACTTTCAGTTTCTAGAAAAAAAACTAGAGGAAACAGAACCTTAGTCCAGGCACTTCAGTGGACTGAAAAGGTAAAAATACTTTTATTTAATGGGCAAATGCATTAAAAATCACCAACGCGTATCGGCCCCATGGCCTTCATCAGGGTGTATGGTCTTGAAACTTTCAGTTTCTCTTCTTCTTCACAGTCAGTAGTCGATCCTCACTTGTTCCTCTAGTGACTCTAGCCATTTGCGGCCGCTGGAGTCGGCATTCGAGTCTTTTGGGCTTTTGCATGTGCAGTGGGAAATCAACAGAGGTAAATGTAAGGCTGCTTATAAAGTTGTTTTCTAACGTTTTCAGACACTAATGAGTGAACCAGGCAGCGCGTTTGTTTGTTAGACTCGTGGCTGTTGTAAGATGGGTTAGAAATTGCCGTTAAGCTTCTTTGGTGTGAAACAAATTGGCGTTTTACGTGGAAGTTGAGAACTTGCCCCCATCACTACGCTTGTTGCCTTAACAGACTCACTGCCACAGCGAGATCTTCGCCGAGGCAACACTGTGCCGTTTTTTGGCTTCTGACTTATCGACCACCTCTAGCAATGGACTTTAGCTTCAAACGTGCTGGAGTTCCCCTTTAATCCCCTTTAAATTTGCCATACCATTGTGAGATAGGGCCAATCGTTAACGATTGGTGGTCAAAACCTTGTCAAAGTTTATCCTTCCAGTGTGTCTTCCAGTCCTCTCATGTGAAATAGGAACGAACACCTGCTGCAACTTGAAATAAACAATGTTAAAAAAAAAATCTTGCAGAATTCAAGAGCGAATTTCTGTGATTTACCGTCACTTCTTGACCACCATAAACGCCAAACAGCTGAGTCACAAATAAAAAAAAATCCTTGAAGCCACCAATGCTCTGAAACCAAACCTGTCCTTATTCCCTCGCCCCAGACTGAGGACACAACCTGAGACCGTCTGTGATCATCAGAAACTGACACCTGCCTCTTCATCACCACCATGACCGTGTAGAGTCTTCGTCACGGTGGGAGATGCTCGGGTACAGTACGATCCTGAAGTCAGTTTGGTTCACGGAGAGAGGGGGTTTAAATCAGCCACGGTAAGATTAAAGTGATTAGAGATTTAATGACCCAAGCACTCTCTGCAGTAAGCCCCAGCTGCTACAGATATCATTAAGAAATACTAGTGTTTATAAAACCTTCTAAAAATATAATGAAAGGAAATTCATAAATTATAGCGGCTTATTGTTTAACTATGGAAAAATTATGGTTGGATTTTAAATTGTATGAATTTTTATCCACAACATACAGAATAAATTAGGATATTATATAAAATGTTATTCGTACTTGTAGGAGGAAATTCTCTATAAAAGTGTGTATATATTAGGGATGTAACAATAACCGAAATATCGTGATATAGTATCGTCAAAGGTCTCACAATAATATTGTGGACCATCACAATATATCGAATCACAAGTCTCTTTGCTTAAATGAATAGTTCTGATGCAGAAATAGCTAAAAAAAAAAAAACAGAGGGAACTACATAGACCATGATCCTTTGCTCTGTTTCTGTGCAGACGACATGAAGAAATAACTGTTCTAAGCACTTTTACATCTTCATTCTTTGGATTAAGTCTTGTGAAGGCATTTTTAGAGGAAAAAGTAGCAGATTCACACAAAATATTGCAATAAATATCGTAGCGTGAGATGTTTATGGTGAAAATATCGTACAGAGAGATTTGGATATCGTTCCATCGTTCGTTATACCATCCCTAATGACAATAAATGTTGTACCAAGTGACTGGTCAAAGCATTTTACAATGTCAGTCTTGTTATTATGTAGAATATCGTAATATCGTGAGCTTTCCCACAATATCGCAATAAATATCATACAGTGAGGTTCATACCGTGACGATATCGTATCGTTAGACTTGAATATCGTTACACCCCTAGTACATATATATACAATAGTTCTAACTTAATAATAATAATAATGCATCAGTTTTATATAGCGCTTTTCAGGACACTCAAAGACGCTTTACAGAGCATTATTCATTCACTCCAAACCCGGTGGTGGTAAACTACTATTGTAGCCACAGCTGCCCTGGGGCAGACTGACGGAAGCGAGGCTGCCAATCTGCACCATCAGCCCCTCCGACCACCACCACCATTCACGCACACACCACTTTCATACTAGGCAATGTGGGTGATGTGCCTTGCCTAAGGACACTACGACAGTTTTTGCGACTGGCGCCCCCCTGTGGCACCTGGAATTCCCAGTGGTCTCCCATCCAAGTACTAACCAGGCTTCTGAGATCTGATGGGATCAGGCTTTGACAAGCCGATATGGCCACACTACACTACTTCATCCTTTTGACTATAAATTCAGGAAGACATTTAAGAAAAAAGTAGCGTATATAATTACTGCAATACTATTCCATCTGCAATTCCATTTTTCAACAATTCCTATTTTCCTATAAATCATGACAAATAAAATAAAATAAAAACATCTCAACTGTGCAATCATTTTATTTTCCCATATATTTCCCATATATATTTCAATTATCCAATTAGCTCAAATTACTTCACAAATTAACAGAATTTCCACTACCTAAATTTGAATTGTCCTTATCTTACGCCATGCATTAAATAAATAACATTATTCTTTAAAGCTGCATTGTGTAAGTTTTCTAGTTAAATGGAAATGTTATTGCTTTGTCTGGAACGTTTCACAGTATGACAATAAACCTTTCTATCACCACTGAGACCAAGCCAGGCCAAGTTACAGGTCAGATCTATGGAGAGGCGACCCGCTCACAGTCAGAATGTCTGTTTTTCTAGGTATTTTTGACCACTAAAACCACCTGTAATTCAATAAATGTAAAGTAGATCTATTCATCCCAAGCAGAGCAATGACACATCCAGAGAAACCAAACCAAAAGTTACACAGTGCACCTTAAATTAAACCTATGAACTGGGTATAACAAAGGGAATGGGTCCTAGCGCTGTCCCCTGAGGCACACCTTGACGTTTAAGCCCTTAAATCATCAAATGCCTTTCTGTTTGTCCTCCACTGTGCCCGTCTGAGCAGAGGGAGGAAGGGCCGTATCAATTATTCATTTATTGATTCAATAGCCCCCCTCTGACAAAAGCTCAGCCCAGTGTTTCCAACCACAGCAAATTCAGCAATAAACGCCACATTTTACCCCCATTTTCTGTGCACTGCCTGGAGAGCTGCTTTTGATACACAACTGTGACAGTGTTTGAAGACTCTGATCGTGGGTTTGTGTTCAGAGAGGTTTAAATATGACAAGCAAATCGAGTTTAATTGATAAACCTTTCATTATGATATCAGACATAAACATTTCTCAGTACAATCAGGGTATTAATCTACTATATTTTGATATATTTGATTTTAAAGCATTCACATTTATAGAAACAGAATAGATTCCAGACTTACTCCACTGTGTCAAAATATTAAATGTCAAAATTACTTGTTTAATCCATAATCATGAAGAAGTAATAAGTAAATTTGAAGAATTTTAGAAGCAAAAATGTGTAATTTCAATTCAATCATTACTCCAAAAAAAGTAAACCTAAGTGCTTGGCTATCTGGCTGTTTATGTAACTTTAAATTAACTTCTTTTTTAGAAAATTTGATTTCATAAAGCGGGTAATTTCATAGAGGAATTGTTCTTTATTAGACAATGCAGAAGAGAATTAAGAATTTCACTGGTTTCAAGAATTGTGAATCAACGCAAAATTGAATAATTTCAACACCAAAATTGATATTGTGACATTGTAGTTCTCCAGCTTTAACCTAAAGACTATGGATGTCCCAATCCGATATTTAGTATCGTATCGGCTCCCGATCCAGCTCTTTTATGAGTAACTGACAGTATTGGATTCTGTCACATGATTGGACTGATCCAGTTTTACATGTTTTTGCGGCATCGATGTGTTTTACAGCAGCCGTAAATCAAAACGCAGCCATGTCGCTGTGTGGGACTTTTCACTACAACAAAACGAGAGTCAAACAGCGACGCAATCGCTGCAAACAAACAGTTTCTCGTGGAGGAACCAGCAGAGCCACTTTAACACTACCAATTTGATTCGTCACTTACAAAAGAATCATCCGGACGAGTTTGAGATTTACAAACGTAAGGCGGCAAAGACACAGCAGCAAACACTGGCGGAGACATTTCAAAGAAGAGAAAAGCCTCGAAATGGCGACAAGTCCAAGAAAATAAACAGAGGATTGTTGAATTCATCGCTTTAGACGATCAACCGCTGTCTGTTGTGGAAAACATAGGCTTTCTTCATCTAAAGGACTTTTTGGAGCCAAGGTACGAACTTCATTCACGACACTACACAAAAAGGTACTGGAAAGAACACTCTTTAAAAAAATTGGATCAGATCGGAAACCAAAAACTCTCGCAACATCTCTACTATAGACATTTAGGCTTGTACGGCTACCTTTGTTGGAATCCTGCAAAACAAAGGAATACTCTCACGCTCTGATTGTGAATTAGCATAATTTATCCATTGCTTCTCATTAGGGTCCATGCTTCAGACAAGCCCTTGGCCAGCAGACAGCTGGGAGCGTCGCTATGTGCTAATTATTGAGGTTCTCTTCCTTATAGATTTTTTTGGTCTAACAAGTCTACAATATTGGACTTATTGGAGCACAAATCTCCCAGAATAAGACTTTAATGTATCCAGGCAAACCGTGGAAATGTCCTCCATCTGTCTTAATGTCTTTGGAGCACAGCCTCGGGTCATAAAGTGAGATATGGAGATACCGAGGATGGAAGGAAGGGAAAAAAACACAGTCGTTCTCTGGAGCTGCCTGGGAAGTGTCTAATAATAACAGTAAATCTTCTGTGGAGTTATAAACTGACAGCAAGAGGAAAATAGAGCATCTGGCAACCCTGGATTCAGTCGGTTTATTCACTCCACTGTCAGTTAAAGGGGGGAGTACAGTCATGATATCCAAAATGTCAAGTGTCTGCACAAAACTGCACTTGTTGGTCTCCTCTTGTACCTGTTGTTTACACTGTATATACGTATAGTAGTGCTGGAAATCACAGGGACCCTCATGATTCAATGCTGTTTTTTGTTTGAAAAGTAATGTAATTTGATTTTGTCTGATTAAAAATTTAAAAATGGATCGCAAAAAAATCTAAAATAAAAGATTTGATACCTAGCTCATGATGATAGACTATAAAAAAGTGGACTAAGTGTGTGGCATACGAAGCTTGTGATACTAGCAGTTATTGGAGCAAATTTGAAGCCATGAATAGGACAAAATAGCGGGAAAAAACAGGATCATGTAGAGCGGGTGAGTACAAACATTTTAAGACAAAAAAAATCAGATATTATCACGATATGGTGTTAAATGTGATAATTGATTTATTGCACTTCTTATATTGCTGTTTTTTAAGAACCAAATACATCTTAGCAACAGTATTTCTTTGTTAAACCACTATTTGTGCAAAGTTAATATGAATTACATCTGTTTAAATCATCAAAACAGTGAATATGTCAAGTGTATTGTATTGCATAAACAAGTTTCTTTCCACTAAATAATCACTGGTATATAATGATAATAAAATAATTTGATTCAAAAACGTGTCTATCTATACAGAAAAAACTAAAATGTGGCTGTTTACTGCAGGTTTCCAGTCAGTGAGAGCAGGTAGAGGGCGCTCTTGGAAAAAACGATCAAAACTTTAGACACAACGAAATCCAGGCACTCCAAAGAAGTAGTAAATGTATAGTTAAAAGGCCTTTATTTAGATGAGGGTTTAGTTAAAGACTTAAATGTATCTGTCATAAGCAACAAAACTGTAGAAAAGTCACAAAAAATTGCTTAAATATACCAAAAAATACTCGTATATCGATACAGCAGCTCACGATAACAATACTGTATCACCAAATTTAGGGTCACGATTATCGATATTTCAATATTTTTGTACACAAATAGGTTGTACAAAATGAAAAAAATTAACATATAATCATTGTGAGTTTTATTGGCCAGTGCTAGCTTAAAAATGGAAAAAATGCCAAATGTTTCACTGAAAACCCAAGAGCTGCAGTACTGATGGCAACTTTTAACAAAAATATTGGTAATCAGAACAATATATAGCGATATATTGATGCAGCAGCCCATGATAATGATACTGTATCACCAAATTTAATATTACAATTATCGATATTTCAATATTTTTGTACACGTATAGGTTGTAGTTCTCTGAAAAACCCAAGAACTGCAAAAATATTGGTTGCCAGACAGAACAACAGAACAAAAACAACTTTTCTCATCCATCAAAAGCCGTTCCACACCTGTCCCTGTTGTAAATTGCTAATTCGCAGACACTTAATTCTAATTTGTGCAATCCCACCCAGGTACGACATGTTCCAGACCTTCATATTTTCCATAGCGATATAGTTAGCCAATCAGAGCCAGTCTAAGTGGTTTGCTTTTTAGTACTTACACATTTCCACAGTGCCATAGCGTAGTAGCTTAGGAAAATTAACAATAACAACCAACGTCGGCTTCTAAATTGAGCATATTCGGTTGTATCTAGTTGCTTTTTTGGGGGGTATAAAAACAAAACTTAAATATCTTGCTTGGTATTGGGCACTTTTCTCTATTTTGGGTTGAGTTCTGCATCCATTTGTAAAGTCAATAACAAAACACTATGATGTCAGTGGTCTTAGTGTGACATTCACGCCGTCCAGTCAGTTCAACCAACTCCACATAGTGACCACATGTCCTGTAATGATCATTTGTCTCGGGCGGGAGGCAGAGTGCACCTGAGTCTTCGTTAAATCTGACCCCCTCTGCCGTGTCATGCCATTAAACCCGTCTCTACTACAAAACCGTCCACCGCACACGCCGCCGGTGCTCCGAAAAGACCTCGCTTTATTGCAAATACGAGAAAAACGCGCCTGGTAAACCTGAGTCTGGAGCCCGAGCGCACACAAAGAAGGGACCCACCCTGTCAGCAGCAGCAGCAGCAGCAGCCTCCTCCTACTCCTGCCTGCACTTACTACAACAACAACACAGTACACGGGAGAGCAGAGTCTGAACTGGACTAGCAACCATCTATCAACGCAAAACAAGGCTGCATGCCAAAATGTACATCCAGTATTAAAATCAAGTGGCTCCTTCTTCACAATCCGCAATCATTTAGCGTGTTAATAGTAAAAGTACAATAAAAATGCACAATTAATTGCAGTATTAGAAGGATTACTATAAAATCAAGACTGCAATGTTAAAACTGCATGTGTTTTGAATGAAGATCTTGTGTACAATAAATCGCACAAATCAAACACAAAAATGATAATTTTTTGCAATATTTGTCAATACCAACTATGACTGGATTAGAAAATGCAAGCAAATTAAAGCCAAAAGTGTGAAAAAATCTTATTGAGAATGAAGAAAATATCTTAAATTGATGTTCTAGTGTGAATTTTTAGACCCAACTGTGCTTCCATTAAGAATTTATGTCATTCTAATATGTAATGTCATGATTATTTTAAATTGTATGAGTCATTAATAATGCATAAAAGACAATAGATGAAAATTTGCGATGTTTTGGTGAAATTTGAAGGATTTTTTAAAGTGAGAAATATTCCAAAATTTGATAAACAAGACCCGTTCCTCCTCATCCATACCTTTTTGGGTCTCTTCCTCCTCTGCCCCAGCCCGTTGAGCCTGTCACTGGGGTCCAGCCTGAAGTGGGAGTGGCTGTCCTCACTCATTCTGCGCCCGAGCAACACCTTTTTAAGTCCTGGGTTCAAATCCGACCTCTACCCCCGCTTAGTCCCGGGTTCTGGCGGTTCCCCCCCCAGTGAGCTCCAAACGCGGACCGGCCGATCGAACCCTCGTGCCTCGTCCCGGGTTTGGTGTGGTCTGGCGGAGGGGAGCGAGGAGCGAGCGGAGAACAGGGACAGAGCGAGGGAGGCAGGGAGGGGGAGTGGTCCGGGGGGAGGGAGGAGGGACCAGCGGCGGCAGAAGAAGAAGAGGGAGCACAATGGTGTTGCCATGGTAGCAGCTGCCTGACACCCGTGTTTATGTGGAGCGGGAGCGAGCGCTTACCACACACACGTACACACACTGACGCACACACACAGACGCACAAACGCACACGAGGTCCTTTATGAAAACAATAAATGCGAAGGTAGTATTTTATAGAAGCAATTACTGGACGGTGATTCAAACATGTTCTGAACCTGTCTATTTTCAATACTGTTTTTTCCTTCTGTGCACTGATGGAGAAAATTTGATCATAACAATTTCGCTAATAATCTAACAAATGGGAATGGAAATGGCCACTGTCTCATAAAAATATAGTCTACTATTCTACGCTAATCATTTGGTGTTACGACCCAGCTCTGCTACGGGCAGGAAAAGGAGCAAAAAAAAACCAAGATGGAAAAATTTAATAAATAAACAAATTTAATTACCATATTTTTCGGACTATAAGTCGTTTTTTTCAGGGTTTGGGTGGTGCGACTTATACATTACATTTTTCACACTGACAGCCCATAGATCATATATATGAATCATATATACGAATCAAAAATGAAAAAACAAATCGTTATCCATTTTTTCATTTTGGTTTTAGAGACAAATAATAAAGAAAAGAGTTGTTTTTTCATTTTCTTATTTTTGGTTCTGTATTGAAAAAAATGAACGAACATACACAGATTGTTTTATATTAGGTAGTTTTTATTACTATAACTTCAAGATTATTATATATTTATTATTATATAAGATTTATTATTTTATTACTATAACTAACAAGATGAAATGTCGGTTCTTGGTCTCTGATTTTATAAAATAAATTTCCCTCAAAAACTTATAGTCAGGTGTGACTTATACGTGTTTTTTTCTTCTTCATTATGCATTTTTTGGCTGGTGTGACTTATACTCCATACAAAACATGCTAAAATATGTACACAACATAACCTAAACTAAGAAACAAAATAACAGGATTAACATTTAACAAGTTGTGCCAAAAACGAGTCACGTGGGCTTACACAGAAAAACAAGTGACTAAACTAAGGGACGCAAACAAAACTAAATCACCAGTGTCCCAAAGTAAAATCACATAAACCCACAAACACAATCAAGTGACAAAACAAAAGGCACAAAACAGTCATGTCCTAGTACAAACAAAGTGACACAAAATGAGTGGTGCCCCACCAATCAGGGTGGAGAATATTCTGTGAACTTTATTGGAGTTAATTCATTGCTTAATCATTGGATTTATACAGCGTCTTTCAAGATAAGTGCTCTACTGCGCGTTATTCTTTCTATTCTCCACGCTGGATGGCGGGAAGATACTATCGTAGCCACAGCTGCAATGGGACAAACTGACGGAAGTGAGGCTGCTAATCTGCACCATCAGCCCCTCCAACCACATACCACATTCGTATTAGGCAATGTGGGTGAAGTGTCTTGCCTAAGGACACAACTGGGGTCTAATACTATGCAAAAATAAAGTAATAATATATACTGTTCAACTATATTCATTTTTTTTACTTGTATAGTAGTTAATATAAATGTTTTTATAGTCCTGTATTGTCATAAGGTCCCGGGTCCAAATCCTGGACAAGGCTCCAATTTGTCATAATTTGTCAGGGCAATGACAAAGGGACGCCAGACAGCAGAAATATATCAAAAATAATTAGGTTTATTTAAAATGTCAGTAGTGTAGAGGGGTGAATGAGTGAGTGATCATAATGTATGAAGTGTTGTATATGTGAAACTAAGATAAACGGCTAACAGAGGCTAAGGCGGAGGGGCACAGGTGGCGGCCAGAGAGAGAGCAGCGGGCAGTAGGCGGGTCCAGAAGCACCAGGCACACCCAGGTCCGCCCTCAGCTCCAGTTTTGCTTTTCTAGTAATCAGAACCAAAAAATATTCCACTTCATTTTGACTGATTTTAAGCCTCCATCAAAAATACATCAATGAACTGTCCTGGACCCTGTGGTGCATTAGTATTTTCTGCCTGGAGTGTCCATCTGAAGGACATAGTCTGTGTTTATCTTGCCCCTGTCCATCACAAACCTTGTTCTTCACCTCAAAGGGCATGAGAAAAACCACTGGACACAGGAGCACACAGGTCTGTACCAGACAGTGCTTGACCTGCGTGTGGAGAAAGCCGGCCTCACACCGACTGGTCCACCTCCTCTCCGCTCAGCCTCCCCACTGCTCCTGTCGACGTTCAAAGCACTATTTGCCAATCACTTTATTCTCAGCCCACACACTCGACTAATACTATTCCATACAAATTCTTTCTGAAAGAGCCTGTACTCGATATATTTGAGCAAAATTTGTCTTGCCCCATAACAGATACAGTATATGATATCCACCTTATTCAACGCCGCCCACTTTTGCCTTTAAATGCTCCTAAATCATGCTTTTTTGTGGTGGCACTTACGTTTAAACAGGAATCCCATTTATGTCAATGGAGAACTTGGATTTGCATCTTAAACATGACATGAACTCAGTTCATTGTGAAAAAGTTTCAATTTTCATGGGCGCCAACAGGTCACATTGCACTGATTCTCTGGGGGGCTTTAAAGCGGCTTTATCGTCCGTATTAAACTTCACTGCTGTCAAGATCCGCCACGTACAAAATAATACAACCCAGAGGCAACTTCCAGAAGAAAGTGGATAATAGGGCTGGGAATCACCTGTTCCCTCATGATTTGATACGATGCACAATACAATATTATAAAAAATGACGATAATCAATGTATTGCACATGATAATCTGATATATTGCTGTTTTTTAAGAACCAAATACATTTTAGCAACAATATTTCTCTGTTAAACCACATCTGTCAATATGAAATCCACCTTTGTTAATAATGAAAACTGAGAAAATTTCAAGTGTATTGAATAAACAAGTTTTCTTCCACTAAATTAGCAACAAAATATGTGGTCAAACAAAAAATTGCTAAAAAATAATATATATCAATACAGCAGCTCATGATAATGATACTGTATCACCAAATTTAGTATCACGATACATCGATATTTCAATATTTTCGCACACCCCTATTGTATAAGCAGATCTTGAGGTTAAAATAAGTCCACTGTCCACGTGTTGAGATTCAGGAAGTGCATGTTAATTAGCATGCTAGTTGTTGTTAGCTTTAAAGTGACGTCAAAACTCAGAACTGGTCTCTGAAAGCTGTGAAAATGTATAAACTCATCACGGTGAATAATTAGGATGCTTAAAAGTGAGAAATAAGTGAGAAATAACTTTGGATTAAACCATTTAAAGTGAACTAATTCTGGTTTTAAAATAACAGAAATAAAAACCGTAACAAATGGATTGTATAAACAACTCTTGAGGTTAAAATGTGTCCGCTTTGTACCGTCTGCATCTAATTATAAACCAATTCTGGTGTCTGAAAGTTGTGCAAAGTGCTTAAAAACTCATCACCGTGAGTAATTAAAACGATCTGAATGCATAAGGTGAGTGAGAAATAACTTTGGGCCACTGCAAACTGTTTTTAAGACTGTGAAAATCGGGTACAAACAAACAAAACATAGAACACTTGCAATGCGGTGTCTATTTATCTGCATTATCGTTTTGAACCATAGCAAACGTGTGATTCTCCTTTTTCTTTTTACATGCTGAATAAGAAATCTATTATGTGCACAGTGGCAGAAACAACGGGCACTGGAGCATGAAGTAAAGTATGTGAAATATGTAGCCCTATTGGAAAAGCTATGAATAAAATACATGCTCCGGCAGCCTATGCATATTTCAGGGTTAAAGATTTGAGTGTGTCGCCAATCTATTCTTTGAAAAGGTCAGCACAAACAATTCTATAATATGAGGGCAGCGACTATTGATGGAAGGTAGGCTATAATGATATAGTTTGGACGTTAAGTGGGTTTGGTATTTCCACTAAATATAAGCAAAAGGTTGTCAAACGTCTGATACTCATTTGAGCAGGTATCGATACTAAAAAAAGTCACGTTCACAGGAGAAAAATGAACCTTTCCTGAATCGCTTGAGCTGTATCAGAACAAATATAAGTCTACATAGACGAGTATAGACCCATGGACCACTATAGAACCTACTGGACCACTCAGGGATTACACAGATATAATCCAGGGCCACATGGTTATATAAAGTGTGGTTTTAAGTTGAAAATCACCTTCTATTGTCTAAAGAAAGTGTGTTTTTTATTAACAATGTGGTATCGAAATTGAGTACCGTGACTATTCCTTACAGCACTACTTTGTAATGTGTTATAATATGTTTTATGTGTTTTTATTTGGCTTAATATAGGACCTTTAACTGTAAAAGCAGTTGAATAAATGAATGTTCATCTGACAAGTCCAGACTGATCTCTCTGTATTTTTTAAGGCTTATCAGTCTGGTCATCGCTCCCTCCGTCGTTCTTCTAACCAGACTCGAACGGCTCTGCAATCAGACTTGTTTATTTAAGCATGTAAAACAAAAAAAACTCATTGGTCACCTTAAAAACGGTTCTGTTTATCAGTGCGTATGACTGAAAGGTTTTCATTTTTCATTCCACACTCTTCGCTCTAATTCTCTCATTTAACGTTTCTCTATTTTTAAATTTTATGATGATTATTTATGTTTTGATTTGCTTGTCTTGTGATTTTAATGTATTTCTTATTCTGTAAAGCACTTTGAATTACTTTGTGTACAAATTGTGTTATACAAATAAACTTGCCTTGCCTCATCTGTCATTCTGAACAAAATACAAGTCTCTTACTGCGGATTAACAGAGTTTAGTGCTTCTCTCATTGATTCTACAGTAACCTGCAATGTTTTTCAATGATTGCGCTCATTTGCATAATCAATAAATAGAGATTTCCAATTAATACTGCACAGTCTGAATGGCGTCACACCATAGTAACATCCCAAATGTTTGACAGTAAAAAACAACGCACAGACCAATTATTTCAAAGCAGATTTTTACGGTTCTTCGATAAAATCTGCTGCCTAATGTAAAAAAAAACATGTAGCACAACTGCCCTTGTAAATACAGACTGAAAGGCGGAGCTGACGGGGCATCAGAGCAGATCTTGTATTGGCTGTAGCTCAGTTAAGCTCGCTCAAACATATACTGAATTCGCCCGGTCAATAAGAGTGCACCCAGTGTGGATTACACCACCGCGGCTCCACAGCCCGTCCCTCTTTGTGTCTCCGGGGGGCAGTACTCTTAAACCCACCCTCTCCCCCTTCACACACCGATTGGCTGTAGCTTAATAAGAGCCTCTGGCGATCGTCTCCAGACCCAAACAGCAGGAGAGGCAGCGTTTCATTAACAAACAACACCTTGCTGTCCCACATTAACATAAGTATGAAGTACCACCTCAGCTAAACGTATAGAGAGACGCACAGACAGATGGAGAGATAGAAGATAAGTATTTAAAAAGGTTATATTGTGCCGTTTTTACGATTCAATTTACTTAGTACAATTAATGGATAGACAAAGCAACACCACAAGAAGTCTTTTAGTATTTGAAATCACATACAAATGGAAAAATTGTGTTGTCGTTGCAGGGCTGTAGATCACATGTGAATGTTTGCATGTAAGAGGCTGGGGTGTGAGCCTGTCTGTGAGGTGATTTAAGGTGAAAGGGCATCTGATCAATTTCACACACAGGAGCAGGAATATCATCAGTGTATTTTTGAAAGACCCAAATAGGTGGACTGATAACAAATTGTATTAAAAAAATAATAATAATAAATTGAATACCATATAAATCGCACCAGCCAAAACATGCACAATGAAGAAAAAACATGTATAAGTTGCACTGGACTGTAAGTCATACTTTTGGGGGGGAAATTTATTTGATCAAATCAGAGACCAGGAACAGACATTTCATCTAGAAAAGCAAGTTATAGTAATAATAACAAAACAGAGAACAACAGCCTGAACATGTATCTGTTATTCAGAAAACTAGAGCAGAAACAACAGAACAGAACAAACTCCAAATGACTAAATCCATTGAATTCTTCATCCTCAGTGTCACTTCTGAGCAACTTCACCAACTCCAGATAAATCCAGCTTTTAGCCGCAATGAGCTTTTTTTGTTTTCCTCATTGCAGTTTGAGTTTCCTCCACTTTTCTCCAGTCAAACACAAGTTTCTCGCTCACTCCAAACTTTGTTTCTGCTGCTCGATTACCGTTTTCAGCTGCAGACTTCACAACTTACAGCAGGACAGCGGCTCTTTCTGCAGGAGACGTGCGCAGTAAAGCACGAAGTGACAGTGGTGCAGGAGTAAGAGCGTGAGGTGTAGCAGATACTGGCACACAAGAGTGCCCTCTCATGGCTGTCAGTGTGAAATCATGAAAAAAGTGCAATTTACAGTCCTAAAAATACGGTACATTTGATCAGTTAGGCTATAGTGAGTCAGTCTACTAGGGAATGAAATAATTGCTCATTTATAGAGATGGTGCAACATCTCGTGAGACAAAATAGGATCTATTCACGCTTAGGTCACAAACCAAGAAGACGTGTGGAAACGTGATGACAACTTCCAGCGGGCTCTGTTTGGGGTAGTAAGTCTAGGAAAAAATCTAGGAAAAATGAGAAAATGTCCCAGTTTTCTTCATCTACATGTCACTGTAGCGTTCAGTTACCGACTGTGATAAAAGCCATTGAAGTAAATGTGATGGTTGTAATTGTTGATTAACCAAACATAATTGAATGCCCAGGAATGTTAGGAATATACGAACACTACTATTTTTTTCCTCTCTTCTTCAAAAAAATGGGAGAAATGTTATTTTATTTTTGAATTAATTTTGTCTGTCATTCTTACTACTTTTCTTTTCCTCTCTGCTTATGCAACAGCACTCATGAGACCTCTTATAATTTAATCTAATAAAAATCAGGCATTCAGTCCAGCACAGAGGCCTCTTTATATTTGATCAGACTGGGATGTATCTCTGAAATATATTGCCGCTAACTGCTTATCCACCTCTGATTACAGCGTAGGTAAGCACAAATCAAGTCTGGTTCCTCCGCCTACAGATCTTAACGACATGCTAGCTCACAGCCTAAAATCTGAAACATCACAAAAAAACTAACAGTTTTCTGGCCCAGGAGAAGTCATTAAAATGTAATAGCAGTAATATGTCAGCACTAGCAACACAATAACTCTAATGAGGCCGTGTCAGCTCTTTCACTCCCCTCTGGCTCGCAGGAAAAACACTAAAATTCAAGGTGGATTTTTTGTCGGAGCGTCTCTGAATTATGTTCTATCTCCAGTTTTGACATAAATGGGAAGGCACGGATATTCGGGTGGTTTTAGTTCCTGTTTGGTCCCCTTTCTTAAAAGTGCACTAGAGTCCACTAGGGTGACCAGACGTCCCTGTTTACCCGGGACAGTCTCAGAATACGTTTACACTGAAACGAATCACCGTATTGGAAACGACGTGTCTGGATCGCCTGAAACGCTAGTCACATGACATCACATCGTCATGACACTACGACACCATGTGGGCGGTAAAAACAAGGAAGTGGAGCTCCGTGTCTGAATTTGCAGCAGCCGATTTCGAGCCAAGGAAGATGGTAAGTGTGAAAACAGTCTTTTCGTGGGCCGACGCTGTTTCCTGTTTGTCTATGGTTTGTTTAAACCGTTTTCTGCAATAGCATCACATGACCGATGTCACGAACCCAGCGAATGAGGAAGGGGCAGGTCACAGTGACGTGGTCCAATCAGGACGGGAACTAGAGCTCCTACGTCAGCATATCCAATCCAATCCAATCCACTTTATTTATATAGCACATTTCATAAACTGAAAGCGTTTCCAAAGTGCTGCACAAAACCATCATTTAAAATAAACAAATAACTACAGAAACTGTTTAAAATAAACAAGTAATCAAATGCCCTACCAGAGAGCATACAAATAAATATACCATAAAATAATAAAAACAATAAAAGATAAAAACACTAAAAAAATAAAAATAATAAAAAATAAATACTCTAAGAACAATAAAATAATAAAAAACCCTAAAATATAATAAAAGACACAGAGGACCACACAACTCACGCAGTGTTAAAAGCCAGAGAATAAAAGTGGGTCTTAAGACGAGACTTAAAACACTCCACTGTGGGAGCTGCTCGGACGTGGGAGGGCAAGGCGTTCCACAGTTTAGGACCAACCACAGAAAAAGCCCTGTCCCCTCTGGATTTAAGTCTCGTCTTAGGCACCACGAGCTGGAGCTGGCCCTCAGACCTCAGAGCGCGCGCCGGAGTGTAGATTTGGATGAGGTCCGAGATGTAATCCGGGGCCAGTCCATTCAAAGCTTTAAAAACAAACAATAAAATTTTAAAATCAATTCTAAAATGAACAGGAAGCCAGTGCAAAGACGCAAGAATTGGAGTGATGTGCTCACGTTTTTTGATTCCTGTTAAAAGTCGTGCCGCAGAGTTCTGGACTAACTGTAAGCGTGAAAGAGCCTTTTGAGATATGCCAGTATAAAGAGCATTACAGTAGTCCAAACGCATATCACTGTTTTCACTTGTCCACACAGCGCTGGATCAGATCCGGGGCTGTTTTCTATCGGATTAGTGTGGACGAACACTGCATCCGCAACAAAAATGACTCGAATACGTACTAGTGTGGATGGAGCTTCAGTTTTGAGCCCTGTGTCCTCTGTCCCAGCAGATTTATCCAAAACCAGTGATTTGTCCCAGTTTTATAGAAGAAATGTCCCAGATGTCCCTATTTTTGACCAATGTGATCCCTGTCAACAGTAAAGAGAGGAATGAATTGTCATTTTTAGGTAAAATACAGAAAAACTGCTTAAAAATGAATGAAAATGTGACTATACTGACTCACACGTTCTAAGATCTAAGTCATGAATGGGCCGAGTCCAGAACAATTTTCCTAAATGACGCACTTGTTTCACAATTTTATTATTACCAAATAACCCAAACCCAAACCCAAACCCAAAAAGTCTGGTCACTCTGTTGAAAATAAAACATATAAACAGAACCAAGTCCGTGACGTATGCAAAGTATAAATATAAACTCCTAAATGTGCTAAAATGTCATGTGTGTGAGTGTGTGAAAAATCGTCATTCTGAGCACCTGAGGCTCGAGTTTACCAGGTGCAGATTTGAGTGCACGGCTAATTTGCTTTAATGGATTTCAGATTTTCCCTTGAGTGCTCAGCAATTTGAAAAAGTGCAAATATGTGACAAGATTTCATGCAAGACGTGACGATGAATCAAAAGTCTGTAAATTCTTTGCTCCAGTGATTTCAGATTACCTTAGAAAATGAACTTTGTGCTGTGAAAAGTTTGGATGAAAGTGAAAGGAATCCTTGATTCCAAAATACTTGATAATGTCGGATTAAGTACATCATTAAGTTTTGTAATTGATGCTAGAAAACGTGTTGCATTTGATTTGAGGTAATTCTGAGAAAGGCCAGACTAGAAACAAACTCGTAAATTAAAGGTGTACGATGCAAACTGGACTCTTGTGAGCTTTAAGCCACGTTATAACGCTGTTACCTTCTCAAAAACAGACCTGGAGGTGTGTTTTGTTTCATTCTCACATTTGAGTAACCCTTTATTATTAGTCTGTCTACATCGCCAAAGCTCAAAATGCCCTGTCCCACCTTGTGATGTCATGAAGGAGTTTTCAAATGATCCAGAAGATTCTTGTGAAGATGCGTGTGCTTTAAAAACACGGTGGAGTTGTCAGAATACAGTGTCTAAAACTTCTATTCTTAAAGGTGCACGTGATAACTTTTCTGTTCCGTCACCAAGGACATATTATTGCTTTGGTTAGAATGTTCCGCAATATGGTATTAGGGTCTATGACGTATAACAGGCAAATTTTAAAATATAAAAAATATTCGTTTCTATATTTTCAATAGTTTAATATTTTCAAATATTTACAGTGTCAGGTGCATAAATCTATGTTTAACATTTATATTAAGCATTTTTAGTGTAAAATGTCATGTGGTGCGACCGGGAATAACCTTAAAATTGTTTTATTTTCTAAAACATGGCTGCGATATTAATCTAAGTTCTGAGTAATACGAAGTGTATAGAAAAAAACTGTTGGCGTTTCTCATATTGATATTTTCTTTTCATGTCCAATATGACAGTGACCTGCTTGTGTTTTTAATGAACAAACTACTGCCCTGTAAAATGCATCAAATGAAGAAAAATGCCTAAAGAACCATTCACCCAAGTCGACTTTGTTATTAAAACTTCAGCCATAGAATTCCTGCTGTTATTAGTTGCACCACATGATGCACGGTCGCACCACATGACATTTTAACACTTTAAGTACAAAAAACATGATTCCATGGAAGTCAGAGGCTCTACAGAAATGTGGTGAATTATTATGCAATTTTAACCTTTTAAACTGAGGAAATTGCAATTGGACAGAAAATTTAGGTGTCATGTCATTGACCCCTTAACTTAAGTGATCTATACAATTAACAGTGCTTTATTGCTCTAAAATATCTTGAAAAGCGTGCGTTGGTACTGTGAGCAGGGTCCCCTCTCCCTAGATCTGACCTGTAACTTGGCCTGGGGGCATCTGATACTGGTTTCCATGGAGATAGATACGTTTAACTCCGTACTGTGGAACATTCTAGGCAAAATCGTGCAGTGGACACCGAGTTTAACAGGGATAACATTGAGATACAGTGAATTTACATAAAAGCGAATTGATCCCTTTCAGCCGATGTCATTAAATGGGGCGGAAAGGTGAAGCTAACAGGAGGCACCGCTCTGTCTGAAGCTCTGAGACTCAAGTTATATTCAGTCTGAGCTGTATTTTAGCTCTAATTTAGCTGGAATTACATGAGCCGATTTGTGCTCTTAAATAAGTATCTTTCAAATAACTTCACTTGATCAGAGGTTCCTGAAGATTCGCCGTTCGAATGTAGTGATTTTTTTCTTGAGTTTTCAGACGATCTAAACTGTGGGACTTTCCAGACGAAGCAATAAAATCCCCACGAGACAAGCAAAACATCCAAGGATAACTCTCCAGTAACAGTCACATTCACAACACAAATCAATCACACCCATTGACCGGTTTATGCGGACCACCAGCGTCTAAACCGAGTAACCGTGGTGAAACACTGCACCGGTCCTGCCCCTTTGGTAAAAACACAAAGCCAAAGCATGACTCCTCACTTCTTGAATAGAGCCATTGCTGCACTGTCACCCAAGCCGCAGCGACATTGACCCAGCGCGAAGAGACGTCCATTAAGATCGGACACGGGGGAAGAAGTCACGTTCCAGGCGCGCGAGCAAGGACAAAAGAAATTCCACCGGCTCGATCCATGCCACACACGCTGCCCTGCTATTAAAGTGATGTAACGCCGAGTTTAACAAAAGGGGTGCCACGGCGGATTAGCAAGTGGTATTTTGTGTAGAAGAGATACAGGTTTACATCAGGGGCTGGGAAAGTAGGGTTTTTCCATTCTATTCACGATTTATATTGCAAAATTAAAGGTGCACTACGTAAGAGATAGAATTCTTTACCTGCAACGTTCCACAATGTGTTATTAAACTTGTTTATCTTGCTTTTATTCCTTTACACCTGTTGAAATGGAGCTCAACAGTGATTGGGGAGTCCAAAAATATAGAAATATCAATATATCGTATCGTTTAATTTGATGATACAGTATCGATATCGTGGGCTGCTACATCAATATATCGCCAAGAGTATTTTTAGTTATATTTTACAGAATTATTTTGTGTAAGAGCTAAAATTTAGTTGACATTTTCACGGTTTTGATGAGTAAAATGAGCGTTTTCATATCAATTTTGAAAAACTTAATGGACTTAGTATCTCAGCCATGATTTAGCCCCTGTTTTTCAGTGAACCGTATCAAATTGATTTGAAATATATCATATCGAAACGTACTGAATCGAAAAATGTATCGTATTGTGGCCTGTGTATCGAGGTATGTATTGTATCAGCAGCTTGGTAATAATACCCAACCCTAACAGTGATTGATGCTTTAGTTCTGAAAGTACATTTTCCATTTATTTTCCCATGGACTTTTCAAAAAATTAAAATATTAAGAGTTCAAAGACAAAGTGGAGTCTAGCCAGCTGTGCCCTAACTAGCTTGTTCTGAAACAGATTAAATTATAGGGCTTGAGGTCATTAATTATGAGCTTTCGAACTTTAAATATTTATTTTTCCCAGAAAGTCTATGTGAAAAATTAATGTGAAATTTTGTTCTGGAACCAGTGGGTGAGTGGTCACTGTTGAGCTCCATATACCTTTAAAAACATGGGTTCTTATTGTGTTTGGGCTCGCCTCTCCACATATCTAACCTGTAACTTGCCTCCTTGATGATACACTGCAAAAAAGCTTGGCCAAAATTTAAGATATAAACAATTAAATCAGAAAATGGCTTAAAAATAGTGAAATTATCTGTCCAGGTAGCAAGATCATTGTACTTGACAAGTTATCTTAAAATAAACAACCTCTAGACTAGAAGCAGTCTCAGAACTAATAACCAGATAATAAATATGAAAACAAGATGAATAACCTGATATAAGTTTTAAAATCTATATGTACTGAGTTTTCCCTTGGGAATCAGTAAAGCTGGTCAGTAAAGCAGATCTATCTACCTACCTCGATCTGCTGCATTCAGCACCATGGACAGCAGCCTAAATATTCACAGGTATCGTGACTAAAAAGTATCGGAAAACCGGCACGTCTAAATAGAGGCATGTCGTAATACTGGCATGGCAAAATAGAGACATGACATAATGAAGGGATGTCGGAATAAGTGGCGGACCCGATCATGGAGGCTATAAGCAGCTATATTAATGAAGCAGTTGTTTTAAACCAAAAAGGCGATTTAAAACTCAAGATTCTGTCAAATGTTTTAATAACTTAGTGGTTTATACAGTTTCAGAAATTTTAAATTGTAAATATGGGTCTTGTGGTCATTAATTGCCACATAGCTGATTAGGTAGAGAGCAAACTTTTAAAAGATTTATAATTTTTTTTCAGAAAGTATATGAGAAATTTACTTCTAGAACCAGATGGGGGGTCACTGTGCATGGAGCTCCATAGTGCACGCTCCTGTCTGTTGGGAACATTCAGCGTAGCATACAGGTGTTAAACTAATCTCAATTGAAGCACCTTGAATCAAAATAATGTGCATCTGCATTTTAAAGCCTCTGTGTCTTTGTAGAGGCTCCAGAAGAGCCACGTGTCCTGTCAGCTGGCCGCCTGCCTGCCTGCCACCGTCGAGGGGGGAATGGAGGGGGTATGTGGAGAAGAGCCAGCCCCTGAATCTTTAATGAGGAGATGAGAGGAGGGAGAGGGGCTCTTGAAAGGGCCGGTGGGGGTCCGAGGAAGGGGGGGAGTGGAGACATTGGACCAGGCAAGGACAGGTTGGCAGCACTTACCAAAATGTGACAGAATTTTCATTTCAAAGGTTTTGCATATAGCCCCAGACTCTAATCCTGCACTTGCGGTGGAGCAGCCAGGGCTCCCTCACAGATGAATGGATGTATTTAAGAATGAATGTGCTTCAAAGGTCTTCTTTCACACTACTATCACATACGTAATCCTCTTCTTGTTCCACTAATCTTTTGTGCTCACTCATGTCTAGTTAAAGGATTATATGTGGCAGACATCGTTCACAACTCCAGAAACTTATGTTAAATGAAGAGCGTTTATCATTTTGAAATAGTATTGAACCTATCTGCATATATTCAGTATATTCAATCTTCATTGAAAGGTGCAAAATGCAAAATTAGCACGACCAGCGAGCATCAACCTTTCAAATGAGGCATTTATTTGAATAATATGCAGTAATGTGCAAGTATTTTATATTGTAAAGCCATAAATGTGTTATAGAGTTCAGATTGCGACGTCACACCTCATAGAATTTTCTGTGAGCCTAATAACAAAACAAGAAATTCAATCTGTCAACTGGATAAACTTTGATTTGGGTTGAAAATGTTTCAGAGAATGATTGATCTGTGGTGTGAAGTGTTGTATTTGTAAATATATCTGTTTTTATATGCTGTATAATTGTCAGTTTTGTAATGGACACCTGTCTCCAACGTGCCATAACATCTTGTTGTTGTCTGTGGTTCAGCCCATCATCTATACTCTCCTCATGGTTGGCCAACCTGTCCTGTGTTTTTTTAGGGCTGCCAATGTTAACGTGTTAATCGCAACTAGATTAATGCAATCCATAATGTGATTTTTTTTTTTTTATTGCAATTCGAGTTCGCCAGCCTTTTGTCCCTTCTAAAAACGAGAGAGCGTTTACACTGAAACGAATCACCGTATCAGCGTATTGGAAACGATTTGCATCCACACACGTCGTGTCTGGATCACCTGAAACGATAGTCACATGACTAGGCTGGTGTTACGTCGTCACGACACCACGTGGGCAGTAAAAACAAAGTGAAGTGCCGTGTCTGAAGCTGCCGTAGTTTTATGGAAGTTGCAGCAGCCGATTTCGAGCAGAGGAAAATGGCAAGCGTGAAAACAGTGTTTTCGTGGCCTGGCGCTGTTTCACGTTGGTCTCGGGTTTGTTTAAACTCCGACAAACTACCATTTGGCAGAGTCGCCACAGACCTGTGGATAATCACACGTCAAAGAAAATAACTACAGCGATTACTAAATGGGTAAAACTGCTTTACATTATGGGTTTAAAACTGTCTTGAAATGTAAAATAACAATTTTGCAATTCAATATGTGATTAATTGCGATTAACTATGGAATTTCTGATCTTAATCGAGATTTTAAAAATTAATCGTTTGAAGCCCTACTTTTTTTCCTTAGTCATGTGATTTTGTCATGTGATATAATTGTTCTTAAGGACACCTATGGGTCCTGTTTTAAACTTATGCCCTCACGAAGACCATCTTTCTGGCTGAAACATGTTGGCGTCCCTCGATGCAACAAAGGACATTCAATATATTGAATCAGTGTGCCTCGGGTTTGTACCTTGCCCATTTTTACATTTTCCAGTAAGAGCTATTTCTTGTTTAGATTTCACGTTGTAGTAGTTTCAGTGTAGTTAGCTCCTCCCTGCAGTCAGAGATAAGATCCACCAGCGCCTGCCCTGAACTGAAGAAGCAGCTTTGATGAACTGCGAAATGTTTTGGACCTAAATAAACGTTACGTCTACCTGGACTAAGGGATTCTACACACATGTGAGCCTAATGTTAAACCATAGTATTATGTGTACTGCAGGAAGGGCCATTACCTTCAACAGTCTCACTCTGGATTTGCTCCAACCATTGGCGCCAAATTTGATCCTAACCTTGACAAACTTCATTTAGCTGGAGCCGAACACTATTTCTAGTCCACTTCTTTTTTAGAGTGATAAATGTATTTACCAGTAGCAACCCACAGCTTTATTGGGTTGTTCCACCTCACTTTGCTAGCTATTCTATCCTTATGAGAGTTTCGCAGCACTGCCACAAAAATGTAGGATGTCCACAGGAACGGCTGCTCTCTGACGTCCCATCACAAACTCTGTTACAGCCAGATATATTCTCAAGTTCGCAAGATTTTAAATAAATGTCATTTAAATCACAACCAACCAACGCCCATCCCTCCCAACATGCATAAACAGCTCAGACCCTTCTCTTAAAGTTGCAGAAAAATCCTTAGAATAGCCTACATTGAACTGCAACTTCAACTTTATTATCATTAATTGTAAATCTAAGCATATTAACAAAACAAACACATCTACCTGAACTATTGCACAATAAATTATATATTGTATTGTTCCTCTGTTTAATTAAATCAATGGATCTAACAAGGCTAATAACGGCTAAAAACCAGGTTAGTGCTGATTGATTGAACGAGCCTGGGCACAGAATGACAGTGTTAACTGTGATTTAGCAGCTCCGAGTAATGACCAGACACTCATTGACCAGTGTTATAACAAGGACAAAGTCAAGTCTTCAATCACCTGTATCGATTCTGATTAGCAACGCTGCAAACGTGACACTGACAAGAAAAAGTTGACTCATCGTTGATTCATCTTCTTATCGGAAAGCTTGGTAATTTTAGTGATCTCGCAAAGGAAAAAGTCTGACATTGTCGACTTCTGTGCCCTCAAATGTACTCTTTTCTGAGTGGCGGTGTTTGGGTGTGATAGAGCGTAAAGGAAACATAATCTTGTTCCCGCCTGTAGCTCCGGGTTGGCCACTGACCCATAAACCTTCTCTGTGTTACAAAAAAGTAATTCGGTCTTTCAAAACTGTCTGGGAAATACCAAGAAATGAACCAATTCAAGAGGCAGCCTGGAGAAAAGCAATAAACAAAAGCAACACAAAAACAACACAACAAATATACTTACCGGTAGTATTATAAGGATGACAAAGACTTGGGTTTGATTCTATTTTCGATATTAATGAACCAAAAACATGCACATTCTCCTCCAACTAGGTACTATTAACCAAGATCCAGGCTCATTATCTGAAGAAGTCGCCTTTGTTGCATTGAAGGAAGGGTCAAACGCAAAGGTCAAACTCTTCCATTTAAGCATAAGATCCAAAAGTCTGAAAAGAACATATGGTGCAAGATTAAAGATTAAAGAAAAGCATATTATGTTTTGTGTAATTTTTCTGGTATTATAAAGTGTGTAGGTTCGAATTTTACTTTTTGTTCATTGTAAACAGCAATATTCATCAAAAATAAATTAGTACAAGGATGTGGGCGGGGATAGGGGGCAGGTGAAAATGGAAATATTCTTATACTTAAGCCACGATTACAGACTGCAGGATAACTCCAACATGAATCAAGTAAACTACATTTTACAGTAAGCTAAAAATGAGGGACATCATAACACGGTTAAAAACTCATACATAGATTTTGTATCATACTTCTCTTTTAATGAAAGCTGATGTTCCCAAATTCAAAATAAGGTCAGAGTTGGGGAACAGATTTCCATATCCTAAATTAGTCTCCACAGATCTATTTTTGACATCTTTTTCTCAAAGTATCAGTGCATATTTGTCACAGATCTTCTCCAAAATACTGCATTAGGTTTAGAAACTGTAACTTGTCAACAGGGTCAATAGTTAACATTTAATTTGCACAAAATATTCATGTTACTTTTTATTAATATACTTTTTGGTCACACTCTGTCCCTTCACACCTCCATTCTCCTCCTCCTTTTTACATTTTAAGTGGAACTAATCACTAAATCCAACTTTTTGCTACTAAACTGTGTATATAGTGGACACATATTAAGCAAAATCAACTTTTCTGTGCTTTTAATGATGTTATAGTTGTTCCCCCTTCTTATTTCAGTTATTCATGAAGTTTGAGTAATCTTTATTTTCATAAAGAGAAGACTTTATCTCTCACCTCTCGTAAAATTTAAAGTGCAGCATCTCATCCACATTATCCATAGGAATTGTCCTCCGCAAATAATGACATCCAGTCCACAAATCAGCGCAGTTAATCCAGTTTGAAGCGTTCTTTGGAAGTAAAACGGCGAGATAGTTCGTCACGTGTGTCTGTTTACGTCCAGGAATCAAGGTGAAGCTGTAGATTAGCGATTGTGACTCTACTTCCTGTGTACTTCATCTCCAATCAATTCTGTTTTAAAAATCCTGTATCTGAAGTATTGCACCACATTTCACAAATAATAATAAGAGTTTTGGCTTGTATCTAAACTAGAAGTGCAGAGCTCTGATCTTTGAACACTTCAGAGTCTCAAAGCGAGTGGTTTTACTGTAGACAGGAAACAGCTGACGCGATCGCGCTCACAACTGTGTAGTTTGTAGTATGCAGACAAATCCCGCTGTAGAATTTAAGTCTCATGAGATTCTCCTTATGTCTCTGATGTGCACTTTTTGTCGTTTTGCACATTTAAAAATCGTTTAAGATTGAAAAATCCTGTAGTGTGGCAATTTTTACTCTCTCCATTTATACAATCAATGGTTTAGTCCCACTTTAATATAAGAAAATCACTTATAATACACATTCACCCAAAATATCTTATCTAAAAATCTAATTCCTTATGATGCAAAACAATATTTTTTTTTAATTACCCCAAAAAAACAAATGCTTTTTCAATTATGCAATAAGTGAGTGCGCCTCCACCTGACGTCCTGCTGAGCCACTTCCTCTCTACTTCCCCTCGGAAACAGCGTTGCCATGGCGATCGTATCCAAGCGAGTCGCCGTGGCAACCGGAGAGATGCCATGACGCCGGCGTCTGCTTTGTGAGCGGATCAAACACGGGCTGAGAATGGAGCAACAGTAGAGCAAAAAAGTGAGAAATGTACAAATGCAAAAGGTGGTCCCTGAAGGCAGCACCGGCGGCTGTGAATCGTGGAGCTGTAATAATGAGCTGTCAGGAGGAGTGCAGGAAGTGGGCCAGCACCTGTTTCACATGAGACCCAGAAGAAGACAAGATGCTGATGTTGCTTTTTCTGTGTTCAGTTCAATTAATATGGAAGAGAAAATACACCATT
Organism: Odontamblyopus lacepedii; assembly: GCA_034769755.1. Classification (NCBI taxonomy): domain Eukaryota; kingdom Metazoa; phylum Chordata; class Actinopteri; order Gobiiformes; family Gobiidae; genus Odontamblyopus; species Odontamblyopus lacepedii. The sequence continues at coordinate 26,354,601 of CM068363.1, forward strand.
TGCTCCAGAGATCGTGTATTTGTATCGTAAGGGTACGGCTACAGAGTTTACAGTAACGGGATAATGACTGAATGTTCAAATATACAATAAAAAAGGCAAAAAGTATAATTTGCATATCATGTTATTTGAACTAGAGTATGTATTTTGATATTTAAAGGTGTCCAAGTGTTAAAAACGTGAAAAGCAGAACTATTTTTTTTTTTATTAGGGATGTCCCGATATGATTCAGTATTGGTATCAGCTCCAGATCTGGCTCTTTTATGAGTATTGGACATTATCGGATTCAGTCACGTGATCAGACCGATCCAGTTTCGACGCGCTTTTACGGCAGCCGTAAATCAAAACTCCGCCATGTCGCTGTGTGGGACTTTTCATTACAACAAAACGAGAGTCAAACAGCGACGCAATCGCTGCAAACAAACAGTTTCTCGTGGAGGAACCAGCAGAGCCACTTTAACACGACCAATTTGATTCGTCACTTACAAAAGAATCATCCGAACGAATTTGAGATTTACAAGCTCAAGACGGCAAAGATACAGCGGCAAACACTAGCGGAGGCATTTCAAAAAAGAGAAAAGCTACATTGAAATGGCGACAAGTCCAAGAAAATAACACAGAGGATTGTCGAATTCATCACTTTAGACGATCAACCGCTGTCTGTCGTGGAAAACATGGGCTTTTGTCATCTAATGGACTTTTCGGAGCCAAGGTACGAACTTCATTCATAACACTACACAAAAAAGTATTGGATCGGCATCGGAAAGAACACTCCTTAAAAAAATCGGATCGGAAGTAAAAAAAATCTTGATCGGGACATCTCTCATTTTCATCTGTTTGCAGCAATCCAAACGTATTCCTCTCCACTTAACACATTCCTGCCATCCAAATTATTCACAATGAGTTTATAAAACGTGTTTAAAAAAGAGTTTTCCCATTAGGCCACTGCTTACAACAACTAGCATGCTAAGAGCAGTCGAGCATTACTTCCTGGTTTGCACCATGTAAAAAGAGCTCAAAATAAGATGCAGACGTACGTACAGCAGTTTCGTTTTGACACCAAAGAACGGCTGTCAGGTTTGCAACTTCAGACTAAATGTTTTGCAATTTACATGTTGCTTTTTAGTTTCATTTGCAGCATTCAGCTACTAAACCACTTCACTGATTATTTTTCTGAGATTGTCTACGTAAACATCTCGTTGAAATGCTTGGCCCTGATGCGCCGCGAAATTTCACACATTTTTCTTGCCAAAGGCCCTGTACTCGAACATGAACCATGAGTGAGCAACATGAGTCAGGTTGCATCTCCACAGAGCACCCGAGGCAAAACTATTATAACTCCAGACTGTCTATGTGAAAGTCTGTCGATGGAATAAGTTTAGAAGTAAAACCAACCGTTGCATTTGAAGGACTTATGTCTGAGCAGCAGCGAGTTGTACTTCCTGATAGAAAGCTCGGCAGCGGCGGACTGATATATGAGAAAATAGTCCCACAACATGCGACGAATCATGCGACGCAAGGTTAATTTTATTTCAAACATTATTCTATCGACACAGACATTAACATAGACAGTCTGGAGTTACAAAAGATTTGCTTCAGGTGCACTGTGGAGTGGGTAAGGCTGTTTTTAGTGGTAACTATGCCCATTGACATGCACTAGCCTAGCACCAGCGACCTCTCCAAATACAAGGACTGGATGGAATATTTCAAAACGTGTCTCCACGCGTCTCCAACACTCTGGCTCACCAGGAAACGAGGCCCTATGTCCAGTATTCAGAACTGTCCCTTTAAGACCAAAATGAGGAGCCGGACAGGAGCAGTTACAAAGAGATGTTCAATACAAAGTGAATTGGAGCCAGAATCGATAGAGCTGGGAGGACGCCCAGACTATATGGACAAAATCGGGCACTGTGTCAGGTTGGTTCACATCCAAAATTGTTTACTGAAATGCATAGATGTTTTTAACTAATGCAGAAACCTAAAAAACATGCACCAGGGACTACAGGTGGAAATGATCTCTAGTGCTACAACCTGGCACAATGCATCTCCTCTGTTAAGGTTAATCTATAATGTGCACTGCCCCTGTCTCAGAAATAAACTAAATAATAAATCAAATCCAATCAAATAAATAAATAAAAGAATGTAATATACTATGGGTTCAAGCTTCCTGTTATATGTGACGTTATGAAGAGTTTTCCCTTTCAAAAGATGTAATATGTTGTTTCAAATTGTTAATCACTATGGTAACAGCTCTAATTTTCCAGCGGGTAGGATCATAAAACGCGTCATATTTTGTGTGACCACTACGCTGAGAAAAGTCCCCAGTCGGCCGCTGTTGCCTGTTTCGCACGAGAGAAAAGCTGCTCCGTCAACCCACGAGTCGGGAGGAAAACCCTGGCCTGACCGGTCTCCACGGAAACCCCCCCATCTCCCTGTCTGTCTGTTGTCACGGTAACGGTGGCGAAGGAAAACACGGCGACGGAGAGGCGAGGGTCGAGAGGGTCGAGAGCGAGGGCCGGTGGGAGGACTGACGGGAGATGGAAAGGGGCGGGAGTCGCCGTGTGCGGAGTTCAGGGTCGCTGGAGATTGAAGGACGGGAAAGAAGTGCATAAATCAACACTGTACATGGAAATAAGTTGGATTTGCATATGATTTTAGTAGCAGTCGCTTTCCATTTCATATTGCCACACCGGAGTCTTCATATTTCAGCACCTGCCCCCCTCCCCTCGCTCCATCCCAGTGCAGCCCAGGCCACTTCCAGCTGCAGACCCCCTGGCCTAGTTTTACACGACTTATTTCAATGGAGTCAAGTCAGGACAGCAAATACCGGGGCAGTGGTTTCCCTGCAAAAGCAAATCCAAATCATCCAAATCGGAATTAAGGAAGGCAGGGAAGATACAATGGACACACCGTAATTGTCCTGATAAGAAAAGAGACAAGGCTGTTTTTGATTATTGCTTGTTCTGGATAGATTATGAATAAAAAAACTAAATAATCTTTGGATTCTTCATTAAAAAAATGCTTTTAATGGTAGATTTTGGAGAAAATCTTGGATAATTTTCCTAAACATAAACTGAATGACATAAATCACAGACTTGAAATCTCTGTGTGATTTATTTCGATACGTTTCTGGGGGGTATATGTAAGTTTGACGTAAATATTTTTTTGCGCAACTCAACAGTGAATATTTTATAATTATTTATTTTATTTCCAAGCCTCACGAAACGATATTGCCACGGTTTGAACCTCACGGTACGATATTTATTGTGATATTGTGGGAAAGCTCATGATATTATGATATTCTACATAACAAGACTGACATTATAAAATGCTTTGACCAGTCATTTGGTACATTTATTGTCATTAGGGATGTAACGATATCCAAATCTCTCTGTACGATATTTTCACCATATACATCTTACTTAATGATATTTACTATATTTTGTGAAGGCTTAGAAAACTTTGAATCTGCTACTTTTTCCTCTAAAAATGCATTCACCAGACTTAATCCAAAGAATGAAGATTTCTAAGTGCTTAGAACAGTTATTTCTTCACTGAAACAGAGCAAAGGATCATGGTCTATGTAGTTCCCTGTTGTTGTTTTTTTAGCTATTTCTGCATCAGAACTATTCATTTAAGCAAAGAGACTTGTAATTCAATATATTGTGATTGTCTACAATATTATTGTGAGACCTTTGACGATACGATACCAACAGATTTTGGTTATTACATCCCTAATTTTTTATTGTCTATTGTTTGTGTTTTTTAATGTCCCACTTTCATGTCTGCACTTTGAGTTTTGCACATTTCCAAAGTGTTTGTTTGTTTTTTACTATAAATGGCAAATAAACAAAACTAAACTATACTGCTTTTGTTGCTATTTCCATATTCTTGCCTTAAGGAGCACATAATTAAGTAATCTTGAGCCTGGGCAGTACAATGGCACGTTTGAGTTGGCCTCTAGCTCCATCGTGTGGCGTGAAGGGGCAACTGCACGACAAACGTCCAGCTACAAATCGATATTACAGTGTTAATCGCATCTGATCAATATATTCCCCACAAGCTGACAACATATTCTGTAGCGTCGATCCGTGTGTTCTCCGGACCTCACATGACCTCTCTTTCTCTCTCTCTATCCCTCTCTTGGTCTTGTTCTCTCTCTGCATGTGTGCGTAGATTATTCCTGGCAGTAGCAACATGGCTGAAGGTGTCCGCAGCAGATGCCTGACACTGGGCCAGGGTTAAAGATAGCAGAGCGTGACCCACATCAGCTGATCTGGAGTCGGCTTTCACGGCGCACCATAAAATGTCTGCTCTGGAATAGACCTCTACACATGCAGCCAGACAACAATAGACCAGCCGGGGAATGACAAAAGTTTGGAAAGGTAAAGGTCTGGTTATTTAAAGGTGCCCTATGTAGCTTTTCTGTTGAATGGGCTGCTTGTCTTCATTGTGGTGAATATGTTATCGCTTTCTAGCTTCATAGGTGACCCTACTAGACCAAATTACAGGTCCGATGTGTGATTTTGGCACGTTTTTTCATAGCAACTGTGAGGTTGGAATGGAATAAATACTAGATAGACGTTTCATGCCATAATGAGGAATGTTACAGGCAAAACAATAACTATATTTTCACAACGACAAGCAAGTTTCAGACCTCCCGTAAGGAAAACATATAGAATCAAATAAAAACAAACAAAAAAATGGTCTCACGTCAAAACTGTAGCACAGTATATCAATAGTAAATAGTTAGTTACATTCTACACATTTATTGCTAAAAGGTGAAAATAAAATTGAATATCTTAGGTCTTAGGGGTCCATGCTTAGGCTTCTGTCTTTTTGTTACTTTCTATTAAAAAGGGGTTAGATTTCTTGCCCCGAGCCCTGAAAATTTTGTTGACAGGCCCCATTTCCAACATTAGAGCCAGTATTCATACAAAATAATGAAGTTCTTCAATAGCAAAAACTCTCGTCTCATTAAAGGACTTATATTATGCAAAATTGACTATTGTGAGCTTTTAGGCAAGTTTAAATGTCGTTAACTTGCCAAAACATGCACAAATTTGTGTTTTCTCTCATTCAAACATATTTGCGCAACCTGTTATTATTAGTCTGTCAACATCTCCAGTGCTCAGAATGCTCCGTTCCACCTTGTGATGTCACGTAGAGGTAGTTTTCATGTTTATTTATTCAATATTTGCAGTGACGACCTGGGCAAGAGGCAGGATAAATCAGCACAAGCAGAACACACTCACACATCAGTCATAACATGAAACAGTGAACAGAACCATGCAACAGTGAAACATTTGCAGGTTAAAGATATAAAAGTGTTAAAAGCATGTGCAATGATCCTGTAAAATACTCTGGATGGAGCTTGTAACAGTCGACAGAGATAAAAAGGAACTAAGCTTTAAAGTCTATTGAAGGTGGTTCCAGTCACTTGCTGCAGAAAAGTGAAATGAGGAGCGGCCTAAAGCTGTGCGGGCTTCAGAACGACCAGGGTCATGTATTTGTTGGAGCGCAGCGTGCGGCTGGAACTGTGGATGTGCAGGAGTGAGCTGAGGTATGACAGAGTTTTGTAAATGAACAATAACCAGTGGGTTTGTCTGCGGATGTGGAGAGAGGGGCGCTGCACCAGGGAGTAAAATGTGCAGTGATGGGAGGTGAACGGTGCCTGTGACAAAGCAGATGGATGCGTTATAATTCACGTTGAGCTTATGGAGCAGTGTTTTTGATGCAGCTCTTTGATGCAGCTCACACTTCTTGTATTACCGCATGTGTGAATGAAACAAAACACACTCCAGGTATGTTTTTGATAAGTAAACATTATAACACAGATGAGAAAATAGTGTAACATTGACCCTTTAAACAGGAACTCCGGCACGTTTGAAGCTAAAGTCCGTTGCTAGAGGTGGTGGAATTCTGTCCAACCAAACCAAAAAACGGCACAGATCAGTGTTTCCTCGGTGGAGACCTCACTGTGGCAGTGAGTCTGTCAAGGCAACAAACTAGTGTAGTGATGGGGGCAAGTTCTTAACGCCAATTTGCTTCACACTGAAGAAGCTTAACACCACTTTAACCCATCTTACAACAGCCACGAGTCTAACTAAACGCTCTGCCTGGTTCACTCATTAGTGTCTGGAAACGTTAGAAAACAACTTTATAATCAGCCTGACACTTCCCTCTGTTGATTTCCCACTGCTCATGTGAAAGCTCAAAAGACTCGATTGTCGACTCCAGCGGCGGTGATGGTGAAGAACAATAGAAACTGAAAGTTGTTGAAAGAAAATGATTCAGGAATGTATTTTTAGCACTTTTCAAAAAATATAATTCAATTGTAAATAAATGGGATGAGAAATGACATCGGCGATTAAGTCTTTTGGGCTTTCACATGCGCAGTCGAAAATCGACAAATGTAAATCTAAAGCTGCTTATAAAGTTGTTTTAAAACGTTTCCAGACACTGAGTGTCTTCTTACAGTATTTGACCACCTCTAGTAACGGACTTTAGCTTCAAACCTGCCAGAGTTCAACTTTAATCAGCCATATTGTCGTACACGTTATGAGTTATTAAAAAAATAATCATTAAAACCTTATCTTAAATTCTATAAGCACACTGATACATAGTTAATGAGTCCATAGGAAGCTCCACACTGCCCCCTACAGCCCCCTGCTGTTCTGGAGGATAAGAACTATCCCAGTATTAATTATGGATTTCATGAGCAAATAGAGACTGATGATGGCTCGCAGAGGGCATACATAAAACATGAACGCTCCCCTCCAGGGACTCGGGAATTACCCACAATGCACCATGCCACACTACAATCAATCAGACGCGCATAAAACTGCAATAACAGAATCCAGTGTTCTAACCTTTAATATTATAACGCTGGGATTAGCCATGTTAACAGACTAGTTTCACGTGATTGCAACAGTTTTGTTAATTATTAAATATCCACTTGGGTTAAAGGTGTATTGTGTAACTTTTCTGGTAGAGGGTCCGCCACCTGCTTGTCTCCAGGTCAAGTTATGGGTCAGATCTGTGGAAAGGTGGAAAGGCAAGCCCACCAAGTAAAGAATGTGTGTTTTAATGCATTTTTGAGCAATGACAACACATGTTAATTAATAAATATTTGGTTCATAAGTTTAATGCCAGACTTTGGAACATTCTTGGCAACTCTAACCCAGACAAAGTAACATGAAGTACCAGAAAAGTTACACAGTGAGAGTTTAATAAGAGTTTAAAAATAGTTTTTCAGTATTTTCAGTCAAGTCAAGGCTTCAGAAGTCATTGCTAAAGTAGTTGTAGTCGAATGAAGACATTTTTGGTCAACTAAAGGCTCTCAGAATTGTTTATCTCTGTGTATTTGACCAAAACTTTACATTACATCAAAATTCAGACTTAACTGGGACTAAACCGGGAACTAAACCAGGACTAAAACCCAAAACATGCCACATAGGTCTCCAGGGAGAATAGCTGATAAGTAATTGTAAGTCAATTACATACAAGCAATCCATTCAAATACTGCCCAATACATTATTAAATACTAAATATTAATAAAATACACACTAAATACAATGCTAAATACAATCAATCAATTAAATACTGTCCCACTTTAACTGTGGCTTTTAACTCTATGTTTTAATCGTACTTAATTTGTTTATGTTGTTGTAAGGCGCCCTTGAGTGTCCAGAAAGGCGCCTAATAAATAAAATGTATTATTATTATTATTATTAAAACCAGACTAAACTACACTAACTATATTTTAGCCTCAAATTCCTCAAAGTATCCACCCTTTGCTTTGTTAACAGCTGCAAACCCTCAGCCTTCTGAAATGGTTTTCACTTCACGGTTAATTTAGTGGAACCCCAAGTGTCCAAAATAGTGGTCAAAGCAAAATCGTGGCCATTATAAAAAATCTAAAATGAAATAAAGAAAAAAAATGAATGAAAAAGTGTGTCTAAACTTATAGCTGGTAGTGCATATCTAAATATTTGAAGTGTATTACTAATTTGCTTTATGGAGTTAATTAAATGCATTTTATAATTTCTAACATGCATTTCTAAATATTTTTTTTTCCAAATTAAGCGAGTCATTTCCCCGAATAGAACATCACACGTTCTTGATAAATATAGCCAAATAAGTGTTAAGATGGCAACACATGTACTGCACTGGAAACTATTAATGCAGCAAAAAGTACAAGGAAACAAACTTGTGAATCATAATTTAATCTTTCTTTTTAAATATGATGAATACCAAAAAACTCACTCATTCACTATTACATGCTCTTTGTTTCTATGGATATGTCATTGCTTTGCTTAGAATGTTCCACAGTGTGACATTAAAGACACATTTATTACATTACAGGTGGTTTTATAGATCAAAAATACCTAGAAAAACAGACCAGAGAAGATCCAGATAAAGCAAAAACATCTCTAGAGACAACGACGAACGACGAACCCTCAACCAGAAAAGTTACAGAATGCACCTTTAACGTCTCCTTTCTTGTGTTGTCTCATATAAATCTACGTAAAATTAATAGTTGACTAGTACAAAATTCGATTAGTGGACAAAAGCATACAGCGCAATTAGTTAAAGACGTGTTAAAGGTATGTATATGTTCATATCTGATATTACAGCTAAATTCAGACTTAACGGGGACTAAACCAGGACTAAAACCAGACTAAACCAGGATCAAACCAAGTGTACAACAAGGATCCAACCAAGACCAACCCACAACGTTTCAGAATATTTCCAGAAACATTATAAAGCAAACTACATCTCAGCTTTTGTAATGGAGACAAACCAGAGCTTTCCCATTAAAACATTACGGGTCCGTGTCTCACTCTCCACAAACGACTCCAACAAAAGGTCAAACCAGGACAGAGCTTTTGATTTCTGTAAAACAACCAGCAGAAAACACGAGGAAGCAGCAGCCGTCCACGTTACAATGTGTAATTACCCACAGCGAGGAGGAACATCAGAGCCGCTCGGCACTTACCTGCAAAAGAACAAACAGAGAAAAGGGTTTGTTAGAACCTGAAGAGCTGAGGAAGAAAGCAAAATGTTATTATCATTGTAATGCATTCTCCATTTCTACTTGATTAATGAACACGTAACAGAAAGGTGCCACTGGACAAAACATGGCATTTGAACGCAATACAAGTTAGATTCAGTGCGAATTCAATACAGTTTTTTAATTATTATACAGATATAACACCACATGTAACAATAATAATAATAATAATAATAATAATAATAATAATAATATAAAATGAGGTACTATGATTTAAAAAGTCAAAAATCACAAAAGTATTGTAATGTGTGTGATTTATTTGTGTAGAGAATATGAAAAAAAAAATTGTTGTAATGACACTATAGTCTGTATGTTTTTAGGTACATTTAAATTTTTTTTTACATAATTATATAAAAATACACTCAAAAGTTAGGACACACCGACTCTTTGAATGTTGGATATATGGAAATCAGCAACAAAGAAAAAAGTGAAATAACTCTATAACTAAATATATATTTTTAGATTAAAACAAAGATGAAAGCCAAGGATGGCTATTTTTAAAAAAGGAAATAAAGAAAAAAAAACATGAAACACAATGAAATAGTGTGTGTAAATTTTTCACTAATAATAATAAGCTGGAAACCATGGATAAATATAAATAAATAAATAAATAAATAAAGGAACATCAGTGACTTTCCCTGTTCACTGCTACTCAGATGTTCAAATATTTGTTTTTTCTTGCTTCCTTTTATTTTATTATTTTATATTCTTTAAGGGAAAAAAAGTTGAAAGAAATGTTCATTACTACAGTAGAGAGAAAAGTGAAGTGAAAGAAACCAAGCGTGTGAAAGAAGGACGAAAGAAAAAAAGCAAATTGTACATTTGTGATTTGCATCTGTCATCTCTATTTGATTGTTAATAAAAGTTTATTACTTAATTTAAATATTTTATGGGATTCTGTAAAGGCATTTATCATTTCCACCACAGTACCAGCATTTCTAAATATGCATGTTTTTTTTAACCAAATTAAGTGAGTCATTTCCCCAAATAGAACGTCACACAGTCTGAAACACGTTCTTGATAAATATAGCCAGATAAGTGTTAAGCTGTCATCACATGTGGCCCCATGAGTCAGCATTAGTATTAGTATTAGCCTTAGCATTAGTATTAGCATTAGTATTAGCCTTAGCATTAGTATTAGCATTAGTATTAGCATTAACACTATCAAACGTGTCCAGATGAGCAGAGAGCCACAGTCACTTTTAGCAGTCGAGGAGACGGGCATGGAGAAATTACAGCGCGGCGTTTGGTGAAGAGGGATCTGTGTGTGTGTGGTGAGGGAGATAAGTGAGAAGAGCGGAAGTGCAGGGAGGGCCTCTGTTTTAAAACAAGTATTTACGCACTATGGAATACAGAATACAAAGAGTCAGCACCCGGGACAGTCCCAGTTTTGAGCCCTGTGTCCCCTGTCCCAGCAGATTTATCCAAAACCAGTGATTTGTCTGTTTTATACAAGAAATCTTCCAGATGCCCTTATTTTTGACTAATCTGATCCCTGCCAACAGTAAAGAGAGGCATACATTGTCATTTGTTTAGGTAAAAAAAAGAGACTGCTTAAAAATGACAAAAACACAAAGAAAATGTGACTATACTGACTCACATGTTCGTCATGAATGGTCTCTGCACAATAATTTTCTTTAATCACGCACTCGTTTCACAATTTTACTATTGCTATGCTATTTAGTGCTTTTTTATAAAGAAATACACATATTATACAGAACTGAGTTAAGCATTTTGGTCCCACCCTCCACAATATTTTCTGTTTCTCATGTGGCCCCATACAAAAAATAATTGCTCATGTTTTAGATGAAGGAACAACATTATAACATGGTAGAAAACTCAAAAATCAATTCTGCAGATTACCCTCTCTTTAAAGATGATCATGAAATCAGTATTACAAGACATTTACACGTTTTTTTCTGAAATTAAATAATAAAAATGAACAGAAAAAATAGGCTAACTGTTTTTTTTCTCGCCTTATCACCCAGACCTAAACGGAAGTCAACAACAAAACACAAATTTTAATCCAAAAAGTGGCCGTTTTGGTTTTTATACGACTCCAGAAAGAAACAGCAGTTGGAACCATTCAGGAGTCAGAGTTCACGGGTCCTTTTAGCCGATGTGTGCCGCCATTGTCCTCCTGTGTTTCTCCTAATGACATGACAGATGGACCTGTGCACAAAACACCCTTTAGTCTTTTAACTGAGCGAGTCCAGAGTCCAGGAATGTCTCCGCCAAACACATCAATGGAAGGAGTTGTCTGAAATGTTTGGGTGAAGTCAGGAGCTAAAAGGAAAGACCAGGAGGCTCTGTGTTGGGCACCTTGGAGTCTCCTCGGTGGGGGGTGTTTACGGCCTGGGCTCGTGGCTGTTGTGGTGATGCAGTTTGCTGTAGCAACGGAGCTCTGTCCAGGTCCTCTTGTGCAAGTCCAAGGCAGGGTTCATTTACAGAGCAGGTATTAAAGCTCTGGTACACACTAAACTGGAAATGTTTGGCTGCAGAGATGCTTTTTCCAACTGAGTAACCTGGGTATGAAAGTAGAAAAACAAAACTGGATCATGTTGCGATCGCGGCTGTAAATTTGTGAAGGTTTGTCCAGTGTTGTGTTGGGAACTTGATGACATTAAACAGTAGAAAAGTATTATATTTCAGACTTGTGCTTGTTTGTATTTTGTTTTTTGTTTGTTTTTCTTGCTTGGGGAGTTACCAGGAACAACTTGGCACTGGAACTGAGGTTGAACGAGGACTCCACTAACATAAAACTTCTGCTCAGGTCCATCTATTTTGGGTGTCAAATATTATATCAAATGAACCAGAAAATGCACACTAAAGTTCTTGTAGAGAGCGCACTCAGATGGCTGATGTCCAAAAGCTTTTTTTTTTTTTTTGTCCCAATAATGTTTCAGCAAAAAAGCCTTCGTCAGATCATTGTTTCTTGCTTTGCACCACAATATACAATGTCAAATTATTCAATAAAAAACTTTTAAAGACATTCCATATTATAATTACAGTATTAATTTAGAAGTTTTTTTAACAATCTGAATGGGATGTAGTTAAGGATGTCATGTTTAGTTTGGGGTGTAACGATATCTGAGTCTCACGATACGATATCATCACGGTATGAACCTCACGGTACGATATTTATTGCGATATCATGGGAAAGCTCACGATATTACGATATTGTACATAATAACAAGACTGACATTATAAAATGCTTTGACCAGTCATTTGGTACAACATTTATTGTCATTAGGGATGGAACGATATCCAAATATCTCTGTCCGATATTTTCATGATATAGATCTTATGGTATGATATTTATTGCAATATTTTGTGGAGGTTCACAAAACTGTGAATCTGCTACTTTTCCCTCTAAAAATGCCTTCACAAGACTTAATCCAAAGAATGAAGATGTAAAAGTGCTTAGAACAGTTATTTCTTCATGTAGTCAGCACTGAAACGGAGCAAAGGATCATGGTCTATGTAGTTCCCTCTGGTTTTTTTTTAGCTATTTCTGCATCAGAACTATTCATTTAAGCAAAGAGACTTGTGATTAGATATATTGTGATGGTCCACGATATTATTGTGACGACCTTTGACAATACGATATCACCTTATTTCAGTTACATCTCTAGTCATTAATGGTTAATGGTCAAAATATATTCTTATGAAATAGCTAGTAACCCTTGATAGGTGACAATTTAAGCTAAATTAGTTTAAAAACAGTTAAACTAAAGTAAAGTGCTGTTTTATCCATCTGTTTATGTCACATTTAGTTGACGTTATCATTCACAAAGCTTGAGTTCATAAAGCTGGTCCCATACTAGAGGAATACTTAACGATTATGAATCATTTAAGGACCTATATTACATAAAATAGTGATCTTTAAGCCATGTTAGAATGTTACCAACAATACCACCTTAAAAATAGACCTGGAGTTGTGTTTCATTCACACGTTTGAGTAATCCTGCATTATTAGTCTGTCCACATCTCCAAAATGCTCTTTTCCACCTTGTGTCGTCATGAAATAGTAGTTTAACAGCGACCTTTTACGTTTTGTTCTGTAGATATTGGCAATTCCATGGCTGAAATTATCCAAATGATTCTAGTGAAGGTGCATGGAGTTTAAAACTTGTTTCTTCTCAAAAATGATAACACTAGAATGATTCTGTGACACTGCTTTGACTCTGAGCAGCATCTTAGTCCTTACAGCGTCGTAGACAGTATTTCTCAGCCTGACATTTATGAGCGACAGGGACATTGTTTGACCCTGTCCTCACTGCTCCTCTGTCCCCGTCCTGTCCAGGAAATGCCGTCTGAAGGAGACAGGAGACAAACCGAGGGCAGCGGGACGTCCCATTCACTGACAAAGCTCCACACGTCGTTAAAGTGAGCCTGTTCACTGGGCTGCTGTGGTCAATGCGACGCCCCGTGGGAGTCAGGAAATCACTTAAGAAAAGAGGGGGCCTTCATCTGCTACTTCGATTCTTCACTTTCAAGTAAGACAGGAGTAGGAGTACTTTAATTAACTTAGCTTGAAAAAATAACGGGACTCTAAAGGTTTCTCCGTTTATACCCGTTTTAAATGACCGTGACAGACCTAGAAAGAACTGAGACAACCAGAAACTATTGTAGACATTCTGTATTTCTAGTGAGATTTTAGCCTTTATAACTGGACTAACTGTTTAAAAGTGGACAGGCCATACTTATAAGTTATAACCTCGCATTTTTATACAATAAATTGAATCACTTTTTTTTTTTAATCTGTAAATATTGGACAAAAAACCATTCTCAGTTCACCACTGCACTATTTTAGACAAGTGCAACCTGCTTAATTTGAATAATCTTGTTCATTTTAAATATGGATGTTTTCTATATAAAGTTTTGCATGGACTTTCCCTCTCCGTTACAGGATTGTTTTAAAACAAAGACTGTCAGTGGGGACTAGGGCCACAGCCGGGGGGAACTGTGAGGTCCCACACAGACACACGACATTCGGACAAAGTGTGTCTCAGTCAGAGGCTCTAAGTTCTGAGTCAGTCTCCCATTATCAATAAGAGAGACTCCAACATTGGACACTTTCACATCACACTTGAAACAGTGGCTAAAGGAAAACCAGACTTGTGAACTATTTTCGCTTATAACTGCTGCTATTGTCACTTGTTATTGTTTTTGCTGTTAAACCTGTGGTGCCACCTGCTGAGGGGCTACATATGGAAACGAGTATTTTTGCTATAATCTGGCATATTTACACTGCAGTGTTGTAGATGTTCATTAATATGCACTGTCCCTATTAAAAAAATAAATAAATCTACTTCAGTCTGGTCCTCACACCATCCAACAGGTCTCAAGCCAGGCTCAAACACAACCGTCCAATAAAATGTGTTTATTTCAGTGACGCATGTGAACTCATCATTTACAAACAATATCAAATTTCTCTCACCTCACATTAACAGGATTTACTGCTTTGCTCATTGATTCTATAGAAATCCACAATGTTTTCAGTCTCCTGTAATATGAAGTTCCTTTCTTTTTTCCTTGTAAGCAGCCATATTTGTTTTGATATGAAACGACCGTACGGGTCTCTGATTGGCTAATCCACCTGTCAATCACCCCCATTTAAAGTTGAGATTCAACAGTGACCAGACCCACATCTTCATAAATACTGACAAAGTGTGTATTCTGGATCCCAGGCAACTTATTACCATCAAATACTCCTACTACTTGACTAGGGCGACCAGAATTCCAAAATTAAAGCCGCAAGCGGCATCGAACGGCCCTCGCAGGCTGCGCATCGCACTCGGCCGACCCGACGCTCCCCCGGGTGGTGCTGACGCTCCCCCGGGTGGCACTGATGAGCCTCTTGTCTCTGTGTGTTTGTGGCTTTGGGCTGAACTTGTCACTAAACACAAAGTCCACACACACTGGAGATGCTGATGTGTTAACATTGACGAATATGGGCACTTTGGGACATCGCCATGGCAACACCGTGCAAAATACAACTTTGGCCCCCCAGACTTTTTTGTTCGGACTGACCTGAAGAATCACTGTGCTAAATTTCACGTTCTTGAATGAAACTAATAAGACGCTATATCACTTTGATAAGTAAGAAATTGTTGAAATTTTCCCATAAGGATAACATGGAGGCTTTGGCGCATCGCCATGGCAACCCAGTGAAATATACCATATGGTTGTCATTGACTTTTTTGATCGGGATGACATGAAGAGTAATTGTGCCAAATTTGAGAATATTCTGTGAAAGTAAAATATTTTTCATGAATGGGAATTTATCAGATCTCCCCCATTAGGACAACATTGGAGCTTTTGTGTATCACCATGGCAACACGGTTAAAAATACCATATAGTTTACATTGGCTTTTTTGATTGAGATGACCCAAAGTAATTTTTGGCCAAATTTGGTACATTTTAGAAAAAGTAAAATTTGGACTGTCCATGCAAAATTTTGTTGTGTCCTGCAGGGGGCGCTATCACACCATTTTTGCTCGTGTCACAATTAGTCGGCTTTGGCACAAAAGTTTTACAAGTGATTCAAATTTGAGCCAAATCGGACTTTTTATGGCCGAACGGGAGCAAATTTTGACATTAGAAAATTGCAAAAAATCTGCACAAATTTTGCAGCTTCGCCGCGCGTAAACCGTGACAGTTATTCACCATCTCGTCGGGGTCCGCCATTGACCCCCCATTGATTTCCATTCATTTTAGCAGCTGTAAATATGGCCCATGCCTTCGGCATGGGGGCTTGGATACAGCTTGATGTCAGGAGTGTGTTTTAGGGACAGGAGGCGCTTCGCGCTACTTTTGTCAACATTGAGTGAATGGGCCCATTCACTCAATGTTGACGATGACTTGTTAGCAAGAACAAATATGCATGTCCCATGCCTTCGGCATGGGTTGCTAGGATACTGCTGTTCACGAAGAGAGCGATCGAGGGACGAAGTTCAGCGCTTCGCTGAGACAGTTGACAACGATGATGCCTGGGGCGAAAGCAATAGGCCCTACGCCCTGTAGGGGCTCGGGCCTAATAATTTTAGAAATAAACTCACACAAATGAAAAGTGTCACAGCACAAACGAAGCACAAACGATTGAGTTTTTGTACAGGTTTGACTCTGATGAGGCGACTTCACGCAGGTTGTAAATAATTTCCCCCCTTTGCAGGTGTGACATCATCACGTTCTAGAATCTGAAAAACCAATATTGAAAATATACAGAAAAATAATTCCTCTATCGTCATGACGACACTGAGCTGAGTGATGTCATACAGGTCGATTCTGTCTCCATGATGACTTTGACTTTGAGCTTTGACTTCAAAAGACAAAGACAAAGTGAACGTTATTCTGGAGCTGTGGGGGGTGAATGTTTCGAGACTTGATATCAGAAATTGGTCAGACTCGACAGAGAAAGACACAGCAGAGAAACCGCAGCCGAACAAAGAGTTACTACTCATTTGAGCGTATAAACATTTCAAAACCTTTCATCACAGAAAGTAAGAAATGGAAAACAGCGACACAATTATCCAAGACGTCGTATCGGAGGGTGGAGAACACTGGTCCACGGGTCTGGGGGACCTCTCCAATGACGACTCGGGGAACTATCGTCAGCCCCCCAAACCAAACAGATTCACCAGATGTGCACGGCGGCTCATCGCTTGGATCACAAAAGGCCGGCAGAATCAGAGCAAACTCAAGAAAGAGTTGCAGCGTCTTAAGGTGGAGAACCAAGAAATTGATGAGCTCAAGTTGGCCAATCAGAGCCTCAGTGCAGCCAACGCTTCCCTTGAGAAAAAACTTGCTCTTCTGGAACAAGAACAGCAAACAGCAACAGAAACAAAAACTGAAGAAGATCTGAAGAACTCGGCAGCTCAAGTTCATCTTAATCAACTCCAATGTGAAAACACCGATCTTCAAAATAGAATCTCGTGCCTTAAAGATCAAATTATCATCCAATTATGCCGATGAAAATGCGCAGCTCAAACTGGAAATCACCAGACTTCAAAGTCAAATCTCAGGCCTGGAAGACCAAATGAGAATTGAAGAAGACAAAAATGAAGCTGCAGTGCTGAAGTGTTGTGATTATAGACTCGAAATTGCGCAGCTCAAACTGAAAATCATGAGACTTGAAACCCCTTTGCAAACCACCAGACTTCGAGCCTTTTGCAACTCTCCGCACAGTGCTGCCTGAAAAGGCTCAATATAAAATACAATATAAAAATGTGTGCACATAAGACACACGTACATAATACAGGTTTGAAGATAAAGACAACATCAGAATCAATATTTGAGCCCATTAAATTACATTTTATTAATGATTAATTTATTTTCCAATCCTCCAAACTAGTTCATAAACTAGCTTCAAGGATCAGGTTCATCTTTACACCAATTTATCAATTTTAACTTTTGGAAACCCTTCCTCCCTCCACTCCCCATTATCCATTCAAGAAAGTTTCTTTTCCTCAAATTCTCCTTCGAAGCCCAATTTGTCCGACTTTGCATCTTGCCTGCTCCAGATTTGTGATGGTACTTTTTTTTAGGTTATTTTTTTTAGTTTCTTTCTTCTTTTTTTGTTTTAGTTTTTTGTTTTAGTTTTTGTTTTTGTTTTTTTTTTTGTTAGGTTTTTTTTTTTTTTGACTTCCTTATTTATTTATTTGATACCTTATTTTAATTACGGTGGTATTTTATATTGAGCCTTTTGCAACTCTCCGCACAGTGCTGCCTGAAAAGGCTCAATATAAAATACCACCGTAATTAAAATAAGGTATCAAATAAATAAATAAGGAAGTCAAAAAAAAAAAAAAAAAACCTAACAAAAAACTAAAAAAATAAAATAAAACTAAAACAAAAAACTAAAACAAAAAAAGAAGAAAGAAACTAAAAAAAATAACCTAAAAAAAAGTACCATCACAAATCTGGAGCAGGCAAGATGCAAAGTCGGACAAATTGGGCTTCGAAGGAGAATTTGAGGAAAAAAAACTTTCTTGAATGGATAATGGGGAGTGGAGGGAGGAAGGGTTTCCAAAAGTTAAAATTGATAAATTGGTGTAAAGATGAACCTGATCCTTGAAGCTAGTTTATGAACTAGTTTGGAGGATTGGAAAATAAATTAATCATTAATAAAATGTAATTTAATGGGCTCAAATATTGATTCTGATGTTGTCTTTATCTTCAAACCTGTACGTGTGTCTTATGTGCACACACCATATTTCCATTGTTCATACATATGTGTATTACACAAGGGAAATGATTTGGACACAGCAGCTCAGACATCACAACATATTATAACAAGAGCTCCGCCAGCGGGGCAAAATACGCCCGTACTTTGAATTATTGTATATAGAATTAAGTTAGAATTTGTCAAACCTAGTTAAAGATGAATTGTTGGTGCAGTTTGGAAGTTTGACATTCCTAGGTGAGACGGTTGTCGAGCTAGAGCGCGGACAAGGTAATGTGTAGTTGTCTTGTATTCTCTCTCTCCCGTTGCCTAGCAACCGCTGCAGCTGGAACTGTGTGTCACCTTTGAACTTTAAACTTCAAAGCTTTGAAGTGTCCACGGACGGACAGACGGACGGACGGACGGACAGCGCCATACCATAATACGGGACATATTATGGTATGGTATGTTTTATCACGGGCGTATAATAACAAAGAGAAACAAGAGCTCCTCCAGCGGGGCAAAATACGCCCGTACTTTGAATTATTGTATATAGAATTAAGTTAGAATTTGTCAAACCTAGTTAAAGATGAATTGTTGGTGCAGTTTGGAAGTTTGACATTCCTAGGTGAGACGGTTGTCGAGTTAGAGCGCGGACAAGAAATTGTCCACAGACAGACGGACAGACGGACAGACGGATAATCAATAGGGAAATCTGGCTCTTGCAGTAGGAGTATGAGTATGACATCATCACATTCTAGAATCGGAATTCCACCAATCAGATTGCAGCAACAGAACTTAAAGACACTACAAAGCTTTAATGTGTCCACAGACGGATAGACGGACGGACGGACGGACAGCGCCATACCATAATACGTCCCGTCTTATTACAACGGGCGTATAAAAACTATCTATTCCACCAAACAAGACACACACATACACACTAATAACTATACATACACACACAAGCATGCACACTCACACATAATAATAATAATACATTTTATTTATTAGGCACTTTTCTGGACACCCAAGGTCGTCTTACAACAACATAAACAGATTCATATTAATGCTTGAAATTCTAATTCAGCAGGGGGGAGGCAAAAACGACGTCCAGATGGCAGGAGTTGAAATGAAGAAGACACCGGATGTGAGCTTTGTTCAATGATATTATCAGCCTTTTTAACAAGTCTGTCTCTATAGATACTCTCCATACTTGGCAGAATAATCCCAAGCAGCTTGCTAGCAGTAGTGACTGTCTTTCTGACCACTTTTTTCTGTGCCTCAGTGGCGTTGCCAAACCAGCAAATAATACAGAAGGTTAAAACACTTTCAATAAAAGCAGTATAAAACATATGAAGCATCTGTTTGTCAACATTAAAAACAAGCAGTTTCTTTAAAAAGTCCATTCTTTGCTGTGTCTTGGTATGCAGTAGATCAGTCCATGAGTCCCATTTCAGCTTATTGTCAAGTACGACGCCAAGGTATTTGTAAGTAGGGACAGACTGAATGGTCTCTCCCATCACAGCGGTGGCAGAGGATGATTGTGATCTTCTAAAATCAATGGATTTGTCTTTTTTGTGTTTAAAATTAAGTTTAACCTTTTACACCATGCTAAAAAGAAATCTAAAACTGGGCCGTGATCATTTTCTCCATCCTCTAGGAGGCTCACTAGAGCTGTATCATCTGCATATTTAATAAAGTGCCTGTTGGGGAAAGTGCTAGTACATGCATTTGTATATAAAATAAAAAGCAGGGGAGATAAAACACAACCTTGTGGGAAGCCCATGGATGTGGTCATAGTGTCAGAGATGAGAGAGCCAACTCTGACACGCTGAGCTCTGCCAGTCAGGAAGTCCATAATCCAAAGAATAAGACCAGTATTATGGTTAAAATCATTAGCAAGTATCCCTGCAAGAGTCTTTGGTAGCATAGTGTTAAAAGCAGAGGAAAAGTCCACAAATAAAATCTTAGCATGGGCCTTAGGTTTTTCCAAGTGCATGTGCAAAAGGTGCATTAGTGTTAAAATGGCATCCTCCACCCCCCTGGAGGCTTGATATGCAAACTGCAGGGGGTCCATGAGCTTGTAGGTTTGGGAGATAATGTGCTGCTTTACCAGACGCTCCAAGCACTTCATGACCAGGGAGGTCAGTGCTATTGGCCGGAAGTCATTGGGTTCTGAAGGTCTGGGTTTTTTTGGAACAGGTACGATTGTAGATGTCTTCCACAGGGTAGGGACTTTACAAAGGTTGAGAGACGTGTTAAAAATGTCAGTAAAAACAGGGGCCAGTTGTTCGGCACAGTTCTTTAGCACACTGCCACAGATGTTGTCTGGACCAGGGCTCTTCTGAGGGTTACTGTGCCTAAACATCCTAAGAACATCAGACTGTCTGATATTCCACTCAGATGCAGAGGGGGGAGAGGGCAGTGATGGGGAGCCAACGGTGTCATTGTTGCCGCTTTCAAAGCGGCAGAAGAAGTGGTTCAGCTGATTAACACCCTCTCTGCCCTCACCTCCAAGAATGTCCAAGCAATTTTTCCAGTCCAGAGATGATTTCCCCCTGCCCTTGTGTGGGACATTGGTCATGGCCTTAATTCCCTGCCATGCTTCCCGGGAGTTGCCTGACTCCAGGGTGGCTTCGATCTTCTGTGTATAACTGTATTTGTCCAACTGTATTTGTTTTTTAATTTGTCTCTGTATGTCCCTCCTGCCTATGTCATCGTGAGCCCAGTATGCTTTTTTCTTTTCCATTATAAGGTGCTTTAGTTTGTTGGACACCCACGGTTTATCATTGGGAAACACTTTTTTGTTTTTTGTAGGTATGATAGAGTCTGTGCAAAAATTTATATAGTCGGATATTACCTCTACCTGTTCATTTATATCGTCACAGTTAAAAACGTCCCAGTTTGTACACTCAAAACATCCTTGTAGGGTCATTATACTTTCACTTTCACTGTCCCACATTTTCACAGATTTTATCTGGGGCTTTTCCCTCTCCAAAAGTCTCTGGTATACAGGGCAAAGGTAAACAGCCCTATGATCGGATGCCCCAAGTGGCGGGAGCAGGGATGAACGCTAGGCGTTTTTAACAGATCCATAACACAGGTCAAGGAATGCGTTTTTTCTAGAGGGACAGTCCATGTACTGATAATATGTGCGTAAGCACTTTTTCAGTGGACAGTTATTGAAATCTTCCAGGAAAAACTTTGGGGCGTCAGGGGAAATCAAATCAATTTTCTGGGTGAGATTAAAAATAGCATCTAAGGCCCTGTCAGCGTTCGCTTTGGGATGAATGTCTGCAACGGTGTAAAAGATGTGGGGAAACTCTCATGGAAGCTATGGGGGTCGCAGAGAGACACAAAGCAGTTCAATGTCAGGAGTGCATAGGCTCTCTCTCACCACCACAGTCCTACACCACTCGTCCCGGATGAGTAGACAGACACCGCCCCCTCGGATCTTCCCGGTAATTAAAGGGTCCCGGTCGGTGCGGAACACAGAAAATCCAAGGGGACCCACCTCGCTGTCAGAGACGTCTCTGTGATGGCCAGGATGCAGGCGCTCCGGTACTCGTGCAGGTACCGGACATTCGCTGTCAGCTCGTCCATTTTTGCTCTCAGGGACTGGGCGTTGATCAGCAGGGTGATTGGAAGAGGAAGTTTGTTTTTCAGTCTTCTGAGCTTCTGCCGAATGCTCCCCTTAGATCCCCGTTTGTGTCTCGTCCGGATAGTCAATTTCTTTGGATTTCTTCTGAGGTAGTTTGGTATGGAGTTGACAATGATTTTATGATCCGTAGGCATATGATCGCGCATCAGGAGAAGGAATTCCCTGCTATATTGTGTAGCCCCTGCCACGCCGATAACATGGTCATGGAAGTGGCCATGGGTGAGACAAGTGTTTAAAAACACTGCAAGCAGTCCAATCGCACACCAATATGCTTTAGTGCGAGCTATTAAACACATCCATCCAAAAATAAATAAGCAAACATAACACACAGTGCCAAGACGCGAGAGACGGCAGTCCTGGTTTAGTCCTGGTTCAGTCCTGGTTCAGTCCTGGTTTAATCCTGGTTTAATCCTGGTTTAGTCCTGGTTCAGTCCTGGTTTAGTCCTGGTTTAGTCCAGGTTTAGTCCTGGTTTAGTCCAGGTTTACTCCTGGTTCAGTCCTGGTTTAGTCCTGGTTCAGTCCTGGTTTAGTCCAGGTTTAGTCCAGGTTTAGTCCTGGTTTAATCCTGGTTTAGTCCTGGTTCAGTCCTGGTTTAGTCCTGGTTTAGTCCTGGTTTAATCCTGGTTTAATCCTGGTTTAGTCCTGGTTCAGTCCTGGTTCGCGCCGACGCTCCCCCGGGTGCTGCTGACGCTCCTCCGGGTGCTGCTGACGCTCCCCCGGGTGGCGCTGACGCTCTCCCCGGGTGCGCTTACGCGCCCGTCATTCACCATCTCGTCGGGGTCCGCCATTGACCCCCCATTGATTTCCATTCATTTTAGCAGCTATAAATATGGCCCATGCCTTTGGCATGGGGGCTTGGATACAGCTTGATGTCAGGAGTGTGTTTTAGGGAGAGGAGGCGCTTCGCGCTACTTTTGTCAACATTGAGTGAATGGGCGAACGATGACTTGTTAGCAAGAACAAATATGCATGTCCCATGCCGTCGGCATGGGTTGCTAGGATACTGCTGTTCACGGAGAGAGCGATCGAGGGACACAACCTTCGCGCTGAACTTCGTAAGACAGTTGACAACGATGATGCCTGGGCCCAAGCATCATCGTTGCGAAAGCAATAGGCCCTACGCCCTGTAGGGGCTCGGGCCTAATAAAAAACTGGGACATCCTCATTTTTTGGTGGTTGGCAATAATAAAATTGTGAAACAAGTGCATAATTAAGGAAAACTGTTATGCAGAAACAATTCATGACTAAAATGTGGGTCAGTATAGTCACATTTTCTTTGCGTTTTGGTCATTTTTAAGCAGATTTTTTTGTATTTTACCTCCACAAATTACAATTTATGGCTCTTTTTAGTGTTGGCAGGGATCAAATTGGTCAAAAATAGGGACATCTGAGACATCTCTTGTATAAAACTGGGACAAATCACTAGTTTTGGATAAATCCGCTGGGACAGGTGACACAGGGCTTAAAACTGGGACTGTCTTGGGTAAATAGGGACATCTGGTTACCATATATTTGACGTACATATTTTCAGATGAGAGAAAAAGGCCACACTACTCTGGGGCAATTCAGCTCATCCACACAAATGTTAAAAAACTAATAGGAAAAAACATAAGTTAAAGAGCAATGATGGACAATACTAGAGAAGACATTTGAAATTACATTCTCAGCAGCTAATTGAAAGTCAATGTAGAAGAAGCCATGGTTAACGTCCAAATGACCTCCGTATTGATTTGTGCAGCTGATGTATAATGTCTGCAGTATCTGTGGTGTCAAGTGTATTCCACTGCGCAGACTAATGGCACCCAAATGGGCCTTTAGAATCAACTGTAATATTAATATTCCACAAGTGTAACTGTGTATAAGCTTATTATATAGGCCCAATGCAATAAGAGCATCCAAGACACACAAGCTGCTACAAGTAATTACATAACAGGAATGTAAAGGGATATGGAATGCTTTTAGCCTGGGCTTCGGATGCTACTGGTGTCCCATAATTCATAGCATCTAGGAAAAAGAACACAGTCAGGCCCAAGCATATATATGTCATCCATAGCGTTCGGCTTTTACACTGGGAAAAAGCTTGGCCAAAATTGAAGATAAAAACACTTAAATCTATTAGAAAATGGCTTAAAAGTAGTGAAAATATCTGTCCACGCAGCAAGATCACCATCAAGTTTTATGAAAAATGTGAAGAAGTTCAGTTTTTGCCACACTCGGCCTAAATAATCAGACACTGAGCTCGCAGACTCCAGCCAGGACAGGCTGTTCATTTTATGGTAGGAAAACTAAGCTACACGTCTCCTGATGGTTTCTAATTCTAACATTTCATTTTAGAAATAAATGATGGAAGAAACGCACACAATAATTTCATTCTAAATGGTTAAAATGGAGTAGTAGTAGTAGTATGTAGCAGTAGTAGTTGTAGTAGTAGTAGTATGTAATAAGTAGTAGTATGTAATAAATAGTAGGCATATTTAGGGTGATTGAGTGTGGGGGGGGGGTATGTGCCCCTTCTTCCTGTCAGAGGAACTGCCCCTCAAAATTCCTGTGCACGTCCCTGACCACATGGCTAACTTGCATAAATGCTTTCTAATGTGAGGAAGCTCCGTGCTGCGTAGATATTGTGTAGTAACATTTAAAATGAACTCGCCTACATCTGTATAGAACATAGATTATAGTCAAACTGGTTAAAAGAATTTGAGTTCCATATTTTCCTAGTTTTGCCGAGTAAGATTTTTGTGAGGAAGGAATTAAAATCAGCTGCCTCAAACTGCCTCAAAGTGGACTCAAATAAATGCCTCGGCTCTTATTTGGTATTTTACCGTAACTCAAGACTAGAATGAAGCCGTCTCAGAACTAGTAAGTTGATAATAAATCTGAAAACAAGATGAATAACCTGATATAAGTTTTAGAATTTGCAGTGTATACGAACAAATTTGGAGCCAAATTTATTCACAGACAAAATTAATTCATACATTTCGTATTAAGGAATTAAGGAATTTGTTTCCAGTACAACACTTAATGCTCACATCTCTTCTGTGTCACATTATCAGCCAACAGTAAACATTCAGTACAACCAAGAGTAATGATCAATACACAGATTACATCAAGACAGTGATTGATTTAGAGTCCGTGTGGCTATTGGGAAAAAACTGTTTTTAAATCTGACTGAGTTGGTGGTGAGAGACCTGTAGCGCCTCCCGGAGGGCGTGAGTGTGAACAGGTGATGCAGGGTGTGTGTGGCCTGAGGTGGTTTTTATTGCCTGCTGTGTAATGCGTCGTTCATAGAGTGTCTATGGATGGGAGCGTGAGACCAATGATTTTGGATGATTTGTTAATGATGTGTTGGAGTTTTGAGTGCGAGTCACTGTCCAAATTTCCGCACTAGACGATTACTGATGAGGTGAGAATACTTTCAATTATGGCCGAATAAAACTGAAGGAGAATATTATGTCTCACGTTGAATTTTTTTAGTTGCCTGAGAAGAAAAAAAAAAAAAAGAGTCTTTTATTGGCCTGTAGTGAATTGTAGTGAAATAAAAACACTAAGATCATGTAGAAAAGGTTAATATGAACATTTTAAGACCAAAACAACAAGGCTCACTGCAGCAGTTACAGAGAAACGGAGACTATTTCAATGTTAGGTCAATGGAGCCAAAAGCACCTCCATGCAAACTTCCTATTTGGAACGCAGCGGCTGTTCTGTTGCTACAAACAAAGGCCTAAAATGTTTTATTTTATAGTGTAAGTTGAGATCATGCTAGTATATGACAGATCTGTTTTTTTTTTAATATATTTTGCTCACATATTAACTACCCTAGAACCAATTTCTTCACCTTAATCCTGTTCCTAAACCTAACCAAACCCTAATGCAATTTTCTTATATTGTTATAATCTTGTTTCCTCATCAAACTTACATGAAGTTGTGTTTTTTTGTTTCAGTCACACATGTTTAACACACAAACCCTGCACATTTAGTTCTTCTCTCAAACAAAAAACACTCTGTTCCACTTTGTGATGTAATGCGGGAATACAGGAAGTGCTCCACGATGTTTTAAAGCCTTTGCTAGAATCATTTGGATAATTTCATTTCTGGAGTTGCCAATCTTTACTGAACTGAAAGTAAAAGTTAGCTGTTAACTTGAAAACTACCACTAAATGACATCACAAGGTGGAGCAGAGCTTTGGAGATGTAGACAGAATAATAAAGAGTTACTCAAACATGTGTGAATGAAACAAAACATAACTCCATGTAGGTTTTTGATGTTGTTCTAATGGCTAAAACCTCACAAGGGTCAAATATGCGTAATTTAGGACCTTTAACCAAACCATAACCTGTTTCCTAATTTAAAAATATAACCCTGTACTAAACTTCATCACTGCGAAGGACCGATCGCAGCATTTGCCCCAGAACACACCTAAGATAGATGGACAGAGGAGAGAGGAGCTGTCATTCGGCGCCGTGGAATATTTTCCCAAATCTCATCAACATTCCACAACTTGGAGACTTGTACTTTTCGTTCCATCGACTGAGGCAACACCCGCAAGGCCAACATCGCAAATTCCATCTGTAACACCCCTGGAAAGTTCAACAGGTCCAATGCAGCCGCTTGGAATCGTGACTAATAAGACAAAATGGCCCACTTCACTCTTAACTCCTCACTCAACTGCCAATACAAGTTTATTTCTCTTGATAAATCCTACTGTAACTTACTGCGTTGATGTCCTGCTATTAAATTATTCAATAAACTCCTCACTGGAAATCAGTAGCTGGTTGAAAAAGGGTTTGAGACATCATACTTCTGGGAGCATTAAGCACATCTGTATTGAGAAAACTACACTACAGTGAAATGCCAAGTCACGTCCAGTCATCTATTAAAGCCATGCATGCTCCTGAGTTACCTTTGAGTGAGTGCAGTTTGAGTAATTAAGTGTATTTTTAATGTCCACACTCAGACTAATCTTTATAATGGCCTGCTGTCCCAATAGAGTGCAAACTGTGGTGTTTTAAACTAAGCCTTAATGAGCTTAATAAGCTTTAGTGAATGACTATTCAGAATTCCCTAAATAATTAAAATAACTATGACTATATAACTATGAGATGAAATTGAAAAGAATTATGAATGATGCAAAATATGATTATGAACTGTAAACATGCTATATTTTAATTTTTATATGTACTATCTGGTATTTAATGTGTTATTCTGAATTATATGTGTGTGATTATCATATTTTTCGGACTATAAGTCACTCCAGAGTATAAGTTGCACCAGCCAAAAAATGCATAATGAAGAAAAAAAACATGTATAAATCGCACCGGACTATAAGTTGCACTTTTTGGAGGAAATTTGTTTTATAAAATTATAGGCCAAGAACCAACATTTCATCTTGAAAGGCGAGTTATAGAAGTTATAGTAATAAAAACAACAGAAGAGAGAACAATCCATGTATCATTTGTTTGTCATTTTTCAATATAGAACCAAAAATAAGGAAAAACAACACTTTTCTTTAATATTTGTCTCTAAAACCAAAATTTAAAAAAAGGATAACAATTTGTTTTTTCATTTTTGACTCGATTCATATATATGAGCCGTCAGTGTGAAAAATGTAATATACAAGTCGCAGGAACCACCCAAACCCTGAAAAAAGTGTGACTTATCGTCTGAAAAATACAGTATTTGTTTAGGTTAATGTTATTGAGTGTATATTATGTATTTTATGTTACTGCATTATGGGATGTGTGACCAAATGTTACACGGGTGATGCTGTGTGTGCTCGGCAAGTAAGAGAGCGAAAGTTTGACGCTTTTATTGATGTAGACTGTTGCAAATTTTATCCATGTAACCAGGGACTGCAGGAAATGAGATGTTTAGCTATAATCTGGGGCAGAACATCTCTGTCTTTGCACTTAATGTCTCTGTGCATTGTCCCTTCAAATAAAAACTAAACTAAACTAAAATAATCAAAAAGCAGAGGAAAATAATTAACCTGGATAATGCGTATTGTAAAAACATACTATTTTGCAGATCACTGTGGCCAAAAGCAGCTGAAGTCTGTGATGACTTTGCATGCTATAGATATAAAAGGGAAGAAATGTCATTGGACGATGACAGGATGACAGTGTTTTTCACACTAAAGTTATTTTAATTCAATAGTGAATTGCCCGTTTAGATGCAGTATTTTGCCTGGAGCGTGAGTTGAGATGGCAACACAATATAAACAATACAACAGAGTAAACACATTTAGATAAAAAAGTCCTCATATTTGCATAATTTTACATGGCTACACAGTAATCCTTTTACACATGAAATTTATGGCATATCTAATAGGCCTGTACAATTTTGGAAAAATATTTTTCTGATAAGCCCTGCAATTAGTAGTAGTAGCCTTTATTTGTCAATTTCTTCACATGTACAAGACATAAAGTAGGGCTGACAAACGATTAATTTTTTCAATCTCAATTAAGAGTTAATCATGATTAATCGCATATTGAATTGTATGTTTAAAATTGTGTTATTTTGCATTTCAAGACAGTTTTGCTGTGTGATATTCACAGGTCTGTGGCCACTCTGCCAAACGGTAGTTTGTCGGATCTGAGACTCGCTTGGCTCGGACGCTCCGGTCGCTGCACCCGGGGGTTTAGCTTGGAGGTGCTAACTTAGACTAGATGTACTTCGCTGGTACTGAAACTCTGCTCAACACAGGCTGCATTTAACTCTTGACTTGTAAATTGTAGTGTCTGGAAGTTTTTTAAAGTCAAATAAACCGTTCAAAAGTGCATCAGGGCGGTATGTTTACGAAACAGCCAGAGGAGCTGCCTACGGATGTGTAGAAGAGACAAAAAGTCGGTGAACTCTAACCACGAGTAAAAAATAAAAGTGTTTTTAGAAGGGACAAAAGGCTGGCGAACTCTAATCACGATTTTAAAAAAAAATATTGCTTTATGGATTGCATTAATCGAGTCGTGATTAACGCGGTAACGCTGACAGCCCTAATATAAAAGGAATCAAAATTGGCCCCGTCACCCAATCCGTTCAATTAACACATAATACATGATATGAGGGTGCTGGACATGGACTGAACCGAAGACAGGAGCAGAGGAAGAAACAATACAGCATAACATGAGGATAGGAGGAGAAAAAAAAAGAACTGTCCCCGACCATGCTCCTTAACTGGGACATAGTATGATGTAAGTTACACAAAAAACACCCCTTCTGTGACAACAGCACAGTAAAAACACAGTACAACATCCTGTTCTAAATCCTCTAAATAATTGCAGCCTGTACAGTTTGATAATTGCGCTAAACATTTGTATTAAAATCCATGAGAATACAGCAATTATTCCACTACTGACCTCAAAACAAAAGACAAATCTAAGAGAACAGCAGACTGAAAGAGGACAAGCACGTTCATGTGGCCAGTGGACCTACAAATAAGTCATTGTACGATGTGTGTGTGATATATTACAAAGTGCAGTAGACTTGGACACCACTACAACACTGACCTTCATCTCCGCATGAACATATGATGGTGATCCGGGGTAAGTGGACGCCGCAGTGATTTATGGTCCCAAACGGCCGTACGTTCTTGATGGATGCCATGAATGGCTCTGCCCGAGTCGGGTAATGGGTCGTTTTATAACATGGGCAAAACTACTCATTCAATAACGCTGATAGAAGTTCCATCATAACCTTAACTTAAGCAGAACGTATAAAAATGACACATGCGAGTCGAAGTTTACAGCAGAGGTCTTCTGTCTTAGTCACGGCAGTTCCTACTCGGCATGGGACGATACTGATGATATTGATTAGTGTCATTATTAAAGTTGCTGACAGTTCAAAATGTTGTGGATATGAATAATTGTAATTTTAAGATTATAATAAATAAGTTCCATATTTAAATGACTGTTATGCACTTTGTTATAACTGAAAACAACAATGATCTAGCAGAGAACTTTATGGTTAAGCTTTTTTCTGGACATTCTGGCGATAAAATGGTGATTATTTTTGTTTTCGATTCTCCCACGAATGATTATTGTGTACCCTTTTTATCACAATATTACTGTTTATTGTCCCATCCCTAGTTCCTACACGTTATTTATCGAGTTTAAAAGTGCTGCTCCTGACTTTTACCGTCTTAAAAACAAAACACGTTCATTTGAAACAGTTTGCGGTGGTCCAAAGTTATTCCTCACCTAACGTATGAATTCTGTACATCCTATAAGCGCTTTTCACAATATTCAGAGATCAGAGGAGTTTTGCTGTGATGGGAAAGCTTATTGTGACCTCAAGAGCTGCTTATACAATATATCTGTCCTGTGGAAAGACAAATTTTGCTCAGATACATGAAAATCATGTACAGGTAAAGGTCCTTTAAAAGTAAATTTGATGGGTACCAGTGCGATATTCAGTACAAAATTGGAATGACATTTTGCCAAAAATGCTGCTTATTTTTTGCTGACTTGTAATATTTTAGACCAGTTTGCGTGTTTGCATAGTATCTTTTGCAGTATTTTTGGCATTGTACCCTCCAAGCCAAGGTAAAACAATCTCTCAAAATCCTGTAATGTGATTTCTTGGAGAATCGAGGGGAAGCGTCTGGGGAGGAGAGTCTTGGCACCTTTCTCTTCAGTACCATCGCTGTAACAAAAGAGCTTTGGGGGTCAAAGAATCTGAGCTGCGTTTCTGTTATAACAGCAAGTTGAGAACCAAATTCTCCGAGTCTGTACAAATCCAAAAGTCTTTTTCAGTCTGCATTAACGTTGAAGTAATCCCGATAACATGACTAAAGTGCTTCATCCTGTTCCATCCTCTAAAATAGCTTGGCACTTTCCCAGGTATTCGGCCACTCTAACCCTAAGAGAATATCCGATGCAGAAATTAGATCAGTAATTTAATCTGCCCCAAGGCTAAATGTCAAAAATGAATTGTGGCTTAATATTTAGCCATAAGCACTTCACTATCGGACTTTCGACTGAATTGCTTTTGTGTAATTCTTCAGCATAGACAAGTGCTCTTTTAAAGATGCATTATGCAACTTTTCTAGTGAAGGCTTCATGGAGATGTTCTTGTTTTGAAAAGTCTCGGTATGGCATTAAAAGTATTCAGCCAGAATTTAGCATTTATTCAACAGTTGTATGTAACAGTAGCACGGGGTGATAAAAAAAAAAAAAAAATAGATGACAGATAGATGACAGATAGATGACAGATAGATAGATGACAGATAGATGACAGATAGATGACAGATAGATGACAGATATAGATAGATAAATATAAATGAGTACAGACTGATACATGCGTTTGTGTGCATATATTAGACATTTGTCGGTAAATTAATGAAACCAAAACCAGTAAAAATGTGCGATCATCCCAACATCATGCGTCAATGCTAAAGAATAATCGCACAAATAAATTAAAACTGGTCCCGGTCAAATAACCTCAGAACCATCCCCGTCCAGACCGGAACGAGCAGTGGAGCTGGTTCTCGAATATTACTGTTGGTTTGTTCAAATTGATGCTATCTGAATCATAATAAGATAAGTGCAGTGAAATATGCTTTTCTGATATTACATTTGACAGTACTTTGGATATGAGAGCCCGTATAGTGTAAGCAAAACCACAAACTTCCTTCATCCATACAGAAATACCATTATATTAATCCAATGAAATGTGTCTTGAGTGTTTAAAGTATGTCGACTTTGAAGAGAAGATACAAGAGTTTTGAGCCAAACTTTTGTGCAGCTGGTCTATTTTAATAAATAACAGAGGCTTTTTCATTTTGGGAACAGCGAGTACTCTAAATGTCATTGAAAGTTATAGCTGTCTGTGGGAGTTCCAAAACGAGAAATAATTTAATGATTCCCTGAACTATATTTAAACATTAAAACAGTACTGTGTAATATTTTTCTATTGTTTACAAAATTCTCAATAAAGAAACTGAACACGTACTGTATATTTAGTACTAGGGTTGTCAAACGTATTACTAATCAATACTAAAACTAGCAGCAAAACTAGAGACTCATTTGACCAGATACTGAAAAAGTCACATTCACAGGACAGAAATGAAACTTTCTTGAATAATACTGGTAATATAAAAGAAACTACAACGATTTAATGTTGAAAATCGCATTCAGTTGTCTAAAGAAAGAGTTTTATTATGAACCTTGTATGCTCAAATAAACAATGAATGAATGAATGAAAGAAAGAGTGTTTTTAGTATCATTTGAATCAGTATTGAGTATCGAGGCTTGGTATAGAAATCAAGCTGAAATTTTAGTATCACGACAACACTATTTAGTACAGGTTGAGCCCAATAAAACCTGGTACTTCCCTGACATAAGGTGGTTATATTTCAGCAGGAGGTTCTAATCCTGTCATGTGTCTCACTGAGCACAGATTGTGTTTTTGCTTCACTTATTTTGCAGAGAAGATTTTGTTAGCTCCTGGTTGTTCTTTTTAGGGTTTGCTTGAAAAAATGTGAAACTCCAGCTTAAAGAGAGGAACTACATAACTTTTCTGTTGGAGTGTCTGCCTCCTGCTTCTCGGAGTAACTTAATCTATATTGTATTTATTCAAGTACAGGTGTTTTAAGGTCAAATAATGCAGACAGTAACATATTTTTGCTAAGCGGAGTTGCCTCTTCACAGATCTGACTTTTAACTTGGCCTGGTGG
The DNA here is from genome assembly GCA_034769755.1 of Odontamblyopus lacepedii. Classification (NCBI taxonomy): domain Eukaryota; kingdom Metazoa; phylum Chordata; class Actinopteri; order Gobiiformes; family Gobiidae; genus Odontamblyopus; species Odontamblyopus lacepedii. Next base: position 26,387,174 of record CM068363.1, read on the forward strand.
CTCGACCTCCTTTTCTGCCAGGAGAGAGTTGAGGTTAATGCCATACTATGGAAAATTAAAGACAACGCATTTAATCTTCATGGACACGGCAAGTGGCAGACCCTCCACCAGAAAATCTACAAATGTTTAAAGGTCCTACAAGTCCCTGTGAACTTTAAAACACGTCATCAAAAACTAGGGCTGTGTTGAAAAAAAGTGATTTTCCGATTCTGAATCAACTTGCATATTAATTCCGTAAGATCGATTCATACGTCCAAAGATCGATTGAATTTTTAATACATTTCCCCCCGGTGAACTTTAACCCCACTCGTCGCGTCACTGAATTCGGTCTGACTATATCAAAACAATGAACATGACGTCGGACACTAGTGGCAACGCTGGCCAAGTCCCGACTTTGAAGACGCCAGAAACACTCAAAGCTCCGTCTGGCACCATTTCGGGCTCAGAAACGATAAAGACAAAGCGATTTGAAGGCCAAATGGAGGTGAAGTACAGCGGAAACACAACCAACCTCAGGAACCACTTGGAACAGCTCAGGGAACAGCTCAAGAATGGTTCTAATAACACTAACCCAACTCGAGATCGGATCGAATCGTGATAATCGATTCTGAATCTTGAGAATCAGAATCAAATCAATTGTTGGAATTTGACTCAATACCCACCTCTATCAAAAACATACCTGGAGTTGGGTTTTGTTTCACTCACATGTTTGAGTAAAGCTGCATTATTCGCTTGTCTACATCTTAAAAGCTCAAATGATTCGATTCTGATTCTCAAGATTTTATTTTGATCCGATCTTATCCGATCCAATAGCGTTATTAGAACCATTCTTGAGCTGTCACACGTGGTTCCTGAGTTTGGTTGTGTTTCCGCTGTACTTCACCTCCATTTGGACTTCAAATCTCTTTGTTTCTGTCAAGCGCATCTTTGTCTTTATCGTTTCTGAGCCTGAAATGGTGGAGACGGAGTGGCAATCTGAAATCCTCCAAATGATTTGGTGTATGGAGTTTAAAAACACAGTGGAGCACTTCCTGTATAACCACAAAATGGAAGAGTGTTGTTGTTTTTTTTTAAAGAACTCAGACTTAATATGCAGGATTTGCGTGTTAAATATGTCAGAATGAAACAAAACACAACTCGGAGGATGTTTGTGATGAGGAAACAGTATAACAAAGATCAGAAAATAATGTACTATGGGCCCTTTACAAACAGAGTAGGTACTGTACAGCCAATACAATAACTTCATTTATAAACAACAACATCTTGAATTAGGTTGAGCCAAAGAAATAGCGTTTAAATGTAAATGTTATATATAAATAAACAGAATATAGCTTCAAAACATGTCAATCTTTGCTCCACTGGTGTATCTTGGTGTGGTTGTTGGACTGATTCCCGGGGAGCAGATTGTGGATGAAGTGGCCAGGCCCCTGATTACCGTGACCTTCCCTAAGTCAGCTCCCCGTGTGTGTGTGTTTGAATATGAATGACAAGACAAATAAACACGGCGAAATCTGCTCCATCTTCTCACTTGTCAGAGGAGAAAATGAGGAGCACATGTTATCCAGTTCAGCTCAGGTGTGGCGTTTGATTGAGTTAAAAATGGAAATAGAAAATGGAAATATGACCGTGTTTTCCATGAGCTAATAGACACGCAACACAGTGCAATCCGAGTTGTGTTTTTGAGTGGTAAATAAACTGTAAGCACATAATAGTGTTGGTAAAGATGCATTATGTAACTTTCCTGGTGGAGAATCTGCCGCAGTCTCCATGGAGATTTTATTGCTAAGCCTAGAAAGTTCCAGACAATGGTATTAATCTTATCTATATCTCTGGACAAACGCGACAGACTTTATTGATCCTGAGGGGAATTCAAGTTTAGCTGTAGCAACGTACTGCGCTTCTCAGAGTTAACACCAGGCCGTTACAGATCAGGTTTGTGGAGAGGCGACCCAGCTCACAGTAATGCATGTTTTGTATTTAAGTATTTAGCTGCAAAAAAACTTCTAATTAAATGTACAAATTTGATGAGCTGAATGCCATACTGTGGGAAATTCCAGGCAAAGCAAGACTATACATTTCCTTTGAGACAAGCAGGTTAGAAAAGTGAAGTGTGCACCGTTAATGAAAGAAATATGTTACAAAAAATAAATAAAATAAATGTGCTTTTATTTATGGAAGCTTTCGGTAGTTATCGGTTGCTGAAGTCATGATTTAGGGCAGGGGAGTCCAAATGTTTTTTCCTGGAGGTCAAAATAACGGAAGACCTTTGGAAACATGCGGATGATGACTTCCTTTAGGCTCCGTTAGCAATAGTAACACTGAGAAAACTGAGAAAAAACTGAGAAAATGGCCCGGTTTTCTTTGTCAATCAATCGTCAATCAAACTTTAGCTATAGAGCGCTTTTCATACAAACAATGCAACACAATGCGCATCTAGATGTCATTGTATTCTTTCTTTTTTTCCTTTTTTTCCTGTTTATTTGTGGATTATAATTTGTCTAAATAAAAAATAAAAGATGTAATTGTAACGTTCTGTTATGCTTAGCAGATCAACAGTTACGACCAGCTGCCTGTAAGTGACATGGGAGATCCAATTGGAGTCCCGTCGTCCATGGAAAGTTTTGACAGGTTGTGAAAAACGCTGTTGCTGAATCCACAGATTTATCACATGTCCAGTGTCGGTAACAACACAGGAAGTCGTCATCCATATGTTTCAAACGTCTTCTGGTAAGTGTGAATAGAGTCTATTGAAGCATGTAGACGGCCGGTACTGTTCACTATATTCTTCACTCGTCATCAATACCATGAATAAATGAACAAAGCAGCTTTTATCTGAGTGTCTTCAGTCAAAAACCCTTAGGTCTGTCTCGAAATGGTTGGTTATTTAAGTTATAAGTTTTAAATAAATTTAAAAACTAGCAGTAAAATATACTTCCCAGGATAATCTGGGCCAATTCACCTGAGGGCCAAGAAAAATTGACCCCCGAGCCATAGTTTGGACTCTGGGCCATAGTTTGGACACTCCTGAGTATGATCTAAGGATGCATTTCTCCATGTGTACGTCATTTCTTCACAACAAACCCATTTGCCATCAGTAAAAGTAACCACCTACTGCACACATGACTAACAGAGGTGTGGTCAGATACATTCATTTTGAGTGATTATTGCAGTAAAAATAGCAGCGTTGTTATGAAATAGCCATCCGTATGTGCAACACAGTTTTCTGTCAAAGATGTTTGTTGTCACACATAATTAACGCGCTGCTTCGGTGCTTTAATTATTTTCAGACCGTCTGTTAAATCTCCTCAAAGCCATTCACTGAGCTTTGAGTCACAACACTCACATTCCTCAAATACCTCTTAAAGTGAAACAATATTGAGGAGGAAAAGCTGAGATCCTGTCGTGCTCGGGCCAGAGTCTCACACATACATCTTCACTACGCACGGGCCAAATGTTTGAGGGAAGGTTTGGGGGCTGATTTCATTCAGATTTTGTGATGCTTTGTGCATAAAAGTGTCTTGCCCAAGGACAGAACAAAGGAAAGCTCTGGCTGGGGTTATATGTACGCGTATATGTGCCAGATATTTTGCGTAATAAAGACCATATGTAATGTAAACGCATTCCTTATGGTCAAAATAAGAGCTTTAACTGTAAACAATTTTTATTATACGCAAATCAGGACATCGGCTATTATCATGCTAGTTATTATCAGCCCTTCTTTGGTGGCAAAACTCCACTACGGTCTCTAAAAGTTGTGACTGGGTTGACGGAAAAAGCTATAACGGTGACTCTTTGTCCTCACTTGTAATTAGTTCATATACTTTAATGTAAAATGTCTGAAAAATGAAAAAAGCTCATTGTTTTCGATTAGAAGAGTGGGTGGGATTAAATAAGTTTTCCCACTCCTTTTTGGACAAACGTTTTGTTGTTGTTATATCTATTATGATTTCACAAATGTTTTATGTTCCATTGTAAAGGAATGTCAATTTCTTACTTGCTCAAAATAAACACATAATACAAAAAATAATCGATAATTGCACATTACTCTGATATATCGCTGTTTTTTTTCATTGTTAAAACCCCAACCTGTGCAAAGTTAATATAAAATGTGTCTATTTTAATCATCAAAACAACAAATACGTTTCCTTCCACTAAATAAGCAGCAAAATTATCATGTGGTCACAAAAAATTGCTTAAAAGATAAAAGTTTAGTCGATATATTGATATTTCAGTATTTTTGCACACCCCTACAAGCCTCTTAGCTGCCACGTTGCCTTTAATAATAATGCATTTTCTTTAAAGGCGCCTTTCTGGGCACTCAAGGACACCATGCAAACAACAATTAAGACACATAATTAAAAACAATTGAGTACAGGACAAGTTCTAAAACATCAGGACATTAACGGGGGTAGGATAATGGGCTTTAATGATAAGTCGAGCCATAGTCACTGGGAACTGCCAATGCAAATGCCTCGCAACACAAACAGAATGCCAACTGCTTCTGACTTTATGCTAATATTTCCAGAGCGCACCGTCGCCGAGCCTCCACATTACCCAAGTGCTAATAGATCTGCAACAACCTTCACCCCAGGGCTGTCAGGACATCACTTCCCCTTCACTGACAGGACACAGACGGGCCGAGGGGTGGGCAGGGGGCAGCAGCTGTGATGGATAGGCCGGGGGGATCAGGGGTGACAGAGAGGCGGCGGGGGGTATTGTGACAGCACCCGCAAACAGGCTATTGACTAAGGATTAGCCAGGATATCAGATAATTACTAAACTGTTACCATGTCAAACACCATCAGCAAAGTGTGTTTACTAGGATGTCTTTACTTAAAGGCCCTATATTAAGCAAAAGTGACTCCTGTGAGCTTTTAGGCATGTTAAAATACTGTTTCCTCCTCAAAAACATGGACCTGGAGTTGTGTTTTGTTTCATTCACACATGTTTGAGTAATCCTGTGTTATTCAGCTGTCTATATCTCCAAAGATCAAAATCCTCTGTTCCACCTTAGAGTTAATTTACTTAACATTTATTAAAAAAAGGTATGAAGGCACAACATATAGTCGCCATACTCTCAGAACATGTGCATTTAACAAATAAATAAAGAGAACAAAGTTGTTAAAACCATTCAATGTTCAAAATTGGAGTAGGAAGAAGCATATCCAGTGTTTTCTGCAGCGCTTTATAATTAGAACTTGACAACAATTGCCCCCTCGCCTTGACTACGTCCCTCCAAACCAGGTGAAGCCTCATAAAACTACAGTCGTCATGCCCCAGTCCTCACTTTCGCCTTTCGCTGGCACGGTATCTCCGCCACCACCTTCAATTAATCAATTTTCCACTCATATCTTATTTTAATCCTACCCCTACAGTTTACAATATTTCATCTACATGATATTCAGTAGTTAAGAACATTATAGTGTATCTTTAGACATTTGACATTAGATAAATTAGATGGAAAAAACAAACAAAATAAATACACATTACAAACAGACTCAGGTTTATAATATATTATGAATAATATCTTTTTAATAACAATTCATGAATATCTGCTTTCCTTATGATGTCATGTAGTTTTAAAGAACTGCTTTACTCTTCAGTACTCCAGAATAACCTTAAGCGGTTTCTTTTGTTTTATCTTCTGGGGCCTGCGGACTGAAGCAGTAACTGTAACTACGAAGTTGGGCAATTCCAGGGCTAAAATTATCCAAATGATTCTAATGAAGATGTACATTGCTTAACAAATGTATTATTTATTATTATTTATTACTGTCATGAACAAGAAAACATAAATAACTTCATAGTAAATCAAAAACTTGTTTCAAATGAACAATTTCATTGTTATTCATTAAGAAAATTATCAATTAGAATAACACAATAGTCTTTGTTGACAAATAATAACCAAAAATGTGAATATTTTGTGTGAGCTCCTTTGGTGCAGAGAACAGCTGTGTTCTTGCTGCTTTATTTTTATGTAGTTTTGTCTCTTTGTTATTGAGTTCCAAATAGTTTCGAGCTGTTCCCAGAGACTTGTTTTGGATGAGACTTTGGTGTCATTTTCTTCACATTAAACTTGAAAATGTATGGATAGCAACAATAGTTATATTTGAGCATTAACAATATTGTTTTGATAAAAAGATCTTGCATATACTGGCGGATTAACCATTATAGAAACATAAAAAGATATTTTGGTAAACAGAAATACTGTTAAATTACATATGGCAGCAGTGGCAAACACCTTATACTGTGTGGTGGTCTAATAAATTTGTTAAGCTCTGTATGGAGTTTAAAAACACAGTGGAACACTTCCTGTATTACCACTTAATAACATCACAAGACAGAACAGAGTGTTTTCTGTTGGAGAGAGAAAAACTGAGCCTAAATATGCAGTGTTTGTGTGTTATATGTGTGAATGAAACAAAACACAACTCCAGGTCTGTGAAGAGGAATATGGGCCCTTTAAAATAACACGTGTGACAGTAAGTAATTATTTGAAAGAACAAAACAAAATGAGTTACATGTTATAAAACATCTGTCAAGACATTAGCCAAAGAGGAACTGACAGGCTAATGAGCTAATAAAGATGCATAATTGTTTTAAGACTTAACTCGCTATCAGTCATGGACCACTGGAATTATTTAGGATACACTTAACTTTAATTATACACAGGAAAAAAAACATTATATTACGTGAAAATGTATGTTGTTGGTACTACTTTTCCTATTTTCCAATAACAAAAACAAAGCATCTACAATCTCTGGCCTAGATCTTCACTTCCTGGATGTCCCACTTCCACAGATAAGGACTATTCAAGTAATAATAGCACAGATAACCCTCTCATCATTATTATGTTATTGTGGCATGTCCCGGAATAGTAGGCAACTGTTGTTTACATAGAGACCTTTCCAAAGTCAAGAACAAAAGCTTTAGAAAGGTTCACATATCCGATTGTGAATTTTCCCTTTTCTGAGTAACACAAGCAGTGGCTTTGTCCTGTGATTGCTAAACTGCCTGGACACTGTCTGCCTTTCAGCTCGGATCAATGACAATGAAAGTGAAAGAGGACAAGCAGAATGTCTCCCAGTAAAATCTGAAAACAAACATTGGCGAAAAAGATGTTTAAATTAGTTGCTGTCAATAAACAACATGCTTCCTGGTTGCTAAGAATAGATAATTGCATAGGGACACTAATTCTATTACCGCTTTGCTATTAGTTGACTGCAAATTCAAAGCTACCTGCTAATTAGCCATAACACATTTTTTCATGCACATATGCACTGGTGCCGGTCTAGACCCGGAAAAAGGTGGACTGCCCTCTCTGGGTGGGTGGAGAGTCCCTGCTTCAAGTGGAGGAGCTCAAGTATCTCGGGGTCTTGTTCACAGTGAGGGGAGGATGGAGCGTGAGGTTGACAGGCGGATCGGTGCAGTGATGCGGTCGCTGTATCGGACCGTTGTGGTGAAGAGGGAGCTACGTTCCTCTCCTCACCTGTGGTCGTGCGCTCAGAGTAATGACCGAAAGGACGAGATCGCTCCGGGGAAGATCCAGGACACGCCGGAGGGACTATGTCTCTCGGCTGGACTGGGAACACCTCGGGGTCCCTCTGGAGGAGCTAGAGGAAGTGTCTGGGGTGCAGGACGTTTAAAAGTCCCTACTTAGACTGCTGCCCCGCGACGTGGCCCTGGCTGATAAGTGGAAGGAAATAGATGGATGGATATGCTGATGCCACTAATGAAAGTAAATTGCATAGACTATATATACATCACAGCATTCCAAATATGTGCTATAGGAACTGTAACTGATGCACTGAGCCTCGTCATTTTGGTCTTAAAATGTTCATATTAACCCGCTCTGCATGATCCTGGTGTTTTTACTTCGCTATTTTGTCAGTAAATAAATTCCTATTCCTGATGTGCAACTGCTCCCACTTTGCCCCTATAACTGGGTTACATGCTGCTATTCCCACATGCTTTCTGCTGTTTAGAAATGGACGTCTAATTGTCTGAGTAGCGGCGTAAACATTATTTTTCAAGTGTCCCACTACTTAAACCGGATGCTATGGGTGACATCACACTCCCTTAGTGCACTACTTTATACAGTCTATGGTTAATTGTGATCTTACGTGCATAGGGTGACCAGCTTTCAAAATAAAAAACTGGGATATCTCTGGATTGTGGTGGTTGGTAAATAGTTATGCACTCGGCACCAATGTGAGTCAGTATAGTCATATTTTCTTTGTGTTTTGGTCATTTTTAAGAAGCTTTTCTGTATTTTACCTAAACAAATCACAATCTATGCCTCTTTTTACTACTGTCAGGGATCAAACTGGTCAAAAATAGGGACACCTGGGGCATTTCTTGTATAAAACTGGGACAAATCACTGGTTTTGGATAAATTTGCTGGGACAAGGGCTCAAAACTGGGACTATTTGGGTAAAAGGGACGTCTGGCCACCCTATATATGCCTCAAAATGAGACATTATCTTGATATTAGTCCCCCCCCCTTGTCTTGCTTGAGTTTACGCAGCAGCTACATGACACCAGCTCTGCAGAAGGAATGTTTCAAATGTTGTCCGTGCCTGCAGCTTTGAGCCCCGTTAGTCTGGCTGATCCCACAGTAGTGCAAATATGCTGTCAGCGCCTTGCATTGACTTCTCACAGTGACGCTGTAGTGTGGTCCAAAAATCACAACACCACTCTAATGTCCTCTGTGAGTCTCGTCCCTGGCTGCTCCAGTTTGATTTGAGAGACAGCAATGAATAATAAATGCTGCTATAAACTTGCCAATGTACAGCGTATACAGTGTATTTTTAAATTGAGAACAGAGGCAGACAAGTGTTCACTGCTGCGTTGGGGATTTTAAAGGTGTTATATTACACAAAATGGATTCTTGTGAGCTTTAAGTCGTGTTAGAATCTTGTTTTCTCCTCAAAAACAGATCTGGAGTTGTGATTTGTTTCATTCACACATGTTTGAGTAATTTTTTATTATTAGTCTATCCACATCTTCAAAGCTCAAAAACAGGAACAGAAACCTAGGTGGCACCAGGATAGTAGATACTTTTGCATATATAATGTCCATTTTTCCCATTTCTTCTTCATTTGTGCCTCTTGCAATCAAAAAAAAAAAAGGAGTTACTTTTTCTATTAGATGAATGTCTTTTATTGTAAAGGTCCACTGATCCTTTGAAGACGCAGTAGTTGTGCCCCAGTCTCTGGTTACTGATTTTTTGGCAGCTATAATGACATCACTTTGAACAGATATATATGGGGCTGTGTTGAAAAAAATCTATTTTCCGATTCTGAATTGATTTGCATATTAATTCCTTAAGATCGATTCTTACGTACAAAGATCAATTTAATTTTGAATCCATTTCCCCCCGACTGGCACCATTTCGGGCTCAGAAACGATAAAGACAAAGATGCGCTTGACAGAAACAAAGCGATCTGAAGGCCAAATGGAGGTGAAGTACAGCGGAAAAACAACCAACCTCAGGAGCCACTTGTAACAGCTCCAAAATGGTTCTAATAACACTAACCCGAATCGAGATCGGATCGTGATAATCGATTCTGAATCTTGAGAATCGGAATAAAATTGATTGTTGGAATTTGAATCGATACCCAGCCCTAGATCTATATTGCTTTGGTGAAAAGTTGTATAGATAGACCAGTTCAGGTGACACAGGAACAGAATATCCCGGCTCCTGCCCCAATCCAACAACCATTTCCCAAAATACAGTAATGTTTGAACATTTGCAATACATATGAGAATGTTCCGCATTGATTTCTCCGCATTTCCCCCAACAAATCTGATGCCTCTTTAACTGTTTGCTCTTTAGTTTAGGTGTAATAAAAATCTAATTAGGTTCTTCTCTAGGCAAAATCCCTCCATGTTTGAGAGCAAGTGGTGGTGTGATAGTTAACAGCTACTTTCTACATAGAGTTCAGTAGAGATTTTCAATTCCAGGGCTGAAATTATCCAAACGATTCTAGTGAAGGTGTATAGAGTTTAAAAACACATTAGAGCACTTCTTTCCACATGAAATCACAAGGTGGAACAATGTTTTCCGTTTGTGAGAGACGAACTCAGCTGAAATATGCAGGGTTTATGTGTTTTCATGAGTGAATAAAACAAAACGCAAGTCCAGGTGTGTTTGTGATGAGGAAACATTATAGCATAGGTCAGAAAATAGCACAATATGAGTCTTTTGTGTGAATTATATGTATTTAAAAGCTTAGTTAGAAAAATGTGGCGTTGAAAAATCTCTTTCTGATATTACTTCAAAGCAGTGTAGATAATGTAGCTCTCATCTGCAGTCTCCTTTCTCACATCCATCACACTGTGCGCCATGATTAAGCTGTCCACCAGCTCACTGCTTTAAAATGTAAATGCAGCGGGCCTGGAGACTCCAACAGTCAGTGCAAAGTCTCATTCAACCTTGGGCATCCATCAGAGCCGCTCAACCGCTCTTTGTCATCCACCGTAATAGGATTTACCCAGACGGATGTATTATTAAAAAGAATCACGTAGACACCGATTAATGGAAAAAACAAACAATAAAGTGGTCAGACAGCCAAGGCATGATTCACGTGTGTAATGAGATTAGCCCCGGTGTGGTGTGTGTGGTGTGGTGTGTGTGGTGTGGTGTGTGTGGACAGTTCAGGGCTCTGGTGGACACAAGGGGACTCACTGAGGTTTGGTATGACTTGGCAAAACTGTAATGGAGCATGTGTCTGCTGTCAGGGGAGCTCAGCGTCTGGATCAGTACATGGAACCTAAAAACTAGCTTTAATAAAAAACAGTTGTACATTATAACACAGGATCTAGAGGATGCCTGTCTATATTTTTGGGGTCGACTAAACTTCCTTCTCCTGCCCGGCTGCTTGTTATGTCTGTACTGTGTTTTTGTTGTATGTGCTGATGTTGCGGAGGGGTTTCTTCTTTTTTCTGTGTACTGGTTCCAGATACTTAGTAGTTTCCAGATTCCAGATAGTTAGTTGTAAAAAAAAAAAAAAAAAATAGTTACTGTATGTCACAGGTACTAATCTCAAGACCCACCTGATTCCAGATAAATAGTACAGTTTCCAGATTCCAGATAGTTAGTGTTGCAGATACCAGATAGTTAGTTATAGTTTCCAGATTCCAGAGTTAGTATAGTTTCCAGATTTCAGATAGTTAGTATAGTTTCCAGATTCCAGATAGTTAGTATAGTTTCCAGATTTGAGATAGTTAGTATAGTTTCCAGATTCCAGATAGTTAGTATAGTTTCCAGATTTGAGATAGTTAGTATAGTTTCCAGATTTCAGATAGTTAATGTTTCAAATCCCAGATAGTTAGTAGTAAAAAGATAATCTTAAGCCCCTCCTGTTTAGTCTAGCTTTGTGGGGGGTGAGGGGATTGGGATCGTTTTAATCACTGTAAAGCGTTTTGGGTTGCATTTTTTCATATGAAAAGTATATATGATATATTATAGAATATTACTCCAGTACAACTGAGTGCTCAGCTGGTAGTGTCCAATGACCCACAGGTTTGTAGTACAATCCAAACTATATTGGGCAGGACACTTAACCCACCTTGTTCCCAGAGTGTGCACAAACACTGGTCTGTGAATGGATGAGTAGTTCCTTGATGTGATGTTGTGTAAAGGTTTGAGATGCATCGATCCAGCTTTTCTTGGATTTAGCTCATTTAATGTCTCTTTTTAATTTTATGATGATTATTTATGTTTTGACTTGTTTGGGTTGTGATTTTAATGTATTTCTTACCCTGTAAAGCACTTTGATTTACTTTGTGTATGAATAAACTTGCCTTTCCTTGCCTACGAAGAGAAAATGGCACTTAATTCCTTAAAACACACTTGACTTATTCCACAAGAGATCCAGTTGTGTTGTATAACTGTTGTTTACCCTCCAAATCATGACTGAAATAACTACTACATCCAACTAAAGCCAACCCAAACCGATATCATGGACCCGATACTCAATCCAGCACATTTTTCAGTATCAGCGCCAATATTTGAAAGCAGTATCCCTAGTAAATATGAACATTTACTATTTAAATATGAGTACAAAGTGGTGGAAATCTTAAGCGATGCACTGTCATGGAGGCAACTTAAGCCACATGGTCCTTTAAATGAATTTACAAGAGGTTTTGACCTGTTACTATGTTATTGTTTTGTTGGTGCGTGCTTCCTGTTTGCCACATCTGTTCAGTGCTACTTGATGAAGGACTTTAAAATAGACCTGTCTGGGGTGAGTGCAGCAGCGTGCCAACAGATCTGCTCCAAAGTCACACGCTGACTAATGCAAGTGCAAGACACACGTTCTCCACAAATACCAGGGGACGTGCTACAGGATATCTGAAACCTCGATACAAAAGTACAAGTAATAAGTCCAGGGCTAGAGATTTTTAATCATCAAAATACCATAATGCTTACGACAGATCCACTTCAGCCCATTCATGTTTTTTATTACTATTCTCTGGCACCGACTTTCTGCAGATCAAACCTCAGGGAAGAGAAGCTCAAACCCATCAGTGTGACTTCGACATCCAGTCTGGTGTGATTTATTTTTGTAGTTAAATAGCATGATAAAAGATAGATGAATAAATAAATCAATTAATTTAAATGTTCGGAGTCAAAGTGCCCCAGGTTCAGTTCATTTCAGATACAGATGTTGTAGCCAAAGGGACAAACAAGTTCTTAAAACAGTCTCTTTGGGATGAGGGTCCATCACCCACTTGTAAAACTCACATTTATTCAATTACACAGGATGTTATTGTCTTGAAAAACATGCATTCTTACTGACAGCAGGGTCCCTTATCCACAGATCTGACCTGTAACTTGGCCTAGTATGGGGTTACTTTTGTCTCATTAATATTCACAAATGCACAGAGGGTTATCTACAGAGAGTCATTGGTTTGTACATGTTTTGATATCCACAAATCCAAGTTTAATATTTGTAAATTGTATTTTGGTCTTTACAAATAGATGTGTATTTGTAAACATATCTTTTTTCATTTGCAAAAAAAGACAATACAAGTTACGAATATTAAATTTGGGTGTGTGGATATCAAAAGACATGTACCAACCCATGACTATTTGTAGATCACCCTCTGTGCGTTTGTGAACATTAATGAGACAAAAGTAACTCATAGCCTACTGGTTTCACCTGCTTGACTCTATGGATATAAATGTTTAATATTATACTAGGGCTGGGATAAGAATCAGCTGTTCCAAATCCGAGGCCATGGTTCTCGACCAGAAAAAGGTGGCGCCCTCTCCGGGTGGGTGGTGAGTCCCTGCCTCAAGTGGAGGAGTTCAAGTATCTCGGGGTCTTGTTCACAGTGAGGGGAGGATGGAGCGTGAGATTGACAGGTGGATCGGTGCAGCGTCGGCAGTGATGCGGTCGCTGTATCAGATCGGTTTACCTCAGTCTACTTCCTCCCCTCACCTATGGTCATGAGCTCTAGGGAATGACCGAAATGACGAGATCGCGGATACAAACAGCCGAAATTAGTTTCCTCCGCAGAGTGGCCGAGCGCTCCCTTAGAGACAGGCTGAGGAGCTCGGTCACAGGAAGAGCTCAGAGTAGAGTCGCTCCTCCTCCACGTTGAGAGGAGCCAGCTGAGGTGGCTCGGGCATCTGTTCCGGATGCCTCCTGGACACCTCCCTCAGGAGGTGTTCCAAGTAGTGCTGCCACTAACGACTAATTTTCTAACGATTAATCTCTCGACTAATTTTTCGATTAGTCGACTAATCTAAACGACTAATAAAAAAAAAAGCGGTTCTAACACACACAACTGTGTGTGTTAGATTTTACCTTGTGTGTGCTGTGCGTGCGAGTTGCAAAGGTTATTGCTGTTATGTCTGTTGTGTGTGCTCATTCAACAATGTTGAACAACGATATGCACACACAATTTAACGAGTTTGCACGAGCAGCATATGCAACGGTATGCTCAAAACCTCATGCATCGTGGTCGTGGTCGAGAAAGAGAGAGACCAGCCAGCAGAGTGCGCACGGCAAATACTTCCTCAAGTTTGTTTTCTTTGGCGGTGCCATTATTTACCACTGCTGTTAGCCTTTGGTGAAGCCGAGGTTAGCCACCTCGGCGTCAACCCCGGATGTAGCCGCTGTCAGCAGCACCGGTGTCGGCCTCGGTCGCAGTTGCTGCCCGCGGCACCGGTGTCCGCTTCGGGTGTAGCCGCTGTTAGCCGCGCCGGTGTCCGCCTCGGGTGTAGCCGCTGTTAGCTGCGCCGGTGTCCGCCTCGGGTGTAGCCGCTGCCTGCCGCACCGGTGTCGGCCTCGAGTGTAGTACGACTAGTGGTGTGGAGGGGAAATACCTGATCTCAGGCAAGCAAAAGGTCTCTGGACGAGCCGTTTGAGACCAAAAATAAATAAAGGCGAATATTCGACCAAAAAAATTGTAGTCGACTCATTTTCATAATCGATTACGTCGACAACGTCGAATAATCGCGGCAGCACTAGTTCCAAGCATGTCCCACCGGAAGGAGGCCCTGGGGAAAACTCAGGACACGCTGGAGGGACTGTGTCTCTCGGCCTGGGAACACCTCCCTCCCGGAGGAGCTGGAGGAAGTGTCTGGGGTGAAGGAAGTCTGGGAGTCCCTGCTTAGACTGCTGCCCCCACCACCCAGCCCCGGATAAGCAGAAGAAAATGGATGGAATATCATACTATGGGACATTTCAGCAACAGCATCGCCACGGAGACGAGCAGATGAGCTCCCACCAGAAAAAATACACAGTGCACCTTTAAACAAGAGCACAGAAAAGACATAATTTCAGTCTGCTTCTATTTTTGCTTGTAAATATGTAATGTGTTTTGATCACAGACTTGTATCTAGTTCCTTTAATACAAATTGAAGTTGCAAAATGGGCGAGTAAAACAGGCCGAGAGATTTTGAACCTAACAAACCCCGAGTGTTTTTTCCCATAATGAATCTGATCTTAAGCTGTAGAATAAGTGGCTGCAGAATGCCCGTCCGGCCCTCTCCTCTCTCCTGCGCTGTTCTGTGGTGAGTTGGAGTGCTTACAGGAAATCGCCTACTGCCACTGTGGTTAAAGCAGCGCACTGGCTAATTGACAGAAAGTGCCTCAGACTTCTGGAGTTTGACAGCTCTGCCTCATTTACAGGAACTCTGGGGAAAAAGTACAACATTGTGTTACTCAACATCTCCATCATCAACTGGTAGGCTACTTTTAGCCATCGGTTTTGCAATGATGGAGCTGAATTTGCTTGTTACTTACTTACTAGTTCTGAGACTGCATCATTCTAGTCTAGAGGTAGTTTATTTTAAGATAAATTGTCAAGTAAAATTAACTTGCTGCATGGACAGATAATTTCACTACTTTTAAGTAATTTTCTGATAGATTTGTGGTGCTTCTAGCTCTTACCCTGACGTTGTAAATGCTGCTGATCTTAAGATTAAATGGTTTGATTGTGTGTTTGTTTGTTTTGGAAAAGAATTTGAAAATGGAAAATCAGAAATCAAATGCATTGTGCACTTTCAAATACTTTAATGTGAAAGGGGGAGGGCTTCTATAAGCTTCTTGCTTCTGCCTACTCCTTTATTGGCATCTAATTTGCTCTTTATTTTCTGTGGATGCCTCTGTTGTTGTTATCGATATTGGTCTTTGTATCTGCTGACCACTGTGATACTTAGATGCTCAAATAAAAAAAGAGAATGAGAAAAAATAAAGAGATTTAAGTGTTTATATCTTTAATTTTGGCCAGGCTTTTTTGCAATGTAGCATAAGTTGTCCTTGCTTTTGAGAACTTGTATTTATTTATATTGAAAGGAGAATGACTGGTTCTCTAGAGTAAATCTGGAGTATTCTTAAAAGTACATTATAGTACTATATCAGAATTGGTATAGGCTGTATTCACGCTTCACGGCACAAACCAGGAAGACGTTTGGAAACGTGCGATGACAACTTCCGGCGGGCTCTGTTCATGGTAGTAACTCAAAAAAATCTAGCAAAAATAAAATGTCCCAGTTTTCTTCATCCTTCATGTCATTGTAGCGTTCTGTTATGTTCGGATAATCCACAATTCCAACCATACCTCAGTTTTCATCATTTCCCCACTGACGCACGACTCCGACTGCACTGGGAACATGAGATTAGAAGAGACGAGCGCGCCAAATTCAAGATGATTCCAAACAGCACATACATCTGTAGTCTTCATTTTACCAACGATCACATTTACTTCAGTGGGTTTGATCACAGTCGGTCGAGCCCAGTGTCGGGAACACCACCAGAAGTTATCGCATGTTTCCAAACGTCTTCCTGGTTTGTGACGTAAGCATGAATAGAGTCTATGGCCACATTCAGACTGCAGCCTAAAGTGACCCAAATCTGATTTTTTTGTATCGAATCTTTTAATGACAGTCTGAATGACACAGATCTGATTTTTTCAAATGTGACCCAGGCCACTTATATGGATATGTGCTCCTAAAACCGAAACATATCTGATCTTTTGCCATGCAACTTCAGTCTGAACGGTCAGCTCGCATTCATCCGACCGACACGTCCTCAACAAGTGACAGTTTGGCTATTGTGCTGTAACAAGCACCTGTTGCGAGCCAATACAGCCCAAGGCCAAAGACGTGTTTTCTCCTGCGAGAGTGGTACGAAAGTTACTGTAAAATCTCCCGGTGCTCAATGCAGCGTCCATGTTTAGGCGACTTCCGTAAACACTGAGCTCGTTGCTGTGACGTCGTTGTCTCCTCCTATGCTCATGCGGGGCGTTTAAAGTTCACACTGGAGATCACATACAAGTCGCATTTAATTGGAAATGTGAACAACCTCGCAAAAAAATCCGAATTGAGCATTAAGCCCTGCAGTCTGAACGTAGCCTTCGACTGGTTCTCTAGAGTAAATCTGGAGTCTTCTTAAACGTGCAGCGTCTCAGGTTTTCAGGAGGAGGAGCACCTTATAGCTTTGCCTGGAAAGTTCCACAGTCTGACATTAAACACAGGGATGCAACGACCTCACGCTAGTATCAGATATCGGCGTTGATACTGAAAAATTTGCTGGATCGGGATCGGCTTCCAAATATCTTCTTGATGGGGCCTGTCAATCAGTGTAATTCGATTATTATTCACCAGTCGTCGTTGGCTCAAAACGTCTCATATAGTTTGAACTTTTATACATAAAGTTGTTCTGTAGTCACTTCAGAGATGAAAGAATCAGCTACATAACAGATTTGGATCCGTTTTGTTTTATTTTAACTGCGTTTGAAGTAAGTAGAGTAAAGTAAGCTGAAAAATCTGGATCAGTGCGTCCCTAATTAAACGTATGACCCTCTATGGAGCAGGTGACGCTACCGGGCAAAGTTACAGGTCAGATCTGTGGAGAGGCGGCCCGCTCACACGCACTAAGAATGAAGGATTCCAGGCAAAGCAATAACAGCTCCGTGGAGACAAGCATACGGCAGACCCTTCACCAAAAAACAGCGCACTTTGAGGCTTTATTTATTGCATTATACAACATTTCATTTCTAACTCCAGAGACAATAAAGTGCACCTTAACTTTACCTTATGTACCCAAAAAAGTTAGAGGAAGTGCAGGTAGAAATTGTGGAAAATACCTTTGCGCAAGTCTGCCGTATGTCAAGTATCAAGTGATAAAGGAAAACAAGGATATTTTAACTCCGTGGTTGCCTCAGATCATCTCACATGTCTGATATATTAGTATAAAACAAATTCTAAGAAGCAGAAGTGTTGGCAGTCACTGGATGTCACTTTATCCATGTCCGAACCAAACACGATGAGACCAGCAGCAGCAGCAGCAGCACCTGTTCTGAAGACATCACACTGGGCATTCACCTTTACGGACACGACACACTCAACCCAAGAAGAGGCACAAACCAACTCAAAACTAATGTAATATAAGCATTATTATTTACCAAACGGGGTAATATGAAGAACCATATTCACAACCAGGAGCTGTGGTCAAATGGTAAATGATAAAAGCGTTTTACAGACACTATGTATGCAGAAAATGTGGGCAAGGTGGGTAAAGTGTTTTGCCCAGGGACACAACGGCAGCACTCATCTGTGGATCCTGTGGCGCTTTTCCAGGCGCTCATAATTACACCGCGTCTACTATTCAGGTTATTAATATCAGAGCGACAACTGGCCCACGAGCGCCTGCTTCCATGATCACCACTAATAATAATAATAGCCTGTCCTATTAGGCCTACTACAATAGTTATACAATATGAGAGAAATGTTATGTCATGTTACGGAGACACGCCCCCAACTGGCACAACATGAGATCTGACATACAAGCATCACCCAACACATATGAACCAATCTGTATGGCAACAAACGCATCCTTCATTATAACTTCTGCACCTCAGCATGCGCACGTGTGACAGACGCATTTAACACGCTCAAACACACGAGCCAGTGTTTCCGGTGACTTCGGCGTGTTTTGCACATAAATGTTAGTGTCGTGTGATTTATTTAGTCTTTTGCCCTGCAGGTTTGGGTCGCGTTTTCCAGTGGTGCGTAATTGTTGCGTCAAGTTTAAAAGTGTTTTGTTTGAAGATCAGATTTAGATTTTGTGTAAATTTAATGCCGAAGGGCACTGTTCATTCCGCTGAGTCAGGCAGCAAGAAAACGCCACATTTAAGCCCGTCTTTAATAAAACAGAGCGAACTATGTTATTGGTATCACGTCTGGTCACATGGAGCCCGCTCATGATGCAGCATGATTGAACCAGATGTGGACCGTTCCCGGGACCTTGCAGGACTCGTGTGGTCCACAGGACCCACAGGGACCTACCTGTCGCGGGGTGGAGGGCTCGTCATTCGCGGGTGAAGGGGTCCCTTCCTCCATCGACGCCGGGGTGACAGGGACCGGAGAAGAAGCCATGTTTTCCTTCCCGCCACTCTCTTCACAGCTGCTCCCCGTGTCACTCCCGCGGTGTCCTCCTGCAGCCCGCTCCCAGACTCCTCTACGGGCTGATGTAGACTCCTCACCGAGCACAGTGCCCCTCTGTCCGGGCGCACACTGCAGCCTCTGTCCGGCCGGACGGAGCTCGTATGGCAGAGGTCCGGTGGTCCAGGACAGAGCAGCCCGCTCACATGACGCGCGCCCCGGATCCACGCACGAGCCACGCACGCGCTGGTTCACACTATGCACGGGCACGCGCGGGCACACGCACGCGCCTTCCTTCTGTGTCACTCTCTCTCTCCACGCGCACTCAGTGCTCTCTCTCTTCACGCACAGTCATAGTCTCTTTCTCTCTCCTTCAGCTCCTTCATTCTCTCTCTCCCTCTCTCTCCCTCTCTGTCTCTTTCTCTCCCCTCTCTCTCTCTCTAGGCACACACACTTAATGGTCTCTCTCTCCTTCAGCTCCTTCCATCTCTCTCTCCATCAGCTCCTTCCTTCTCTCTCTCTCCTTCAGATCCTTCCTTCTCTCTCTCCTTAAGCTCCTCTCTCCATCAGCTCCTTCCTTCTCTCTCTCCTTCAGATCCTTTCTTCTCTTTCTCCTTCTCTCTCCCTCTCTCTCTCTTTCTCTCTCCTCTCTCTCTCTAGGCACACACACTTAATGTTCTCTCTCTCCTTCAGCTCCTTCCATCTCTCTCTCCTTCAGATCCTTCCTTCTCTCTCTCCTTAAGCTCCTCTCTCCATCAGCTCCTTTCTTCTCTCTCTCCATCACCTCCTTCCTTCTCTCTCTCTCCTTCAGCTCCTTCCTTCTCTCTCTCTCCCTCCATCACCTCCTTCCTTCTCTCAGTCTCTCAGTCTCTCTCTCTTTCCTTCAGCTCCTTCCTTCCTTTTCTCTCCTTCAGCTCCTTCCTTCTCTCTCATTCAGCTCCTTTCTTCTCTCTCTTTCATCTCCTCTCTCCTTCAGCTCCTTCCTCCTCTTCTTCAGCTCCTTCCTTCTCTCTCCTTCAGCTCCTTCCTTCTCTCTCCTTCAGCTCCTTCCTTCTCTCTCCTTCAGCTCCTTCCTTCTCTCTCCTTCAGCTCCTTCCTTCTCTCTCCTTCATCTCCTTCCTCCTCTCTCCTTCATCTCCTTCCTCCTCTCTCCTTCATCTCTTTCCTTCTCTCTCCTTCAGCTCCTTCCTCCTCTCTCTTTCAGCTCCTTACTTCTCTCTCCATCAGCTCCTTCCTTCTCTCTCTCTCCTTCATCTCCTTCCTTCTCTCTCCTTCCTTCTCTCTCCTTCATCTCCTTCCTCCTCTCTCCTTCATCTCCTTCCTCCTCTCTCCTTCATCTCCTTACTTCTCTCTCCTTCATCTCCTTCCTCCTCTCTCCTTCATCTCCTTACTTCTCTCTCCTTCAGCTCCTTCCTTCTCTCTCCTTCAGCTCCTTCCTCCTCTCTTTCGGTCTCTCTCCTTCATCTCCTTACTTCTCTCTCCTTCATCTCCTTCCTCCTCTCTTTCGGTCTCTCTCCTTCATCTCCTTACTTCTCTCTCCTTCATCTCCTTCCTCCTCTCTCTTTCAGCTCCTTCCTTCTCTCTCCTTCAGCTCCTTCCTCCTCTCTTTCGGTCTTTCTCCTTCATCTCCTTACTTCTCTCTCCTTCATCTCCTTCCTCCTCTCTTTCGGTCTCTCTCCTTCATCTCCTTACTCCTCTCTCCTTCATCTCCTTCCTCCTCTCTCCTTCATCTCCTTCCTCCTCTCTCCTTCATCTCCTTCCTCCTCTCTCTTTCAGCTCCTTCCTCCTCTCTCCTTCAGCTCCTTCCTCCTCTCTCCTTCATCTCCTTCCTCCTCTCTCTTTCAGCTCCTTCCTCCTCTCTCCTTCAGCTCCTTTCTCCTCTCTCCTTCATCTCCTTACTTCTCTCTCCTTCATCTCCTTCCTCCTCTCTCCTTCATCTCCTTCCTTCTCTCTCCTTCAGCTCCTTCGTCCTCTCTCTCGGTCTCTCTCCTTCATCTCCGTTATTCTTCCCGGCTCCCTGCAGGCTCCTCTCGCAGACAGAGACGCACCTCCACCCTCATGTTTGAGATTGTGTGTCGGGGCAGATGGATGAACCTGCTCCTGCTCCACCGTGTCCCCCTGAGCTCTTCATGCACTTTTACCTGAGCCGAGACATGTGGAGCGGCTTTGTTTTCATTAGCCTCGTTTAACATTCTCATTTAGACTTGGTGCATGTTATTGGTCTAAAGGGGCGAGTTAGAAGCTGCTGGAACAAAATGAAGCGTGAGTGTTTATTATTTATCACAAGTGATTATGTAATGGCACAATTAAACCCATTATGCTTGTTCTATAATTCCTGTAGCTCCTTGAATATTGTGAAAATGCTTCACACTAATGCATTATTATTATTAGGGATGTAACAGTAACTGAAATATGGTGATATCGTATCGTCAAAGGTCTCACAGTAATATCGAGGACCATCACAATATATCGAATCCCAAGTCTCTTTGCTTAAATGAATAGTTCTGATGCAGAAATCGCTAAAAAATAGAGGGAACTACATAGACCATGATCCTTTGCTCCCTTTCAGTGCAGACGACCTGAAGAAATAACTGTTCTAAGCACTTTAAAATCTTCATTCTTTGGATTAAGTCTTGTGAAGGGATTTTTAGAGGAAAAAGTAGCAGATTCACAGTTTTATGAGCCTCCACAAAATATTGCAATAAATATTGTACCGTGAGATGTACAGCTCTGGAAAAAAATAAGAGACCACTGCATATTTTTTTCCTGAAATCAGCATCTTTACATGTGTGACGGCCGTTCTATTCCAGCGTCTGTTGAATCCAACACAAACACACCTCATTCTGCTTCATGAGGCACTGATGAGGAGATCACCTGAACCAAATCGGATTTAAGGAGGAATTATTTTTAAAAAGTATTTAAGTAAAAAAAAATCAGGGTTATTCCACCAAATATTGATTTCTGAACTCTTCCTAAGTTAAAACATTAGTATTGTGTTATTTTAAAATTAATATGATCTGGTTTTCTTCACATTATTTGAGGTCTGAAAACATTATTTTCACCATTTGTCATTTTCTGCAAATAAATGCTCTAAATTACTATATTTTATTAGGAATTTGGGAGAAATGTTGTCAGTAGTTTATAGAATGAAACAAAAATGCTAATTTTACTCAAACACAAACCTATAAGTAGTAAACTGATCATTTTGCAGTGGTCTCTTATTTTTTCCAAAGCTGTAAATCGTCAAAATCTGGTACAGAGAGATTTGGATATCGTTCCATCCCTAATGACAATAAATGTACCAAATGACTTTCTTGAGACTTGGATATGGTTACACCCCTTCTTATTATCATTGCTTCACTGAGTCATTAACTAACATCATTATTGCATTTAACCACACAAAATACACCCTGTTATTCTCACCAAACCTGCACCTGCCTTTTGTCCCTATAAAAATGAGCAACATGGGGGATGGTTGTGTGTTCACTGGGTTGGGGGTTGGAAACTGGGGGTCCGTACTATGAAATTCGTCACACGGGCAGCAGGGAAGGAGTGGAGAAAGCCCGAGAGGAGGGGGCCCCAGCTGGTCACGTCTGATTGGTTAAGACGCTGACGTTGGGGTGGCCTTTCGGAGTGACCCCCGCTACTGAGTAAACGGCAAAGTGGGGTCAAAGCGCAGGCTACGGCTACTGCAATTTGCTCCACTCTGGCACTCGCTCATCTTTAGTTCAGTGGGCGGGGCATCTGATTCGATTATGGAGCTCCTGGACTGCAGCCAACGATGTGAACTGCCCGTGGTAATTGGGCGGAAGATGGATGATATTTATTTCAAATCGTGTTAATCGGGGAAAGATGGACACGACAGAAAAACAGACTGGACAAGACGCCTGCAGTTTTATTTTCATCTTCTGTGCGCTCTGGTCATGTGATCTGAAAATGGCGGCTGCTTTGAGACTAAAAGCGGATTTGGGATGGAATAATTCACCTGTCTAAATGCATCATGGGAAAAAAAAACTAGATACAACACTTGTGGCCATCTTAAAGGGCCTGTATTACGCTATTTCCTGAAGTTATAATGTTGTTTCCTCATCAAAAACAAACCTGGAGTTGTGTTTTGCTTCATTCACACGTGTTTGACGCACAAACCCTGCATATTTAGGCTGAGTTCTCAAGCGGAAAACACTTCAGGTTGTGCTCCACTGCGTTTTTAAACTCCATACACCTTCACTAAAATCATCTGGATAATTTCAACCCTGGAATTACTCTGCTGAACAAAAGCTAAAAGGTAGATGTTAACTTAAAAACTTCATGACGACACAAAATGGAGCATTTTGAGCTTAAACATGTGTAAATTAAACAAACACAACTCCAGGTATGTTTCAGAGGAGGTAACAACAGAGATCAAAGTCAATTTCTCGTAATATTTAGGACCTTTAATGTGAACTTAAGTTAGTGTTATAAAGTTTGGTCATGGTCACAGTTTTAGGCAGCGCTTTTCCACCTTTTTATGGTGATTTACAACAAGGAACCAGTCACAAATTCATACAGCAGTGTACACAGACAGTGGGGTGAGGTAGGTTAAGTGTCTTTGCCCAAGGACACAATAACAGCATTCACCTGTGGGAGCTGGAATCACACGAGCCAACCTTCGGATCAGAGGACAAACGCTCGACCAACTGAGCTACTGTCGCCCAAATTTTGCAGACAAACCGGACATCATCCTACTCATCTTATAGCTCCCAAACCTCTCCAACCAGAACCCCCAAAAAGCACCCAGGACTCCAACTCCAAAATAAAACTGACATCTATAATAATTTCAATTTGCAAATAACTTCATATGAGATTTAATTGTATTTATCTGTGTTGCATATCGTGTTACTTGACCTATTTGTAAGTCCTGATCCTTCCCCTGTTGGACCCATGCTATATAGTATGTTTAATATCAGTCACGTTAAATAAAAATAAAAATGGTATAACAAATTTACCAAAAATAATAATAATAAGACATTTTCATAAATATTTGGAGCACGCTCACCATAAAAGCTAAGCTGCTCCACTCAAAATGCAAACAGTGCTGCTAAATTAAACGCTTTCCCTTCCCTACTCACGTTCATACTTTATTCCAGTGAGAATACAACATATTTCCATCGCTGTAATGGCCGCTCATCTGTTGACAGAAGTGAGAGACTTAAAAATAACCCTTTGTGAGTCACGTGCAGTGGTTTAGTAGGACACTGTCAACTGCCCGAGTGTGTGTGTGTGTGTATGTGTGAATGTGCATGACTGAACAGAGATCCCTCCCTGCAGCATCACCAGCACTGGACCATCACCTGTAGCCTCCATGAAAAACATCAAAACTGACCCAAATCCTACAAGCTCTGCTCTCACGATGTAGCTGCCTGATTTCGTGTCTGTATTTTGTCGTTTTTATATCATTTTGGGATAATATTGTTGAGCGAGAACATAAACTTTGTGCTATTTGTGCTTTAGAAAGTAACGAAAACATGTGTTGAAGAACCTTAACTTAATATTTTGTGATTTTTAAAATATTTGTGCACGTGTAGCCTCTATATTTGAAAGGACCTTCGCTAAAAATCCTATGCTGAACAACAGACAACACAAAAATTAAGCTCTATCTCTATGTATTTACATAATAGAGTCAAAATGTTAACCAAATGTATGTGAAATGATTTAAAAAATGAATCATCTAATGTTCAAGCTCTCACTGTAATAAACACAATTTGCAATGGCACTAGCAAAAGAAAGACATCTCTCACTGACTCACTGACTCGGCACAAACGTGTTAAGAACATCACACGTTTGGCGCCACAGAAAATCAGCTGCAGGCATCCAATCACACGCCGGCGTTTGGACCAGCCTCTCACTGAGGTCATGGCTGTGTAGATGTGCATGAATAGGGTTTGTTATGAAGGGAAGATCTGAGTCATGGGAGAAAGAGCAGGAGCAGACCTGGAGCGGACCTGGAGAGGACCTGGAGAGGACCTGGAGAGGACCTGGAGAGGACCTGGAGAGGACCTGGAGCGGACTTGGAGAGGACCTGGAGAGGACCTGGAGCGGACCTGGAGAGGACCTGGAGAGGACCTGGAGAGGACCTGGAGAGGACCTGGAGAGGACCTGGAGCAGACTTGGGGAAAACCTGGTGTGGACCTGAAGAAGATCTGGTGTAGACCTGGAGTGGACTTGGAGAAAACCTGGTGTAGATCCGTAGAAGACCTGGTGCAGACCTGGTGTAGACCTGGAGCAGACTTGGAGAAAACCTGATGTAGATCTCTAGAAGACCTGGTGCAGACCAGGTGTAGACCTGGAGCAGACTTGGAGAAAACCTGGTGTAGACCTGAAGAAGACCTGGTGTAGATCTGGAGCAGATCTGGTACAGACCTGGTGTAGACCTGGTGTAGACCTGGAGCATACTTGGAGAAAACCTGGTGTAAACCTGAAGAAGACCTGGTGTAGACCTGGAGCAGATCTGGTACAGACCGGGTGTAGACCTGGTGTAGACCTGGAGCATACTTGGTGTAGACCTGGAGCAGACTTGGAGAAAACCTGGTGTAGACCTGAAGAAGACCTGATGTAGACCTGGAGCAGACCTGGAGCAGACCTGGCATAAACTTTGAGCAAACTTGGAGAAAACCTGGTGTAGACCTGGAGCAGACCAGGAGCAGACCTAGTGTGAACCTGGAGCAGACATGGAGAAAACCTTGTGTAGATCTGTAGACCTGATGCAGACCTGGTGTAGACCTGGTACAGACCTGGTACAGACCTGACACAGACCTGGTGTAGAACTGTTGTAGACCTGTAGTAGACCTGGAGCAGACCTGAGGCAGAGAAGAGCTGTCAGTCAGTCTCTCCCCTCACTGCAGACTCTCAGGCTGCAGTGACACACCGCAACATTTATGAGGAGCATTTAACATGTCATCACTTTATTATAATTCAAGGAGTCCAGTTTGGCCTTACCTTGTTGGGGAATCACTGCTATATAGTTGATCTCAAACGGCTAAACTAAATACACATTTTCATTCACAAAGAAAATTTCACAAGGTCTTTATACAATACTATATTATGTAAGCAATTTAAAGTGCAATTTAACTGTAGTTAAAAACATCTAGTTCTCCAAATGAGTCTTCAGCTATCAGTCATAACCGTAACAATACTACCATCTAGTGGACAAATCTAGAAACTACAAAAACATAACCACCATGGACATTCAGGAGAGAGATTAGAGAGCTACTTTATTGATCCAGAAGGAAATTCAAGTTTTGCTTAGGGTTATAAGATTCTCATTATTAAAAACTGGGACATCCCTGATGTGTGGTGGTTGGTAATAATAAAATTGTGAAACAACTGCGTAATTATTAAGGAACATTGTTATGCACTTGGCACTAAGTGAGTCAATATAGTCACATTTTTTGTGTGTTTTGGTCATTTTTAAGCAGCTTTTCTGTATTTTACCTAAACAAATGACAATTTATATCTCTCTTTACTGTTGGCGGATATCAGATTAATCAAGAATAGGGACAAAATAGAGATATTTCGTGTATCAAACTTGAACAAATCATTGGTTTTCTATAAATCTGCTGGAACAGGGGACACAGGGCTCAAAACTGGGACTTTCACGAGTAAATAGGAAGGTTTAGTCACCCTAGTTTTGATAATATCATGAAAATAGTTAGTTTTATTTTTCAATTACGGTAGATTAGGATAGAAATCAGTTTTATTTTGATAAGAAGCGGAAGTGCTGTGTCGTGTTCCGGTCGCGGGAGGATTGTGGGATTTGTATGCGCAGAGCTGACAGTGTGGACACAGTGCGGAAACAGTGTGGATATCAAACATCCAGCTCTGTGGTGTCTCCCTCTGCACAAAATGTAAGTCGATCACACTAACACGTATCTTAACATGTCTCATTTTTGCTAAATAAATGCGCCTTTGCTCCTTTATACGCGCCTGGATCGTGTCGCATGTGTTTTGGCATTGAGCCGCTTATTAAACAGTACTTACTGCGTCTTTCTGTCATGTGTTATATTTTATTTTCCAATCTAAAAACTATTCCCAAACATTTAAGTGCTTTACGAACTATCGATCAATTTAAATCTTAGTTTAATCCAACAAAATCCTATGTTTCTGTAGGCTAAAGATGCTAATGCTAATGTCATGAGTTGAAATGCCACTGATTCATAACCAAAATAAAATCACCGTTAGTTTAATTTTGCACAATAATCGCAAATACATAAAGATTTTGTTGGCTAATTGGAATAATATTGGATGACATTAGCTACAAAGTATTGCGCAATAATAAATAAAGTAGGTAATATTAAGATGTAAACACTGTATTAAGTTCTACAATATAATATGCTTAAATAGCATTCATTTTGTTCAGACTTAAGTAGTAGAAAACTTATTTCATTGTGGCTGTCCAGGTAGTGTTTTTATCATGACCTTTTGCACAGATCTCCTGTTTTCCTCATTGATTCACACGTTGCATGAATGTACAGCTTTACCTTTGCCATTCACCCATAGCACAGCATATTTGTGGAGATTGCACCAGCTTTTAGTCTAAATCTTTAAGTTTTATTTCAACACGCTGCTCCTGGAATTAGCTGGTTGCATAAGCAGTAAATAAAATGTGCGCCAAGCCTTAAATGACCCTTAGCCCCACGTCTCCTCACAGCATGCTAATCCCTTTGCTGCCCACCCTCCGGAAGCAGATCTGATTGGTCTGCTGCAGTTGCACTACTTTCACGTGATCTGCTGATGTTTTGCTCTTGTCTGGATGGATAACAACATGGCAAATTTGTGTTTTAGAATCATACTGACCAAAGAGGAGGATGTCCGAGACCACAAATAATCCCTTTCAACATTTAGTGGAGCCATTAGAACCCACGCAACCAGACCAACGCTTTTATAATTTGACTAAACTTGGAGACCCCAGATATGGTGAGTAGAAAGTAGATCTGTCACAATAACAAACTTAGAAGCACGGTATATTACTACAGAGATATACTACAATAAGGGTGTGCAAAAATATCAAAATATCGATATCTCATATTGTTTAATGTGATGATACAGTATCAATATCATCGCCAAGAGTATTTTTGGTGTATTTTTTTCCTACAGCGCTACAGTTTTGTTGTTTGTTCAGAGGAAGGAAACTCGTTCATGCAGCACATTTGACATATTCATTGATTTAATGATTAAACATGGGCGTTTTTCCATATTCAAATGAAACAGAAAACACACAACAAAGTTCTTGTAGAGATGCAAATGTAAGGAACAGCAAAATAAAAGTGAAAAAAATGTATAGCAGACTCAAAAGATTATCTGATGAAGGCTTTTTTGCTGAAACGTTATTTAAAAATTAAAAAAAGCTTTTGGGCATCGACCATCTGAGTGTGCTATGCATTTTTTCACTTTTGTTTTTCCATATTAACTTTGCACAAGAAGTGGTTTAACAAAGACTTTTAGTATCACAGCCATGATTTAGACATTATTTTTTATTCTCCCGTATCGAATCGATTTGAAATGTATCGAATGGAAAGTATTGTATTGAGATATGTATTGTATTGTGGCCTATGTATTGAGGTATGGTTCGTATTGGCAACTTCTTAGTATTACCCAGCCCTAACTGCAATACACAATAATACTGAAGCTATGTTATGCTACTCACACAATAACAATAAAGCAGGATAATCCCACTTAACAAATATACAAATGAGGCAGAATAAAGCAATTATTGCCTATAGAAGTTATATTTTCAACTCTCTACAGCAAAAATAACAGAAATCACCCCACTACTGCAAAGAAAATGTACACACAATAAATATTTACCTCCAAATAATATATTGTTCCAGCTGTCATTTATTGAACAAGAAGCTGATGTAGTAATTATCATGAAAGGCCTAGTATAAAGTGTCCTTGAATGTATAAACTTGGATGGCGTTTATAGCGCTAATGAAATGTTAAAATGTGCGTAGACCGCCTGCCCTTCTCCATTCGTGTGCTGCTGGAGTCTGCGGTGAGGAACTGCGATGAGTTCCTGGTCAAAAGCTCTGACGTGGAGAGCATCCTGAACTGGAAGGAGACTCAGACAAGAACTGTGGAGGTGCCCTTCAGACCAGCACGGGTCATTCTCCAGGACTTCACGTAAGACAGAATAACTAAATTACTAAATGTTCACTCATTTGTCTTTACACCATTTCATTTAATCTGATGTCCATCCATGTGTGCATGTATTTAAGTATTTAGAAAGGTTACACATTTTCATATTAAACTTGAAATATTAGTCAGACAATAGAATACACTGGAAGTACAATCTACAAACCAAAATGAGTACAAGCAACGTACCTAATTATAAAAAAGGATTTCCCATCAAAACCACAAAATGTTTCATCTGCCTTGTCCCAATCTGACTTTATCATTAGCATGGCGCTGTCTTTGTGATAATATCTCTTTCGTAACAGTCGGTATCAGGGATGGGACGAGATCTCGGGAAACAAAATTGACAAGATTGTGCACGGATGAGGAAAATTATCTTCATATTTTTGCCTTGGATAAAACGTGGCCAAAAAACATTGATGTATAACTCCTCTTGAGAAGTTTTAACACCAAAAAGCAGTGCAACAATGACTGAAAAACTATAAAATTAACAAAATAAAAATTGTTAAGCCAAAATTGTGAACTGAATGACACAATTTAGATATTAAAAATTATATAAAAATCTCATTTTGTCTCATTCTTGTGGAGCAAATCTCTTTCCATCTCTAGCTGGTGTGTACAGTATTTCTAGTGTTCTTAGTTCAGCTAATAATAAGTTTAGCTTTTTTAAAATGTGTTGGTTACAATTTATAATCAGATTAGTCATTCCAGTCCTAAACTGAAGTTAATAATTCACTTTAGAGTGGAATATTGCTTCAAAATATGTAAATAACCATGGCCTAACAATATTAAAATATCCTAAAATATCCCCAAATCTAATACAGAAAAAACATAAATGCCTGTGATTTCTCTTCAGCTAAGTCCCATTCTTTGTATGCAGTTGCGTTGCACTGCTCTGTCCTTGACTGTGTGAGCTCATGGTTTGTCCACAGAGGCGTCCCGGCGGTGGTGGACTTTGCTGCCATGCGTGACGCGGTCATGAAACTTGGGGGAGATCCAGAGAAAATCAACCCAGTGTGTCCGGCCGACCTGGTCATCGATCATTCCATTCAGGTGGATTTCAACAGGAAGTACGTTCTGCTTTGGCTTTCCTTTTTACCACTTCTCTGCGTACCACGGCATGTCAGCATTTCTGAACCAAACAACAATATATTCACAGTTAGTGTTGTCCTGATACTAACAGTTTAAACTGATACAAAGGAGAAGGCTTGATACTCAGTACTGGTTTTGATACCACATTGATGATAAAAGCTGTTTAATACACAACAATACTCAATATAATTACATTTCCAACACAAAATAACAACAGGTTCTTCAATATTATCATGTGGGCTTAATGGTCAGATTGTAGAATTTGATTATCTCATATTTTCAGATGAGGCAAGAGCCATTTTTCCCTTTTGATTACATTATACTTTGTCGTGTAATATTTAAAAGGTAAATTTACAAATACTGAACTTGATAATTTCCATTTTTGGCTACTAGACTTAACTCACTATATTACAATAAACCTCAGCATTTAAATATTATTCGTTTTAGCAGCCCCCATCTGTCTTAAATAATATTTCCCTAAAGAATCCAGCAATATTACTCTGATAAAGATCCAAACCATTCAAAAACTACTAAGGATTTGTGCAATTTTTTACTTACTCTATGTGATTTTTGTTTCTAGTATCGAGACTTGTTCAAATGAGCATCAATACTTGTTTTAGTATTGGTTTGTATCTGGGTATTGATACTTTTAACAACCCTAAATATAATATAATCTTTATTGTTATCAAGTTAGTATCAATATAGTACAGATATGTAGAAATCCTGACTATGTGCGTACTTTTTTGCAGGGCTGACAGTCTTCAGAAAAATCAAGATCTAGAGTTCGACCGCAACAAAGAAAGATTCCAGTTTTTAAAGGTAAACCTCCTCTTTTCAGTGTTATTAAATGTGCGTTGTAAATCATATGTTTGTACTAAATGTTCCTGTCTGCCTCAGTGGGGCTCGAAAGCGTTCAGAAACATGCGCATCATTCCCCCGGGCTCGGGTATCGTCCACCAGGTGAACCTCGAGTACCTGGCCCGGGTCGTGTTCAACTACGAGGGCTTCCTGTACCCGGACAGTCTGGTGGGCACCGACTCCCACACCACCATGATAGACGGGCTGGGGGTCCTGGGCTGGGGTAAGAGACTTTTGAGGTCTGTTTACGTTTTAGTTTGATTAAAATGCAGCCGAACAAACTCGTCTCTCAATCCATCTGCCTCCCCATCCCAGATTTTCCTTTCAAAATGGTCTAAATGCCAAAAGTTTGATTTGATGATGTCTTAATTTCATTTGGAGTGCAGGGGTCTATAGAATTCTGTGGAAGATTCACTGTTTTTGAATGATTAAATCTCCAAACGTATCATCCGTAAATGTTGAAACCTCTCATTATTTGTCAGGAATTGGCTCCATGAACTTGCTTATTTATTAAATCTATGGGTTTTGTTTTTTTTATGCCAACAGAGAAGACATTAAACTTTGTGCCAGTTTGTGTTTCATACAGATAGATCCAATAATCCAGAGATATAAACCATAAACTATGTCAACAAATCTGCAATCTGACAGTTAAAAGACAAATTTTACTGGAGAATTGTGACCTGCCCTTGTTAAATCACAGAATATGTCAATTAATTCCTTGTATATGTCTAATATTGTAGGTGTTGGTGGCATAGAAGCAGAGGCGGTGATGCTCGGCCAGCCCATCAGCATGGTCCTGCCCGAGGTGGTGGGGTACAAGCTGTTTGGAACCCCCGATAAGCTCATCACCTCCACCGACATCGTTCTCACTGTTACAAAGGTACTTCATCTGTAGTAGTGGTAGTAATTTCTGTACTAAAACAATGCTAAAACGAGCGCGTATGTGTCCAGCACCTCCGGCAGGTTGGAGTAGTGGGGAAGTTTGTGGAGTTTTTCGGGCCTGGCGTTGCTCAGTTGTCCATCGCAGACAGAGCGACCATCGCCAACATGTGTCCGGAGTACGGAGCCACTGCCGCCTTCTTCCCCGTGGACGAGGTCAGCATGCAGTACCTCAAACAGACAGGTCAGAGCCCATTTTTAAGTATGAACTATTGTATATTTATGAAAAAACCTGCATGTAAATATTAATCATTTACTTTCCTATATCTATTTTTATACACATTTAAATAAAAATAGCTAATTCGCTGGTTTAGTGTGTACATGTTGAATTAGTACACTGTCGGTTTTAATAATGGCTCTAATTATTATCTACACTGAAAAATCACAAATAAAACAATGTTAAGCTTTCCTATTTTTACAATTGCCTCGATCTATATCAGAACTAGTTGAAGACCACTTGATATTATTTAAGAAAGTTTTTATTGTGATGAAATTTAAATGCTTTTGATGGAAGTGTTTGCAGTTTTTCATCATTGTGCTGATAGTATAATAATTACAGACAGATTTACTTGGATATTTGGTCATTTGAGCTGAAAATGTCACTTTCTCAGTAGTTTGTTAGTTCTCCTAATAGTTTGTGTGTTTGTATTGTTAATTAGGCCGCGAAGAGGAAAAGCTGAATTATATTACGAAGTACCTGAAGGCGGTGTCCATGTTCAGAGACTACACAGACGTCTCTCAGGATCCCGACTTTACGCAAGTGAGTCTTGACATTTAGGTTTGTTAATTGGGGTTTATGTCCTACAGCCTGTTCTGACAAACATTTCCTCGAGCTGCAAACGACGTTCCTAGAAATTCTTCCCTAATAATGAGTGCGATAATGATCGTTTAATGCATTCAAAATCAGAATCATGTTGAAAGTAGTGGAACATTACTTATCACAGTAGAAATGGAAAAGGGAAAAGGATGATTCATACTTTATAGTAAAAACACAACCTTATTTACATTATGAGTCAGAAAACTTAAAAACAACTGAGAGAAACAAAATATTTCTCATTCACCGTGTTCTTTTAAGGTTAGGACTTGCTTTGCTCAGTTATATCTAAATTGTTTTGTAGATTGTAGAGTTGGATTTGTCTCAAGTGGTCCCCTGCTGCAGTGGCCCCAAAAGACCCCAGGACAGAATCCCAGTGTCAGAAATGAAGAGCGACTTTGAGAGCTGCCTGGGAGCTAAGGTTGGTGCATTTGTAAATATTCATATCTGTTTAATTTCTCCAAGGGTAATTGTCGTTTGGTCTGCCCTCTTCAGCAAGGCTTCAAGGGCTTCCAGGTGGACCCCAAGAGCCACAACAGCGCGGTGCCCTTCGAGTTCAATGGGGCCGAGTATGAGCTGAGCCACGGCTCCGTGGTGATCGCTGCCATCACCAGCTGCACCAACACCAGCAACCCCTCCGTCATGCTCGGGGCAGGTGGGCGGGAGAACCGTTCTACGCCAGCAGACCAGCTACACAGATATATGGATAAATCAGACGCTTTTCATACACTTATATTTCAGGAGGGCTGGGAGTTAGTTTTAGTAGGAGAAGGAGTAAGTAGTAGGTGTACTAGTAGTAGGAGTAGAAGGAATAGGAGTAGTAGTAGTAGGAGTAGTAGTAGTAGTAGGAGAAGAAGTAGTAGGAGTAGTAGTAGAAGAAATAGAAGTACTAATAGGAGTAGTAGGAGTAGTAATAGGAGTAGTAGTAGGTGGAGTAGTAGTAGGAGAAGAAGTAGTAGGAGAAGAAATAGAAGTACTAATAGGAGGAGTAGGAGTAGTAGGAGAAGTAGTAGTATGAGTAATAGGAGTAGTAAGAGGAGGAGTAATAGGCAGAGTAGTAGTAGGAGAAGAAGTAGTAGAAGAAATAGAAGTACTAATAGGAGTAGTAGGAGTAGTAATAGGAGTAGTAGTAGAAGAAGTAGTAGTAGAAGAAATAGAAGTACTAGTAGGAGTAGTAGGAGTAGTAGGAGTAGTAATAGGAGTAGTAGTAGGCAGAGTAGTAGTAGAAGAAATAGAAGTACTAGTAGGAGTAGGAGTAGTAGTAGGAGTAGTAATAGGAGGAGTAGTAGGAGTAGTAGTAGGCAGAGTAGTAGTAGAAGAAATAGAAGTATTAATAGGAGTAGTAGTAGGAGTAGTAGTAGGCAGAGTAGTAGTAGAAGAAATAGAAGTATTAATAGGAGTAGTAGTAGGAGTAGTAGTAGGCAGAGTAGTAGTAGAAGAAATAGAAGTATTAATAGGAGTAGTAGTAGGAGTAGAAGTAATAGAAGTATTAATAGGAGTAGTAGTAGGAGTAGAAGTAATAATAGGAGAAGCAAATCTGACTGAGCACCATTTTTCAACATTTCACCCAGACTGTATTAGATCTACTGCTGTAACAATGAATCAGAATTATTTTAGATAAGTTTAGCTACAGACATAAGTCACAACTAAAATTGTTCATTGCACAATATACATACTACACCTTAACTATATAAGGCTTAAAATGTGCCGTGTGAGAAGAGATTTTATTTCCACTGCAAAAAGCTTAGGATATTAACACTTAAATCTATCAGAAAATGACTTAAAAGTAAACTACCTCCAGACTAGAAGCAGACTCAGAACTAGTAAGTAGATCATAAATGTGAAAACAAGATAAAATAACCTGCTGTAAGTTTTAAAATCGTAAAAGTTTAAAATCTGAGAAATTTGCAGTGTGATAAAAATGACGTAAAAACAGGGCAAGACTTTTGAAAAGCCCTAAAATATGCTCCAATAAGAAGTCTCAGGCATTGTAGTTCTAGTTAAAATAGACAAATATCTCCTTTAAAGAACAGATGAACTGAGCTGAATGACGTGTGTCCGTTCTGTAGGTCTCCTGGCCAAAAAGGCGATCGAACACGGCCTCAGTGTGAAGCCCTACGTTAAGACCAGCCTGTCCCCGGGCAGTGGGGTGGTCACCTACTACCTGAAGGAGAGCGGGGTCATGGACTACCTCTCTCAGCTGGGGTCAGTGCTTCATTATTTCCTTTTTTACCTTTTCCTAATCATCACAAACACAACGTCCCCTTTTTACTACAAAGAAGAGTGAGTAAACGCGGTGTGTTGTGCGTCCCCAGATTCGAGGTGGTCGGTTATGGCTGTATGACCTGCATCGGAAACAGTGGACCTCTGCCTGAGCCCGTGGTGGAGGCCATTACACAGGTACATGTTTTATACTTTATACTGTTGTCCAGGCCCAGATCAGTTCACATCACCAAGACCAGGGTTCCCACGGTCATGGAAATCCTGGAAAATACACAATAAGGTGTTTTGTTTAAAAGAGACGACAATAAAAGCACTGACGGGATTTTGAATGTTAAAAACTATAATACCAAACCATAAGGTGAGTGGAAAGGGTTCACATTTCATATTTAGCCCTAAAAGTTTGCTCAGTTCTACACGTCGGGTGCCGTAAAGTCATGGAAAATTCACTTTAAGTCATGAAAAAGTCATGGAAACGTTTTGAAATTTTGCCACTGAAAGAGTGAGAACCCTGCAAGACAAAATTAGAAAGTTGATTCTTATTCACAAAAGAAATGAGCACATATCTTGCCACACAACACAATGTTCCTAACAGACATCATTTCAGTAATATTGGGTTTTTTTTAACCTTTTAATAATTCATATATGATGTAATTGGTTTGTGCATGAGATAATAATTCTTTTTTTTTATTTATTTTTTTTTTTTTTTAAGATCTTTCTAATCCAAATCCAAACATCAACACACTAAAACTTTAAAATGCTGTATCATAAAAGTCTGTTCTGTGTCAGGGTGACCTGGTAGCGGCTGGAGTTCTCTCCGGGAACAGGAACTTTGAAGGGCGAGTTCACCCAAACACCAGAGCCAATTATCTGGCCTCGCCTCCTCTGGTCATCGCTTATGCAATCGCCGGGACGGTCAGGATAGACTTTGAGACGCAGCCCATAGGTGAGTGCGCTGCAGGGGACGAATACTGCACATTTTACTCACTGAACTATGCAGGGTACAATCACAAGGAAAATAATACGACATCTGAACTGATTGTTTTGTTTTATTGTCTCATAATGAAAGACGATGTCCAAAAGTGAAATATTTTTGACTACTACACCCAACTCCCTATATTACAATAAACCTCAGCATTTAAATAATATTAGGATTTTCTGGACTATGAGTCGCACCAGCCAAAAAATGCACAATGAAGAAGAAAACACATATATAAGTCGCATTTTGGGGGGGAAATTTATTTGATAAAATCAGAGACCAGGAACAGACATTTCATCTTGAGGCGAGTTATAGAAATAACACTAGAACAGAGAACAACAGGCTGAACATGTGTCTGGTGTGTTCACGTCACATATGAACAGTTATTCAGAAACTAGAGCAGAAACAACAGAACAAGTTTACCAAACTCTCCATCTCACTCCAAATCACTAAATCCATTAAATTCTTCATCCTCTGTGTCACATTTGAGCAACTCTAACTAAATCTAGTTTGTAGCCCATGATTTTTTGTTTTCTTCATTGCCGTTCTTGTATCCTCCGCTTTTCTCCAGTCAAACACAAATTTCTTACAACTTTCTTTCAGAAACGAAACTTAAAGCCGCATTCCTCTTTGCATATAGTGAAAAAAAACAGCTGGTGCACTGAAGCGGTGAACTTCTGTTGGACTAAAGGACCAGATTCAGTGGATTATTCACTGTCTGGACTAAAAAAAGTCGCCACCTGGATTTAACTGAGCAAACAGGTCTGAGGTGCAGCAGGTGGTGAAGTGACTGGTGCAGGAGGAAGAGCCTGAGGAGTAGCAGATATGGCCACATAAGCCTAGAGCGCCCTCTCGTGGCCGTCAGTGTGAAAATATGAATTTTTTATTTATATATAAGTTGCACCTGAGTATAAGTCGCAGGACCATCCAACCCATGAAAAAAGGGCGACTTATAGGCAGAAAAATACAGTATACATTTTAGCTGCCCCCCATCTGTCTTAAATAATATTGCCCTATAGAATCCAGCAATAGCAAGAGTTCTGATAAAGATGAAAAACATTCAAAAACTATTCAGGATTTGTCCAGTTTTGTCCTGTGTGTGTGATTTTTGTTTCCAGTATCGAGACTGGAGTGAATGTTGCCTAAATTAAAACTTTTTCTTTATGTGAGAAGATTTTTATCCACCTGCCATTAGAAAAAAAGTATATATTTTTTCCTGTTCAATGAAATGTGACTAGTTCCATTGGTACATACATTTAATAATCCATTGGTACATACATTTAATAATCCATTGGTACATACATTTAATAATCCATTGGTACAATACATTCAATTCTAACAAGTACTTAAAAAGCAGTTAGATTAGATAGATCCTTGAAGAATATGAAGAATTTTCTGTGAATGATGAATTTACTATTACCGTATATGTGTATCCTAAAAGACAAGCCCAACTCTGTCAGGTCAAACCCACGTTAAACCACACTGTATTTGGATAACGCTGCATCATATTATATCCTGTTCTTTTTGTGTCTTTCTGCTTCTCCTTTAGCCATTAACAATGAAGGTAAAGAGGTGTATCTACGAGACATCTGGCCGACCCGAGAGGAGATCCAGGCCGTGGAGAAGACCTACGTCATCCCCTCCATGTTCAAAGAGGTCTACGAGAAGATCGAGGCGAGTGGGACGACTTTTGCCGGAATTTTCATGACTGTAGTGTGTTCGAAAGTATTCTGATCTGTACTTACTTTACTTTACCGTCACAGAAAGTGAATGAGCGCTGGAATGCTCTGGTCGCTCCCTCTGATAAACTCTACACCTGGGACCTCAGATCCACCTACATCAAGTCTCCTCCCTTCTTCGAGGGTTTGGTCAGTAAAGATTTAATTGTTTTAAATGTTGTATTCACGACATTTTGCAGTTTTATTTCAGACTGACAGCAGGAAGTTGCATTACTGTACTGATCCTCGTTTATTGTGAATCAGTGGGTCTACAAATGTATTTTATGTATATTTATATTGTGGGTGAAAGTCCTTTTAGCTCATAACAACGCCTTTGAATACTGATTGAATGTATTGGAGCAGAATGTAATGTAATGGAGCAGAAAACAATCAATTAAGGTAAAAAAAAAACAACAATAAATTAAGATAAACATCAATTATGAAGGTAATGTGCGATGAATGTAGAAAATATTTCGAAAGTTGTAAACAATAGATGATAAAATGCAATATAATCTGTTACAAAGCGCATTTGTGCAGTTATATGTTAAAAACACAGGCACTGACGCATCAACACTTTTTGCCTATGACATAACAAAGAACGAAAAAGAACTAAATTAGTCAAATTCAGATATTTTCAATTCAGTTTGAAGGTTATTCCAAGTTTTCCCAGCTCAGTCAAAGCTGTTGAAGTGACTGAAGACTGTCACTTTTCCTCTTCATTATTAAGAAAATAAATTACCTCAGATCGTTGGCTCTAGCAGAGATTTTTGTCCCATGTGGATAGGCCCAGTTCTCAGATATTAACCATAAACCAGGTCAAAACAAACCCGTTTATACGGTAAATTGTGTCTTTATTTGTAGACGATGGAGCTGCAGCCTCCCAGGTCCATCATCAACGCCCACGTGCTGCTGAACTTTGGCGATTCTGTGACCACCGACCACATCTCTCCCGCCGGGAACATCGCCCGGAACAGCCCCGCGGCGCGATTCCTCACCAGCAGGGGGTGTGTGACTCTGAATCTTCACTCAGGCAAAGTTTAGATCTGAGGAGAGTTTAATGCCGGAGTGTGGAACATGCCAGGCCAAGCAATAACAACTATGACTAAACCAGGACTACATCAGGTCTAAACCAGGACTACATCAGGTCTAAACCAGGACTACATCAGGTCTAAACCAGGACTAAACTAAGACTAAACCAGGACTACATCAGGTCTAAACCCGGACTAAACTAAGACTGAACCAGGACTATATCAGGTCTAAACCAGGACTAAACTAAGACTGAACCAGGACTACATCAAGTCTAAACCACGACTACATCAGGTCTAAACCAGGACTAAACTAAGACTAAACCAGGACTACATCAGGTCTAAACCACGACTACATCAGGTCTAAACCAGGACTACATCAGGTCTAAACCAGGACTAAACTAAGACTAAACCAGGACTACATCAGGTCTAAACCCGGACTAAACTAAGACTGAACCAGGACTATATCAGGTCTAAACCAGGACTAAACTAAGACTGAACCAGGACTAAATCAGGTCTAAACCAGGACTAAAATAAGACTAAACCAGGACTACATCAGGTCTAAACCAGGACTAAACTAAGACTAAACCAGGACTACATCAGGTCTAAACCAGGACTAAACTAAGACTAAACCAGGACTACATCAGGTCTAAACCAGGACTAAACTAAGACTAAACCAGGACTACATCAGGTCTAAACCAGGACTAAACTAAGACTGAACCAGGACTACATCAGGTCTAAACCAGGACTAAACTAAGACTGAACCAGGACTAAATCAGGTCTAAACCAGGACTAAACTAAGACTAAACCAGGACTACATCAGGTCTAAACCAGGACTAAACTAAGACTAAACCAGGACTACATCAGGTCTAAACCAGGACTAAACTAAGACTAAACCAGGACTACATCAGGTCTAAACCAGGACTAAACTAAGACTAAACCAGGACTACATCAGGTCTAAACCAGGACTAAACTAAGACTAAACCAGGACTACATCAGGTCTAAACCAGGACTAAACTAAGACTAAACCAGGACTACATCAGGTCTAAACCAGGACTAAACTAAGACTAAACCAGGACTACATCAGGTCTAAACCAGGACTAAACTAAGACTAAACCAGGACTACATCAGGTCTAAACCAGGACTAAAATAAGACTAAACCAGGACTACATCAGGTCTAAACCAGGACTAAACTAAGACTAAACCAGGACTAAATCAGGTCTAAACCAGGACTAAAATAAGACTAAACCAGGACTACATCAGGTCTAAACCAGGACTAAACTAAGACTAAACCAGGACTACATCAGGTCTAAACCAGGACTAAACTAAGACTGAACCAGGACTATATCAGGTCTAAACCAGGACTAAATCAGGACTATCACATTTTTTGACTAATGATCCCTGCCAACAGTAAAGAGGAGCATAAATTATCATTTGTTTCAAAAAATACAGAAAACTGTGTTTGGAAATGACCATAAATCTGGTCACCCTCATTTAAACTTAAACTTTAAATTTACAGTTACTTCAAGATGCATATTTCAAACTAAAGTCATTCTTTAATGCACTTATGCATTAATGCATAAGTGCATTTCCATAATGCAGTTCCAGCACTTTTTCCAATGTTTGACAGTTGGTATAGAATAGCACAGAAATCTCACATTGTATTGCACAAATTCTTCACTTGTCTTTACTTTTTGTTGCTGTAAGTTTGAAAACTAAGTAAATAAATCTTCCCTTTTTGCGCTCTGTCAGACTGACCCCGCGTGAATTCAACTCGTACGGCTCCAGACGAGGGAACGACGCCATCATGGCCAGAGGGACCTTCGCCAACATCCGACTTTTCAACAAATTCCTCAACAAACAGGCTCCACAGACCATCCACCTGCCCACGGGAGACACTGTACGCTTATAGACACTTAGATTTGACATTTTATTCATAACTGATCCTGTGATCTTACACTGTGCTGTCATTCGAACAGATGGACGTGTTTGACGCCGCTCAGCGATATCAACAGTCCGGAGTCCCTCTTCTAGTTTTAGCAGGAAAGGAGTACGGGTCGGGTAGTTCGAGAGACTGGGCAGCTAAGGGGCCATTTTTACTGGTGAGAAATTTAGAATCTTAATCATAATAACTAGTGCTGTTAAAAATATCGAGATATTAACGCGTTAACTCAAAACAATTTTTACGGTGTTCATTTTGTTATCGCAAGATTAACGCTCTTTGTGACCAGGTGAACTAGTAAACTGGCCACTGCTGTAACGTTAGGAAAACTACAGGATCTGGCTGTAGACAGGAAAGAAAACAATTTATATGAAACTGACAGGTCTTGGTTGGAGGAGGTGGGTCAAAGTGTGGCTCACTTGTGTCTACGCCGATGCCTCCCGCACGAGGAAAACACGAAACAAAATCCGCTTCAAAACATACAGCGAATCCATGACAAGGACCCTGGACAGCGACACAAACACACAGAGGACCCACACCCGCCTCACCACGCAATAGACACCCCAGGCCACTGGACCCACCCTCTCCGACAAAACCACCAGCTCCGCACAAAGTACAAAGTGTCTCACTGATGATTTTTTTGGTTTGCAATTAAAAAAACAAACAAAAAAAAAACATACAACCTATCCACTTTTTATGTGGATAAGAGTATTAAAGTGATTCAAGGGACAAAAAATCTGCGATTAATTTGCAATTAATCACGAGTTTAGTATGATATTCATGAGATTAATCGAGATGAAATATTTGAATCGACTGACAGCACTAATAATAACACTTCATAATAACTACGCCGTCATATCCTTATTAAAGCATGAACAAAGACTGAATTCATATTGAATGACTAGTTTATTAACCCGTTTATGTTTCAGCCTGTTTTTCCTGAAATGCAGGATGACTCTGAATTCAAACTGATGTTTCTGAAAACTTTGGAGCACAGACAAATGGCACAATATTATTGTGGCCGGCGCGTACATTTGGAAATCATCAGAATCGTCTAATGAGAACTTAACAGAACGCTGGAGTTGCGGGAAAGAAATACCACAATTGAAATGACATTTTCAGTTTCCATGATTGTTCCAGGATTTCCATGCCCGTGGGAACTCTGACTATTCTCATTTTAAGGTGGATTTCGTAACACTGTTGCCTTCTGGTCCGTAGGGAATCAAGGCAGTTCTGGCCGAGAGTTACGAGCGCATCCATCGCAGTAACCTGGTGGGGATGGGGGTGATCCCTCTGGAGTACCTGCCCGGGGACACTGCAGACAGCCTGGGCCTCACCGGGAGGGAGCGGTACACGGTGGTCATCCCCGACAAACTCACGCCCAGAATGAAGATCGATATTAAGGTACGGAGCGAGCACAGTTCACCGCACGTCTGTCAGAGAATGAATCCTGTGAATACTGTTAAATGTCACTAGTTTAACAGACTAGACTATATTACATGTTTATGATTATACAAGAGGCAAAACTTCACGATTAATTATTGATTCATTCGTTTTTTAATTTGATGATTAGCCTTTAATCATCAAAAAACAAAATCAGTGTATTTACAATGTATATAAATGTGAAAATATTTATGTGTAGTTTTTGTGTTTTTTTTTTACCTTTTACAGAACACCACATGCAAATTAGGACTAAATAGGAACTTAATACAAACAAAACTAAATCCA
Source organism: Odontamblyopus lacepedii (assembly GCA_034769755.1). NCBI lineage: Eukaryota > Metazoa > Chordata > Actinopteri > Gobiiformes > Gobiidae > Odontamblyopus > Odontamblyopus lacepedii. The sequence continues at coordinate 26,429,563 of CM068363.1, forward strand.
AATGTGAAATTAACGCAGCTTTAAGATTCTATGTTTTGATTTAAGCCCTGTAAAAATGTTTTTACCTCACCAGAAACATACTCAGAAGTGTGTTTCATTTACACATGTTTGAATAATCCTGCATTATTAGTCTGTCTCCATCTCCAAAACTCAAAATTCTCTGTTCCACCGTGCCTGAAATGACTTAAGTGATTCTAGTGAAGGTGTTTGGAGTTTAAAAACACCTTGAATTCACTTTGTTTTTAATATTTCCGCAGCTGGACGCAGGTAAAACATTCCAGGTCCTGATGAGGTTCGACACGGACGTCGAGTTGGCGTATTTCCACCACGGAGGAATCCTCAACTACATGATCCGCAAGATGTCCCAGAACTAACCGAGGAAAGAAAGACTCGTATCGGTTTCCGTGATTCCAACATTCCTTAAAAAGCTACTGTTAGACAAAGCTGCTACGCACATGTGAGAACTTTATTAGAGTACTCGGTATCAGGTCAGAAAGCCATAATATACGCCGCAAAAAACTGCAAACTACGCATGTTTCAAATGGAATAAATCAGTATTTTAATTGTTCTTTACTAGATTTATTTAGTTTCTTTTAATTCTTTTCCGTATGGCCAGCAAAATACATTGAAACAAATCTAAAAATAAATCTAAATATTCAAATTAAAGCTGCGTTTTCTAACTTTTCTTGAGGGGAGCCACCACTTGCTTGTCTATATATATATATGTGTTTTTGCTAATCCCAGAATGTTTCACAATATGGCATTAAGCACAGCTATCACCATGGAGACAAGCAATTGACCGCACGAGGCCAAGCTCAGAATACACGTTTTTCCAAGTTTTTGTCACCTATTCGGCTTGTAAATCGCTACATCATCATTATATTTCCGGGTCCAAGCCACAATTTGGTCCGAGAAAAATCAGAAACCAACACAATTGTCGAGGAGAAACTGTCATTCTTTCATTTTCCAGTTGATGGATTTTCTTCCAAATCGCCACATTTACACGTTCTCCCATCGCTGTTTAAGTCCACAACAGAGAAAAACACTCGAAACACTGTATTAACTCAGAAATTACTCGCTAACGTATCATTTCTGGCGAGGCGACCACACAGAGACGCAAAATACAAACTCGGGATAAAGCGAAAATAATGAGAAAACTTTATGGGCAGCGGCTCATCCACATAAGCCACAGAAATTATCCTCCGCAAATAATGACATCCAGTCCACAAAACAGCGCTGTTAATCCAGTTTGAGGCGTTCTTTAAAAGCAAAAAGTCGAGCTAGTTCTTCACGCGTGTCTGTTTACATCCACACAGCTCATGGACTGTGGTGAATCTCCAGATTTTGCTTTTACTTTACTTCCTGTGGACTTTATCTCCAATCTTTTACGCTTTAAACATCCTGTATCTGAAGTATTGCACCACTAATAACAGTTTTGACTTGTGTCTGAACTGGAAGTGCAGAGTCTGATCTTTGAACACTTCAGAGTCTCAGAGCGAGTGGTTTTACTGTAGGCGGGAAACATCTGACGCGCTGATGTGTCCGAGTCCGACCCGAGCCCCAACATAAGTTCTAATACTTAATAGTTCTATACTCCCCATGTTTAAAAAAGGCCTAAAAACCTCTTTAAAACCACCTTTCATTAATTATCTTATTTCTCTTGCCTTTGTCTCTCCATGTAAAGCGTCTTTGAGTATCTTGAAAAGCGCTTTACAAGTGTTATGTATTATTATTATTAAATATTTGTCCATACCCAACATGTCGGGTTTCCTTTCTCTAGCTGAAACCTCACTAAAAAAGAAGGTGACGGTGAAAATATTCTCCGGTTTTGTCATTTTGAACCCTAAACCGTATCGAACAAATGTTTCGTTGGGCCCGGAAGTCGTGCGTGACGCCAAACTCACAACCCGAATAATGAAACGGACGCAAGACGGATTTGTTTAATAGTGACATGGTGCGTCTTTAAATAAATCAACTAAAGATCTCCGAAACCAGGATTCCAGCGTCTTAAACGTGCGTAGGTGTTGAGTTTTTGCGGCGTATAAACCAGGGATCGGTTCGCGTCGACGTGTCTTTGGTTTAGACGTGCACTACTTTGATTGTCGGGCCTAGTTAGCCTGTGCTATGCTAACGTGCGATGATGCGCTTACAATGCACACGTGTTCTGTTGTCTTCATCCTAACCACGCACCTCCTGTCCGTACTGTTTGTCCACATCATCGTGACCGTCGTCCGTCTTCACTCAGTTAACTGTTTGTGACTCGTTGCCTTAATAAATGTGGAGTTGAACTGAACAAGGTAAAATAAATAAGTGATAAATAATAAATAATCTATCTTTGAGTTGTGTGTTTGTATTTCTATTTGCATTTTAACATGAGAATCTTACCTTTAAAATGTATTTCTTAAGCTCTGTTCCATTCTAAGAGCATTTGAGGCGGAGAACACTGAACTCTGAGGCATTCATTTGGCAAAAGGTTCAGTTTCCGGTTTGGATCAAAAACCTGTTCAGAATCTAACGTTATTCTAAATTTCCCATTTGAATTTTTTTCTAGTGTTTTTCATTTTGTTTTTTAACAGATTTTAACATTTTGCAGCTCGTCCAAACTCCTTCAGTTCTAATCAAAATGCTAGAGGACACTGCCTTAAATCTGCCTGAAGGGAGGAGCTAAATACTATGAAATTACTCTGAAACTAATACCCTACTTGTTTACAGTTTCTTTTGTTAGCTCCGCCTATTGAAATTGCCCTGATTATGGTTCATATTAATCCTAATCCTAATGGAGCTTTCACACCTCTGGGCTACACTTTCTGTTTTCTTAATTTGTTTTGATTTAGGTTTGAGAATAGAGTTATAAATTGGAGACAGATAATGTCTCCAGTCCTCCATTTCTCTTTAAAGAAGGGTTTTCTTTTCTTTTTAACATAAATAGCCTCCCGTCTCACACCAATTCTTCTCTCTGGCAAATATCTGTGCCTCACTATCCTCAAACGAGTGCCCGTTATGAGGTTTTGGGTTTGCATCTGCATTGCACTGTGAAAACGTAATGAATAAATAATATACATTTAAAACTGATAAGTTACAATAGTTTGCACTGTTAGATATAAATAGCGTCATACACACGATATACTGTATTTGTGTGGGCAACTTTATAGGAAAACACTGTAGTGAAGAGTAACATGAAGGCACAGAAGTGTTCAGGTCTGGAACACTGGGGGCTACTGAAAAACAATTTATCCTTGGAAAAGTAGTGCCTACGTCTTAAATTAAAAAAAATAAACATACCATAATCAACATGTATGCAGAAAAATTATGAAATGCATTGGAATTTTGAGCAAAATTCATTCTTGTACAAATGCTTCATGCATGATGACTTTATATTACAGTTTAATCTGTCCACATATCTTATATTGTAATATGGTTTGGGGCAACACCTTTAAGACAAACCGCCATAAGATTTTATTAATACAAAAGAGATTTCTTAGAATTATGAATTATTCAAACAGACTGACTTCCTCTGCTCCTTTGTTTCGTAAATACAATATTTTGACTGTATATAATGTCAACATATATTGTATTTGCCTGTTTATGTTTAAGTTTGTCCACATGTCCCAGGTTTTACCCAGAGTTTTTGAGAACTTGTTCATGTCCTCATCAGATGTTCACACCTGTTCTACAAGACACTGCAGAGACTTTTCCCTTGTGCAGAACAACAACCAAAGAACAGTGAAGTTCAGAGGCTCTGGAATAACTTATCCCCTGTGCTAAAGTCTATTTCCACTCTTTTTTCTTTTAACACAGTTGAAACAAATGCTGCTCACCTGAATCTACAGTATTGTTAAACGTGTTCATAAATGTGACCTTCTGTTCATGATGTAATGAAAATGTTTTTAGACCATTAATGCTCTTCTCTCACTCTCCTGCACTGAAATGTTTATATTTTTCAGTGTCGCGAAATTGTTTTAACTTTATGTGCAAATAAAAATCTAAAAAATAAAATGAGCAAAAGCAGTGAGTATAATATAATTTAGCAACAGAAATATTTTGATGCAATATGAAAACTAAATAAATATTAATAGTAACCGTAATATACTCCAGTGGTCTGGTAGAACAGGAAAAAGCACATCACTGCAGTTTTGTTAATTAATTAATCATTGCGTTTATATTGCGCCTTTCATGACGCCCAAAGCGCTTTACGGGTCATTGTTTATTCACTCAGTCTGGTGCCGGGTGTAGTTTACTGCAGGAGGCTGAAGATGGGGGTGATGTTGGCTTTAATCACGCCGCATTTGTGGAGAAACGATTTCATAGATTCGCGTCACTCTAAAATGTGCGTGTAAACCTTTGCACTGAATAAACGGCAAACATTTTGACTGTAATCGTACATTTTGCGATACAACGCCAGCCATAATTTCAGGAACGAGTTTGAAAAACTGAAGAAAACACTGAAGAAAATGTGTCATGTGATGAGAGGTTGATTTATGGACTGAAAAAGTTGCCTACCGGTAAATATAAACCACTTTAAACTATTAAAAACACAAAAATAACATATGCAGAAGGAGGATGAGTGCAGAACAAGGGGAAAAAGGGAAATTAAACCATTTATCTGCTGAATTGCATCAAACTAACAAGAAAAAAAGCAGAAATGTACGACTACAATATGTCCAATAATAATCTCACGTTGATACCGTAATATTTCATGAACTGAACACATTTCTAAATAAACACAAGTGATTTCCTTTGGCATAATCACACATTTTATTATATATTTCATGACCACACATCAGACTTGTCCCACCACAACATGTTATACCAGTGTAACCACCAGGAATCGCAAAAGAGGGAAACTCGGAATCAAACTAGAGACGGATTCAAGAACACCAAAGAGTTATAATCGTTCTACTCTTAACCCACTTTTTCAGCTCCAAATGTCCAAACCAGACCTTTGTGTATCTACAAGAAGAAAACTAAACACCAAAACACCCATGACAGAAGTCGTGATAAATTCTGAGGAAAAAAACAAAAACAAAGTGATTTATGGTCCCATGTAAAACAATAGTTGCTGTACAATTGCTTTAAAGGGCCCATATTAGGCTTTTTCTGTTATAATGTTGTTTCTTCATCAAAAATGTACCCAGAGTCGTGTTTTGTTTCATTTCCACATGTTTAAACGCTGTTCCCCTTGTGATATTGTGTGTAAAATCCCTCAATCGCCCGAGAGAAAAGACTAGAACAGAGTTAAGATCATTATATTTAAAATTTTTGCAAACAACAGGTTTCAGATTTTACTTCCTGGTTGGAAATCGTGACATTGCGCTAGGGAATAAATGTATAAACGTTATCAGGAAAACTAGAATAACACTGGGGAAGAATTTGAAGAAAAAAAACCCTGTTGAGTTAGATTTTTATGCGGATTAAAACTAAAATTGGCTGATTCCACAATTGCAGTCAGTTTTTTTTCTAGCACGTCAAGTTTTTTCTCCACAGTTTATTCTCCAGATAAGCAAAATTCCTCTGATTCGCTGTAGTAAGACTTATGATCGGACTCACCTACAGCTACGAGGAAACTTGTTTGTCGTCACAATTGAGGCGGTTTGGCGAGAAGTGTGTGTCAGGACTATTGCAGTACAAGTACAGAAGCCATATCCTCTGTTAAAAACATAATAGTGTTAAATAAACATCGCAGTCGTGCCTGTTTCTTTCAGATTTCACTGTATTTCACAAGCGCATATCTGTTAAGTCCAGTATTTTAAGAAAATATAATTCAAAAACTTGACGTGCCAGAGAAAACATGAGATCAGGTTTGGATTCTGCACGCAAAAATGAGTTAAAAAGAGCTGTCTGACCTGACTAAACTAAAATTGTGTTCTTCCCCAGTGCAATTTGAAGAACATTCCAGACAGAGGAATCAAATCTTTATGGAGGCAAACGTGCAAAAAGTCACACAGTACGTCTTGAGAATCATTATTAGCGCTCTCAGAACTGAAAAAGAAGCTTGGATGAGCTGCAAAACACCTCCGACCGTGTCATGTGTTGATACAGGAAGTGCTCCGCTGTGTTTTTAAACTCCGTACACCTCCATTAAAATCATTTGGCTCATTTCACTCGCAGAACTGACGATCTCCACTGGATATAAAAGGTAAAAGGAGCTGAAAATTACCGCTTCATGACGTCACAAAAGCGGAACGGAGCATTTTCAGATGCAAATAGATAAACCGGGATTACTCGAACATGTGTGAATGAAACAAAACACAACTCCAGGTATGTCATTTGCGTAATATAGGAACTTTAAAGCTAAAAATGAAAACTATATATTGTCAAAGTGGAGGGACAAGTTACTGCATCAATATCACAATATAAAAATCCAAAGAAATACAAGAGCTGAATACACATGATGAAAACCTGCCTGTAAAACGGCTTCGTGTAAGTTACATTCACAACTGATGGTCAATCGAAACGTGTTAAAATTGGTAGTAAACATACCGAGATACAAGTTAAAATCATAAGCAAAAAACTACATGGCAACTGTTAAAAGATTCAGTATATTTTCCCTTACGATAGTGCGACGTTAAAACTGTCACTAAACGATGGCTCGGTGAACTGTGAGTGTGCACACCCCAAAACGCAGCACACCCCAAAAAAACAACCAAAATAACAAAAAAAGTGATAACATTTACAAGAATTTCCGTCCAGCAGCGACGCTATGTAAACAACACACTGAGAGGGCGGAGCTCTAGCTACAGACTGGGCAGGGATTGGTCGAGAGGGTTTGATGGACATGTAGGAGGCGGGGTCTGGCGAGGGAGTCGATCACCGGGGCATCGGGGGGTTTCTCAGCTGAAATGAGACAAAAACAGAGTCAGGATTAGTTTTTTATGAAATTTAAATGCGTTTTTAAATGTTACTGTGCATAAAAAGCAAAAAAAATCATACGAAAAACCTTTGAAATTGTCCCTATAGTTTATACAACCCCTGGCGAAAATGACACACCGGTCTCGGAGGATGTTCATTCAGTTGTTTAATTTTGTAGAAAAAAAGCAGGTCACAGACATGACACAAAACTGAAGTGATTTCAAATGCTTTTTGGCTTTGAGAAACACTAAAATAAACCAAGGAAAAAAGTTGTGGTAGACAGTAACAGTCGCTTTTTTAGACAAAGCAGAAGGAAAAAAATATGGAATCGCTCAATTCTGAGGAAAAAATTGCGGAATCGTGGAAAAAAAACAACAAGAAAAGAACAGTTCGACACACCACTAGTACTTTGTTGCACCACTTCTGTCTTTTATAACAGACTCATACTCAGAGGCATGAACTTAACACCACAGAGTCCATCATTTTTGCCAGGAGCTGTACATTAAAACTTTCAAAAACGCCATTAAAAGTTTTGGGTGAATTCTCTTACTATAATCTATTTGGCAAAGTAGCAACCACAATCAATCAAAATGATACCAAACGACGTCAAATATTGTACTTTTTTCCAGTTTAGCTCGTCAATATTTACAGTATATTCTCCAGTGCAGGTGCAGTTGCGCAGTTGGACCACTAGGTGCCGCCAAAACTTTTAAACTAAAGTATTAACGCTCTAATCCCCTCCACGATTCTACTACTACATTTTAGTATAACAGTATTTTACACACAGGCGTCACACGGTTTCTTAAAAAGTTGAATTTCTTTGTGAATATTAAAAACATAAACTATAAAAATGTGAAATAACCACTGACAGGCCCCCTGCTTGTCTTTCTACAATTTATTTTGTTTGAGGTGTTTTTATTACTAAAAAATAAATACGTGGAGTGGGGGGGTGTCTGTCCAGAGCTCCTGTATCTTGGCCTTTTGTTGCCAGCTGTTTGTCTCCATGGAGATAGATCAGTTTAATGCCATATTGTGGAACAAATCTGGGTAAAGCAATATTATTGTATATGTATATGTATGTGAGCAATCAGCTGTGCCTAAGAATTACTTTGTGTACAAATCATCTATACAAATAAACTTTTAATGATTATTATATATGGGTCAATGACGTATAAGGATTTTCAACTATCCATCCATCTTCTCCCGCTTAATCCGGCTGGGTCACGGGGGCAGTTTGCTGCCCAATCCTCATAGCACCTGACCCCCCTATGAACCCCTCTGCAGGTGGTGAGCCCACAGGAGGGTGGACAACATGGTCCTTGATGTTAGTTCATAGGGGTGCGGGCATGTTTTAGGTTGATGGGGGAAACCGGAGTACCCGGAGGAAACCCATCCAGACACGGGGAGAACATGCAAACTCCACACAGAAAGGGCCGGGCGACCCAGGGATCGAACCTTCTTCCTGTGAGGCCTGAGTGTTGCCACCGTGCCGCCTGGATTTTCAACTATATAAAAAAAAATATATATATATTTTTAAATAAAAATATAATTTATATAGGATTTTCAACTATATAAAAAATATTAGTTTCTATTAAACTTTTTCAAATATTTCCAGTGTCAGGTGCATAAATCTGTGTTTAACATTTATATGAAGCATTTTTAGTGTAAAATGCCATGTGGTGTGACTGAGAATGACCTTAAACTTGTTTTATTTTCTAAAACATGGTTGGGATATTAATCTAAGTTCTGAGTAATATGAAGTGAATAGAAACAAACTGTTGACATTTCTTTTGATTTTTAATGCATATTGATATTTTCTTTTGCTCCAATATGACAGTCACCTGCTTGTGTTTAATGAACAAACTACTGCCCTGTAAAATGCATCAAATGAAGAAAAATGCCTAAAGAACCATTCACCCAAGTCGACTTTGTCTGTTATTAAACTCCAGCCATAGAATTCCTGCTGTTATCAGTCGCACCACATGATGCACGGTCGCACCACATGACATTTTAACACTTTAAGTACAAAAAACATGCAGAATAACTTATAATTCCTGAAAAAATTGATTTGTTTCCATGGAGGTCAGAGGTGCTACAGAAATGTGGTGAATTATTATGAAATTTGAACCTTTTTAACTGAGGAAATTACAATTGGACAGCAACATTGACCCATATATTATTACTTTGTGTACAAATTGTGCTTCCTATTCTTGTTATTGTCACTTTGGGTTGTGCAATACTGGACTTTTCCTTTTATTATATTATTATTTATTTAGAAGATTGAGAGTGAGGAACACGGCAAAAGGAGAAATTCAATTTGTCAACTGGACAAAAGTTTATTGTCTTAAATAAACGTTTCTCCTTTTGTCATGGATTCTATCTGGACGACGTAAACGTTTTGAATTTGAATATTGAACTGAATACACAAATAAACCTATGAAAATGTTACGTAACGCACCTCAAACTGGACAAAACACCCGATAAAAACCCTTGAACTTAATTTCTGAAGAGTCATATGACCCCCAAGTGTCCGTGGTCGCTCCTACCCCGGGGTGGTCCTCACTTGATGGGCACGGTGGGCGACCCGGAGCGGTGGAAGTGGATGTTTTGCCACTTGCTGTCCCTGCGGTGCCAGATGCGGGTCTCCTCAGACTGCATGGTCCTGGGCAGGCCGCTCGAGTCCATGTACTGGGTCAGGCGGATGTAGGCGATGCAGGCGGCCTCGTCCCCGATCAGGTGCACGTGAGGGTTCAGCAGGATGGTGTGGATGGCCTGCTTGTGTCTGGACAGAGCTGCGGGGATAAGATACAAGGGAAAGTGAAGTGTGGATAGGTTTTGAATAGCACTATAATGTTTAAAGGTCCTATATTAAGTCAAATGAGTTCTCGTGAGCTTTAAGTCATGGTATTGTGTTGTTTCCTCCTCAAAAACACACCTGGAGTCGTCTTTTGTTTCGCTCACACGTGTTTGCATTAGTCAGTCTACATCCCCAGAGATCAAAATGCTCTGTTCCACCTTATGATTTCAAGTAAACAGCTACCTTTTAAATGCTACATCACATTTTTATACGGCGCTTTTTCACCTTCAAAGCGCTCAAAAAAGTGCTTTACATCAAGGAACCGCTCACCCACTCACACAAACATTCATCCACTCGTCGTTTGGTCCCGAATAAATAACTTACATTATTTCTGTTTTATTTATTATCCGAGTCTGATGAATGATTTATTTAGAAAAATGACTGAATTCTCCCCGTTACGTCCGTCTATGATTCGCTCTTAACGCTGATATTAAACCCACAAGCTGCAAAATGAGTAAAAAACAGACGTCTTTGGAAATGTTTATTATTATATTGACAAAACCCCAGTTTTTGTGTTGGTCGTATCATTTAATTTAATTTTTTTTCAAGATTTTATATTGAATGTTTTATTTTTTTCTGTTCTGGTTGAGTCGTTCACCAAAACAGTTATATAAATATCTATTTTCCTTTTATAAAGAAGCATTTATGGAGCTAAATTATTCCCTGATTGTGGGAAAAAAGGACTGGTGAGGGAAGTGTTGTGTTTTAGTTTTAGTTTTTCCTCAAGTGAAGCAGAAAAGAGGGAGCCACTGTCTGTGTGAATGTTCTTGTATGTCACTTCCCTTCAGATGTTTTTTTTTTTTATAGAAACTTTTTTATTTGTATTTTTTGAAGCACACCCAGTGACAGAGCAGATATATACAATATTTACAATTTACAGCAGGGGCGGGGCGTGGCGGGGGGCTTAACATTGTACCGTTATCGCATATAACATTGTAGATATAGTACATGCACTGTTCAGCCTTGGTTTTTTCTTTTTTTTGTGTGTGTGTGTGAGTGTGTGCACTGAGTAAAATGTAGGAAAAGGGGAAAATAATACCAATAATAATAATAATAGTAAAAATAATACGTTTTATTATGTCATCACCCACTATTTTATTTTGTCGTCTTTACTGCCACAACTTAAAGGCCAGTGCGTGAAAATACAGTGTGACATTAAACCGGTTTGGGGAGCGCTGCACTAGTGAACACAGGCACTGGGGGTGAGATGGGGTAAGCGTCTTGCCCAAGAACACGACGACGGCATTAATCTGCGGAAAACTGAATCAACCACCCTACTAATGATGTTTAATGTCCAGAGCGGGATTCCAACTTCCAACCTGTGGATTAGTGGACAAACACGACTGTTTCCCAGCTTTTATTCAGTAGAAATGTGCAATTCGAGGGCTGAAATCATCCAAACGATTCTAGTGAAGGTGTATGTAGATTAAAAACACTAGCGGAGCACTTCCTGTATCACCACAAAGCGTTTTCCATTTAAAAATGCAGGATTTCTGTGTTAAACAAGTGTGAACGAAACAAAACACAACTCCGGGTTTGGGTTTTGATGAGAAAACAACATAACATCAGAAAATAGCGAAATAAGGAGCTTCTAAAATGGGACTAAACACCTGAACTTACTCTGATCCTTGTATTAGTTTGTCAGCTCACATTTCACATTTCTTTTCCTCAGTTCTTCTGGATGTGTTTAAAATATGAGCATGTGACGTTTTATTACAACATAAACCGCAAGTCTAACCACAAAAATACCCTCGTTGGCCTCATCTTTGCAGAGTTTAGTTCCAGTTATTGTATTCTAAGCTAAAATGGTAATTGAGGAAGTCCATTTTCTCACAGAGCGGCTGTAATTTCCCATCAAATGTAAAACCTTCTAAAATCAAATGTGTCTAGAGGCTCTATAGGCTCTTTGTGCAGTGCGTTATGAGAACGGGTCGGCAGCCTTCATCGTTCGCGGCGGTTTTCAGCGGCCCTTTTATATGCTAATGTCATTTTCCCTTTTCTTTTTGTGACGGGACAGCTCTGCCCCCTCATGTTCCAAAAGGAGTTTCATAATCGTATTCTTTTTTTCTTACAGTTTTCGAAGTAAAAGCGGTGGAAGTCCGTGCCCTCCACCAGGTTCCCCAAAGCCTCGGGTTCAAAAGACGTCAGCCCGGGGTCACAGATCTTCCTGCAGCACAAACAACGGACACAAACATTAGCTAACCTCCTTTTTTAAATTTTTTTATTTATTTAATTACATTTTTTTTTACATTGCTCATGCCTTACATTAACACTGGCATTAATTAAATCATAAAAAAATATATTTATTGTTTATTATTTATTGTATTTTCATTTTAAGTTAATAAAATGTATTGTTTTTACCACAAAATTAAGTCAGGAGTTTCCTAATAAGAAGGAAATCCACCTGAAAAAGCTTGAAAAATTAAAAAAACAAATAAACAAACCAAATTTAAAGGCAATAGCTGTAACGTGCATCAACTGGTTTAACAATGATACTAAAATCACAACTTTAGACACATTATGCACAGATTTCATAATTATGAGAAAAATATGTATTGTTGTCGTAGCAATAAACAATTTCACACACAAAAAAACATCTTCTGAATGTGAAAAAGTCCTTAATTTGTTGGAAAACCCTGTGAATAAACTACCTTTCTTATCGGTAAAGTCAATATAGGATTAGTTCACGTTTACTTCTTATCTGAGCACACAGTTAAGTCATGTGTACAGAATATTGAAAAATTCCTACAGCACCCGAACACCCACTCCCACCTAATTAGTTTCATTTCTCGTTCATTTTTCCTCCATTTTTTCATCCATAGACTTTCCAAAAACATAACAGACATAAATGTTTGGACAAATTTGCCGTTTGTAAAGATTCAGAAACCGATTTTAAATGATAGATCAGAATTGTAGAGCATTAGTCAACACGTAGATCATCGAGTTGATTTTTTATTATGATGTAGTAAAAATGTTGCATTATTGTCGTATTAATTTAGTCGATGAACGTCCATTAATGTGCTGTAGTTGGAGATAAGCGCAGGGGCTCAATAAGCTTTAGTTTAGTTACTCCTGGTCAGTGAATTACTTCGAGTTTGATTTAATTGTTCTACAGACTGAATATGTTTTGTTTTATGGGCATCAGACTGAATATAATGTGTGTAGTCTGTAATGAGTTAAATATTGACCAAATAAAAACACATTAAGATCAACTTTCACATATATATTTTTCTACTATAGGAAAATGAATGGGGAATTTACTTTCAGAACGAGTGGTGTGCGACCCAAACGTCTATTAAAATCAGTTGGTTCGGTCTTAAAGATGGACTGTGTAACTTTTCAGGCGGAGGATGCGTCAAATGCTTTTCCCCCATGGAGATGTTATTGCTTTGTCTGAAATTTTTCACAGTTGTAGTAGTTTATTCGGTCATTTTGCAGAACTACAAAACAAAAAACACAGACGACGACCCCACGGATCAGGACCGAAAGCGTTTAGGCTGAAGTAAAAGTTCTTATAACGCCGGACGCTATTAAAAAATGACAGAATTCCAGCGTATGAACAGGAGTTTGCATTTGCAATTTCACTTGTGACTTACTGTATATATAAGAGACAAAATATAAATTAAAACAAACCAAATTGAATGCATAATTCATTCATTCCAGCGCTCTATATCTTTCAAAACATAACGCTTTATACTCTCTTTTTAAAGGCTTCTACAGTGTTGAGACTTTTTAAAATCATCACGATTGCTCCATACACTAAACCCTTTAACAGAAATACTTTTTTTTTTTCCTAGTTCTGATTTTCAGTTTTTTAAAGATGCCATTTTTTTCCGTTTATGGTCGTACAAACTAAAATGAACTCGATAATATTGATGAAGACGGTGCAGAAGTTTATCGTTTATGATCGTATCAAAAGAAGCAAAATGAGAATGAAAAATGTAAGTTTTTTGTTTGTTTTTGCTTATGAACGCCACAGTACGACATTAAACCTTTTTAATCTTCATCGAGACCAAACCAGACCAAGTTACAGGTCAGATCTGTGGAGAGGCGACCCCACAGAGTCAGAATGCCAGGTTTTTTTTAGGTATTTTTGAGCAATAAAACCACCTGTAATTTCATACTCTGCAAATGTCTCTGATCTGCCCAAGATTTTAGAAAGTATATCAGGTTATTCATCTTGTTTTCAGATTTATGATCGACTTACTAGTTCTGAAACAGCTTCATTCTAGTCTAGTGGTTGTTTATTTTAAGATAACTTGTCAAGTAAAATGATCTTGCAGCATGGACAGATCATTTCACTACTTTTAAGACATTTTCTGATCGATTTAAGTGTGTGATTAAAGCTTCTTTGCAGTGTAAACATAAAATAGGATTGTTTATTGTCACACATTGGAACAGCAGAGCAATATATTCATAGAAACAAACAGGTGACAAAACCCCAACCAAAAATAGTGAACTTTTAATAGTAAAATCCTAATATTACTATAGTAAACATAATATACAAACAATTCAGTGTCAATTCAAACTCACGTGTAGGCCTCAAAATCTGCATTGTTGATCGCCTCGATGAGCTGCTCCGTCACTTTGATAATTTCTTGCTTGCGGGCTACAAGCGACAGAAAAAAACGTCAAAACCGTTCACCAAACGATGTCATTTGCACAGATAAGGAAACATGCATTCACAAAACACACACTTGGACCAAATCGGGGAGAGGAGAATTAGCAAAGACTGGACAAGACAACATCTAAATTACCTTTCATGCTAAGAAGGTAAGCTAGAAGACAGCAGACAACAAGAGGTCACATGGACAGAAGACAAATCCCATATAGTCTAGTCATGCGTTACCTTCCACCGCCTGCATAGACTCGTTCGCGGGGCATTTTTTCATCTGGCTACTAACTGTACCGCTCCCCGTTACGACGGTGAGTGAAAGCATCGCGGCCAGACACCACAGGGGAGACATGGCGAGGTAGATGCGGTGCAAATATTGGACGCAGCGAGGTTTTAAAGTGGTCTAAGTAAGGTCCGAAGTCCGAAAAATGTGTGAAGGCATTGGGTTCACAGTGGACCGGCCGTGTGTGCAGTGAAGCTGCTTTAGACTGGTTAGTGCAGGGGTCAATAACCTTGTACGCAGTGGGAGGAGGACACAGAATCCTCATATCCAAATATATTTCGATATTTGCACTGTTCGGCCTATTGGTTACGGGTAAATCTCTTGCAAAGACTGATATTTTTGTGTTTGGGCCACCAGATGTCCTGTCAATCCTCATATACTGCTCAAAAAAATGAAAGCAACACTTGGAAATGCAGCTCAAGATAAAAAAAAGTACTGAAATAATGTCTTACAAATAATGGACAATGTCTTAGGAACAAAAATGTCACCTGTCTTAAATTTTCAGCCTTTTCCATATTGAGCTCTGATGTGTTTTCAACGTGTTCCTTTAATTTTTTGTTGCACTGTCTTCCTATGACCTCTTGTAGCTGAGATTTTATATTTTATTACTTATTTTTCCATTTTATTTTGACTTGTACATGTACATTTATATAATTATGTCCTATTTGACACTTCTCTTCCTATCATTTTTGCTACTTATTTTGAATTTATTATTACCATTTATATTTTTTTTGCTCTTTGTTATGATATTATATTGTGATGTGTGAGCTACTGTGTCCAAATAATTTCCCTCGTGGATCAGTAAAGTTTGTCTAAGTCTAAGAGGAACTGCACAAAACGTAACTACACAGCTCTCACAGCTTAAGTTTGTGTATGAATTTGTCATTTCAAACCATATAATTTAAGGAGACTAAACAAAATCGGCCCAAATATCATCAAAGCGTATCGACTATAGGTTTCTCTGGATTCTAAAGAATTACTATGGGAAAAAATGGGAAAAAATTTACTTATGTTTTGACAAAATTCACCCTTTTATTTTGTCGTGGTCGTGAATCAGTAGGAAGCTGCTGAGGTTAATTAAGAAATTCAGAAATTTCTCAAAATAATCATATTAGTTCAACTGGATTTTGTTCTTTAAAATATCCAGTTCACATAATAACATCATTTTGAGTATTGTCATACCTGGATTAGCAAAATATGAATCAAAAAAAATAAAGAACTGCATATATTTCTAATGGTCAGTGATTATTTTGGGTCTTTTTAATGTGTTTTAGAGCAGAGTTCAGTGGCTACTTTTTGTGTAAAACTGCATTAAAGACATTCTTAATCTTCTTTCGATAATAAAATTGAAAAAAAAAAAGGAAATATGGCAGAAAATATGTGACTTTGCCCAGCTCTAAGAACAGAATGTCTTTGATTTTGATGGAAAATCAGCAAAAACACCACAGCTCAGTCCAATCACAACACAGACAAAGCATGAACGCAGCAGCTGGCGGCTAATCCTCCTCTTTTTCTTCAAAGTAGTAATATGAGCGTTCAAAGACAATGTGCATTTCTTTAAAACAAAGTATTCTGTGATGTTGATTGATGAATGATTGCCAGATGAATGTTAGATTTCCTGAAATAACATTTTTGTGCTGTTTTATGTCCGATGAGCGCTTTAACCAAATGTCTACAAGTCAAAATATAAACAATGTTAATAATGTTCATGTTTTAAGTTTTTAAATAGATAATTGTTGATCTAATTGATATTATATTATATATTTGACCTAATTACAATATGCAAAGTTTAATCAAATTTCCACAAATCCACTTTTCACAGTTTGAAGTGTAGTGACAGTTTATGACCAGTAGGTGGAGCTGCAAGCCTACTATATCACTACTAGTTTTAAGGAGCGCTATTTCTACTAATTTTCACCGAATCTACCGGGAAATCAACTATAGTTACACTCAGAACTAATGCAACCCAATCAGATGCAAGTATAACAAAAATTACACACAGAATTATTATATTTTTAAAACGTGAGTTTAGAACCAATTTCCACTATTGATTTTGTGATATTTTTTGCTTTAAGTTCAATTAGTAATTTTGTGAAGAGCAATAAGTAAAAATACCTATTCATGCTTACGTCACAAACCAGGAAGACGTTTGGAAACATGCGATGACAACTTCCGGCGGTAGTAAGTCTGACAAAATGTAGGAAAAGTGAGAAAATGTCCCAGTTTTCTTCATCTCCATGTCGTTGTAGCGTTCTGTTATGTTCGGCGAATCAACAATTCCAACCATATCTCAGTTTCCATCATTTCTCCATTGACGCACAACTCCGAGCGCACTGTTTACATGCGATTAGAAGAGACGAGGATGCAAAATTCAAGATTATTCGAGCACATACATCTGCAGTCTTCATTTCACATTTACTTCAGTGGGTTTGATCACATTCGGTCGGGAATTACACCGGAAGTTTTCATCGCACGTTTCCAAACGTCTTCCTGGTTTGTGACGTAAGCGTGAATAGAGCTTATTTGGTTTAAATAAGTGAATAAAAACATTAATTTCGGCGATAAGGTTGCAACTACAGGAACTACTTCTTGTTTCGTCCTTTCTACACGTCTTACACTTACATTGAAAATCCATGGGGCCCAATCTTGGCAGGGGCCCCGTATTTTCTGCGCGCTGGCTTTGGGAATCGCACCGGCATTTGTGGCCATGGTCGGGACTAAACAGCAGATAGAGAGTCGCACAAAACAGAACTACATACGCTACGACTAAAGCCCACAGAATAGCCAGGGTGCACTGCTCGAAGCTGGGCCACGCCGGGGACCAAAGGCTAAAACTACACCACGGGAATAATGAGGACGAAGAAGAGGAGGAAGAGGAGGAGTGCGGGAGGAGGAGGAGCGGGGTTTGAGGGTTTCTGAGGTAGAAGATGTGAGGGCTGGAGGGACGACGAGAGCATTTGGGAGCTGCGTGACGATGGGGGATGGTGACGGCGGAGAAAGAAAGGAGAAAAATGAAATGACATTGGACAACAGACGATGATAACCTGAGGCGTGAGAAAATTATGTCATTAAAATACTGTCAGCGAGCGGCACTTGGGGCTACTGTACAAGACATGTGCTTCAAACTGTTAGAAAATGAGAGTTATGTAATGTTTTCTTTTATGTTTAGCAAATTCAATTAAGCGTCCAGGCCAGAAGAATTTGTGGAAAGGGGAAGACTTTTCATAGGTAAAGTTGCTGGTTGTTAGAGTGAAAAAATACAGATTCGTAAATAGTTTCTTTTATGTTAGTATAGTTTGCGTTGACGATAGAGATGTAACAATAACCGAAATATGGTGATATTGTATCGTCACAATAATATCGTGGACCATCACAATATATTGAATCCCAAGTGTCTTTGCTTAAATGAATAGCTCTGATGCAGAAATAGCTAAACAAAACAGAGGGAACTACATAGACCATGATCCTTTGCTCCGTTTCAGTGCAGACGACATGAAGAAATAACTGTTCTAAGCACTTTTACATCTTCATTCTTTGGATTAAGTCTTGTGAAGGCATTTTTAGAGGAAAAAGGAGCAGATTCACAGTCAAAATATTGCAATAAATATCGTACGGTGAGATGTTTATGGTGAAAATATCGTACAGACAGATTTGGATATCGTTACATCCCTAATGACAATAAATGTTGTACCAAATGACTGGTCAAAGCATTTTTAGAATGTCAGTCTTGTTATTATGTAGAATATCGTAATATCGTGAGCCTCCCCACCATATCGTGAGTTTTCCCACGATATCGCAATAAATATCGTACCGTGAGGTTCGTACTGTGACGATATCGTATCATGAGACTTGGATATCGTTACTGCCCCTAGTGGACAGTATAGCAACAAATGGAGGTGAAGAGTCTGGGCAGCGCTGGTAAATACGTTATAGTCTCAATATTAACAGCAGAGGTGGAGCGTAACAAAGTTTAAAAGTAAAAGTACAAATTTTAGGTATCTGTACTTTGCTTAAGTAAATTATACAGTGGATACGTTCTACTTTTACGTCACTACATCTGAGAATGTGTATCTGCACTTTATATTCTACTACATTTTAGATCTAGACTGAGAAGTAAAAAGTACTTTTCTTGGTTTGAGACCTGCTAAAATGGCTGAGAATTATTTCTTTTTAAAACATTTGAGTTTCTGTCCCAACTTTGAGCAAACCAAAAACACAAAAATGGACATAAAAATTTAGAAATCAATTGAATTGCATTGAATTGAAAATCTGCTTAATTCTTTGTCAAAATCACTATATTTAATCATTAAATTTTTCTAAATTCTTTGTCAAAATCACTACATTTAATCATTTAATTGTTCTAAAAATCTCGGCAAAATACTTTTACTTTTTGCTTTTTAAGTTCATTTTAAGTAAACAGGAACTTTAATACTTTTACTTAAATTTTTTCATGTGATACTTTTACTTGAGTAACTTTTTGCCCCACTATCTGAACTTTTACTTAAGTAACAAAGCTGAGTACTTCATCCACCACTGAACAACATAAATAGTCTTAAAATCTCTATTGTTGTTTATTAAAAATGCACTGGTGAAGAGTCCGCCCCCTGTTTCCATGGAGATGCCATTGTTTGCCTGAAATGTTCCACAATGTAGTATTTAAATTCATTATCGCCATTATTAAAGGCAAGTCGATTACACTACCAGGCCAAGTTATAGGTCAGATCTGCGGAGAGGCAACCCCGCTCACAGATGTATGTTTTCCAAGGCATTTCTGAGCCATAAAACTTCTGTAATAATAAAGCGAGACAACTTTAATGCCATACTGCAGAACATTTTAGACAATACACCAACATCCCTCACCAGAAAAGTTGTAGAGTATTAATATTTACTTTATTTACTTGCTTCTCCATAGATCTGACCCTTAATCTATCTCCAAAAGTGAATATTTACAACTAGAATCTCTATCGGTTTAATTATTATGTTAACTGGGAATTTGCTGTGATACAACGACAGAATCCTGAGGTCTACGGAGGTCGGAAGGCAATGATAAAATGTGAAAAATGAAAGTGAATTAAACAAAAAAAAAACCAAACAAAAAGAATACAACACATTGGCTTTAAAGGTGCATTGTGTAACTTTTCTGACGTAGGGCGGAGGGTCCGTCAAGTGCGTTTCTCCGTGGAAATGTTATTGTTTTTGCCTGGAATGTGTCACAGTATGGTGTTATCTTCATGTAGACCAAACCAGATGAAGTTACAGGTCAGATCTGTGGAGAGGCGACCCCGCTCACAGTCAGAATGAGTGTTTTTTCTAAGTATTTTTATCTCCAAAACAACCTATAACTGAATAAATGTGAGGTAAAACTGTTTAATGTCATGTTGTGAACTGAATATTCCAGGGAGTACAATGACATATCCTTGGAAACAAGCAGGTGACGGACCCTCCACCAGAGAAGTTACACAATGCAGCTTTAATTACAGTAAAGTAAAGTATAAAACAGCTTCATCTTTATGTAAAACGCGATAATATCCGTGGGTGATTTCAGGTCCAGTGGAAGATAAGGCGGCGCTTTCTCAGAGAAAAGAAAGCTGTGACATGCAAGTACCGAGCGAAGTGGAAACCAGAAACATGCTGGAAAATCAGATGAACAAAGTGTTTCTCAAGCAAAGGCCGAATCAACATTTTGAACAGAAGAGTGAAGCAAATGGTTGTGAAAGAAAGACATTGTGCAGACGTGGCCCATACCTCGGACATCTTCATCCTCTATAGTGGTGTTGGCACTCTCGCTGGAACCCTACAGGAGACAACAGCTTTGAGGTTAATAACAGACTTTTTATTTAACTAAATCAAACCTTAAGAGAGAACAAAAACCCTACAAGTTGGAGGATTTTACATATGGCGCTCATCCAAGAGGAAATCCGCCCAGACAGGAGGGGAGCATGAATAAAAAAAAGGTAAAAAATGGTTCCACGCCATCTAGGAACCAAACCCAGAACCATCTACTACAGAGCAAAAACTGGAGGGTTAAAATTTCAGGGTAAAATATTTCAGAGCACAAAAAGAGTTGGGGTTATTTGCCCCATTATTATTTGAGTTGATATGGCTCAACTTCCTCTAGTGTTAATTCATCTTCCCTTAGTGTTAATTTGGCTCCCACCACTTCAAACTCCCACGAGAGAAGTCTAGTTTGTACCAGTTTTGAACATAGTTTTATCTTAAATGAACTAAAATAAAGTGTAAAAATAACCTATATAAATCACCTGTGTGCGCCGTTTAGCTAATCAGTATAACCCTACAAAGTGTTATCTGTTTACTCTCAAAACGTTCATATAACTCTTGATTTTGGGGTTAAACAGGAACTTTGGTCCAGTGTTACTTAATTAACATTTCCAAAAATGTTAAATTAACTTTAAAACAGATTGGACTCATGTAAACCCTGAGAAAATGCTGAAATTGATTCTGTGAAGGCCAGTTTTAACACTCCACTTGATTGCTGTGAAGGCAATATCATTTACATTCCAGTTGACAGGATAACATTTTTGTTTAATTTAACAGTTTTTAACTTTTATCAGCTAATTTTATCCAATCAGAAGTGATATTGGCGGAGAACCAGAAAGAAACAACTACCAAAACTACCCCGAACAGTTGTTTCTCTAACATGGTTCAACGTCAGAGTGAGAAAAGGGACTCCATACACTCTCGTTAGAACCATTTTCAGCACTGGAGTTGCCAATATCTATTAAACTAACGGTAAAATGTGACATTTTGAGCTTTGGAAATAGAGACAGACACGTGTGAATCAAACAAACACAACTCAAGGCATGTTTTTGGAGCACGGAGCAACATTATAACATGACTTAAAGCTTAAAGAGTCCATTTTGTGTCATATAGGACCTTTAATTATATGAAAAATGTTCCATTTTTAAGCACATTTTTCAAAACGACATGACTTTACTACGAGGCATGGATGAACAACACCGCTACACTTACTCCATCTACACGACACAACACGAGCGCTTTGTCATGTCACTGCACAAAGCCACACACACACGTACACGAGCATGCACGGGCCCACGGGGGATTTATTCACGTATGATATTATAGTTTATTATGTAATGCAGGACCACCGCACATTCGCACACACACCGGTGACTCCAGGCTGTCCCATTTCACATGAACAGCTCCCAACGACATGCCAACACAATATCGCTTTACACAACACCGCAAGCCTCATGTTCAGTGTGTTCGTCAAACATGAACGTGGTATGAAATTAAATTATAAATGCAGTTATGTAAGGCACGATCAGAGGTGGGTAGGAATCTGTTAAATGGGTTTTTCGAGGAATGTTTACTCCTAATAGTAGTTTGCTCACAGTGTAATTTACTTCTCCTTGCGGGATGACGAGGTTATATATTTTTGGAAGTAAAAATACGAATTAAACGCGTTGGTTAATCCTCCTAGCTGTGAGTAACTCTATACAGTAAGTGCTATTTTATGTAGGCTGCATTCACAGTCGCACCCAAACCACATCAAACAAACTAAACCAGGACTCAAACAGGACCAAACCAGTTTACATCTGGTCTAAACTAAGCCAGGATCTGTGAAACCGCCTTAATCATCTTTGAAAATACCCAAATCTGTGTATTATTTATCGTTTTTTTTTCTTTTATGTACAACTGAATTAATTTTAAATAGTAAATTGGATGTTAGATGACATTATGGAGAATTTAAACATGTTCACCTAACGTTTTACTGTTACTAGAGTTTTTATTTTGCGCACTACTACTTCTACTTGGGTAATATTGGTGCATTATGTACTTTTTCATGGGGGGAAACTCTAATTTCCATGGAGATGTTATCCTTTTGCCTAGAATGGTCCACAGTATGGCTTTAAAGTGATTCATTACGTGTGTTTTTTATTGCTAAAACTCTTCCAAGAGAAAAAATAAACATGAAATCTTGCTGTGAAAGGTCCCACCTCTTCACAGATCAAATTTGTAGCTTGACCTGGATGCAGCACCTGTTTGTTTTCATGAAGAGAAACCACTTTAATGCCATACTGTGGAACATTTAAGGCAGGGGTCTCCAACCGGTAGCTCTCCACCCCCTTCCAAGTAGCTCGCCAAGAGATTATTGAATTTCTTGTACTAAAAAAGTCAAATTTGATTCACTAAATGCCTTTAACCATTATACATGTCTCATTTTGATGCCTAATGAATGATGCACTAATAAATGGATAATGGCTTACTGTAAAATACCAAATAAGAGCCTCTTCCTCACAAAAATTAACCAGTATAACTATAATTTCTATACAAACGTGGGCGAGTTAATTTGAAATGTTACAACAAAATATCTACGGAGCGGAGAGTTTCCCACATTTGAAAACGTTTATGCAATTGACCCATGTGGTTTTAAGTTTGGTTTGTGTAAAGACGACGCGAACATCAGTCCTGCGTCCTGTTGTTGCAGCTCGACTTCTGTCTTCAGCACGTTCGTTAGATTCAGCGTTTATTTATCAAAATATACACCCGCCCCCGGTGTTTAAAGGGGACCCGGCTCTTATTTGGAACTCAGCTCTTATTTGGTATTTTACAGCATGTTTTATAGGCATCTAACTGTACCTCATTTAAGGCTTGATGTGGCTCTTTTTTGTACTTGTGATCGCTAAAACTAGTAGCTTTCTGACATTTTTGTTTGGTAAAAGTAGCTAACCAGAGGAAAAAGGTTGGAGACCCGGGATTTAAGGTGTAGCTATGTCACCTTCATGTAGACAAGCCCTAGAGAAGTCAGATAGGCTACGTTCAGACTGCAGTGCTTAATGCTCAATTTGGATTTTTTGGTGAAATCCGATTTTTTTTGCAAGGTCGTTCACATTTCCAATTAAATGCGACTTGTCTGTGAACTCCAGTGTGAACTATGAACGCCCCAAAAGTGTCCCGCAGGCGCAATGGAGGACACGACGACGTCACAGCAGCGAGTGCGCTCAGTGTTTATGGAAGTCGCCTAAACGCCTGGAGATTTTAAAGTTGCTGTCGTACCACTCTCGCGGGAGGAAACACGTCTTTTGCCTATTTCAGTAGCAAACATGTCATTGCGTTGGGCTGTATTGAGCTTGTTATAGCGCAATAGCCAAACTCTCGCTTGTTGATGACGTGTAGGTCGGATGAATGTGACCTGGGCCGTTCAGACTGAAGTCACACGTCAGAAGATCAGATGTATATCGGTTTTAGGAGCAGATGCTCAAGTGGCCTGGGTCGCATTTGAAAAAATCGGATCTGTGCCGTTCAGACTGTCATTAAAAGATCAGATACAGATCGTATAGGAGTGAAAAAAATAAAATTTGGATCACTTCAGGCTGCAGTCTGGACGTAGCCATAGAGCACCTTTAAGTAACGCTAGAACTTCTACTTCAAGTATTAACCACTCTACCCACCTCTAGGCACGAGAACACAATGCTGGAGCTGATGTCGCGTATTGCACAGACATGCAGCAACGTACCCACAGCATATGAACATGGAATAGCCAGGCAACACAACCAAAGCAGCGATACCCATAAGGCACGATGTACACACTACGTCACAGCTACGGCAGGACTCTCGCAGGGATGGAGAATACCTTAGTTCCATCTGTGGGGTTGTGGATTACTGTAGTTTGGGGCTCCTGATTCGAGGTCGCAAGAAAAGTCGAACACAAGCAAGTTAAGGTTCAAACAGTCAACCAGGAAACACGTAAGAAACGAGACATGCCAAAGAAAACGGGGCATAACTATCACTATGGAAACACACGACAGATGGTGCAACATGTACACGGTAACACTTACACATGTGCTTCATAAACGAACGCACACGACGCTACCAAGCTAAAATTAGACGCAAACATATTGTTACTACGGGCGATGCAGAGTACAGTCTGTGAATACATGAATGGGCGTTAAATGGGGTTAGTCCCAGCTGACCCGCAGAAATAGGCCTATTTACATGACAATAGTGTGATCTATAAAAAGAAGTGCCTTTATAGCATGCGCCACATATGTTCATTAATATGCACTGATCACAATATGTATGATTCATATTTTATCACCTAGAATGAACAGGAGCACATCCCAGCTGCTTAGATTAAGATAAGGAATGCAATTGCGTAGTCGATAATATGGCCCTTGAAGGAAATGAAATGGACTATTATGTCTGAGTTATTAAATTAGCAGCGAGCTACAAGTGGAAGTTGGAATGGGCGTGAAGGCAAGAGCTGGAGTTTCTGTAAAAAAAGTTATGGAAATGTTATTGCAACTTAAAAACTAATGGACACAATGGAATACTCAATAATTCTGGGGATTTTTCATAATCAGTAAGAGGAGTGGTGATAGACCTTTTTCACAAGGGACATTAGTGCCGCGATGTCGGGTAAACGTCACTTCTGGTCAATGCTTTTCTACGACAAAATATCTGTGGAAATGTGTCGCATATTCTCTACCAGCTTCATAAATCTGCCCCATGACCAAATCTTCAACCAATAAGGTCGACAAAGGATAAACATCGTTCAATGAAGAATTTATCCATAACTATCAAGGTAAGAAAGACGAAAGAAAGAAAGACTAAGGTTATGGTGATGAATAAAACATAAGTAATAAGTAATTCATTAATAAGGAACTTGTTAACTCAGACTGATTCAAGAATTAAAATAATAAATGGTCACGATGTAGATATTTAGCCAGGCTGGTGCCACCTAGTGTCTCTGCTCAATTTCATTTCTCTCCAGCGACTAATCAGGGATCGGAATACACTCGGCGGTTTGTAAGTTTGTAAGAAGAAAGTTGTAGTCGGCGCACCGGCTTCAGAGAAGTGGTGTGTTGGCCAGAACCAACACAAGTTGCGATATCAGACTGTATACGCTGTCCTCCTTTGGACTTCCTTTGTCAAATGATAACTTTGCATCTTTTATCGTACCTTTAATTCGCAAGTTCACCTCGCAGAAACGAAAATGCTCATTGACAGACATGTTCACTCTCTGCTTTGTTTGCTGTTGTGTCGGTAATTACTTGGACACCACTGAGCATTCCGGTGCATTACATATGTCACCACCAAACAGCAGCGATTGGTTAAATAAAAAAAGTACCGTCGACAGTTTCCACGAAGTAAAACCGGCTGATGAATCAGGCTAGTAGATATTGGCATAGATTTGTGTCGTTCGACTTCCACAGATGTTCACAGTTTACATGTCTCGCATTTAAACTGCACAAATCTCTCTGTCGATGCTAATATCAACATCATGAAATCGATTTTTAATTTTAACTATAAAATCAGTCTGAGTGAACACGTTACTTATGTTTTATTCATGACCATAGCATTAGTTTTGCTCAGTAGTTTCACTAATGCTCGTCGTTGTTCGCCTTTAAGTTTTTCTCTTTCTTCCCTTGATAATTGTGGATAAATTCTTCATGGACAGAGTCTGTTCTTTGTCGATCTTGTTGCATGAAGCTTTGGTGATGGGGCAGATTTATGAAGCTGGCGGCAAATAACCATTTCCACAGATATTTTTCCGCGTAATGCCACATCACGGCACTTCCTGTCATTGTGTAAACGATCTACTGCCGTTAGAGCTGAATTCATGTCAAAATTTCCAACAATTATCATTTACTACGGCAACACCTACATGGACAAATATGTGAAGTTAAAGATGAGCCCAATATGAGTCCAGCATTTGTGGAAACACTTTTAACTGCTAAAAAGTCTGAACAAACAGACTAGTGCAGAGAAACATCGAGATAAACTGATTTGAGTGAAATAATTTAGAGTTTTGTGAGTATTTTACGAGGGCTTTTCTAATAAAAAAACATTATGAAACTTTGTCAACTTTTGCCAATTTAATTTAAATGGACAGCAAAGTAACTTTTCAAATGACAGAACATTTTTTACTGTTTTCGGCAAAGTTAATGAAAATATAGTCAAGTTAACAGCTAACAAATGTGATGCAAATTGGGCAAATGACGCAAATTGGGCAAATGACTCATTTTGGGCAATGACAGGATAACATTTAGTGAGAGATAATGGACCAAATGCTACTTAAAATCAAATGCTCATATGTGAACATTAGTGACAATAGCCTACAATGACTGTTCCTATTTTAGATTTAGTAACATTAGCACATATTAGGAAACAGCGGGAATTTATATCACCAGAGAAAACCATTCAAAACACGGTGAGAACATGCAAACACCACAGAGATTCACCACGGCACAGTCATAAACATTAAACGGCGCATTAAAAATAACTTTATTTGACACGTTATTATCACATAGCAAAAGTTTTCTAAGATTAGGTGCAGTCACACTAGCTTAGAGTGGCCAGATTTTGTTGTTTTTTGGTGACTGGAAATAATGAAATTGTGAAACGAGTGCGTAATTATGGAAAATTGTTCTGCAGAGACCATTCATGCCTAATAAGTGTCAGTATTGTCACATTTTCTTTGTGTTGTGGTTGTTTTTAAGCAGCTTTTCTGTATTTTACCTAAACAAATGACAATGTATGCCTCTCTTTACTGTTGGCAGGGATTAGATTGGTCAAAAATAGGGACATTTCTTGTATAAAACTGGGACAAATGACTGGTTTTGGATAAATCTGCTGGGACAAGGGACACAGGGCTCAAAACTTGGACTGTACCGGGTAAATAGAGACGTCTGGTCACTCTGCGCTAGCCAGCTTTTGTTTTATTAGATTTTCTTACATTTTGTTTGTATAAAGCTCAGGATTCTGTGATAATTACACGCTGACAGAATTTCCCATTAACCAATAGAGATTTTAAGATGTTTTAAGTTAGCATTCATTTAAAAGTACAGTAGTGTGACAAATATATTTACTAGTAGTGACCCAGAAGCTTATCAGGCTGTTCTGTGGCTCTTTTGTTTACAGTGTTTTTGCAAATGCGCTGCTTAGGGTGACCAGACGTCTCTATTTACCCGGGACAGTCCCAGTTTTGAGCCCTGTGTCCCCTGTCCCAGCAGATTTATCCAAAACCAGTTATTTGTCCCAGTTTTACAGAAGAAATTTCCCTATTTTTGACCATTTTGAGCCCTGCCACCAGTAAAGAGACACTTAAAAACGACCAAAACACAAAGAAAATGTGACTACACTGACTCACGTTAGTCATGAAAAGGCAGAGTGCAAAACAATTTTCCTTAATTACCCACTCGTTTCACAATTTTATTTTTACCAACCACCAAAAAAACAGTGGGAGTCCCAGTTTTTTGATTTTGATAATCTGGTTACCCTAGCACTGCGGCTAGAAAAAAGACAGCGGATTTCAATATTAACGGCCACATTTTAACACTCTAGAGCTGAGGAAAAGCTGTACTGTACACCGCCTTAAACAAAACTATATCACCTATAAACATTCAGAACAGGCAATGACCTTTTTGGCCATTCCCACCATCAACAACAGAGGAGGATGAATGCCGCATTCTATTGAACGTTGGTAGTTGATAAATCCGAGTCAGTTTTCCTGGCATTGGTTGTAAATGTGGACGCCTGAGAAAGTTTAATGTTTATTTTGTTCGCTTATGAATCCCATATAGTCTGCAAAACGACATTTGGGACAGGCTACTTATAACTCACTATCGCTACACCCGAATCTCAAAGAACTCAACTCTCTGACTGAACTCTGGGGGAGTTAACGTAAGCGGTCGGTGACTCAATAGGGAACGGGAATGTGATGTCACACAACTTCACGCATGAGAAGGAACCGCCACTAGGTGCCACACTTTTTCAGTGTTTGGTGTAGATGGGTTCAGTGAAAGTGGTAGATAACGCGCTGTCCGTCTTTCTGCCACGGGACATGCTTAAAGGGACAGTTGTTTTTTTTGACATGAGTCTGTATGTCATCCTCATCAGCAGTGTCGTGCATCATCACTGACTTACCTCCCGACAGCGTCCGGTGAGCCCAGTTCTTCCCCGGTTTCGGTGCTGATGAAAGTGTCCGGCAAGTTGGCTGGAGTCACGAAAATAAAGCGTTATTCTTCTCAAAACAATATGTTTTCAAAAGTGTGATACATTTGTGTCACAAAATGTGAACGGAAAAAAAGTCAGACCTCATAATTGCTTGGTACTATTTTCTCTCCGGTTGTATCACTCTGAGCTGCTGCTAGGTGACAGTGATGCCTGTTTCACAGTGTTTACTGTTCGGAAAGTTCACGACAACATGTGTAACTACGACACCGACGATGAAGACTTTGCCTTTAGCACAGAGCCCAGGGGAGATCTTTATGAACATGAATATACTGACGCCCAAATTCACCAGATGGAGTCAGAACGGGCAGAGAGAGAGAGGAGGGACAGAGTGGGACAAGTTGAAGCTGGATTTTTGTTGTTACAGCCTGGATAATCACAAATCCGCACCATTTTTATATATATTCTTCTATAGCTTATACAAGCTTATATACTTATCGCTGTAGCTCTCACGTTAGCTTGCAGCAGTCTATGGTCTGGGCACGTAAACACTGCCGAACTACTGAAAAAAGTGTTGGATTCGTGTGCAGCTGTCACCTGGCGGCAGCGCGCAGTGATATGAACTGGAGAGAAAATAGTACCAAGCGATTATGAGGTCTGACTTTTTCGTGGACACTAGTTTTGTGACGCAACTGTATCACTCTTTTGAACACATATTGTTTTGAGAAGAAAAAACGCTTTATTTTCGTGACCCCAGCCAACTCTCCGGACACTTTCGTCAGCACCAAAACCGGGCAAGAACTCGGCTCACCGGACGCTGTCGGGAGGTAAGTCAGTGTTGATGCATGACACTGCTGATGGGGATGACATACAGACTCATGTCAAAAAACCTGAACTATCCATTTAAAACTAGTGGAAAAAAACGCCATGGCCTGTACAGGGACAAACTCCAGCCGGACGCAAGGAGACGCTATCTGGAAAAAGTCAGTTTGATCTGTGATACAAGATAACGGACTTGAGATATTGAGGCGTATGGGACGGCAGGGACGGATGGCGGTTTGACTATTACATGTTCAGAGAAATAAACTTGTGTCGACTGTCAAATGATGTGAAAGAAAGTCTAAATGTCACTACCACGTTTTAAAAAGACACTTTCTCTACACATGCACGACTTAACATATCAAAATGACGAAAAGACAATTCTCTTCATTTACTGCGCGCGCTACTATTTTTGCTGTGACGTAAATCCAACCGACTCGCTTAAGTTTGTGTTACAGAACCCCGATTTGATCTGATTTTGATTTGGAAACCTGATTTGTCTGTTCCATTGCACTTTCTCGAAGTGGAGGTCGGTTTTCCTCGAGTCCCGAGCACAACAGAATGCGGCAGTAGCTCGTTAGCCCCTGTGCAGCGACGGCAGCAGCTCTCGCCCCTATCAGAGTATTTATTTATCAGCACTTGCGCCACAAATATCCAGAGCACAGAACACATCCACATCCATGCATGCACAGACAGAGGCAGGCAGGCCGTGTACCAGCGCAGGAGCAGGCTCTTTGGGGGCGCACACTACATTGGTCTTGTTGTTGATCTGGAGGGACAGAGTTGGACATGAGACAGTGGACAAATGCAAACAGACAGGATAAGACTCGGGCAGCTGCTGAGGCTGTGGGAGGAGAAACGTTAGGAAAACAAAATCGAAAATCCAAAAAATAATCCAAAATCCAAAGAAAAATCCAAAATTCCCCCCAAAAATCAGGTGAAAATCAGAAAACAGTGTCTGTGAGTGCAGCAAAATGAATAGTGAAATAAGCTGGACTCAGAATTGATTTGTGTGACATATTTTTTTCTTTTCTTTTTTATATTAAAGATGCACTATGTAACTTTTCAGGTGGAGGGTCGTTTTTTTGCTTTGCCTGGAATGTTCCGCAGTAAAACATTAACTTGACTTTACATTTATTCAACTACAGGTACGTTCTGACTGTGAGCGGGGTTGCCTCTCCACAGATCTGACCTGTAACTTGGCCTGGCTGCGCTACCTGCTCATCTCCATGGATAAGTTAAATGCTATACTGTGGAACATTCTAGGCAAAAACAAGAGCAAAAAAAGTTACGTAATACACCTTTAATTACACCTATGTTATCTGACTATTTCTTTCATCCTACATGAATTTTGTGACACATCTTCGTCATGGAATAATATTTTTTTTCTGTATTTCAACAAAATTATTTCCAATCCGGTAACAGATATTAAAAACGTTCTCAAGATAGAATTGTCACATGTGAACCAACAGTCTGAAGTAAAACAAATCACCAAATTACTGCACGCAGCACTGATGGATTAGACTGAGCGCTCCAGCGGCGCCCATGCTCGACGTCTGCTCCCACAATGCACCGCTCCATCACTTCCACTTCCTGATGTTTTTGCATAATGAGTGACGTCATGAACTAGCATCTTCAAAACATTCACGCCAAAACACGGTACAACTTGGCACCCAGATATATTTGCTTTAGTTGCATCGCTGTCGACATGTTCCACGAGTCCACGCATTTTGAAATACCCAACCTAAAATAAATTTAGAGTGGGCAAGTGGAGCAAGAATTCACATACGTCATGTTTTCACCACATGACTAAGAGATGCTATTGTTTACTATAGTGGAAAACATGACAGGCCACATACGAATCTAGGAAACCAAACAAAACAAACAAATCCATGGTGTCAGTGGCAGAAATAGCCTCCGAGTATGAAAATCTGTCTATTTGTCAGTTAAAGTGCCCATATTATCAGTTGTTTCTGTTGCATTTTCTTCCAATGACTGCAAGAAAAATGATCTACTGGCTGAAACCTGACACACCGACCAGTGATCAGTGGATATCAAAAATCAGACGTGTTTATACAATGGAACTGTTAATGGCTCAACTACAGCTAAAGGTGGCAAAGCAGAGAATTCAATTTGTCAACTGGACAAAGTTTATCATTTCCCAGCTCATCTGCCTTATATTTGGTGAATTACTCTGAAACTAACACCCGATTAGTTAAAGCGCAAATGTTAACAGAAACTGTAAACAAGTAATACAAACAACAAAACAACATGACTAGAACAGAATCTAATAAAAACAATCTAATAATATGTCAACAAACTGTGTCAAAAGCCAATGTGAACAAGTGCGTTTTAAGAAAAGATTTAAAAACGGGCACAGAAGAGGCTTGTCTACTGTACAAAAGCAGCTCAACTCTGTACTTGTCTACAATAATAAAGAGTTACTCAAACATGTGTGAATGAAACATAACTCCAGGTATGTTTTTGATGAAGTAACAGCATTCTAACATGACTAAGGGTGCTTTCACACTTGGTCCGTTTCAGCCCTTTAAACGAACTCACACCAATGACTTTTTTTTGCGCATATGTGAACTCTCCAACCGAACTGAGACTCCTCTGAAGCGTACTCAGACCTTTCTCGGGATGGCCTCAGTACAGTTTGCTAAAAAGTCCACGGTACGGTTCGCCTAATCTGCGCAGTGTGACCACAAAGCGTTCCAAGTTCTCTTCGCCTTTTTCAATGTATTGTAACCCAGTGAACCCCAACCTTTTTTGTGCCACGGACAGGTTTTATTTATTTATTTACAATACTTCGTGGACCAGGGGTGGGGGGAGTCCACGCAGCATAATACGGGAGAAGATGCGCACGGGAGGAGGCCTGATGCATGATCTGCACTGTATGGAGGAGGAGTCCATGCATGCAGCATATGGGAGAATACGTGACAAACGGCGTGCGCGGCGTACAGGAGGAGACGCGATCCTGTTTTAGTCATAGGTTTAGACCTGGTTTAGACCTGGTTTAGACCTGGTTTAGACCTGGTTTAGACTTGATTTAGACTTGGTTTAGACTTGGTTTAGACTTGGTTTAGACTTGGTTTAGACTTGGTTTAGACTTGGTTTAGACCTGGTTTAGACCTGGTTTAGACCTGGTTTAGACCTGGTTTAGACTTGGTTTAGACTTGGTTTAGACCTGGTTTAGACCTGGTTTAGACCTGGTTTAGACCTGGTTTAGACCTGGTTTAGACTTGGTTTAGACTTGGTTTAGACTTGGTTTAGACCTGGTTTAGACCTGGTTTAGACCTGGTTTAGACCTGGTTTAGACTTGGTTTAGACCTGGTTTAGACCTGGTTTAGTGGTTGTTGTTCTGGTCAATGCCAATGCAAATACAAATACAAAAAATAAAGATCAAGACTTTGCGATACCTGGACGAGGTGTGAACAGAAAGGCGACTGGGGCCCATCAAAAGCTCAAGTGGACCAGAAAGAGAACCTGGTCGTCTTTGTAATAAACTCACAATGTGAACACAAAACAAACTGAGATCTTTTTCTGTTGGTTCACTTACAGAGGACTGAGTTCGGTTCACTTAAAAGGGACCAAGTGTGAAAACACCCTAAAAGCTCACAAAAGTCAATTTTGCGTAATATAGGACCTTTAAGCAACATATAAAAAACACTTTCAAAGTTTAACCTTCAGAGGGAACAACATAAGTAAAAACTGACTCCCAAAAATAACTCTCAGAATCAATATGTTCTATAACTATGCTTGAGTTCAGTCAGAATGGAGACCAACAGTTCCTCCTGCTCTTAACACATGTCCCTACACTCTCTCTTCTCATGTTTGTATGGCTGTAGGCCTGCGGAGCTCTGCATGACCCAAAGCGGTTCCCCACAATGCACCTCTCCTCATTCAGAGCCTGAACATGTGTGTGCGAGCAGCCAGGAGGAAACATCGACCTGGGCTGGCCTCACGCTCCACTTTAAATGTGACAAGAAAGAAATACATATAGGCAAGATACCGAGGAAAAGATCAGACACTGCATACTGCAAAATGTTATGAAAAATCTTATGAAAAAAGGACTGTTTCCATAAATGATCTTTCAAATGGTGAGAAGTCCCGAAAATGTCGCTCTGAACAAAAAGCAGAAACCCATGAGCTGCACTTCAGATTCAACAAGATGCATTTGGCACTTCACATCTGGTTGTCCGTAGCAACGCATGAAAACGCATACCCATTTTTCCAACTTCAAATTGCTTTCCGAGCAATCATAATTTTAGGTCTACTTTCCATCTTACTTCTCCTCTTCTCTCGGCAACAACTATGGAATTTTATAAAACACTTGTGCCCAAAATAGGACACT
Organism: Odontamblyopus lacepedii; assembly: GCA_034769755.1. Classification (NCBI taxonomy): domain Eukaryota; kingdom Metazoa; phylum Chordata; class Actinopteri; order Gobiiformes; family Gobiidae; genus Odontamblyopus; species Odontamblyopus lacepedii. The sequence goes on from CM068363.1 coordinate 26,463,281, forward strand.
TAAAGAGCCCATATTACGCTATTTTCTGATCCATGTTATAATGCTGTTTCCTCCTGTGGTAAAAGAGAGGAAGTACTCCACTAGAATCATCTGGATAATTTCAAACCAGGAATTAGCAATCACAACTAGACAAAACGTAAAAGGTAGCTTCTTTGGCGATGCAGACAGATTAAAGATTAATAATGCAGGGTTAAGGCTGCCACACACTACAGGATTTTAAATGACTTTGAAACGTGCGACAAAAAGCGCACACCACAGACACGAGGAGAATCTTATGAGACTTAAAATCTCCAATCGCAAAGACTGCAGCGGGATCTGTCTGCGGACCACAGGATATAAAGCTGTGAGCGCGATGGCCTCAGCTGTTTCCTGTCTACAGTAAAACCACTCGCGCTGAGACTCTTAAGTGTTCAGAGCTCAGTTCAAGATCAGAGCTCTGCACTTCTAGTTTAGATACAAGTCAAAACTGTGTTGTTATTATTATTGGTGAAATGTGGTGCAATACTTCAGATACAGGATTTTTAAAGCGATAAAGTCCACAGGAAGTAGAGTCACTGTCGCTAATCTACAGCTTCACCTCGATCCGTGCGCTGTGTGGATGTAAACAAACACACGAGAGGAACTATCTCGACTTTTTACTTTCAAAGAACGCTTCAAACTGGATTAATAGTGCGGTTTTGTGGACTGGGGTCATTATTTGCGGAGGACAAAGTCTATGGATAATGTGGATGAGACGCTGCACTTTAAATTTACCACTTTACGAGAGGTGAGCAATAAAGTCTTTATTTTCGCTATTTCCCGAGTTTGTATCTTGCGTCTCTGTGTCCGTCGCTCCTCTGCCCCTGACGCTCTGTTTTATGTTGATGTTTGGTGGTTGCGATTTGACACTGACACCACATATGTGGAGCACAGCGGCTTCAAAATCGCACACGAAGTCAAAAAGTCGGGTCACGCCTTGCCGAACTCGGAGAAAAGAAATTGCAGCCAAAATCGGGCGAATCCTCCTGTAGCGTGTGGCGGCCTTTACTCAAACACGTGTGAATGAAACAAAATGCAACTCCAGGTATGTTTTTGAAAAGGTAACAGCTTTATAACATGGCTAAAATCTCACAAGAGTCAATTTGGAATAATATGAGACTTTGAATAAATATTTTACCATTAAACCTTATCTTACGAAGGCTCACCGACACATATTATTCACAGAGGGGATTTTAATTTTAGCCTGACTGATGAAGCCTATCAACCACCCGCCAATCAAACATCATAATTAGCTCCTTCACAGTGTGACAATGCATAATTATGACCGCAGATCTCACAAAGAACTGGATCCAAGCACTGTTACTGTTTCCCTTCTGATTTGTGTGTGTGCCTGAGTGTGTACATATATATATATAACTGTGTGTGAGTGTGCAGACTTACTTTGACACTATCGGGCTTTTTGTTGATGAGGCTCTTGGCTGCTGCAAGGAGACAGGAGACACAACAGAGGAATAAATATTTGAGTGAAAACAGAGGATTTACAAAGGGTGCTCAAGGCTAGACGGTCGCTTGCGGATTCGCTGAGTCGGCGCCGATTGGAAAAATGCAAATCAGGTCGTGGATGGAATTCAACTTAGTGAATCAGTAGTTTGGAACATGCAATTAGAGCGATTATACTGCGAAATATGAAGGAGTTAGATTGGGTTAAAATGACTTGAAATCAGTATTTTGACTGTAATTTTATTAGTTTGACTAGATGTACTAACTAAAAGGTACAGTGTGTTAACTTTCTGGGGTTAGCAGCTCACCTGCATGATTCAATGGAAAAGTTAAAACCATATTTTTGAATCAATATCCATAAATCTCAGTTCCAATTTCAATACTAAAACTTTAAAGGGGAACTCCGGCATGTTTGAAGCTACAGTAAAGTCCATTACTAGAGGTGGTGGAATTCTGTAAGAAGCCAAAAAACGGCACAGATCAGTGTTTCCTCTGCGGAGATCTCACTGTGGCAGTGAGTCTATCAAGGCAACAAACTAGTGTAGTGATGGGGCAAGTTCTTAACTTCCACGTAAAACACCAATTTGCACAAAAGAGGCTTAACACCACTTTAACCCATCTTACAACAGTCACGAGTCTAACAAACTAAACGCTCTGCCTGGTTCACTCATTAGTGTCTGGAAACGTTACGAAACAACTTTATAAGCAGCCTTACTCTGATGATTTCCCACTGCGCATGTGAAAGCCCAAAAGACTCGATCGCGGATGTTTCTAATCCCATTTATTTACGAGTCAATTATATTTTTTGAAAAACACAAAAAATACATACCCTTTTCTTTCAACAACTTTCAGTTTCTATTGTTCTTCACCGTCAGAAGTCGATCTTCACTTGTTACTTCACTTGTTGCGACTCCAGCGGCGGCGAGAGGCTCGAGCCGCCGCTGGAGTCGACAATCGAGACAATCGAGTCTTTTGGGCTTTCGCATGTGCAGTGGGAAATCGTCAAAGGTAAGGCTAAAGCTGCTTATAAAGTTGTTTTATCACATTTCCAGACATTAATGAGTGAACCAGGCAGAGCGTTTTGTTTGTTAGACTCGTGGCTGTTGTAAGATGGGTTAAAGTGGTGTTAAGCTTCTTCTGTGTGAAGCAAATTGGCGTTTTACATGGAAGTTAAGAACTTGCCCCCATTACTACACCAGTTTGTTGCCTTGACAGACTCACTGCCACAGTGAGATCTCCACCGAGGCAACACTGATCTGTGCCGTTTTTTGGCTTCTGACAGTATTCGACCACCTCTAGCAACGGACATTAGCTTCAAAGGTGCCGGAGTTCCCCTTTAAGTATCTGCCAAAAGCCGATACTAGTGCAGAGACTGAGAAATAAAATAACAGAACAGATCCAAATGTGTTATGTAGCTATAGTTTATTTCTCACATACCTACTATAATAGGCCTGAATAATTTGATCATCTGTGCACTGCTTCATATTTCAAGCTAACTTATCCATTACTGGTTTAGGTAATTTGCCTTTACTAACCTTATTTGGCAGATTTATTTTCTTACTGTAACAAAAGTATCTCAAAAAATACTCAAATCCAGATTGATATTCTGAATTCTGTCATTTAACTATATTATGAATATACGTTTTTGTAGTACATACACATTCATTATTTTATAGATCATAAATTCTGTAGAAATATAGAGGCAATAGATTGTAAATTTGTGTTTTTTTCTTACAGATTGGATGCAGCATAGAAACCCAGCACTTCTGCGTTGCGGAGTTAACATTTTTTCAATTAACATCTCAAGTATTAATAATTAAAGTGGGAAAACAATTAGTCTGAAGGGTCCTTGAGAATTAATGAGTTTGAATGAAACAAGCGTTTTTCAAATGAGTTCAGATTATTTCTGTGTTTGCAGGAGGCCATTATCAGCGTAGTACCAACAAATGAATAGTAAGATTAAAACTTAAGACTTTAAGCATTCCAATATGAATTAATAAATGTTATTTCTGTACTGACCGATGGGCACAATGACAAAAGACTCATACAAACACAGAGTCCAGAACCTGACCCCCGTCTTGGACATGCACGATATGAAGGAGTTTTAAGGCATTGGGTACATCTTGAATAGAATTTGTAAACAGATGAAGATTTGCAGTGGACACAAATAGTTGGTACCGTATTGGAACACTAAAATGCAGGAATAAATAAAACATAAAAACATATTTATGTACATTATATTTGTTTGAAATGATGAATTCAATATGGAGTTATACTGTATTTGTATGTAATTTGTTATTGTATTTTTTATAGTAGCTTTTCTTTGATACTTGATTTACTTTGACACTTTGCAGCAGATGTCATCAACATTCCCTGGGGGTGTGTTGCTAACTGTAGGCACTGCTCTGTGCTTTATTAGACTTGAATCTGTGTTTTATTTGACCATGAAGAACTGATTTTTATCTGGAATTATAACAGGAGAGCAGATTTGTGTTGTTAAACAAGTCTCTAAACCTAAACAGGACCATGAAGACTCGTGTAGGCTCTATTCACACTTACGTCACAAACTAATGAAAACTTATGGTGGACTCTGTTCGCAGTAGTAAGTCTGACAAAATCTCGGAAAAATGAGAAAATATCTCGATTTTCTTCATTTGCATGTCATTGTGGCGTTCTGTTTTGTTCGGATAATCAGCAATTGCAACTATACCTCAGTTTTCATCATTTCCCCACTGACGCACAACTCCGAGTGCACTGGGTACATGAGATTAGAAGAGACGAGGACGCCAAATTCAAGATGATTCCAAACAGCACATACGTCTGCAGTCTTCATTTTACCACTGATCACATTTACCTCAGTGGGTTTGATCAGTCAGTGGAGCCCAGTGTCTGGAACAACACCGGAAGTTATCGCATGTTTCCAAACATCTTCCTGGTTTGTGACATAAGCGTGAATAGTGCATATTGATCACAGGCTCTTGAAAATGAGGGGTTTAAATCCTGAGTCTGATTTCAGACAATCTTAACACTTTTTGACAGCTTGGTAATGTGTGCACTGTGTCACCATGCTAACTTCTAAACATTCAATCATTAGAGATAACAACAGAGTTGTTTCTAACACAAAAAGTCTTATTTTAACTATTTGAAAGTTAAATGGAGGTTTGAGTTGGGGTTATTTGCCAGAGTTGATATGATTGAAGTTAATTCCACTTTCCTTAGTGTTAATTTGGCAAACTCCTGCCAGAAAAGACCTGTTGGAACCAGTTTTATACATAATTTTATCTTAAATTAACTGAAATAAAGTGTAAAAATAAAATACTTCTGTGTGTTGTTTAGATGAATCAGAATAACCCTACAAAGTGTTATCCGTTTACGCTCAAAATATTAATATAACTCTTGATTTTGGGGTTAAACAGGAACTTTGGTCCAGTGTTACTTAATTAACATTTCCAAAAATGTTAAATTAACTCTAGAACTCATAAAAAATGCTGAGAAAATGTTCAAATTGATTCTGTGTGAGTCAGTTTTATTACTTGTGTAGGACACCCCCAGCCTGATGTCACCGCAAAGTATCAATAATTATGATGCCTGATATTTTTATGAGAACTACAAATGAAAATACGCTATAAAAGCCAAATCTGTCATCCTTAATGTACTGTACTATCCTAGTCCACTTCCAATACGGCGCCACTGGTTTTCTTCATCGTTTATTAGTGACGGCACGCTTTCGCCACAACTCTTACCTTACACCAGTTACCACACGAGACCGGGAAAGGAAGAGAAACAAAACGTCAACACCACATAAACACTCGTACTGTAGTTCAAACCCACGGGGGCTGCCATATTTGTAAAAACGACATTACTGTGAATGAGCATGCCGCTGTCATTTGTCACTAGCAGACACAATCGATGGCGCTTAGCTTTAGCAGAGTGCATTTGAATGGCTTGCCCTTTCCACGGTCATTCACGGCGCGGTCAATAAGAGGTTAAATGGCAGCCGAGACACAGAATATTGGACTCCAAAGGCCACCGTACACAAAAGAGCAATACCCATGCAGCGGCTGTGGGGGAGTACAGGGTCTGATCGTACCTGAGAAGTTGCGATTGACGAGCATGGTGGTCAGGATGGCACCCTGGGGAGACACAAATGAGACGTGGGAGATAAAGAGTTAAAAGGTCAACCGAGAAATGCCGCTTTTGCTTTCAACCTCGTGCCCACGCAGTCAGTCTACATAAGGGAAAGTGCACAATGTCCATAAACGCTAATGTAGAATAAATGATACGACAGTTTAATGGACTCAGAGTACATTAGATAGAGACAATGGTACAGTATTTGCAGTTAAGCCCATCCAAATATGATACGACTGTACAATAGTAATGAGGATTTTAAGTTAAGCTCTTACATAACCGTTTTTAATACTATCCAGTGTATTATAAAGCATACAAAGTACATACATAACAGTTCCCAAGATAAAAGAGGATAAATTGCTAACTCGTGTCTAATGTCTCGCAATTTGAAATCTTAGTGCGTAGCGTGGCAATATAACGGGATTGGTTAAAGCCATTTTAGGGATTTGGGACTGGAACATGCATTAGGAGGAATGACATTTTTATACCCAGTTGAGGGAAATGAAGCTCAGATTTTATACAGGAAAGACATCGAGGCAACAGCGACCCACAGTATTAGAAAGTGTTAGAAATTCCCCACACGAGATAAATGTGTGTACCTTTAATTCGTTTGATATGCTACAGTACTTTTACATTATTATTTATATGTTCCTTTTATTATGATTTATTTATATGCAATTTTGATTCTTTACACGTTTTCTTTTGTATGAAAAATTGACAAACTTTTTGAACATTGAACTTTACTCTGACTTTGATGGTAGAAGAAGTGCTTTTATGTCGAATTATACTTCATGTGACAGGAAAAGCAAAAACTTAGGTGTTAAAGATGCCCTTTAACTGTAACTTTCTCGTCTCCACAGAGATGTTATTGCTTAGCCTGGGATATTCCACAGTGTGGCATTGATCTCTTGTATTTAATCAATTACAGATGAGTTTATTGGTCAAACATACTTAAAAAAAACATGCATTCTTACAATGAGTGGAGTTGCCTATCCACAGATCTGATCTGTAACTTGGCCTTGTGGCATCACCTGCTTAGCTCCATGGACACAGACAGGTTATAAAGGGTCTATATCAAGGGTATCTAACCTTTTTCCTTCACTGAGCTACTTTTACAAAATGAGAATGCCAGAGAGCGATTAATTTTAGCAGTTGCAACGAAACTGAGTAAATATAAGAGCCACAGCGACCCTTAGACAGAAACAGTTAAATGGCTATGAAACATAAACCATTATTTTTAAACACAACCAAGATCCAGGCATTCCAAAAAAAAGTAAAAAATGCACGAGGAAAAGTATAAAGTATAAGTAAAAATGCCTTTATTAGGATGGTCAAAGTCAACATGTTGCAACCATGACTGGTCTTCGTCAGGGTTTAGTTAAAAACCTGGGGCAATGGGCGCGGCCTTTAAGAAAAATACTTAAAAATAAAAAAAATTCTTTGGTAGGAGTGCCTAGATTTTGGTTGTATTTAAAGGTTTTGCCCCTTTTTTTCCCAAGAGTGCCCTCTACCTGCTGTCACTGGAACAGCTGTAGCAAACAGACACATTCTTGTTTTTTCATAAACCATTATCTATGTATTAATGCAGTTAGGCATCAAAATTATACATAATTGATCTAATTTTACTTATTTAGCACAATAGACAGAATTCAGAAATCCCTTGGCTGAAGAGCTACTCTGAAAGGCTGGAGAGCTACTGGCAGCTCCTGAGCGACAGGCTGGAGACCCCTGATCTATATTATGTGACACTGAGTTTTAAGTCGTGTTATAATGATGTTACCTAATCAAAACTTACCTGGAGTTGTGTTTTGTTTCATTTACACATATTTGTATAATCCTGCCTTATTGATCTGTCAACAGTTCAAAATGCCCTGTTCGACTCATGTGATATCATGAAGTGAAGTTTTAAACTAATACTAAACTAACTTACTAATAAAATACAATACTAAATACATTCAATCAAATAATATTGTCCCACTTTTTAACTGTATGATTTAATCGCACTTAATTTGTTTATGCTGTTGTAAAGCGACCTTGAGTGTCCAGAAAGGCGCCTAATAAATAAAATGTATTATTATTAAAATGAATAGACAACTTTTGGTAAATACCGGCAATTCATCCAAATGGTTCTAGTGAAGGTGTATGGAGTATTACCACATGACATCACAAGGTGGAACAGAGTGTTTTCTGTTTGAGAGAAGAACTAAAATATGCAGGATTTACGTGTTAAAAAAAGCACAACTCCAGGTCTGTTTGTGACGAAGAAACAACTTTATAACAAGGATCAGAAAATAAATGCCGTATTGTGGAACATTCTAGGCAAAACAATAAAGACTCTATGGCAACCAGGAGGCGGTAGACCCTCCACCAGAAAAGTTAGACAGTCCACTTTAAATAGAACAGAAACGGTAAACATCAGCGTGAACAAAATCTAAAAACGGCGCTGAAACGTCTGTAAACGCCCTTGTAAAACTAACAGCTGACTTTTCCCTTCAGATTTCTAATGGAAGCTATTTCGAACTGAAGTTATAAAACCAAAACACGACCCGACCTCCAGACCCAACGTTATTTTTAACTCATCCAAAATGTATGAGGCCCGCTCCGGTAAAGTCATCGCTCACGGCTCGCACTTAACATTTCATAAGTACAGAAGAAGAAGAGGAGGAGGAGGAAGTGGAAGGGGGGGGGGGGGGGGGGTCCCGCGGTGCACTGCAGACAGCAATGCAATCACAACACTAAAACTACTCGTGCTGATTAGGTTAAAACTGCTGCCGTTAGGATATTTTTTCCTGTTAGATTACACTTTTTTCTAGTAAATAACAAAACAATATGAAGCTGCTTTATCATTCGGAACAATGGGAGCAGATCGAGGCTATATATAGGCTATGCGAATGTTATTACTGCTATTCAAATCTAATGGGTACATAATGAGCCCTAGCTTGTAGTTATAAATGGTTCATAATTTAATGTTTTACCAGAGTTTGAGGTACTGCGAAGGCAAAACGTTTGGAGTGGAGGGAATAAAAAGTTGTCTGCTTAGTGCCCGTGTGGATTTGAACAGAAAAAATGACACGTTTAATGCACATTTTAAATAGAAAGTAAATAAAAATATACATACTTTAGTCAATATTCACAGATGTTTCTCAAAGCAGGAGTCGTATATTCGTATTAAAGGCCCTGTACTCGATTTTGTTCCCATGTTCAGGCTGTATTGTACAAGCAGCTCATAGTTTGACAATAAGCTGTGTGCCGTCTGCTCTAATCATAAAGGAAATGTTTGTTGACATGCTAGTTGCTCTGGTCTCTGAAAGTTACGAAATGTGCTTATAAACTCATCACATTGAATAATTACACTGACAATTTCTCTGATCTGGCCAAGATTTTAAAACTTCTATCAGGTTATTTATCTTGTTTTCAGATTTATTATTTACTTACTAGTCCTGAGACGGCTTCATTCTACTCTAGAGGTGGTTTATTTTAAGAAAACATTTCACGTAAAATTATCTTGCAACATGGACAGATCATTTCACTACTTTTAGGTCATTTTCTGATAGAGTTAAGTGTTTATATCTTACATTTTGGTCAAGCTTTTTTGCGGTGTAGGATTTTTTGAATGTGTAGTATATATGAGGAATAACTTGTAAACCACTTAAACAAGTTCTGTTTTTCAATTTTAAGACTCATTTTAAAATCTGAAACGGTGCCTTGAGCTGTAGTACTCATAGTATGCCTAGCAGTGACAGAGGTAGCAATAAGTAGTAGTGCCAAAAGAACAATAACAGACAGGTAAAAATCAGAGTACTAGTAAAAAAATGCCACTGCGTTGCAAAAATGGCGGCCGCGAGGTTTGGTGGCTCGGCAGGTGCTGCTGTTCCTGACCTAAATCCACTTAGGAAGCCGCCTGATTTCATTAAACTGGGATATAAAGCATCATTGCCTCTTCTAAAAAAAAAAACAACCCAAAAACCCAGGATTTTCTATGCGTATTAAACGTGGCACTGTACATGTTTGCTCTGATTGCTACCCAAATGTTTCGAGCCTGGATGGCCACACAGGAGCCACTGGATAAGCAGAGCCAATGTGTTGTCTACAATCACGTGCTGGATGAAATTTGTACCATACGATCGAGATCTTCGCTTTGGGTCACTGAAATGGAGCAGTGGAACACTTTTATGCTCATTTCTGCTACTTTGTGGAGACATGCACTTGAATCCTGGACCCGTGGAGTCACTGGGGGGGATTGGTTGTTGATTGTTTTTTTCAATACACACAAAACTTTTACTCAAGTTGTAATTTTCTCAACCACTTCAACTGCAACTTGTGCATTGATATGTCCAAGTCACTGTATTTATAGGGCTTAAGTATAGTTATGGATTACACATTCTGCTGCTAAAGTTATAACACCATAACAACCATAATACCGGTAGAAGTTTTCAGCTTTTGCCTCATTTTACACCCTGATTTCCCAGTGGTACAGACCATTTTGTACCTAATAACCTCATAACAGGTACTAGACATAGTTACCTTTAGTTTCCTCCTGGCGTTGAACCTCTTGAGGCAGTCCACGGTCTCCTGCCTGTGCATACTCGAGGCCACAGTGGAGCGTTGCTACATTTAACAGAATATATTAGATTGTGCAGTAGATATAACATGTACATTGTCTCATAAAATGGGTGTCGTACGCAGATCCAGGGGTGCTTGAGTGCGTCCGTAGCAGTCACTCTCTTGGCTGGGTGAATGGTGAGCATCTTGTTGATCAGATCTTTTGCCTCGGATGTTACTGTGTCCCACTCTGGAGAAGGAAACTGGGTAAAAAAATAATGTGTCAAGTTAAGAGACATAAGGTCCATGCGTGTATTTTGACATACACACGTCCCACATCATTTCACGGGCCAATAATTTGGGGAATTCTTGTTGAAATAATCTAAAATTTTCACAGAATGTATAGAAACAGATCAAGATTTTAGATGTAATGTTTTATTTTTGTTCTGTTTTCAGGTTGAGCCGTTCACTCCCAAAGAGAAGTCATTTTGCTTTTTGGAATCTGCTCGCACACAGTCGCCCAAGACTGTGCAGCCTTCAGTACAAATCCCAGACAAGCGGCCATACCGACTTGTCAAAGCATGATCTTGTCAGAGCTCAGAAGCTAAGCAGGGCCAGGCCTGGTCGGACTTGGATGGGAGACCGCTGGGAATTCCAGGTGCCACAGTGGGGCAGCAGTTTGTGTTCTTAGGCAAGATATTTCAACATTGCATAGTATGAAAATGGTCTGTGTGTGAGTGTTGGTGGTGGTCTGAGATGGTGCAGAATACTAGCTTACTACCACCGAGTATAGTGAATGAATAATACTCTGTAAAGTGTCTGGGGTGCCATGAAAAGTGTTATAAAAATCCAATGATTATTTAATTGATCAATTTAAAAAGTGAATTATAAGTAATCCAAAAGATATTTATGTTAAAAGCCAAAATGACCACAGACATGTTTTGAGTCAACAAACAAAATCTGGTCGGCTTAAAGGGACAGTTCAGAATTTTGGACATAGGGCCTCATTTCCTAATGGAGACGTGTAGAGACACGTTTTAAAATATTTCATCCAGTCCTTGTGTTTGCAGAAGTCGCTGGTGCTAGGCTAGTGCATGTCAATGGGCATAGTTGTGCTGCCACTAAAAACAGTCTTACCCACTCCACAGACCCGAGGAAAAACTATTACTACTCCAGACTGTCAAAGTACATGTCTGTGTCCATCGAATAATTTTAGAAGTAAAACCAACCTTGTATTTGAAGAATTTATGTCTGAGCAGCAGCAGAGAGTTGTACTTCCTGATAGAAAGTTTGGCAGTGGTGGATTGATATATGAGAAAATAGTCCCTCAACAATGATTCACGCAATGTAAGGTTAGTTTTATTTCAAACATTATTCTAGGAAATTAGAATAGGAATAGAATTGTAGGAATTATTCCTCACTAGGAAATGAGGCCCTATGACCAAAATTCCAAACTGTCCCTTTAATAATATTATTCTAACTAGACAGTTCATAACATGGCAAAAGGAGAAATTCAATTTGTCAACTGGACATAGTTTAATTTGGGCACATTGGAAAGAACAGAAACTGTAAACAAGTAGGTGTGTTAGTTTCGGAGTAGTTTCAGTGTAGTTAGCTCCTTCAGGCAGATATAAGGAAGTGTCCACCAGCGTCTGACCAGAACTGAAGAAGCTGCTTGGATGAGCTGTGAAACGTATTTGACCAAAATAAACTTTTGTCCAGTTGACAAATTGAATTTCTCCTTTTGCCATGCACGACTGAGGGATTTTGCACAGTTCTTAACATGTAACACTCTACACTCACGTCATAGGCTCCTGCTTTGATCTGCTGGTAGAGCTTGTGCTGGTCCTCGTCCCAGAAGGGAGGGTACCCCACTAAGAGGATGTACAGGATCACACCTACAAACACAAGCAAACAGGAATGGACTGACGTCAGTACAGTCACTGGACACAATATTAGGTACATCAGCCCTAGATCACTGGAGAGATTGCTAGATTACTGAAACATGCATGGATGACGTTTTTATTCCTAATTTTGTAGATTATACATAGGAGATTTATGGTCCAAACTGAACAAACCCAAGCCCGACAGTGGAGATGTGCTCTGTCCTGATTGCTGCGTTTGATCAGCTGCCTGGCAAAGATGAAAGATGACACATGCACACACACACACACGCACACACACACATACACACACACACACACACACACACACACATACAGATACACACGCACGCACGCACACACGCACACACACACACACACACACACACACACATACAGATGCACAAACACACACACACGCGCGCTGGCATCCTGTGTGTACCCAGGCTAACACGCACAAGCCCAGCACAAACAGGTGAGTGTGTGAGTGTGTGTGTGTGAGTGTGTGTGTGTGTGTGTGTGAGTGTGTGTGAGCGTGCATACAGACCCAGGTGGCCTTCTCCATTAGCAGTGAGGAGAATGTGCATCAGAGCTGATTAATTCAACAGCCCAAGTGTTCAAGACCACTCCACCGAGAGTGTTCTGAGGATACTGGCTCTATGTGCAACTATAAACAGTACCAGGAGATTTGGAGTATAGAAAATTCACTATACCTGGCTGTGTTTTAGTAAAGTTGTCAAAAATATATACAGTTACAATCAAAATTATTCAATGCCTACTGCAGATTAAGTACAAACTAGCAGCTGTTTTTGTGGTTTCTCCAAATTCAACGCAAAATCCTACTTTTAATGACTACTGGAGTCTCAAAATGATTCAACCTAGGGCTGGGCGGTATACCGTTTGAACCGGTATACCGGTAATTTTTATTTTTATGATATGAATTTTTTATTTACCGCCATACCGTGTGTGCGCGCATATGTCGGCAACACAGAGCGGCGGAACGTCGCACAGCGGTAGATTGAGCGGGGGCTGTTTTTCAGTGTTACACCAAACAAGCCAACAAGCCAGGTAAGGATAGCGAGTTGAGTAGAAAGTAAAATCTGCATCTTCTCCCCAATCTCTGCGTAACGTTGGCACTGCAGCACAAAACACTACACAGACGTCCCTGGTAGGTGCGTTTGCTAAAAGGGACCGTCTGTGTAGTGTTAGGCGCGTTTGCTAAAAGGGACCGTCTGTGTAGTGTTAGGCGCGTTTGCTAAAAGGGACCGTCTGTGTAGTGTTAGGCGCGTTTGCTAAAAGGGACCGTCTGTGTAGTGTTAGGCGCGTTTGCTAAAAGGGACCGTCTGTGTAGTGTTAGGCGCGTTTGCTAAAAGGGACCGTCTGTGTAGTGTTAGGCGCGTTTGCTAAAAGGGACCGTCTGTGTAGTGTTAGGCGCGTTTGCTAAAGGGACCGTCTGTGTAGTGTTTTGTGACACGGCGAGAGCTGGTGCTTGTGAGCCGCACTCCGTCTAAAGGGACCGTCTATGACAAGAAAAGCAAACGTTGGAATGATATTACCAACTCTATCACACTCCACTTAGCCAAAGACAAAAATACCGTTAAATACCGTGATAATTTTAAAAAATACCGTGATAACAATTTTTGGTCATACCGCCCAGCTCTAATTCAACCCCTTCATGACAAGCATCTTTAGTACTTGTTAGAGCATCTTTTTGCTGTTATGACCTGCTGCAAACGTGATGCAGAGCCAGACACCAGCTTCGGGCAGTGTTCCTGATGAATCTTAGCCCATTCCTCAAGGGGAAAGGCCTCCAGTTCACTAATATTCTCGGGTTTGTTTCCTCATCAAAAACATACCCGGGGTTGTGTTTTTTCATTCACACAAACCTTTGATATTTAGGTTCTTCTTAGTTCTTCTCTCAAACAGAAAACACTCCACCTTGTTATGTGGTACCAGAGGAAGTTCTCCACTGTGTTTTTAAACTCCATACACCTTCACTAGAATCACTGAGATATTTTAAGACCTGCAATTTCCCATCCCTATTGAACACATGGGGCAAAAGTTAGCGGGTAACTTGAAAACTACAGCTGGAACTGAGGATTTTTATCTTAGGAGTTGTAGACAGGAAACAAAACACAACTCCAGGGATGTTTTTGAGGAGGTAACAGCATTATAACATGGCGAAAAGCTCACAAAGAGTCAAATTTGCATAATATAGCCTTAGCCCTTTAATATGTCATGACATAACGAAGCTTTTTCCTCTAAAGTTTGAAACTATTATTATTAGAAAGGCTCTCAAGTATTTATGAATACACTGTAATCTATTTATCTATCATGTTTTTGACATAGTTAATATTTATTGTGATTTTTAGCTAAGTGAGATGAATCTATTTATGGAACAAAACCATTCTGCACTAGAGCACCGTAACACTTTATTTGTGTTTTTATCTGTGGTTATTGTATTGAGTGTGGATGAATGACATGTGGAAAGTGGGAGCAGCCTCTCGAATCTGCAAAACATATTTACCTACGGGTACGAATAAAGAAACTTAACCTAATAACAAACCGTCACACATCATTGGTGTTAAAGTTTATGTTTAAGTTAATTACACAGCCCCAGCCCTAGCACATCAATGCATCTTAGTTCATTTATAACGGTGTAATAAAAATGGCTCTACATTTCAAGCTTTTCTTTAGTGTTCAAATAGACATGGATATTTTATTACTGTGACAACATTGGTTTGCGTAAGTATGTTATGATGACAAAATTTCCTCCTTCCAAAATGATCCCCACGACTGAAAATTAAATGTGATTTAAATAATAGAATCTCCCACGAAAATGCCTCAAATGGAATAAATGCGTTTTGTTGAAAAGTAGAATTGGATCTGATACAGAACATGAACTATGGTAATTTGACTGAAGTGCCTGCCAGTAGTTTGTCAGACTGAATCACAGCACTATAATTATGGAGAAGAGCTGCCCAGAACAACATAATGGCAGGAAACTCGAGATGGACTATTTCTATGCTTTTATGTCCCAAAATGTATTAGCAATGTAAAGAATAGTTATATTTAGTCCAAGTAGCTGGCACTGTACAAACCCAGTGGCAGATGTCGCTCTATTTGTAACTGAACACGCAGACCTGAAACCCCACATAGCGTCAGCACGAGCCAGCGGTCTTTATTTTCACTTAAAGAGCTCAAATTATGCCATTTTCTGATCTGTATTATAATGTTTCCTCATCACAAACATACCTGGAGTTTTGCTGCGTATTTAAGGGTGAGTTCTTCTCTCAAAAAAGAAGTGAGATGTAAATGAAACAAACCATAACTCCAGGTATGTTTTTGATGAGGTAACAACATTAAAACATTTCTCAAAGCTCATGAAAGGTAATTTTGCTCAATGTAGGACCTTTAAGCGGCTAAAAGTTAAAGCAACACTGCGTAACTTCTGGAGATGGTATGTAACCTCCATGATTCTGAGGAAATTATGTATAAAATGTATAATTATAATTTATGAAATGTATAAATGAGAAATGTAAAAAAATGAGTTAGCAAGTTAAGACTAGGGATGTCCCGATCCAATATTCAGGATCAGTATCGGCTCTTGTTCCAACTCTATTATGAGAATCGGACAGTTTGGATTCAGTCATGTGACTGGACCGATCCAGTTTCACATGTTTTTTGCAGCATCGACACGCTTTAAATTAAAACGCCGCCATGTCGCTGTGTGGGACTTTTCACTACAACAAAACAAGAGTCAAACTGCGACGCAATCGCTGCAAGCAAACAGTTTCTCGTGGAGAAACTAGGAGAGCCACTTTAACACAACCAATTTGATTCGTCACTTACAAAAGACTCATCCGGACGCAAAGCCATAGCAGCAAACACTGGCGGAGACATTTCAAAGAAGAGAAAAGATGCCTCGAAATGGCGATAAGTCCAGGAAAATAACACAGAGGATTGTTGAATTCATCGCTTTAGACGATCAACCGCTGTCTGTCGTGGAAAACATAGACTTTCATCGTCTAATGGACTTTTTGGAGCCAAGGTATGAACTTATGTCATGACACACTTAAGTAATCCTTTCAGTCCATGTATGACTCCTCCCATTCCTTTGGGTTGAATTAAAAAAGGTATCGGATCGGTATTAGAAAGGGCACTCCTTAAGAAAATCGGATCAGATCAGAAGCCAAAAAATCGGGATCGGGATCTCTCCAGTTAAAACCATACTTGGGAACATTTTCCATGATGATAGAGGTGTTTTATGACATTCTGTGTAAGATTATAAACTAAATCGCTCTTTGAAGGATTTCAAATAGGAAGAAAAAGAGAAATGGACCACAGATGTTCCCACGCGTCCAATCTCTTCTTCTTTACCCCTGCACGTTTCACTATAAATTCGTATGTAGACGTTTCTGCTGGTGCCATGTGAAGGCGACGGCTCTCTGATGTCTCCTCTTTGATTCTGTCTGACCAATGAGCGCTCCAGCAGTGACATTTGTGCCTCTAAAAATACCCCTCCTCTTCCAGCATGTCTTACCACAGGCCCACATGTCCACCGGCTTTCCATACGGGTCCTTCCTCAACACCTCTGGAGACAAGTACCCCGGGGTCCCAGCGAAACCTGCAACACAAAAATCCATCAAAGACACATGTCAGTTTGATTTATTTAGTCTGTGGGTATATGTGTCATTTTTCTGACAGATTTACATGTAGGTTTTATTTTATATTAGGCTATTTCTTATTACTTATTTGGATAAAGTGCAATTTTGGTGGATATTTTTCTGTACTTATGATGATTAGAAACAATCAACAAACTAAACAGATTCATATTCCCGATTAGTCTCATTTTTAAAACATCTTAACATCTTGCTGCTTATTTTTTTTCCCACAAAGTCTGTGTCAGCTCTAAGGAATTGACATCATTATGTAAAAATACTAGAAATACAACCAAGTATTAACGAGAAGTATTGGGTGATTTATCTTTGAGGACATTTCAAATGCACACAGTAATAATAATAATGAAAATAATCTTGTGAATTTTTACATTTTGTTGAAAACTTGAGCATGTAACTGGACTTACCAAACCAGGCCTGCTGGTCTCCCTGCACCTCTATGGCCAGGCCAAAATCTGCCAGTTTGACCGCGGCCCCCTTCAGTTTACTGGCCAAGAGGAGATTCTCGGGCTGGGGATGAAAAAAATAACTTTTTATTTACAATTTAAATGTTGAATTCTATATTCACCTGTAAATGTAAACCAAGTGAGTTCAGCAATGTAAAGAATAGTCATATTTAGTCCAATCTGGCACTTTAAAAACCCAGTGGCAGATGTCGGTGTATTTATAATTTGTAATTTTGTGCAATACAGGACCTTTACGCTACTAACTTCTGGAGACGATATGCAACCCCCATGATTCTGAGGACATTACGTATAAAATGTATAAATAAAAGTTATGAAATGTATAAATGAGTAATAAATGTATAAATGAGGAATGTAAAAAAAATGAGTTAACCAGTTAAAACTAGGGATGTCCAGATCTGATATTTAGTATCGGTATCGGCTCCTGATCTGGCTCTTTTATGAGTATCGTACAGTATTGGATTCAGTCAGTTTCACATGTTTTTGCGGCATCAACGCGCTTTACGGCAGCTGTAAATCTAAACACCACCATGTCCCTGTGTGGGACTTTTCACTACAACAAAACGAGAGTCAAACAGCGACGCAATCGCTGCAAACAAACAGTTTCTCCTGGAGGAAACAGCAGAGCCACTTTTATACTTTCGTATTTAGTCAGAGTAGCTGGCACTTTAAAAACCCAGTGGCAGATGTTGATCTATTTGTAATTGAACATTTTGTTACGCTACTAAAAGGTAAAGTAACACTGTGTAACTTCTGGAGATGATATGCAACTCCCATGATTCTGAGGAAATTATGTATAAAATGTATAAATAAAAATGATTAAATGTATAAATGAGAAATATAACTGAACACAAAGACCTGAAACCCTACAAAGCGTCAGCATGAGCCAGCTGTCTTTATTTTCACTTAAAGAGCTCAAATTATGTCATTTTCTGATCTGTATTATAACGTTTCCTCATCACAAACATACCTGGGGTTTTGCCGTTTCATTCACACATGTTTAACACACAAATCCTACATGTTTAGGCTAAATTCTTCTCTCTTGTGATGATATACCTTCACTTGAATCATTTGGATAATATCAGCCCTGGAATTGCTCCTTTCTGCAGAACAAAAAAGTAAAAAGTCGCTGTAAACTAGAAAAGTTAAAGCAACACCGCGTAACTTCTGGAGATGCAACCTCCATGATTCTGAGGAAATTATGAAATGTATAAATATAAATTATGAAATGTATAAATGAGTATTAAATGTAAAAATCGAGAAATGCAAAAAAAAAAGTGTTAGTAAGTTAAAACCATACATACATTTTCCATGAAGATAGATGTGTTTTATGACCTTCTGTGTAAGATTATAAACTAAATCGCAATCAGGAAGAAAGAGAAATGTAAACCAAGTGAGTTCAGTTTTATTCACAAGGATATTTATAAAATCAGCAGAAATCCCAAAAAAGAGACAAACCCACTCACAATAAGAAGGTTTTTCATGGTCATTTTAAGCAACACCTGCAAATGAATAAATGCAGTGTCCTGTTATGGCAAATCAATAACATTTCCTTGGAGACAGGCAGGTGAGGGACCTTTAAACATCAAAGTTGTCAGGATAACACCAACTCTAAAGCATTCCCAGTGTTAAATCCTAAAGCTAAAGACGGAAACAGCTGTAGAGGAGCAGCCACACTTCATCCAGACACCGACAGGACGGAGGGTCACTGCTTCTCACTTTGAACCATCTGTAGACCATCACTGTGTTTGAAAGAATGTGAGGGAACGAAAGGCCAAGAAAATCACACCAAGATGAAACTTTTGTATGCCAAATTTGTGTGTGAACATGTTTTTCAATTGCTATTTACACATACACGTACATATGGCTCATTACAGGTATTAGATCACGACTTAGGAATTATGATTTACATTTATAACCTTTAATGTGAAACGTCACTTAAATGAATCACTCAGGAGGAAATTTTCATGAATGATTATGTGTTTAAACGAGCACGAAGTTCCTGAAAAGAGACACAAACTTGAGAGACGTTTTATTTTCTATTATGTGGAAGAGAGACAGATGGTGAAAGTTCTCTCATTACTGAGGGAGTTTGCAGAGCTGGAGCTCCAGACAGTGAGAAAACCCTCTGCTGATCTGGCAAAGATGCTTAGATATTGCTCTGCCGCTGTGCCTCTGGGCCATGCACCCTTCTGTCACCACAATAACTCACTAAATCAGAATTGCAATTTCACAACAACGCACTTTCCAGATGGTGTTCGAAAGCTCGGAGATAAGCAAATACAATACTGAGTATATCATTTATAATAAGACTGTAGCAAATAGAGATGACGACATTTGACATGGACAAATTTGATTACGTGTGCTGAAAGGTGCACTACGTCACTTTTCTTACATCTGTTTTATTGCTAAAAATATCTTGGAAAAACATGTATTCTGGCCATAAGTGGAGTCACCTATCCACAAATACAATATATGTTTAAGTTTAACACCCTTTAAACCGTGTGAGAATACTGTTACCTCATCAAAAACAGACCTGGAGTTGTGTTTTATTTCATTCACACATGTTTGAATAAACCTTTATTATCAGTCAGTCTACATCTCCAAAGCTCAAAATGCTCCGTTCCTACTTGTGATGTCATCAAGGTGTAAGTAAGTGTTTATTTATATAGCGTTTTCACAGACACATGTCACAAAGACGCTTCACAGAGCATTATTAAAAGAGCATTATTAAAAGAGCATTATTAAAAGAACATTATTAAAAGAGCATTATTCCTTCACTCTGGCCCCGCTGAGCTTCTGACGAGATTAGGCTATGACAAGGAGGTGTAGTTTTCAAGTTAACAACTCTTTAACAACTTTAGTTTAGCTGAAATGGGCAATTCCAGGGATGAAATGTTTTCTGGTTGAAGGAAGAACTCAGTCTAAATATGTAGGATTTGTGTGTTACACATGTGTGAATGAAACAAAACACAACTCCAGGCATGTCTGTGATGAGGAAACAACATAAAATAGATCAGAAAATTGCATAATATAGGCATTTTAAAGTATGTTGCCATATTTTCCTCAATATGCAGGATTACTCACATGTGAATTAAGCTAAATACGACACATTATACACATTCTAATAAGAAAATAACCTGTAAAACACAAAAATTTCAACTTTCTTAACAACTTTTACCACCTTTTCTTACATCTATATACACCCACTCCTACTCACCAGTTGTTACTACTACACATATGCAAACAGAGCTGAACATTCAAAGTAGTGCACAGAAATAGAAGTACAAAACATCCTGGTTCGTCGACCAATCAGATCTCTACGCTGGGCCTTCCATCACCACACACAGTTCACAGGGCACGAGGCGACAGAGGCCAAGATGGATGTTCTCTGCTCACTGTCCGGTAATAGCTGTAATTGGATTGGGCCCAATACAGAGAGCCATAAAGTAGATAAAATTACTCGAGCATCCCGGGCTTTGAATGCAGACTGGAAGGCTACTACTGTATAATTTGGTAGTAGTTAGATTTGGAGTAGTCTCAAGTGAGCTTAAAAAGGCAGAGATTACTGAAAAAACACTCTGTTCCACTCAAACCACATGGATGATTTCAGCCCTGGAACTGTCAAACTCCTGGGAACAGAAGGTGAAAAAGGAGATCTTAAGTATTACCACTACCTGATGCCGCAAGGTGGAACAGAGCATTTTGAGCTTTGGAGATGTACACAGACAAATGATAAATGGTTACACAACACAAAACACAACTCCAGGTATGTTTTTGAGTAGGGAGCAACATTTTAACATGGCTTAAAGCTCAAAATAGTCAAAGATTTAAGCCATGTAAAGGCCGGAAAACACTAGAGAATTTCTGTCATTTTAAAGACATAAAAAAACTCCTAATAATTATTTGGCTCACAGTCACATGAAGAACAGAGACACCTCACATTTTGGGGAGATTTGGGACAGATTTCTAAAGGGTGGATATTCTCTTGTATTTGTTTTCATTCTAACTCTTCTTTTTACATGTGAAACTGGCTCCTCTGCTGTAGAAATCTGTCCTGAGACACAAATGTGTGGTGCCTCTGTCCTTCATTTGACTGTGAGACTAATAATCGGCATACATTTTTTATGTCTGTCGCTGCACTGTTTTATTTTTTACATATCTTAAAATCCTTGAAGAATCTCTGGTGGTCTGCCTTTAGAATGCATAATAAAGGATCTTTAAAACAATTTCTGCTTTTAATATAACAATGCAAACCGGATTATGATTCACTCAAAATTGCTATAAAAACAGTGAGGACTCAGACATAGACAGAACATGCAAACTCCACACAGAAAGGCCCAACAAGGTCTGGGAATTGAACCCCAAAACTACTTGATGTCTCACAACTCAAAACTACGTGCCTGTTTTTTTTTACCGTCTTAAAAATGTGAAAACAGCACTCGTACTTGTTAATAGTTTGCAGTGGCCCAAAGTTCCTCGCTTTCCTAATGCATTTCCAGGATTTTAATCGCTCACCACAATGAGTTTATCAGTTTAAGATTTATATCAGGTTATTCATCTTGTTTTCAGCTTTATTATCGATTTACTAGTTCTAAACTGGATTAACTCTAGTCTAGAGGTCATTTATTTTAAGATAACTTGTCAAGTAAAATGATCTTGCTGCATAAACAGATAATTTCACTACTTTTAAGTCATTTTCTGATAAATTTAAGTGATTATATCTTAAATTTTGGCCAAGGTTTTTTGCAGTACATAAGGGCTTTTCACAACTTTCAGAGGCGGAGTTTTGCTGTCACAGTAATGCCAACAACAACTCGCAAGCTAACAGCGCACTTCCTGGATCACAGACACTTAATAAACATTACAAGCACTGCAGATGGCACACAGCGCTGTCATTTTGACCCTAAGAGCTCTTTTTACAATATATCTGTACTATCTGTATTAGTTAGCCTTGTAGTCAAGACCGCACTAATCGAGACCAAGACCAGTCCGAGACCACAGGGTCCCGAGACCAGGACAAGACCAAGACCAGTCCGAGATCACAGGGTCCCGAGACCAGGACAAGACCAAGACCAGTCCAAGATCACAGGGTCTCGAGACCAGGACAAGACCAAGACCAGTCCGAGACCACAGGGTCTCAAGACCAGGACAAGACCAAGACCAGTCCGAGACCACAGGGTCCCGAGACCAGGACAAGACCAAGACCAGTCCGAGACCACAGGGTCTCGAGACCAGGACAAGACCAAGACCAGTCCGAGACCACAGGGTCCCGAGACCAGGACAAGACCAAGACCAGTCCGAGACCACAGGGTCTCGAGACCAGGACAAGACCAAGACCAGTCCGAGACCACAGGGTCCCGAGACCACAGGGTCCCGAGACCAGGACAAGACCAAGACCTCTGAGAGTCGAGACCGAGACAAGACCGAGATTTTTCAAGGTCGAGACCGAGATAAACCGAGACCACGGCCCATCGAGACCAAATCAAGACCATCTTTGTCATTTCCTACATTTATTTGTATTTTGGTACATGTAGATCAATGTTTATATATATATATATATATATATATATATATATATATATATATATATATATATATATATATATATATATATATATATATATATATATATATGTATGTATATATGTATATATATAAGTACATCAGTGACAAGGCCCAGACTGATGATGTGCTCAGAGAATGTCTCAGACAGTGGGGCGCAGAGGAAGAGGTGCTGGAGGGACCATCATGGCAGGACAAACCCCTACATGGGGCGTACCACCGGAACATAACTGAAGTGGCTGATATCAAGAAATCCTACCAATGGCTGGAGAGGGCTGGTCTGAAGGACAGCACAGAGGCACTCATCCTGGCTGCACAGGAGCAGGCCTTGAGCACCCGAGCAATAGAGGCCCAGATCTACCACACCAGACAAGACCCAAGGTGTAGGTTGTGCAAAGAAGTGCCTGAGACAGTCCAGCACATAACTGCAGGGTGTAAGATGCTGGCAGGGAAAGCATACATGGAGCGACATAACCAAGTAGCGGGCATAGTGTACAGAAACATCTGTGCAGAGTACGGGCTGGAAACCCCAGGATCAAGGTGGGAAACGCCTCCAAAGGTTGTGGAGAATGAGCGGGCCAAGATCCTGTGGGACTTCCAAATACAGACTGACAGAATGGTGATGGCGAACCAACCAGACATCGTGGTTCTGGATAAGCGGGAGAACCAAGCCGTGGTGGTGGACATTGCAATACCGAGCGATGGCAATGTCAGGAAAAAGGAACACGAGAAACTAGAGAAATACCAGGGGCTCAAAGAAGAGCTGGAGAGAGCCTGGAAGGTGAAAGCATCGGTGGTGCCTGTGGTGATCGGAGCACTCGGGGCCGTGACCCCCAAACTAGAGGAGTGGTTGCAGCAGATCCCAGGAAGGACAACAGACATCTCAGTCCAGAAAAGTGCAGTACTGGGAACAGCAAAGATACTGCGCAGAACTCTCAAGCTCCCAGGCCTCTGGTAGAGGACCCGAGCTGATGAGGGTGAGAGAGACCAACCACCGTGGAAGGTGAGAAACGCGGGTTTTTTTTAAATATATATATAAATAAATCTGTCTCCATTTAATCTGGTTATTGTTCATTTAGGCTTAAAATAGGCCAAGCAAACTGTGCTGCACTTAAAAACCCCTTTTAAGACTCTGACCCACAGTCTGAGACCTCCTTCTTTCATCCAGCTTCCACTGGCACTTTACAGAAAACAACTTTAAAGTGAATCAAGTTCAGAACATTTACACTTATATTATCTTACTGGTTTTGTAATGATATTTAACAGCTTCTGCACATTTACTAACAAATGTGCATTTATGAACTAACAACAAGGACCATGATGTCCACCCTCCTGTGGGCTCACCACCTGCAGAGGGGTTCATAGGGGGGAGTCAGGTGCTATGAGAATTGGGCAGCACGCTGCCCCCGCGACCCAGCTGGATTAAGCGGGAGAAGATGGATGGATGGATGCACATTTACCGGCCGTAATGCAATATGATCGCATTCGTCGAGTACATGACAAGACCAAGACTGTAAAAAAAGCCGTCTCGAGGTCGGTCTTGAGTACTACGACACTTAGTACTAGTGCGAGACAAATTTTAGTACTTTTGATTACAGTACAAGTATAAAAACGCTGGTTAATTTTACTTTAACTTTTATTTAAGCAGTTTATTTATATACTGGAGTGTCAACCAGTCAGAAAAGTTGCAGCAAAGTTGTGAACAAAGCGGACAAACTGGCATAATAAGACGACAGTTGTGAAAGTTGTGCTGTGATGGCTGAGTGCACATGAGAGTGAGTGTGCCGGCTCCACCTGCAGATAAACACACACTTTAAGCAGTTTTCCCAAGGGTTCGTGAACGCACCAGGGGATTTCTGACAAGCTGCTGCACCATAGGGACTGAGTCTACACTTCTTTTGTCTACTGCAAAGCCACTTAGAGACGCAGCATGACAGCTCCTAAACACAACAACACTGGACATCTGGGTTGGGCTATAGTGTTACTGCAATGTGAACAAATATAGAACATAATTATGACTTTGTTAATTTGCTGATTGATAGTTAGGTGATTTGTTTCTGTCTCATGTTACTCAGTTTTCTGATCTATGTTATAATGTTTTTCCTCATCAAACTCATACCCGTAGTTTGTTTTTCTCACACGTTTAACACACAAACGCAGCATAATTAGGCTAAGTTCTTGTCTCATACAGATTAGATGTCATGTGGTAATACTGAAAGGGCTCCAGTGAGTTTTTAAACTCCATACACCTTCACTAGAATCATATGAACACTTTCAGCCCTGGAACTGTCAATGTTTACTGAAGGTAAAAGGAGCTTTTAGTGTGAAAACTACCACTACACTTGAAGATACAGATGAATAATAAAGGCAATAGAAATAAACATTCACAATATTATCAATATATTGTCCATCTTTTACTCAATTATTGATAAAATGTACACATCTCCAGACTTAGTAACCCTGGTTTTTGATATTATGGCTTAATGCCGGGCGTACACTGTACACAACTGTTTCACTCAGCCTCAGCTCAAACTGTACGACCAAATCTCAGGGTTTTAAAGTTCACAGCTCACGATTCATGTTCTCACACTGTATGGACGACTTCAACAGTGCGAAACCCTCATGAGAGGCGACTGGATTTCAAACAGGTTTGATATTCTTGCGACCTACGAATGCCGATCAGGAGCTGGTCGTGAGGTATTCATCCGTTCTCATTGCCCCAGGTTTACTACACGAAGCACGACTCACGATTAAGTCAAAACTCAATCCCAAAAACAGTCGCAAGAGTGAAACACAGCTCAAAAAGGGCCAAAAACCCCACAGTGTACGCCTGGCTTAAGAGAAAAAAAAAACATGCAAAAAAAAATCACACAAGATCATTTTCTGCAAGTGTACATTTGTAGATATTTAATCTTGTGAGATCTTTCCCCATCCCTCTTGTAATTAATAAATACAACTACTGAATTGTGGAATACAAGCTTTCAAATTCGATAATTACATAAAAAATGTCCAGATATGAAAATGGCCGTATAAACAAGGTGAATATTTCAGTTCATATCTTAGTCAGGCCTCCTTAACACATGACTAAGATTTCTACAGTAGTAATATCTTTCTTTAGATAATTATGATTTTCAGCATTAAATCATGCTGCTTCCTTTTATATTACACGTGGTCTTATATCTGTGTAACCCCTCAGTGATCCATGGACGTTTACTAGTATATGTGGACTTACACTTGTTCTGATACAGCTCAAGATCACTCTAAAAGTATTCAGGGAAGGTTCATTTCTCTAGTTTTGATACTAGTTTTAGTATCTGATCACTAATACTTGGTACAGTCCTTGTTTCTATACCAATACAGCTTCCCTGACCCTCTTCTGTACATCACTCCACAAGTATGCCACCGACTTAGGGCAGTGCTAGTGGAAGTAGAGCAGATCCAGGTGTCTAGACCGCACACTGACACGAGCAGTTTAACAGTAGTATGAGGGTGATCTTACAAAACCAGGGCCAGTGTTTGGGATTTGAAACCACAGCGGAGGCTCAGAAGAGCTGTACTGCTGCAGCTGCTGTGGGCCAGTGGCTTATTTGTTTGCCTTCCATTTGTTTTGTCTTTGTGTTCCTGCACTGAGCCGTGGACAGCTGCCGGGCAACAGCCAACCCGAGCGCAGGGCCGATCGGCGAATGCAAAAACAGCAGCTTAATATGCCGCCTGCCTCGGACACGCCCGGCTCATTTGATTGGCAAATCAGAGCCACATCAGACGAACTGTACAAGACAGATTCAGTGAAGATCTTCCAGGAACAAAAGAGCTGCACCGAAGCATCTGAGCATCGCTTACGACTCTGAGGCGTACTTTGGGTTTAATTGGGTATCCACACAAATGTCCGTCAGAAACAAAACCGATTCTAAATCTAGTATTGATAATAAAAATAAAAAAATCACATTTACAGGACAGAACTATGAACCACTATGGAATAACGACTTATATAGAGATACAGTATAAGGACACACACTAAAAGTCCTATTATTTAATTCGTTTTAAATGATCATTGTGGTATCAGAATTGGTATTGAGTATTGAGTCTATTCCTCGTATTAAAATCATTAAATCAATCATTAAATGTTATTTCTTTGCCTATAATGTTCCAAAGTATAGCATTAAAGTTAACCATCTCCATAAAGACAAGTTTTCGGGGCATCACTGAGCAATAAAAACACATGTAATTAAATAAATGCAATATATTTAAGTTTAATGCTATACTATAACATAACATCACCATGGAGATAAAGCAAAAAACGTTACAGAGTGCATCTTTAACCTCTGTAATTTAACATTATTAAAAATGTATACAGATTTATTGAATACTCCTGTTGCTCCTGGGTGTCAAATACATTGTTGGTTGCAATGGTTTGGTTAAAAAAAGTGGAAAAAAACTACATAGACCATAATCCTTTGCTCTTAAACCATAAATCATTAAACCATAGCGCAGTCTGAGGGGTGAGTAATGGACACTGACCTTGAGATCCCGATGGACCACACCCATTTGGTGACAGTGGAGCACGGCCTCCAGGATCTGCTGGATGCAATGGCTGCAAACAAACACCAGGGGGAGTACAGGTTAATGACAGGTTACTCACAGGGTTATTTTAGCTCCTGACCCAAACAAACAAAGTGAACACAGCAAAAAACACTGAGAAAACTAGACTAGAAAACTGACAACTTGAATGGAGTTGTTTTTGTCTAGTTATTTTGTACATACCTAATATATTAACAATTATTCGAGTAGTTTTAAAGGGCCTGTACATGAACCATGAGTGAGGAGCATGTTTTAATTTTAGTTTGAGCCGTTAACCACTGCCACTTTAGTCTTTTCCAAACCAAAACCAAAACGAAAAGTGTCTGAAACAGTCTTATGCAGCTGTTCCCAGTGGTTCTCATCAATATCCGCCCACTTTTCCCCCCCTCACTCTGGATAACACAACATGACGGGATAAGATGTCGGAGATAATGTCAGGCAGTTGTTTTCCCATGATTCTGAGTGAAGAATCTGCTGATTGGAGGAAATTTGGTGTCGCTGGCAAGGACATTTATCTAAACCAGAAGATACTAAAATGAAGTACAGGTGTTTTTTTAAGAAGTGGATTTTTCCTCCAACAAATTTAATTCTACTGGCAGATGAATTTGCTAAAACAAAGCCGAAAAAGCCCAATAAAACATATCGTTATTCTTAATCCATGACATGTTTACAGTGCACAAGACATCCTAGGGTCATACAGATTAATTCCTAATGTTATTGTGACCTAAGCACACACAGCAAGTAAGAAAAAAGTTAGGATTGTTAGGAATAAGACTCAGCAGGTCTGTTTTTGAAGGCTCGCACACTCTCACTAACCTTAAAGCCCCTGTGCACTACGCTGTGATAGTAAAAATGATTTTACACTTTCTACAATCTGCTGAAAAGAGGAGACAGCAGATTACAGAGGGAAGATGGAAAGGAACAAGAAGTCAAATGGTGACACAAAACCAGGCCAAAAATAACTAGAAAAGTACATGTGGAAGCAGAAGTTCAACGTTTCAGAACCATACTAAGACTCTTCATTAAAGGTGAGACATACGGTACAGATCAAATTGAAAATGAAAATAAATGTTTTAAAGACATGCAAAAAAAATTGAGTAAATCCTCAATAATAAACAGTTCAAAATGACCTTAAAAAGAGACAAAATGTATCGTGTAGTCTCCCAAACAAAGGGATAAAGTAATATTCTTTGATTTATTTAAAAGGAGAGTTTGAAATTTTGGACATAGGGCCTCATTTTCTAGTGAGCCAGAGTGTTGGAGACGTGTGGAGACTAAATCTTCCATCCAGTCCTTGTATTTGGAGAGGTTGCTGGTGCTAGGCTAGTGCATGTCAGTGGCCATAGTTGCCACTAAAAACAGTCTTACCCACTCCACAGTGCACCCGAGGCAAAACTGTTATAACTCCAGATTGTCCATGTGAATCTCTGTGTCGATAGAATAATTTTAGAAGTAAAACCAACCTTTGCATTTGCAGAATTTATGTCTGAGCAGCAGCAGCAAGTTGTACTTCATGACAGAAGCTCGGCAGCGGCGGACTGATATATGAGAAAATAGTCCCTCAACATAGAGCTGGGCGGTATGACCAAAAATTGTTATCACGGTATTTTTAAAAATTATCACGGTATCACGGTATTTAACGGTATTTTTGTCTTTGGCTAAGTGGAGTGTGATAGAGTTGGTAATATCATTCCAACGTTTGCTTTTCTTGTCATAGACGGTCCCTTTAGACGGAGTGCGCGGCTCCGCGCACCCGCGCTCTCGCCCGTGTCACAAAACACTACACAGACGGTCCCTTTAGCAAACGCGCCTAACACTACACAGACGGTCCCTTTTAGCAAACGTGCCTAACACTACACAGACGGTCCCTTTAGCAAACGCGCCTAACACTACACAGACGGTCCCTTTAGCAAACGCGCCTAACACTACACAGACGGTCCCTTTAGCAATCGTGCCTAACACTACACAGACGGTCCCTTTAGCAAACGCGCCTAACACTACACAGACGGTCCCTTTAGCAAACGCGCCTAACACTACACAGACGGTCCCTTTTAGCAAACGCGCCTAACACTACACAGACGGTCCCTTTTAGCAAACGCGCCTAACACTACACAGACGGTCCCTTTAGCAACGCGCCTAACACTACACAGACGGTCCCTTGTAGCAAACGCGCCTACCAGGGACGTCTGTGTAGTGTTTTGTGCTGCAGTGCCAACGTTACGCAGAGATTGGGGAGAAGATGCAGATTTTACTTTCTACTCAACTCGCTATCCTTACCTGGCTTGTTGGCTTGTTTGGTGTAACACTGAAAACAGCCCCGCTCAATCTACAGCTGACGTTCCGCCGCTCTGTGTTGCCGACATATGCGCGCACACACGGTATGGCGGTAAATAAAAAATTCATATCATAAAAATAAAAATTACCGGTATACCGGTTCAAACGGTATACCGCCCAGCCCTACCTCAACATGCGACAATTCATGCGATGCAAGGTTAGTTTTATTTCAAACATTATTCTATCAACACAGACATTCACATGGACAGTCTGGCGTAATAACAGATTTGCTTCGGGTGCTTTGTGGATTGTTTTTAGTCGCAGGACAACTATGGCTATTGACATGCACTAGCCTAACACCGGCAACCTCTCCAAATACAAGGACTGGATGGAATATTTAAAAAAAAAAGTGTCTCCACACGTCTCCAACACTCTGGCCCACGAGGGAATGAAGCCCTATGTCCAAAATTCCTAACTGTCCCTTTAAGACAAATACTGTTACTAGTACTACACTGGTTTGGCTGGTTTGGCTTTGACTAGTGCAGGCTGTTACTGTGTCCTCGGGCAAAACACTTCAGCTATTTTGCATGAGCATGAATGTTGAATTGTGTGAGAGATTGGTAGGACTGGCAGCCAATTATCTTCCCGCCAACGAGTATAAACAGTGAACCAAAAAATTTAAAATGAATGGAGGGGGAAAAAAGCAATGAATCATACTTGTTTTAATTCGGGCCTAAAGGCATCTGTGGAGCCGGACTGGTGCAGATAAATTATACAAAATCTGCTAATCAAATATCGTTCCAAACACAAAATATTATTCTAAAATTTCACTCTTGGTTGTATTTTTTAGGAAATAGCAAAAAACTCCATATTCTCTCTGTGTAGCACACTAAAATTGCAATTCAAAATGATAAATTAATTACTTTTATACATGAATTCAGTGATATTTTGGTTATATACAGTATATTTAATTCCAGATAGCTCAGGAAATTAGAGATAAGGTATTTCACAATTTCATTTGATATATATTGAGAAGATGTTTCAGTATATATATATTATAAAAATACATGTTTTACACAAGGGAAAACTGCATTCGTGAACTTAAAAACAACACAACTTAAATTTTTGGCTCTCGCGATCAGTTTTTAAAACACTGATAGCGACATTGGCAATCTGCAAAAAAATTCTTAAATAAAAATCCACTGCAAAACAAAGCCAAGAATTCCTCGTTTGAAATAACAATTGTTTTAAATGTGATGTCAAAACACAGTCAATAATTGATGCTACTTGCTACATACTACTTTTTCCAAGTTGCCCTTTTCAAACCAAGTAGCGGATTTTAATGAGCACTGCAGAGACAGATCTAACATCCAAAGCTATTTAGAAAACACTGGAAGTAAATCAAAGATACCACAACATCTAGTTTCAAATCAGGAAGGATAATTTTATGCAGGTTATGTATAGAAACTTGCAATTAGTGAGACTTTTCAAGCCAAAAATGATACACTTTGAATACGTGATAAGGCTTATACGCGTCTTTAATGTGGCTCAAGGGAGATGGAGTTTAAAAGGAGGATATTCCACCAACCTGGCATCCGTTTCACTGTAGTATTCTCTGGCAACGATGTCCTCAAAGAGCTCCCCGCCTGTCACTCTGGAAAACGGAAAAAAAACAAAACAATATGAGGATGTAGGACGCAGTGGGGACAGATGAATGAGACGAGAGCAGATGGTAGAGCGCCCCTAGTGTCACCAGTGAGAAACGCGTCACCAAACTGCGACGGGTACTCCGGTGGGAGGACATTGTGAGTAATATACAGTGATACATGTGTAGAATGAAGAGAAAGCTGTTTAAATTCAGTGTGGGAACGTGTAGTAAGGTGTGTTTTCATAGGAGGAAAAGTGTACGACTGAATTTAAAGGAGCACTAATTTCTTCTGTGCGTGTCCTTGGAGATGTTGCACTACCTGGAATGAGCACTTTGGTATTAAAGATGGAATTACATCGCGATATTCATCTAAAACAACAGACTTCAGCGTTAGAAAACAGTGGTGCCCAGTGTAAGTCAACATCGTCCTGAGGTTGTTGGCACCCGATGAATAACTGCACATAACACAAGCAAGTAGCGTTTTTTCCTTTTTTAATTTGTACCAAAATGATTACGTAAGACTGCTTGTAGCTGTCAGTATATCCATTTTCCTGGCAATAAGTGCTACAATTATTATTATTATATCTATTAAGATGTGTCAGAACACCACTGTGACTCATTCTCACATTTTATTTGTAAAAATATTGACCTTTATGAGTCCTGTGAGCTTTTACTTTGCTCCAGAAGTACACAGAAATACTGCACTAGCTGGGAAAGAGAGAAAAAAAGACAGAAAAAGTTGTCAACCTTAAAGAAATGCTACTAAACTATCACTGGTGATGTGCAGGTGAACACGGTAAATATACTGTTTTGTATTCTGTATTTATTTAAAGGTGTTGCATGCAAAACTAAGACATTTTCTTTGTCTTTATTTTAGTTTTCACGGTGTTCACGGTGTTGATGAAGTCCAAGGTGAATGAGAATAAATATTGACACACACGATCATCAGTACGGAGCGTAAAGTCCTTCAGATACCTTTAGTTACACGGCTGAATCTTAGACTTATCACGGGTTAAGAAAACAAAATCGGAGAACAAAGGAAGTACAAAACAGTGGGCGTGTAGCGGCGGCGGTGAAAACAAAAGTTGGAATTGTGGAATCTTGAAAATAAGCGATTAAAGACTGCTCAAATATGCAAATACTGTACAATTTTCAGGTGAGTAAATAGTGAAGGGAAACAACTATAACATTAAAAGCTCTGAAAAGATTTTGCATAATAGGTTTGCTTTGACCTGGAGTTCAAATCAGCTTGGAGGTAGCCATGTACCTACTACAATCCTTCTTTGTAATAGTGCAGCTACAGTAACATTTGTAGTAGCTGTATAGGATTCCAGTGTACTACGATTAAGATAAGATAAAGTTTATTTGTTTTAGGCGCTGCCTGTAGCTTAAAAAAACACAGTTACACTTCACACATCACACAAGTCACAAGATACATGTAGTACATTTGTGTACTGCACAACCAAAAAGTGTCCAAGATATTGCACTAGCCTTATAGCCGTATAATTACTGCACAAATAATTATTGCACTAGCTCTATTGCACAAACAGTTATTGCACTATTAAATAAAGTGACTAAGTGTGCCTTTGTTGTGCAGATTTGTTCAAAAGGGCAACAGAAATGGCACAAATGAAAGTTTATATCCATTACTCTTAAACTTACTCTTAAACACTCGATAGCGTCTGCCCGATGGAAAGATTTCATATTCACCATGCAACAGGTGAGAGGGGTTTCCCACAATGCACCTGGCCTGAACAAGCACAGAATTTTGAAAAATGTCCTGCAGAGAATGAACCTTTTTCCTGGCAACCACCGTCATGGCCTTATTTACCAGTTTTCCAAGTTTAGTTTTGCATTGGACAGTTAAAGAGTCGAACCAAGCGACCGTACTGTAGCGTATCAGACTCTCCAAAATCTTAGACACAAGAAATGATTTATCTATTTTTTGTCATTAGCAGCATTTCGCCTCTCCTGAAACACATTTCCATCCTTGGACTCTAAGAAAAAGTTTGAACCAAGCAGCAAAAACTAAAGAAATACTTGAACATTTATAGTTTTGCAGGTTCATTTCACTGCATCACCATAAAACATGACATTTGTGCCCAGCGAAATCAACTCAGATTCACACCTTCCTATAAAAGAAAAAAAAATCTGAAACATGCTGATTGAATTGAGGCATTTGGAGAGTGTAACGTTCACACAATCTCTCGCTATAAAACTCACAGAAATGAACAATTAGCATAATGTTCAGAGCTGGCTGATTATTCGGGTAGATATGAGTCACGGCCATAAAAACTGCGAGGTGCTTTGTTCAAACTCAGAACATGTAATTCCAGTGCGTCGCTATTTACTGGGAGAATAATTTCCGTCTAAACTGTGGCAAAACTAAACTTCTCCAAATAAAATGTTGAAGAGCAAGTATGAGTTATGAATACTGATTACAGAGGAATGTTTCGGGGCGATTTGTGGTTTTCGGCGACGGAGGCAGATGGTGAGAAGATGAAGACGGTGATCCTGGAGAAGAGGAAGACGGTGATCCCGGAGAAGATGAAGACGTGATCCTGGAGAAGATGAAGACTGTGATCCCGGAGAAGAGGAAGACGGTGATCCTGGAGAAGATGAAGACTGTGATCCTGGAGAAGAGGAAGACGGTGATCCTGGAGAAGATGAAGATGGTGATCCCGGAGAAGATGAAGACGTGATCCTGGAGAAGAGGAAGACGGTGATCCCGGAGAAGATGAAGACGTGATCCTGGAGAAGAGGAAGACGGTGATCCTGGAGAAGATGAAGACGTGATCCTGGAGAAGAGGAAGACGTGATTCTGGAGAAGAGGAAGACGTGATCCTGAAGAAGATGAAGATGGTGATCCTGGAGAAGATGAAGACTGTGATCCCGGAGAAGATGAAGACGTGATCCTGGAGAAGAGGAAGACGTGATCCTGGAGAAGATGAAGATGGTGATCCTGGAGAAGATGAAGACGGTGATCCCGGAGAAGATGAAGACGGAGATCCTGGAGAAGATGAAGACGATGATCCTGGAGAAGATGGAAACGGTGATCCTGGAGAAGATGGAGACGGTGATCCTGGAGGAGATGAAGACGGTGATCCTGGAGAAGATGGAAACTGTGATCCTGGAAAAGATAAAGACGGTGATCCTGGAGAAGATGGAGACGTGATCCTGGAGAGGATGAAGACTGTGATCCTGGAGAAGATGGAGAGGGTGATCCCGGAGAAGATGAAGAGGTGATCCTGGAGAAGATGGAGATGGTGATCCTGGAGAAGATGAAGACGGTGATCCTGGAAGAGATGAAGATGTGATCCTGGAGAAGATGAAGATGGTGATCCTAGAGAAGATGGAAACTGTGATCCCAGAGAAGATGAAGACGTGATCCTGGAGTCATCTGTGAATGAGCACCACTGCAGACAAGAAAGTAAAAATGCACTGTGCAACTGTTTGGTTTGGTGTCCGTCCGTGGTGGATGAAGTACTCAATTTTGTTTTTGTTTTGTTCAGTGAAAGTACAGATACAAAGGTAAAAAGTTACTCAAGTAAAAGTGTCACATGAAAAAATCTACTTAAGTAAACGTATTTAAGTACCTGTTTAAAAATGTTCTTTAAGAATAAGAAGTAAAGGTGTTTTGTAGAAATCTTTAGAACAATTAAAGGAATTTTGCCGATTTTCAGTGATTCAATTGATTTCTTAAATTTTTCCATCCGCTTTTATGTATCTGGTTTGCTCAAAGTTGGGACGTTACTCACTTTCTTGAAAAAAGAAAGTTTCCGCCATTTCAGCAGGTCTCAAACTGTAAAGAAAAGTATTTTTTTGTTTTTGAGTCTAGATCTAAAATGTAGTAATGCATAGGTACACGTTCTCAAATGTAGTAAAGTAAAAGTAAAAAGTATCCACTGTAAAATTGTATGAACTAACATCAAGGACCATGTTGTCCACCCTCCTGTGGGCTCACCACCTGCAGAGGGGTTCATAGGGGGGGTCAGGTGCTATGAGTATTGGGCAGCACGCTTCCCCCGCGACCCAGCCGGATTAAGCGGGAGAAGATGGATGGATGGATGTAAAATTGTATCCAAATCCACTTTATTTCTATAGCACATTTTACAAACAAAACAGTTTCCAAAGTGCAGCACAGACAACATAAAATGAAGACAACAAAAAGGTAAATTGCTAAAATGTGGTCATACCAGTCCTAAAATAATAAAAGCGTGTAAAAGAGTTCAAAAGGCTCCTGCACTTCCCTGGACAGCTTTTCATCGTCTTTGTGGGTTGTATCTCCACTAACTCTAATACCAGTGGTTGGAGTGTCTGAAGGCCTCTGGATCCGACTTGTTTGTGTTTCTCATCTCAGCGATTATATTTTCCTGTGCTGTAAGTTTTTCCTTCCTCTTTTCAAGGACTTTACTGAAGAGCTCTTGTTTGAGCTGGACACTTCCCTCACTGAACTGTTGCACAGATATTGGATCCCCTTGAATGCATTCATCTGGGTCTTCAGCTCTTTGTCTTTCTTCTGGAGAGAAGCGTTGAGTTTTTGCATCTCCAAATTGTCTTATTCCTGATTGTTGTTTTTTTTTGGAGTTTGCTCTTGCTTCAGCTGCACATTTTCCTGGACTTTTACATGTACCAGATCTACTTATGTGCATTAATCTGGTCTTGCAGTTGCTTGTCTTTCTTCTAGAGAGTTTCATTGATGTTTTTTTTTTCAAATTTGGGGATTAAATTGTATGAATGACTACAAGCAAAAAAAGTATTACGGACATGGGGCGCGCGAAGGCCATCATCGCCACGAGAGGCTTTAATTTTTGTTGTTATGCATCAATTTATTTTAAAAGACACAAAAAATCCCACTTGTACACACCAATACCAAGCAGTTCAAAACCAACAAGACATGATGAAGTACTGCCATGTATTCCTTTAATTTTAGGAAAGTAACGTAAAGTAAAATTAGAATTCAGAATGCATATTTTCGGTCCATGTATTCAGTTACTTCCCAACACTGAAACTGGATCAGTCGTGTTCCTGGAGTCCCAGTCTCAGAGGAGAGTCTATTGAACATGTGTTTTTTGTGGTAAGGAAAACAAGAGCACCCAGAGGAACCACCACACACAAAGGCGTGCACCACAGTACAATCAGTATGCACAAAAGCTCACCTATTCTTTAAAAAATCTACTTTTCAGAGCTTTTACCCAAGTTGTAGTTGCTTCCCATTCTCCTTTACTGTCTCAAGATTGTATTTAGTGTGATTCATGCTGGTTTGAGTTGTCTTTAATCTAACCCAACTCCATTTTCACTGCCACCGGCATACACCCACTGCTCTGTACTTACTTTGTTCTCCAATTTTATTTTCTTAATCAGTGACATGCGTTCGACTACACAGCGCTGAAGAATCTTTTTGGTACAAATGAAAATTCTCTACTGTGATCTCTGGCAATCCATCGAAGTTCCCGGTCTGCTCCCACTGGGCACCGCAACTAAATGTCAGCGAACACGTTTCTTTTATTATGTAGTTTTAGATGAATATTTTGATTTCAAATTTGAAGATAACAAAAATACACAACTGTGATAGATTTTAACGATATATCAGGCTCAAATATATGTTCTAGAGATGTTAAAATGTGTATGTTATGGTGTAACCTTGCATAAATGTCAGTGCAGACCAGCATAAGTATGACATAATACCCGCCATCAAAGGTGCAAATTGCTTAAACTACAAAGCTTGTACAAAGCTTATACTAGGGATGCCCCAATCTGATCTTCGCTATCGGTATCTGCTCCCAATGCAGCTCTTTTATGAGTATTGGACAGTATCGGATTCAGTCATGTGATCGGACCAATCCAGTTTGACGTGTTTTTGCAGCATCAATGCACTTTACAGCAGCCGTAAATCAATGGGACTTTTCACTACAACAAAACGAGAGTCAAACAGCGACACAATCGCTGCAAAAAAACAGTTTCTCGTGGAGGAACCAGCAGAGCCACTTTAACACGACCAATTTGATTCGTCACTTACAAAAGAATCATCCGGACGAGTTTGAGATTTACAAAGCCAAAGCCACAGCAGCAAACACTGGCGAAGGCATTTCAAAGAAGAGAAAAGCTACATCGAAATGGTCACAAGTCCAAGAAAATAAACAGAGGATTGTCAAATTCATCGCTTTAGACGATCAACCGTTGTCTGTCGTGGAAAACATAGGCTTTCATCATCTAATGGACTTTTTGGAGCCAAGGTACGAACTTCCTTCACGACACTACACAAAAAAGTATTGGATCGGTATCGGAAAGAACACTCCTTTAAATAAATAAATAAATAAATCGAATCGGAAGCCAAAAAATCTTGATCGGGGCATCTCTAGCTTATACTATTAACGTAATAAAGCTTAAATTGGCAAAACCCAATGGCGTCTGTTTTGATAAGCTGTACCAGTTTTTAGAAGAGCTGTTACTCTGGCAGTACATTCTGAATACCTACAAACAGCACAGCACTGAAATAAATATAGCCTAATCCCCTGTTTCCTTATGTTCTAAAGTGAGATGTCTTTATTTGGACAGTTGTGGGAGAGAATCGTGTGATGGGAGCTGACAGAGGCTTTCACATTTCCCATGATGCCTCAGTAGGGGCTCCTGTGACTGACGGGTCTCCTCTGAACATGTGGTTTTATACAGTATGTGTGTATGTGTGTGTGTGTGTGTGTGTGTGTGTGTGTGCGCGGGGTCACTTACAGGTCAAACACCAGGTAGTGGAAGCCCTCCTCTGATATGCTGT
Organism: Odontamblyopus lacepedii; assembly: GCA_034769755.1. Taxonomy (NCBI): domain Eukaryota; kingdom Metazoa; phylum Chordata; class Actinopteri; order Gobiiformes; family Gobiidae; genus Odontamblyopus; species Odontamblyopus lacepedii. The sequence continues at coordinate 26,501,293 of CM068363.1, forward strand.
CATGGAGCCGCACTGGGGACACAACAGTGGACATGTTAGGCATATGTCACAGAGAAATAACAGAGGAATAACAGAGGCAACATAAGAGACATCCTGGGAAGCATCAATAACTTATTTAGGCTGAGTGCACAACAGAAAACAGTCTATTTTCACTCATGTTTGTAGGTACAGAACATACAGGTTGGTTTGCTCACAAAATGCTGCACTCTCTAGGTTTAAAATTATTTTAGTGAAGCACTTCCTGTTTTACCACGACATCACAAGAGGAAAATGAGTGTTTTCTGTTTGAGAGAACAACTCATGAAACAAAACAGCAGGTAAGTTTTCGACGAGGAAACGTCATAACACGCAACAGAAAATAGCATAACATGGGCCCTTTAACTAGGGTGACAGATGTCCCTTATCCAAAACCAGTGATCTGTCTCTATTTTTGACCAATTTGATACAGGCCAGCAGTAAAGAGAAGCATATTTTTACATTTGTTTAGGTAAAATACAGAAAAGCTGCTTAAAAATTACCAAATGAGTCGTGAATAAGTCATGTATGGGCCAAGTGTATTGCATTTTTTAAAATTGCGCACTCGTTTCATGATTTTATTATTTCCAATCACCCCAAACCCAGTGTCCCAGTTTTATTTTGAAAATCTGGTCACCCGACCTTTAACTAAATTATGCATTTTGATAGGATAAAAATTATTGGTGCCATAACGGAATGAAAAGGCATCTGCTGTTACTATATGTTTTACTTCCCATTCATTTTTTGCATTTATTTGATTTGAATATGCCATATACTCAGGCTATTTCTATTTTTAGCCATGGCTCTCCTTTAAATTAGCATGAATGTCGCTTGGTTTCACTCTCTGACCTCTGCTCACCGCTAACCTTCGCTTCCACACTCATTAGCTTCAGCGGCTAATGGACGTGTTACAGCAGTGACGCAGTGACGGACAGGGTCAAAGGACATCGCGGGCTAACACTAACGCTGACAGTACGGTGGTGAGCGGGGGTGGAGGGCTGGTTACCAAGGACCACGGTTTATTTTGATTGACGGATGGATTTTCTCACACCTGCGTTTCACTGAAAAAATCGATTGCGTATCAACAAGTGCAATACAGTAACTGGAATTATTTGCCTGGGACAGTCCCAGTTTTGAGCCCTGTCCCTGCAGATTTATCCAAAACCAGTTTTATACAAGAAATATCCCAGATGTCTCTATTTTTGACAAATCTGATCCGTGCCAACTGTAAACAGAAGCATAAACTATATTTGATTTAGGTAAAATACAAAAAAGTTGCTTAAAAATGACCAAAACACAAAGAAAATTTGACTATACTGACTCACATGTTCATCGCGAATGCTCCCTGCAGAGCAATTTTCCCTAATTATGCACTCGTTTCACAATTTTATTATTACCAACCATAAAAAAACAGGGATGTCCCAGTTTTTTGTTCTGAAAATCTGCTCACCCTAGTTTATATGCATATTTTTTTGTTAATGTGAGTGGCGAAATCCAAATGTTTACTACATCTATTGCCATCATCTGACAATAACAGCAGATATAATGCTATAGTATAAGGTACTGGACAATATATTTAATTACCAATAATGCATTGACTTTTCTTTTGAAGATATGGAAAATTGCAGGTAACTTTTAAGGTAATTTATATTTAAATGTATTTAAAAGTGAATAAAACGCTGCAAAAATAGGAAATAGTCATTAAAATAACAACAGAACATGTAAATCTTACACTTTCTTACTTATAAACCTCATCTAATACATTTAAAGTCATGTTTTAGCACTTTTCTCTTGTCAAAATAACTTTTAGCAATATTCGCCACAGAAATATCAAGATATTAATTTATGTCAGTAAGTCCTACCCCTAATATAAAGTGAGTAGTGTATTTAGAGCGTGTCCAACATTGCAAACAGGTGTCATTTGTGCATGTTTCTTGAGAATTTGACTATTAATTACTTGTTTTATTACACAGGATTACCACATACCACAGGGTGTAATAAAACTATTCTAATAGATAAGAATTACTCACAGAGATCAGTTTTTACAAGCGCGTTTCACAACTTACAGAGACCAGAGCGACGTAAAACTAACGACAGCTAGCATGCTTGTTGCGCACTTCCTGATACTCGGACAGTAAAGTGCGTTATAATTGGTTGCAGACAGTTCGGAGTTGCTGACATATGAAAAAAAAAATCGTGTATTGTACAGCGAGGGAGAGAGTCTCGGCCGTCACATCAGATCCTCCTCTCTCGCCTTGAGCCTTATTGAACGAGGCGCCGCTAACTACATCCCCGGCTTCACTGTCACTCTCTATTGACTTACAGCGGATTTCTCATCTGAGCCATAGACTTGTTAAAGCTATCCCCTATACCGGGCCTCAGAAGGGATCGCTCCATAGCTGCTAACTGTCCTTTTGAGCCCCATCTGTCTCCTGCCTCCCTCATACATACATACATGCATACATACATCCCAGCGCCTCATTAAGATTCTCTTCACATCGTCGGAGCGCAGGGAAAACCGGGGGATCCTGGGAAATTCTACGAGTTTACCGTTCAGATGGATCTAAAGTGTCAATCAGGATACGAGCTAACCCATGTCACCGAAGTCCACTGGGAGACAGTTTAAGCACTTTATCTGGCATCATCTGGCGTACGTTACAATCGAAGTGGGAATTTAAAGGGACTAGTGCATTTACATAGACTTGGAGATAATGGTTTCACATCACACCAACTACAATGCATTATTCATTTTCTTTGTAGTTATTTTTATATTACAGTGTCTTTGCTATGTCCCACTAAGAGACCGGAACGCTACGTACAAAATGAATATGCTAATTATAAAAACATGTCGTCAGTGTGGACTTGTTTAACTGTAATAGGGCCCCCTCTAGAGATGTGCATAGGATTGTCAAAAGTATCCAAAATCTCCAAAAGTCGCACACTGTGATGTATTGTTAGAAATAGGGTTGGGTGATACGGTAATACGGTGCCCCGCGGTATCAAAAAGTAGCAAAGGTATCAGTTTCATTACCGCCATTGAAAAAAATGCATAAGGACCTAAAACCACAGCAGGACTTTCTCCCCTTCGCTCTCTCTCCTCTTCAAACGTCGTTACGCTCGGAGATTTCCATCCACACACAGAGAAGAAGAAAAAAAAACGTGACTGATGCTTCGTGTGTGATGTTCAGGCGATGGAGACGTTTTATTGAACACCGAGAGTCAAGAGGGGACGAGGCACTGAAGAGGAGAAAGCTCCCGCTCGAGGGCGAAGTCAGACTTTCACAGAGGAGATGGTAAAGCCCAATGTATGATTCTGCATCAAAACATGTTTGCATCGATCGACGTGCACCCCGAAACTTTCTTACTATGCATTGAAACTAGTGCTGCCGCGATTATTCGACGTTGTCAACGTAATCGAATATGAAAATGAGTCGACTACAATTTTTTTGGTCGAATATTCGCCTTTATTTATTTTTGGTCTCAAACGGCTCGTCCAGAGACCTTTCGCTTGCCTGAGATCAGGTATTTCCCCTCCACACCACTAGTAGTACTACACTCGAGGCGGACACCGGTGCTGCTGACAGCGGCTACATCCGGGGTTGACGCCGAGGTGGCTAACCTAGGCTTCACCAAAGGCTAACAGCAGTGGTATATAATGGCACCGCAAAAGAAAACAAACTTGAGGAAGTATTTGCCGTGCGCACGCTGCTGGCTGGTCTCTCTTTCTCTTCCCCTTCCGATTTGAGCATTTGAGAAAATGCCAGCGGCCGGAGTCGGACCAAGACCTAAAGCCTCGAAAGTCTGGGAATACTTTCGGACAGTTGGTGATAGAGTGGTTTGTACACTCTGTAGAGTGGTTTGTACACTCTGCAAGACTTCTTTGGCTTTTCACGGGAGCACGACCACGATGCATGAGGTATTGAGAATACCGTTGCAATATGCTGCTCGTGCATACATAAATTGTGTGTGCATATCGTTGTTCAACATTGTCGAATGAGCACACACAACAGACATAACAGCAATAACCTTTGCAACTCGCACACACAAGGTAACCTCCCGGGAAAATCTAACACACCCACTTGTGTGTGTTAGAACCGCTTGTTTTTTTTTTTTAATTAGTCGTTTAGATTAGTCGACTAATCGAAAAATTAGTCGAGAGATTAATCGTTAGAAAATTAGTCGTTAGTGGCAGCACTAATTGAAACGATGCAGACAGTGACGGGAAGCGACGCAGACAATAAGGGCTGTGATTGGTCCTCTCCACCGCTTTATATTTTCGCTGCTCCGCTCATTATAGACTTTGAGTAATAATGTGTTTAATGCAGCTTTGCGCACATTCGCTTACGTTTTACAGAAACAAAACTTAAAACCGCATGGCTCATTTGCATACAGTATAAGCGCTGATAAAAACAGCTCGTGCGCTGATGCTGATGCGATCGAACGCGCTGGCAAAGTTTGGTTTGATCAGAACTTGTGCCTCATCTTCAAATATAAAACTACTGTTCTGTTTCTGAATGGTTTAGGTGCAGCTACAAAATAATCCTTAATTAGTCACAGTAATACCATAAACCCCAGTAAAATGTTGAGTATCAAAATTTGGATACTGCCCAATCCTAATTTGAGCTGAAAAAAATAAATACAACAATACAAAACAAGTACATATAAAGCAACATAATTTTAAAGAAAGAACTATTATTTTTGGTTGATTTGGTTGAAAATTTCATTCTATTGTTCCTCCAAAATGTGTTTTTAAAATGATCACTGTGGTATCAAAACTGGTATCACACTTTTCTCTTGGTATCAAAATAGATTCTGAAATTTTAATATCTTGCCAACATTACTGGTGGGTGGGTACTTAAATTCAGAAGCCAATGCTAATGTCAATGCTAATGACTGATTCTTATAATCCTATTCCTGAATTATGCATATTTCATTTTAAGAGTGTCACAAGATTTCTTTGCAAAAACTCATTTTATAATATGAAGTTACTCTATCAAACTCCACTCAAAATTCCTCTAAGACTCAATATTCTTGCTTTTCTATGCATCATTGGGACCACCTGAGACCAGACATCACGTACGCTCTAGTTATTACCACCTCAGCTGTATGTGTAAGCAGGTCAGTGTGAAACTATGCCAGGCTGCTCCCAGAAGTCACCTTGGTTTGGGAGGCCATTTTGTATTCAAGCCCTTAAGGAAATATGATAATGTCTTACCGATGTTGGGATGTTTGAGCAGACGGCAGATCCGGGCCTCCCTCTCGAGTTTCTGGTGATCTGCAGAGACAAAAAATGGTAAAATGTGAAAAATTGTATCTGTGCATCTACTGGGGCGATCCTCATGAAACAAAAACTAGCAAAAAGTTCAACGTTTTCTCTGTAAATACGCATAAATAAAAGTGAAATGATTTTGTCACAGTAGCTTCAGATAGTGTGGCCGTCATCCAACCCAAAATAAGTGACAGTTTTCAGTTTAAAGGACTTAAATAAAACGAGTTTGTGGAGCCAATCCCAAAAATAATGACAAAGTTCAACATTTATGGATTTTGTTTTTAATAATGCTTTCAAAAATAGTGAATCTCCCATAGATTTATAAAGGCCCTGCCCTCTACTGTATCTGAAATTATAGATGCTAGAACAAGAACGCAAACTATACAAAATGAGTCAAAAGTTTGGACTCACCCTCTCAATCAGTGTTTTTTTATGTGTTTGCTGCTTTCTATATTTGATATACATCCTGAAGACATCAAATATATGAAGCAAGATATGTGGAATTGTATAGTAAAGAAAAAAAAGTTAAATAAATCTACTAAATATTTCTCGTAATTTGAGGATTTGCTTATGAAACATTACTGCTGCTTTCATTTTCCTTGCTATTTTCTTCCATACTTCATATATTTGCTGTCTTCTGTATGTAAATCAAATGTAAAAAAGTAGTAAAACAGAAAACCGAACGAGAGGGTGAGTCCAAACTTTTGACGGGCAGTGTATAAACTCATAATCGTCACTGCTGTGTGAGCTGTCCATTCAATGTCAGACGGAGGTGAGCAGTGTCATTGTGGCCGGCTGCTCTTCATGATTTGTTATTCAAATGTAGTGGCTGGAGGAGGTTGAATTAATGGCGTGAATGGATATTCGCTCACACTGTCGTTCAAATGTACGGGTCATTGAGGTGGAATAAGGAAATGAAGTTCTGACAGTATTATGTCAGTTTAACAAAAATGAGTTAAAGACGGTCTATTCTCGTCTAGGTGCGACAAGCAAATGTGATTAAATTACACACAAAAATGCAGAAAGAACACCTTATGCCCTTATTTGAAAGTCTACAACATACTTTTCATTTTGCAGCACTTTATTAGAAACAATATACTCAATATAAACATTCTGCAAAAGCTTAAAGAGGAGGAGTATTATTTGCTAATATTTAGCAGACAGGGTACAGACAGATATCTTCTGTACTGTATGTATTTGCAGGCCAATAATATGGGCAATTCTTGTTGAAATAACCTCAAATTTTCACAGAACGTATACAAACAGATCAAGATTGTATATTTAATGTTTAATTTTTGTTCTGTTTTCAGGTTGAGGCCAAAGAGAAGTCATTTTGTGTCTTGGAATATGCTCGCACACAGTGACCCAAGACTTCACCAACTGGCCCATAATAAACTTATGATGTTCAACACAATGTACAATGGCCTTCTCTGGCCACTAGAAGGCAGGGACACTGGTACACTTTTATTTGCAAAGCTATACTTGGATTGCTGCCTCCTTACATTTGTACTTTGATCACAAGCAAAAATGTTGGCTCTTATTCCTTGCGATCAAATGATAAGCTGTTGCTTCTGTTCCTTTTGCCTGCACAGAGCTGGGGAACAAAACCTTTGTCCACTCTGCACCTTTTACCTGGAACTTGTAGCAGAAAGACTGGAAATGGTCTGAACTATTGTCCTTAAATGTTTTTAAAACCAAACTGAAAGCCTTACAGACACTGCCTCTATAATGTGCAACTGTTTTTCAAATCTGTGCAATTTTAATGTTGTTCGTTTATATGTACTTGTTTTGAAATTCGCTGCCTCTTGGCCAGGACTCCCTTGAAAAAGAGGTTTTTAATCTCAATGGGACCTTCCTGGTTAAATAAAGGTTAAATAAAAAACAAAAACAAACACCTAAACTGTTCAAGTTCATTGAGTGAGACTTAGTAGTTTTAAAGATAATTGCTTTTAAAATAATGAGAACTTCGCACATCAATTACTTGAAACGGGTGCGTTGGAGGAGGGAGCAGCCCCCGGAACATTGAGAAACATCCCGCACACCGTCTTACTTGCAAAATAAGAGATTTATTAGGACCTGCAACGTTTCGCCACTAGGCCTTCATCAGGCAAACAGAGTGAGAGCTCAGGTGGCAGAAAAATAATAAAAGTATCTGAATACATATAGACATTGTATATATTCACCCATTATGGGATAGGACTGGTATTTACATGTCTATATATACACAAGGGATCTTAAAATCCAACCAATGTACAGCCCAGCAGAGATGAGTAACATAATAATCACATCATGTTTACAAGAAAATGCTTAGATTAGAGTCATCATTAAGACCTTTTGGAGCTGAAGTTTGGAGGGTCTGGATCCAAGATAATTGCTTTTAAAATGAGGTACATTTTTTGAGACACACTGTATTTAGATCACTATGTTACCTACTGTAGTTTTGAAGTCTCCCTCTTAAGAGTCCCCCTCTTTTTGCTCTCACTCCAGCCTCAGGGCGCCATCACTACTGCACATTGCGGTTGCAGTTTTGTATCATGTTTTTGTATATCTTTTTGTATAGCGGAGCCTTGTACGGAATCTTACAGCAAACCGTAAGGTTGTTAGAATAAGGAGATCGCTAAATTACCGCAACATGCACGGATGACATCTAAAACCTCTTCGGGCATGTTTTTGATGAGAGAACAAGGTAGAAAGCTAAAAAAAGAATATTATTTTCCTTAAACTACTGTATTTATGGAAAACAACAGCAACGTTTATTACATGTAAAATATAAGACTGCACAATTTTAAGGTGTAATAATCAGCTAAATTGACATTGAACTTCTCATAACTGCCAAATATTAAAAACAGACACGTTTTAACATGACATTTTGAAGACTTTACCGAAAGATTAAATATTAAGCGTTTATTTTTAATTGCTATAACTACAGTGCATGTTTTTTATCACTCTGAAACCCACAATGCTCTAAGATGCCACCATCCCTAACTCGAAATCCTGTACTTTTAAGAAAATGCACGTAAAAAACACGTTGCGTCACATATGAAGTAAGTATGTTTATTGTTTACATCAGAAAACCGCGGCTCTCAGACCAAATAAATGTGAAACTGTGTAATCTCCGTCCGACTGCGCTGTGTCCTAATCCAAACACCCTCAGCCCAGATGCGACCGGGAGCCACCAATGGGGACGGGGCTTACAGGGGGGCGGTCCTGACTCGACCAATGAGCTGCGCCGTTACAGAAGACGCGTGTTAGCGAAGCGGCTCACGGCTAATCGCTGACATAACTGGATTTTGAGCATCGTCTCGTGGCCTGTTCTCCGGAGATCTGCCCCTCTCCCAATGAGAGCACAAACACATAGCGGCACAGGCAAACGGGGCACGAAATATTGTTGTTTGTTGTAGATTGATGCAGTTTTTAAAGATTTATTGGATTATTTTTTATACTGTTGTTTGTAGAGTGTCACGGATGCTGCTTTGTGATGTTGTCTGTTGTTACTTTTGTTTTATGGTAATTACTAGGTTTTTTTATACGAATAGTTTTTATTTAGTTTTGTTTATGACACTAGTAGTTGCTGGTTGTTTTTTGGAGTCAAATACCAGAGCCAACACTGAAAAATGATCAATGACATTGGTTAAGATGATATTGTGCCTTTAATTGATGGTAATAAGATTATTTACAAGCTGATTTTGGCCTAGAAGTTGTGGTTATTATGAATTATTCTTTTACATCATGTAATCTGTATTAAGAAATGATCCTGTGGTTTGTTTTTAATACATGCTGTACATAGGAAATGAACTTTGATTCCTTTGAACTAGCTAAACTGAAGATGCCGCTAGCAGTTCTACTTCTGTGTTTACCTTTGTGTTACCTAAATGTACATGAATCAATATTCTTGTCTGAAATGTACGAATAAATAGAGGCATCTCTGGTGCTGTTGAGAGAGAGATCAGAGACACATCTCATAGAATCAAATGTAAGGGCCTATACCTCAATTGGAGAAACTCACAAAGTCTTATAATGTTTGAACTTTTATTCATATGAAGCTGTTCTGTAGACATTTGAAGGATAAATAACCATTACATAACACAATTGGATCTCTTGTATAATAGGTTAACTGTGTTTTATGGAAACAAGTCAAATTCTTCACCCTTACACTGTCATCAGTTAATATTTTTTATTGGTACAGTGGATAAGTTATAGTATCGGAAACATGAAAACGTGCAATTTTAGTACATTTCTCCTCGCCTGGATTTTTTTCTTAATTTTGCTTTTGTTCAGTACAACCTGTTATTTCCCAATCTGCTGCTGTAGTTGTGTCATGTGGCTGTGATAAAAGCTACAGGACCAGAAATAAAGATGAGAAAAAAATGGAAAATAAAATTCACATTCATTTATACAAAACACACACAGCAAACATGTAGGAACAACTTTTTGGGTATAAAACATGCTTAATTTAGGGCCTTAGCTACAAAAATGCAAAATATCAAGTCTGTAAGTAAACTAAAAATATCCTTATTGTCCTAAAAACAAAAAAAAAGTGCAATCGGTTAGAAAGTTATGTGCGGTTATATAAAACATATTCCTCAGAATCATATACAATGTCGAAGGTTTTCAAGAGTTAATAGGGTTAGGGCAAAATAAGTGTGTAAACTTCAGCCTAAACCCCTTCGATCTGTAGAATAACGCTTGTGTTATGCATCATTTCTGTGCTAAATCACTGTAATAAGACTTATGATTAATGACTAGTTTATTTTCTTCAGGCAGTTAATATAAATATTATTATGGAATGATGAACAACATATACTTTATAAACAGTAATGTTGTAATCCTGAAGAAGACGGTTGTGATGTGACAATATTAGATTAGATGTGCAGGTGAAAAATGAAAAAGGTTTAACAAGGTCAGACTTTGACATATCTCATTAAGCAAAGCTAACAGATCTCATTAGCAGAAGCTGACAAATATAATTCACAGCTATTAACACGCAAACAAATTTAGCCCCATCTGATCCTTCTTAACACAGTTGCTACTTGTACAGTTAAGAAAGTAATCTATGCAAGGATTATTTCATATTATCAGTACCACCACATTCAAAGTTCTTTAGAATCGACAAAAATGTGAGTTTAATTTAAATACTATGCGTGAGGGATGAGACGAGACCACCATTTTTACAAGACGACACGAGGTACGAGACAAGATTTTAACGTAATTCCTAATAAATACATTTCGCAGTTCAGTTTTTTGGCCACACATTTTTTTATTTATTCAATTTCCTGTTTGTTTCCATTCTAGTATTGCTTTTTAGAACCATAAGAGATGTAACTCACTGACTCCCAAGTCTTTTTCGTCCAATCCAAATGTAAACACTCACAAGATAATTTTTCTCTTGTGTGTGTGTACAGTTTTGTGGTTATTTTGTCTTGTTTTGTCGGACTATGCACCACTTCTGTTATAAGCAGGTACATTCTCTATGACATAGCATAAGAAAAACATGCATTTGTCACCGTTTAAAGCTTGAAAATGGACTACAACTATAAAACTTTGTGGCAAATACTTAAAACGTCATTACTGAGTCATTACGGAGTTCTTTTCTCTAGCCAGTGCACTGAGGTGGAGTTGGTGATGTGCCAGCAGTGACTTGAGTGTGGTGGTCTCACTCAGGAGCTGGCCCACTTCTCAGACCTGCAGAAACAGGACAGCTGCTATTTCCACTGAAGGAGGGCAGAGGCGGGGGTTCTCCTCAAAAAGATCATTAAGGTTTCATGTTTCGCGACTATAAATTATCTAATAGGATTGCATAAGACAGTGCAGAGGGTTTTCTGTGTGTATATGCGCGTGTTTTTCTCAACACACATCCATTATTAGTAGTATTGAGGTGGTGGAATCAGTTTACGAAGTTTGCTGATGCAGTTAGTGGCGAATGAGGTGATTCTAAGACAAATGTGCTTGTAAATGTCTTGGATGAAGTGAATGGACTTACAAACTACTACTAATATTGAAATATCTTGATACGATACTTTCACAATATGCATATCATTGTACAATATTTATTGCAATATTTTGTGGAGGTATGTTTTTCCTTTTAAAATATCTTGAATGGGCTTTGGTACAGCAAAGGATCATGGTCTATGTAGTTCCCTTTGTTTTTACTACTACTACTACTACTACTACTGCTACTGCTACTACTACTACTACTGGTCCTATTTCTATGATACATAGTTTTATAATCCTTATCTTTATAGATCTTTATAGTGTTTGTCTATTTTTAACTTAACTGTACTTCTATTGCTGCTACTGTTTCTTGCCGTTTTCTTTACTGTGCGTTGCAACACTGAAATTTCCCCATTGTGGGACAAATAAAGGATATCTTATCTTATCTTCTACAATAAATGCCCCTATTTCTACTACTATTACTGCCCCTATTTCTACTATTTCTACTGCCCCTATTTCTACTACTACTACTGCCCCTATTTCAACTACTGCCCCTATTTCTACAACTACTACTGCCCTTATTTTTACTTCTACTGCCCCTATTTCTACTACTGCCCCTATTTCTACTACTACTACTGCCCCTATTTCTACAACTACTACTGCCCTTATTTTTACTTCTACTGCCCCTATTTCTACTACTATTACTGCCTCTATTTCTACTGCCCCTATTTCTACTACTACTACTGCCCATTACTACTACTACTGCCCCTATTTCTGATACTACTATAACTGCCCCTATTTCTACTACTATTACTGCTTCTATTTCTACTGCCCCTATTTCTACTGCCCTTATTTCTACTACCACTGCCCCTATTTCTACAACTACTACTGCCCCATTACTACTACTGCCCTTATTTTTACTTCTACTGCCCCTATTTCTACTACTATTACTGCCTCTATTTCTACTATTTCTACTACTACTACTACTGCCCCTATTTCTACTACTGCCCCTATTTCTGATAATACTACTACTGCCCTATTTCTACTACTACTGCCCCTATTTCTACTACTACTGCCCCTATTTCTATTACTACTGCCCCATTACTGCTACTGCTACTCCTATTTCTACAACTGCCCCTATTTTTACTACTACTGCCCCTATTTCTATAACTAATATTACTACTGCCCCTAATATTACTATTAGTACTACTACCCCTATTTCTATTACCACTAGTAGCCCTATTTTTACTACCACCACCACCACCACCACTACATACTGAAGTGCTTCATTCTGTCGTTTATTGCAGCTCATGACTTTTTAACAATATTGTACATTTAGATTATTTTTATAGTTTAAATCTGCTTTAAGGTTATTCTGTCAGTGACATAAAGTAGTTTCAGTATTATTGTTTATAATCTGTATTTACTTCATCAATAAATCAGCTTGTAGACAACCACTTTAATCACTAATGGCTCACACACTGAGCCAAGTAAACAGGTATGAGATCTTACATAACGATCTCCTTCAAAAATAATAAAATCATTCTAGTTTGTGAATTTAATTAGCAAATCGCAAAGGCTGAAAGTACCATAATTTCCTGCACAAACAACTAAATATTCTATCTTTTTCTGCATAAAAAGGCTACTCTGTAGTTTAGATCTGTACAAAAAACCTGTTCTAAAATGTGAACTTTAAACCCTTTACGTTTCTGCCTATTTTTTCTAAAATGACTCTCAGTTCAAACTAAATCTGTTTCTGAACCCTTTGGAGCACAGACGAATGGCTGGACTCTTTGTGAAGCTGAGGCTCAGTAGTTGAAGCCTCTGTTGTCTCTGTACTCTCATTTGAACTAGAAACAAGCGCAGCACAGAGGAAAGTCAGAGTCCAAATTCTGCCTACATTTTTGGAAGTGAATATAAGAATAGGTACAGTTGTGCTTATACTTGGATATTCAACATGATAATGATCCAAAACACAAAGGCAAGTGGAGCTGTCACTGGCTCCAGCAGAATAAAGTGAAGGTTCTGGAGTGTTCGTCTCTTCTGACCTCAGTATCACTGAGCCTCTGGGCAGATTCTCAAGCTGCAGTTCAGACAAGAGCCCAAGAATTTACAGGAACTGGAGCCTTTTGCCCAGAAGAATGAGCAGCTTTACCATCAGAGAAAATAAAGAGCCTCATTCACAACTATCACAAAAGACTCCAAGCTTCATTGGGTCATTTGTGTAGTTTCTGTTTCATTATGATTTAAAAAGAGGAAACACAGTTGTTTGATAATAAATGGCTTCACCCAAGCACGAACCATGAGTGAAAGAAAAGTTTTTGTGTTATAATTCATATTCTCTGAAAGATGGACAAGAAATCAATCAAATTCTGTCAGGGTCTGTAAACTTATGAGCACAACTGTATAGCTGGTGTCCCTGCGATGGACTGAGAGACAGCAGACTGAACTTTTGTTGGGTGTTGACAATTCACACGTCAAAGCTGAAGCAGATCTCACTAAACATGAGATTTAAGAACTTGTAATGAGGCAACAAGCCCAGGCAGAACTCATATAAAATTCCTATTCAATTTCTTTTTTTTAAATTTTGTGTTATTTGTGTGTTATTTGTGGATCTGGAGTACAAACTGGTCCAGATTCTCTTCAGAATGGTTAATATGACTGAAAATTAGTGGGTTACAGATTCCCATTAAGGTTTTACATGTCCAGGAGATTGAATTTCCTTTTATCAGAAGTTGGACAAAAAGAAATGAACGAAGAAAAGTACAAGAGCCTTAAGAGCCCCTCGTAACATGACATTAATTGAATCCTGTTAAAAATATCACAAATCTCACCACAAAGCTTGTCAGAAAAATCACTATTCGAGATTTTTCCCAAAGTGTTCAGCCCAACTAAAGGCGTCAGTGAAAATATACTTCGGATGCCGTGTCACCTGGAGTTTCGCACTGCTCCACACCTCTATGGGAGTCGGACATTAAGTTTCTTGGTTAAATAATGCTACTGGAAGTCTTGACCTCTCACCACGGGAGAGGTAAGAACGGAGCCGCGGCCCACCGCTATTTCCACCTACAACTCCTAGAGAACAAGGTGTAATAATGGACTGCACCGTGGAGACACATAAGAGATCATACCATTTACACACACTACGACACCTTCTCCCATTCTCCGAGATGTACTCAATGACTGAATACCGTTTGGGACGAAATAAACTCAAGCTGCAGAATGGCGTTGCCGGCAGGATATTTCCTACAGCGATTTTGTGCGTCTCTCTGCTGGGTCACTACTATGAACAAAGAAACGTCTGATTTAGCCTCCATACAGTAGGTTTTGGCATGCAGCAGGGGGGCTTTCAAGAAGTGCCCTCTAAACGTAAGGGCGTACTCGTGTTTCTGCGGCATGCTGTTCTGAAACTGTGGAGGGTATTTCTGAAACTAAGAATTTTATTTAATCCTTGTTTTGATTTATTGGTGGGATTGTCTTGTCCAAATGTCACTCTTGCTATTAATACAAACTCATTCTGAAAATGTATTGGCTGAGATGGACTGATATTTTTTTTTTTTCATGGCCAAAACCAGTAGCGATTGTTGAGAATCCAATAAGCTCTGCTGATATTTTTGGCATGAAAAGCAAGACCTGTTTTGATTATTTTCCCCCAAATAATGTACTTTTCTACGACACCTGTAAGAGCCATGTAGTCATGCTTTGTGCAGTTATGTCTTCAAATTAAAGTGTTAAAATATAGCTTTCTGTGCACTCTTTAAGCAGCAGGTAGGTCTAAACAAAATAATGGCCTGTGCTGAAGATCTAAGGCTGATACGATGCGATCCGATTTTTTTAAGGAGTGCTCTTTCCGATACTGATCCATACCTTTTTTTTTAATTCAAGTCTAAGGAATGGAAGGATCTTTGCTGTTTTGCCGTCTGTGCTTGTAAATCTCAAACTCGTCCGGATGATTCTTTTGTGAGTGACGAATCAAATTGGTAGTGTTAATGTGGCTCTGCTGGTTCCTCCACGAGAAACTGTTTGTTTGCTGCGATTGCGTCGCTGTTTGACTCTCGTTTTGTCCCACACAGCGACATGGCGGCGTTTTGATTTACGGCTGCTGTAAAGCGCGTCGATGCTGCAAAAACATGTGAAACTGGATCGGTCCAATCACGTAACTGAATCCGATACTGTCCAATACTCATAAAAGAGCCGGATCGGGAGCCGATACCAATACTGAATATCGGATCAGGACATCCCTAATCTGTACAGGGGCAAGACACATTTTGTTCAAATCCATCAGGTACAGGACCTTTCATTTGATCATTTTAGCTAAATCTATCAATGGACTCAACTGTATTTATTATGAACGCGTAGTGACGGCAAACTGAAAAATGTATAGAAGCGATGTTGTTCTAATAAATGCCTTATTCCGAAAGCCAAAAGAAAAGTTTGGGCACTGACATTTGGCACAAAGTGATTCTGCCAGTGCCCCCGTTCCAGATCATCGCAGTGAAAAATGGCCCTAGCAGTTGGAGGTTTTCCCCAGGCGCGATGGGAGTGATTGAAGTGACAATCATCATTACAGATCATAATCACTAAAGCTTTATCGAGTCAGACGCACGCGCAGGCTCTGGGTACAGGCGCAGGGCTCGAGATTCAATTAGGCACAGCGATCAGTTCCTCACCGCCTGGGCACACGGGCACAAATATGAGCGCCGCCATTTGTCCAGTGATAGAGCTCACTAAGCGCCCATTTTGGATTTAAACAGACTGTTACAATTACAGATTATAGGGCTGTCGTTGACCAAATAAACTATTAGTTGATAAAAACAATTTCCCTCAGGATTAATGAAAGTATACCCATTCATCCGTCTGTATATCCATCCATTCTTGCCTGGAACCGCACACTAGAGCATGAAAAACCTCTGTCATAACTTAGACAATATCCTACCACATGTAATCATTTGTATCACACCACAATCTCATCACTACTCGCAAATGCAAAAGAAAGTTCTTGAAAATTCTCATCACCTTCCGAACAAAATATATTCTTTGGCCTGATATAAATAAGAGTTTGGTGCTTTGACTGTCGATTCTGCAAAAATCTGCCTAGACTTCCTTTATGTTGTTTTTTCCCCTTTTTAGGGGTAAGCAGCCATGTTTGTTTTAGCTGCGAACAGACCATGCTTCTCTCTGATTGGTTAATCCGCCTGTCAATCACATTTTCTGAACTCAAAGTGACAGGATACGGCTCCAGATCCACTCGTTTTTTCAGTGTGTTTTTCAAAGGTTCTTGCTGGTTAAGTCAAGTATCCATCTTTATATCAATCCTGCATTCGATTCATCTTTCTACCAATCCGTATCCATCCATCTATCCATCCATGTATCTATCAATATGTCTGTCTAGCTAACTATCCATCTTTTCATCTATCTAATAGATATGTCAAAAGCTCTCACAATTATTAGGATCTTGCAGAAAAACAATATGTATAAAGAGAAGTATTAAACAATATAGTTATATTTGTTTGTAAAATCCCTCAGTCGTCCGGGTTGGTTGCCAAATGCACAAAAGTTTGTTGATCAAATACGTTTCTTTACCTCTGGTCAGATTGCTGGTCTACAATGGGGGTGTGTAGTGCATTACAATGAGTCTGACGATACAATATATATCATGATATGCATGTCCGATATATCCCAATACTAAAACAATGGATGAAATATGGCAGTTTATCAATAATTACTTCTATTAATACTGTCATCTACACCTTCATGAGAACCCCATATCATTTATTAACTTAAATCATGAAAACAATGAATGCAACTAATGAATTTTAGTGGAAAATATTATTTAAAAAATCAATTCAGATGCATTTTTGAATTGATTCGAGAACTGTGCAATCACAATATATCACTGAATTTAGTTTTTCTTACATCCCTTGTCTACAGTGCCTTAAATCTGCCAGAAGAGCTGAAACTAACACATGCACTTCTTTACAGTTACTGCAGTTCAATGGACCTAACCAACAAAATTGTGACTGTGCCTGAAGCAAATTAGTAATTACCAATTAATATTTATAGTGAAAATGCAGATTAAACTGGACTGTCACTCCTATAACTCCAGCTAACTCAAGTCCATGCCTTCTCCTTATGCTGTGGTCCATAAAAAAACTACTAAAATGAATTTAGAGGACTAAGAGACCACTGACTGATTCACTGACTAAAAGTATTAGTTATTTCTAGGGCTGTTTCACAAAATGATCAGGATTCGTCACCAAAAAATCGTTGAAGAGGAAATGTTAGTAGAGACATTGCAGCAGTTTGTGGTGAGTTTTTCTCAACCCAAAATATTAAAACCCCAAAAAGAGAGAAAAAACTAAGCAAAAATGTGGAAAATTTCCTTAAAATAGAATAAAGATTGAGGACTCTTGGAATATATGTCAAATCTCTTCCAATTTTCCCCTCGCCTCATCCAA
Source organism: Odontamblyopus lacepedii (assembly GCA_034769755.1). NCBI lineage: Eukaryota > Metazoa > Chordata > Actinopteri > Gobiiformes > Gobiidae > Odontamblyopus > Odontamblyopus lacepedii. Next base: position 26,518,966 of record CM068363.1, read on the forward strand.
CTCTAGATCCCCCCAGAAACCTTTTCACAGAAGAAACCAAAAAAATAACTATCAACTATTATTTCTACTATTATTTATTTAACTGAAACACAATGTAGTGATTAAGAGTGCATTTGTGAAAAGGTTAAAGCCAATAATGATCGTACATCATAAAATAATCATAGCGGGATGAATGTGAGGCATATTGGGGTCACTGATTACTGTTGCCCTTTCTGTCCCTGCATTTCAGCTCCTGTTTGAACTGATTAACTTCACTCTCATGCTAATGTTATTATAAAAACACAGAACTACACGTGTGGAGAAGACAAGGAGAAATGGAGGAGATTTCTGGGATAAATTTCAGGTCCAAAATCAGGAGACGTGATCCAAGTTGCAGTAAAAAAGGTGTTTTGTCATAAATTTACAGCCTATTGTGGTGCTTGTGCTATTATAAGGGATGCACCGATCCAATACTGGTATCTGATATCGCGCTGATACAGAAAAAATTGTTGAATCGGCTATTGGCTTCCAAATATTGACTCCTGATTTGGCAAAGAAATTGATGTAATAATCAGAATTTACTTGTAGTGGGCCAAGAAAGCCTCAATGTTTGAATTTTTATTTAGACAAAGTTGTTCTGTGGTTACTAAAGTGATAAATAAGAGCTAAATAACACACTCACATCACTACTACTGGGCGTTATGACGATACATATTGTGGGGACAATAGAAAAGTGTCTATCATGCCATTTCTCTTCTATCGTTTCTGACTAAATTATATAAAAAAATAAATCATACATGACACCGTTAGATAAAAGTGTTCATTTGAAGCTCATTTGAAACAAGGCCATGGCTCATTTCAGAAAATGACCGCTATTACATATACATGGACACATTCGTAAGGCTCAGTTTAACCAGTCATGACTTTAGTCCACAGTATGTAGAAAACCGTGAGAATAAAAACGCCAAAACATCCAACAGTCGCCTACACAACAAAAGCACTTCTGTGGAAACTTGAACTACCTGCTCGTAGCAGCACTAAAGCCTGTAGAGATAAACAAAAACACAGAGAAAGAAGTCGGCAGGACAGAGTTAGCACGGTTAGCATAGTTAGCACGGTAGGTTGGCTTTTCTCACCTGTAGAAGAGGCTTGAGGGTGGGTGAAGGTTTGATTTTTTTCAGAGAATAACATAAAAAACATACTTTATTGTGGTATATCATGATATATATCTATCACTGATTCTTGAGAGTCGGGACAAAACATGTCCCACGTAGAAAAGTCTTATTTATATAAAAAATAAACAAATAAAAAATTATTGACATACCCACTAAGTTAGATCTAAAGGAATTGTGAATACTGATGTTGTGTTTTAGCATAGATAATTACTTTTTTGGAGTATATTTGCTTAAATGTATGACCAGTGGTTAGACGCCCCATGTTATTTCTCTTGTCCTCAGCAAGAGGTCCCAATAGTCACCAGCATTGAAAAACATTAAAAACCTCTATAATTGTGAAAACATTTATATCCAATCAAATATAAGGGTTAAAAAATTATAAAACAATATATATCATGAAAATCAAAAATTATTTTCCATAGAAATCAGTTCATCAAATTTGTGTCCACTGCTTTTGTCAGCTCCATCAGACTTTCAATAATAATAAATTTAATCAGGAAATAACATGATCAGCTATATCCCAGAGGACTCCTTTTCATTCTCCTTGCTGTTGGTGAATGCAGCAGTACCACACATGGTCTGGTTAGTTTGACATTTTTTGATATTTTAGATGATAAATGTCAAATATCCTATGGTCACAGCTGGAGCATGTCAACACCATCTCTCTGTTATGATACTTTTAAAAAATCAGAGTGGAATCAATTAAAGTATTTTTTGAGATTATGGAGATAGATAGCAGTAGCCAAAAAACTAGCTAGCTAGCTGCAATATTTTTTTCTGCAAAGAGAAAAACATATCATTTTGTCAACTCCGTCAGCGTCAACTCCATCAGCTTTTATGTCTGATGGAGTTGACATGTAAGCTGACGGAGTTGACAAATCCACCAATAACTGCTTAATGCACTAATATTATACTCTTTTCTCATGGTAAAGGAAGAGAATAATTTTGGGGGGGGGCGGGGGGTTATCTGCACATTTACGTACATATGCAGCATGCAATTACATTATTGTACAATATACTTGTTTTGTAGAACTTGGGTAGGCTTTGGTCTGCTCATTGAATGATTTAGGCTACTTGTGTCTGCTTATAATAACTTTGATTGATGTAAAATCTAAAAGGTGTATGTACTGCAGTGTGTAGTTTCCACTATTGAAAATACACCAACTGTGAAGAAGGTCAGTGTTTACTTTTTCAAATCCAGTTTACTTGGATCCTCAGACCAAAAGTGCACCGTAATTTTGTGTTGATATTCTTAGACAGGATCCATAGGCTGTCCACATTGCCACAGAATCCTGTCTGTTTGACTCGGACAGTGTGCAAAACCCTGCCTTTCCATTGGTTTAATACATTCCAGTACAGTATTATCTGTGGCAGATTTATCCAAAACAGTATTGATTGTTAGTAGCCTTAGTAATGGAGACTGGTTAGCAGTAGTTTATGATGACTACTGGTGGCTGGCCAAGACCATTGCTGTGGATACCGAGCATCAAGATGTGAAAGTTGAATTTATGCATCCACACGGTCCAACAGCAAAGGTTAAGCCTAAGTGTGGCAAGTAGGATGTCTGTTTCTGCCCAGTTCAAGACATCATAGTGAAACTAATTGGCAGTGCATCACCAGTCCAATCAAGAACACGAGAGATCTACAGTATTGCCCCTGATGTGTTGGACTTTATAGAGCATGAGCATGTCCGCCGCCTGCTACTCAAAGCATATGTGCCTCGTGTGGCTACATTCTTGGTTTAAAGAATTGCTTTTTTTATTCTTTTTTCAACAGCTGCCAGTTCTTGCTGTCTTCATTTGCCTAGTTTTGAAGTATACAATGTTTTGCAGCAACATGTTGGCTGTTGTTGGCATAGTTGGAAATGGTGCAATTATACGGCAATGATAATAGTATAAAGTGCAGTTTTTACAGTTTGCTTATTGCAGATGAGTAAAATATGTTCACAATGAAGCTAGAAATTACTGTTTCTAAATGTATTGTTTCTTTCATCTGTTTTAAAAAGCAGTTTTTCATCAATCATAAATGCAAATGTCATTTTGTCAACTCCATCAGTTTCCCGTCAACACCGTCAGATCATTATCAGCACTGTCAGATGTATGTTTTTGTATTTTTTGTGGGGTAAAAAAAATGTTTTCTTCAGTTTTTGTTGTTTAAGCAATAAAGGATCATCAGATCTACATCCTTTTGTGTTTTATTCATTTAAGGGTTTTTTCCTATGGTGGCACAAAAAAAGATAAAGTTTGAAAATGCCATTTTTTTTAAATCTGGGTATTGATAAAAGTCTAAAATTAAGCCTTAAGTATATATATTACATTTTATTGCATATCACAGTAACTATATACTCTTACAACATAAATCAGAACTTAAGATTCTTATTGGGCTAGTACAATTATATAATTATGTACTTTGAGTGTATCTGACGGAGTTGACGTAAAGCAAGGCATTATGGTAAAGAAGTGAACTTGTTAAAAATGTTTTTTAACATCCTGCCTGCACCTTTACATGGTTTAATAGCACAGATCTTTATCTACATGAATATGTAACCCTAATCAATATAGTGTAATTTTTTTTAAACAGTTTTTCTGAGGGTGTTTTGTCCCGACTCTCAAGAATCAGTGCTATATATATATAACAACAACAACTACTACTACTATTACTACAACTACCACTACTACTACTACTACTACTACTACTACTACAGAAAAGAAAGAAGGGGGAAAGAAAAATAAAATGCCTTTAAAATTATACTTTAAGATTGTAGTAAAAAGTAAAAGATGATGAAAGGAAATGATGTTGAAAATAACATGTATATTAAGTATAGTGACTAAAGTGTTTATTTAAAATAAAGGGGAGCAAAGAGAGAGAGAAAGGGAAATTAAATTATAAACTGGCCAAAATATAAATATAAGGGGGCCTAGGAGTGTGGTTATGCTGCACTATCACAATACTTTTGTTTTATTTTATTACATTTGTGTGTTTGGTGTGTTGGGGAAAAAAGGGTGGAGAGTTTTGTCGTTTTATGTTTATTTTTATATTTTGTTAAATGTTATATTCTATTTACTTTAATAAAAATAAACTCTTATAGAAAACTACCCCCATCCAGGCTCTTGTCACATCCCATTCACCACAGAAGGCGGATTAACAGCAGTAGTAACATATGGCTCAGTCTGCATTAGAAAACTCCACACTTCACCACTGTATGTCCACAAGGCTTCCTCCGCTCGTGTGTTAGGACTTAGACGGGTCATGTGACGCGAGCGGAGTGTAAACAGGAAGTGAGCGCCCAGCTGTTCAGAGTAGACTGTATGTGAGGGCAGGAGGGGGAGGGAGCGGGGTCAGATGGGCTTCCCTGCATCGCGTCTTTAGTTTTTTTTATAGAGCATTTTTCCTTCGGGGACAGTGCGCTCCTCCGCTGCGCTGCTACAGCCGCACACAGGAGCAGAGAGGGCTGACAATCTGCAGGAAACAGGGGTCAAAACCAGGATGTGCTGAAACATTTCGTATGAAGTCGCTTTTTGGAATACGTGTCATTAAAACTGAGTGGGAAAGATATGACTTGCAATACGATTACTGTAAATGGAGATATACTTCTAAGCAAGCTAAGGAAAAGCTACAAACATGCCCCCAAAAAATAAAAAACTCCAAATACTGCATACACATACTTAACAGACAGCCCTGGAAAGCAGCTGGCTATTGATACTTTGTTTAGGGTGACCCAGACTTCCCTATTTACCCGGGACAGTGCCAATTTTGAGCCCTGTGTCCCCTGTCCCAGCAGATTTATCTAAAACCACTGATTTGACCCAGTTTTATACAAGAAATGTCGCTATATTTACCAATTTGATCCCTGCCAAAAGTAAAGAGAGGCATTAATTGTCATTTAGTTAAGTAAAATACACAAAAGGATGCTTAAAAATGACCAAAACACAAAAAAACGTGGCTATACTGACTCACGTTAGTCATAAATGGGCCGAGTGCAGAACAATTTTCCTTAATTACGTGTTTGTTTCGCAATTTTATTATTACCAACCACTCCGAACCGGGGATGTGCCAGTTTTTGATTTTAAAAACCTGACAGGTCACCCTGACTTTACAGCCGATATCATCAATATTCTTTAGGGATGTGATGCTAACTGTAGGCATTGCTCTGTCTGAAGATTTCTTCTTTTCTGAGCTTTAATTTAACGCAAACTGACCAGAAACTTTGCTGGAAGTACAAAAGGTGAGATTTGTCGTGTTAAAAAAGTCTGTCAGACCACAGATAAGATCATAGTCACAGTCAGTATTTTTTTTCTCGAGTTTTCAGACGATCCTAAAATGAGTTTGGCTGTGTTTGCTGAAGTGTGCATTGTATCACTATGGTAACTTCTAAACATTCTGCCGTACACATACACACAGAACACCCCCAGCGTGAGGTCACTGCAGTCACAGCCTGGGTTCACACAGACGCACAGTCACTTGGTCTAAATGTGACACCATTTTGCTTCTCTAAACTTGAGTAACATATCGTGAACCCATGTAGTCCGAGTAGTACGACTGTAGTCAACAAATTCTGGGTGGACTAAAGACACGTCCTGCTGATCCATTCGCCGACTAAAAAGCTCTCAAAACTATTACGGATCTAACCAAAAACTGCACTCACAAGACTAACCTTAGTTCAGTTGAGATGGGCAATTCCAGGGCTGAAATTATCCAAATTATTATCGACTTTTGAGAGTGTGAGAGTGAAAAATCAAGGTTGCAGGTTTTGTTTTGTTATACATGTGTGAATGAAACAAAACACAACTCTGGGTATGTCTGTGATGGGGAAACAACGTTATAACTTAAGAAAATAGCATAATATATCCCCTTTAACTGTTGGCAATCCACCGTATCATAGTCCCACAGGCAATTCATCTACAGCTCATTTGGAACAGTAGCTAGCGTGCACTGCGATGGGTTTTCCTGTTTGTGGTGTAGTGGCGACACTTTTCTGAATGAGACAGGGGTGTCAAACTGTTTTCTCGGTTCCCGCTCTGCTCTCACTGCTCAGCCAGCCTCATCGGAGCCACACAGTACTGCATCTCCAGGGCACGAAAATGGAAATCAAAACGTATTCACAAAGAGGATTCGTTTAAACAGGGCTGCACAAGCTGGAGAAAATGGGGGATTTGTATGCGAGGCAAGTATGGCAAGGCACAGAGATTCGACTGTTGTAATGTGGATAGCGAGACTCCACACATCTGCCTTTTCAATTTAGTGTGTTTTTGTATATAAATCACAGAGCTTAAAAATGCTGATGTACAGAGCCCATATTACACCATTTTCTGATCTATGTTATGTTTCCTCATCAAAAACATATCTGGAGTTGTGTTTTGTTTCATTCACACATGTTTAACACACAAACCCTGCTTATTTAGGCTGAGTTCTTCTCTAACAGAAAACACTCATGTCAATTGATAATACAGGAAGTGCTCCAATGCATTTTTAAACTCCACACAACTTCACTAGAATCGTTTGGATGATTTCAGCACTGGAATTGCTGCTCTCTTTTAGAGGTGCAACGATTTCCAAGTCTCACAGTATGAACATTTATTGCGATATCGTGGGAAAGCTCACAATATGGTGGGGAGGCTCATAATATTACGATATTCTACATAATAACAAGACTGACATTATAAAATGCTTTGCACAGTCATTTGATACAACATTTATTGTCATTAGGGATGTAACGATATCCAAATCTCTCTGTACGATATTTTCACCATATATATCTCACGCTACGATATTTATTGCAATATTTTGTGGAGGCTCAGAAAACTGTGAATCTGCTACTTTTTCCTCTAAAAATGCCTTTGCAAGTCTTAATCCAAAGAATGAAGATGTCAAAGTGTTTAGAACAGTTATTTCTTCATGTCGTCTGCACTGAAACGGAGCAAAGGATCATGGTCTATGTAGTTCCCTCTGTTTTTTTTTAACTATTTCTGCATCAGAACTATTCATTTAAGCAAAGAGACTTGGGATTTGATATATTGTGATGCCCAAGATATTATTGTGAGACCTTTGACGATACGATATCACCATATTTCTGTTATTGTTACATCCCTACTCTCTATTGAACTAAAGGTAAAAGTAGCTTGAAAACTACCGCTTCATGACATCACAAGGTAGAACGGAGCATTTTGAGCTTTGGAGAGGTAGACTAATAATGCAGAACATGAGTGAATGAAACAAAACACAACTCCAGGTATGTTTTCGACAGGTAACAACATTATAACATGGCTTAAATCTCAAAATACTGAGTCAATTTTGTTTAATATAGGATCTTTAATTCAAATTACTTAAGTGTGGATGGGAAATTGCAGCTGGCTGACAGTAACAGGTAAGAAATACAGTGTTTGATCTTAATTTTGCAGTGGTCACTTGGTCCTTTCATAGAGAATATAAAATTATAGTGAAATTGAGAGCGTGGCAGGAGGATCAGTCTGGGTAGCCTATACAAGAACCCGCTGAAATAGATTTGATAACGTATTGCCATGGAGACTTGCGCGGACAGTGGAGCAGAAAAACAGCAGCTGAAGAAAATCCCTGAGCGTGTTCTGTCAGGCTGAGTGCCCAGTGAAAAGGGCAGACCTTAAATCCGCCTCTGTAATCTGGACTGCAAGAGACCAGCCGCAAACACACGACACAACGCACGCTTTGGACCAATCCCAGCTCGTACAAAACTCACAACGGTCCAATCAGAGGAGGCGTTACTGCAAAACCACGCCCACGAGATTAGCATGTCCAATTTATCCACAAGCAACATATAAAAACAAAACAAGAATAGTTTGGTTTGTTCAGTTAAATAGCATTTTTACTGAAAATTAAAGACTTTAACACAGTGCGATTCACAATACACGGCTCACAAAATGATATCGCAATATGGTGATACATGCGACAATCGATACTGTACATGATACTCTGCAATATATCACAATTTTAAAGAAACAAATACACACATACACCAATATTTGTTTGTTAAACCACTTTTTGTTCAAAGTCAATATAGAATAAAACTGTTGTAACCATTAAAACAGTGAATATGTCTTAAAATGTCATCAACAAATGCGTATAAATAAGAACCTGTAATTCCAGACTTTGGTTTTATTGTTTTGATTTAGATTATTGTTGTTTGTGTTTTGAAAAGCTTTCGAAAAATCTATAAAAATAAAAAAACATGTTTCCTTTATCTGAACAAACATCAAAACTGTAGCACTATCACAAAATAATTTAGTAAAATATACCAATAAATACTCGATACAGCAGAACACAATAATGATATAATCGCTAAATTTAGTATCACAATATATTGATATTTCGATATTTTAGCACACCCCTAATACTGTAAAGGACTATGCGTTTTGTTCAGATGCAAACTCTGATTTACAGATTAGATATGAGGCAGGAATGAGAGGTGCGCTTTCTTTTTTTCTTTTTATTTATGATTTATTTAGGCTTTTTCAAATCTAAAAAGACAATTTACATAGAGATGTGTAATGTCCAGGGCCAATAGACAACTTTCAATGTACAAGTCAACCAAAAATAAGAAAGAAAAAAGGCCTACAAAAAGAGGCTAAAAAAAGGGGGGAAAAATATTTAGAATAGTTAAATCAGCCACTTGATACCCATGAATATGTGAGTTAAAGCACAACACAACTCATGGGGTCACCTCCAATGTTAGAGACATGACATGAGCTATAAAAGGTAACACCAGGCTTCAGTAAATTTGGAACCAGAGCCTTTGAAAGAGTTATTTTCTCCAGTTTCATGAATGAGAGAGCATCTTTTATCCACTGAGAGTGAGTGCGTGGGTGAGGATCTTTCCAGCGCATCAGGAAAGCCCGCCTGGCCAGCAGTGCAAGAAAAGCTACAAGGTCAACAAAACAGGGAGTGATCGGACAGAAGAATCCTGAAAAGAGCAGTCAACGGGGACCGCCGAACTCTAGCATTGCAAACAACTCAAAGAGACTCAAAAATAGTGTCCAAATATGTAGATGAAGCAGGACAGATCAAAAACACGTGAGATTAGCTGGGCCCGATTTGCATTTTACACAGTTAGGGTCAGTGCCCAGGAAGATAGGCGAACTTTCTAACGGCAAATCAGATGCAACCATAGACTGTATAAAGAAGTGGACTGACGGAGCGTGACATTAACGAAGCTCAATGAGGCCGGCAGTTATAGGAGCAAATTTGGAGCCAGTTCTATATTATTACCATATTTTCCAGACTATAAGTCACTCCGGAGCACCAGCACCAGCCCAAAAATGCAAAATGAAGAAAAAAACACATATAAGTCGCACCGGACTATAAGTCTGTAAGTGGGGGAAATTTATTTTATACAATCAGAGACCAAGAACCGACATTTCATCTTGAAAGGCAAGTTATAAAAGTTATAGTAATAAAAACAACCCAATAGAGAACAATCCATGTATCATTCGTTCATTTGTTTTTCAATATAGAACCAAAAATAAGAAAATGAAAAAAACAACTCTTTTCTTTATTATTTGTCTCTAAAACCAAAATGAAAAAAACAGATAACGATTTGTTTTTTCATTTTTGATTCATATATATGATTCATATATTTGGTCTATGGACTGTCAGTGTGAAAAATGTAATATAAGTCGCAGGACCACCCAAACCCTGAAAAAATACCGAAAAATACTGTAATAGGAATTCATTTACAGACAAAATAGCAAAATAAAAACACCAGGATCATGTGGAGTGGGTTAATCTGAACATTTTAAGACCAAAACGACGAGGCTCACTGCAGCAGTTACAGAGGGTGACAACTTTTCAATGTAAAGTCTGTAGGTACAACATGTCCGCAAATAACACATGCAATTTTTCAGTTAGCGCTTAGTAAATCTGCTTCTAAGTGTTTGGTTTGTGGTCATATTTCAAACAGCTCTGTATGCAACAGGAAACGGTGTCAATTGCAAACCAATAAACTGTTTACACATTAGAACTAACAAGGCCCACACAACGGCCAAGAGTTGGTGGAATTGGTCAATAGAGCAGATAGGAATTTATATTTGTTCAGTGTTGTAACTTCTAAGAATAACTGTCCTTTCCACAGAATACAGAGGGGAAGCAGAGGAATAGTGGAGCCAAGCCAACTTCAGTGTTCTTCCCTGTATCCTTGTTTCTTGTATTACTTGCACAAGCTAAAATAAATAAATTCAATGTTCTTCCTTAGAACTTGTCGGGACGTTTTGTTTCCTTGTTTCTACTTATTAGTTACTTATAAGTTAGTTTGGCCGTCATTCAAAAGTTATGTCATTCACCCTACAGCTAATCAACACCATGTTAAAATTATACCAAAGAATTAAATGTAAAAGTGCATAATGACACTGAAATGGAGCAAAGGGTCATGGTCTATGCAGTTCATTTTGTTTCTTTAGCTGTTTCTGCACCAAAACAACAGCTTAAGCACAAAAGCTTACAATTCTATTTATTGTGACAGTCTACGATTATTTATTGCAGTGTTTCCCGATACCCTGCTGTCGAAAAATTGAGGAGAGGGTTGGAGGGCGCATAGATACTGTAAAAGTGAGGATTCATGTCGTTCGGAGGGACATAATCAAGGCGGGGGCCAACTGTTGTCAAGACTATAAAGCACTTTTGGGATCGCTGTTATGGGACTCCTGTGAGCTTTTAGCCATGTTATAATGTTGTTGCCTCGTCAAAAACATACCTGGAGCTTTGTTTCATTCAAACATGTTCAAGCAGTCCTTTATTATTAGCCCATCTACCTCTCCATGTCATGAAGAGGTTGTTTTCATGAACAGATACCTTTTACTTTCGGTTCAATAGAGATTGGCAGTTCCAGGGATGAAATTAACAAACAGAAGTGAAGATGTATGGAGTTTCAAAACACAATGGAGCACTTCCTGTATTACCACATGACACCACAAGATGGAACACAGTGTTTTCGGTTTGTGAGAAGAACTTTAAATGTGTGAATAAAGCAAAACGCAAACTCCGGGTATGGTTTTTGATGAGCCTTATAACATAGATCAGAAAATAGTGTAATATAGGTCCTTTAAATACTTAGCTGTAATGTCATTTTTGCAAAGTGATGAAAAAGAAAAGTATTTGCGTAGATGTCAATTGTAAAAATAAAAACAAATTAACTTTCAAGAACTTATTTGTACGAACGGCATCATTGCTACAACTATTGAGATTGTGAATCATAAATCAAATGAAAACCAAAATAGAAAAGTACTTCAGGGTAAAAATGCATGAATTCTGGTGACACAGAAACCTCTTTACATTCTGGGAACATTTAGACCTGTCTAAGCCTGCCCCGGAGCATATACCTGAAAAGAATGCAAACAAGTGAGTGTGATCCATGTTACGCAGTACACACACAGGTATGAGACTGCAGGTGAAATAGAGGCGGAAAAAATAAGGAAAACTGTCATAAAACTGCAAATCGCATGATCAACAAGTGTGGAAATGTTGGTACAAAGCAAGTCTCAGTTGGACTTTTCTTTGGAGATGTCATTATTGCTTTGCCTGGAAGGTTCAACAGTATTGTATTAACCTATTCAAAACAAAAACACACATTCTTATTGTGTGTGACGTCACAAATAGTAAACACAATGGTAGGGAATAATCGAAATATCGTATCGTCAAAGGTCTCACAATAATATCATGGACCATCACAATATATCGAATCGCAAGTTTCTTTGCTTAAATGAATAGTTCTGATGCAGAAATACCTAAAAAACAGAGGGCACTACATAGACCATGATCCTTTGCTCCATTTCAGTGCAGATGACATGAAGAAATAACTGTTCTGAGCACTTTTACATCTTCATTCTTTGGATTAAGTCTTGTGAAGGCATTTTTAGAGGAAAAAGTAGACTATTCACATATAGAATATTTTGTTTTTGCCTCCACAAAATATTGCAATAAATATGGTATTGTGAGATGTTTATGGTGAAAATATCGTACAGAGAGATTTGGATATCGTTACATCCCTAATGACAATAAATGTTGTACAAAATGACTGGTCAAAGCATTTTATAATGTCAGTCTTGTTATTATGTAGAATATCTCTGCACCATATCGTGAGCTTTCCTACAATATCGCAATAAATATCGTACTGTGAGGTTCATACCGTGATGACTTGGATATCATTACACTCGTACAATATAGCGCAATTTGTAAAACTAATATGGTTTGTCTAGATGCAAGTTAATTCATTTTAATCTAATAAAATAAAAATAAAACACCATTTACTTTGTCTTTACTTCCTTATAAGGTGCATGATGTAACTTTTCACCTGGAGGATCCACTAGCCGTTTGTCTCCATGGATATGACAAAGCTGTGCCTGGATTGTTGCACAGTATGGCATTAAACTTGACTATATCTCCATGGAGTCAAGCAGGCAGAGTTACAGGTCAGATCCATGAAGAGGTGACCACGAATGCATGTATATTCATGTGTATCTCATAATGTAAAGTCACTGTGGTACAATTCAGGCAAAGCAATAACATTTCCATAGAGAAAGGTTACATAGTGCACCTTTAACATTGCTAAATTGTGCAATAGATTTATGTTTTGAGGTTCACCTGATCTGACATGCGCTGTTTTACATAATTAATTGTACATAAGATCCATTCAGCCCAACAGTGAGTGTGAGGGGGGCGTCCCATGGCCTGTCAATCAAACACCAGGAAGTGCATCCAAGTAAACACCCCCCATCGGCCATCTTTATTTACCACCGCCTACATCTTCTCTGACAGGGGCAACACGAGGTTCTTTGGGTTAAACATGGACAGGATTACTTTAATCTTTATTTGAGGGACAATGCACAGAATCGTTAAATCAAAAGACAGAGATGCACTGTACCAGATTATAGCTGAATAGCTAGTTTCCATCTGTAGTCCCTTTTTACATAAACAGTGTACATTCCCCTATAAGGCCATGTACACACGTAGCCAGGTATTTTTAAAACCGAACATTTCCCCCTCTCCGTTTATAAAAATTGTTTTATCCACACCACCTCGTCTTCGAAAAAAATACCTTCCACACATAACCGAAAATCTGCGTTTTCAACCACATTCATACGCATTCCAAACCTGTAGATGGCGTTATTTCCATTGAGCCCTCACTTCGCCGTCACTTCCACCTAAACTTAAACAACAGAAAACATGGCGCCAAGCTGCTTTGTCTGGACAGACTCAGAATTGCTCCTAAACACAGTTTTGGAGTATAAACTTCAAAAGAAACGACTCCGATCCATAGTCTGGCTTTGGCTTTTGCAGTAGCTTAAACAAAGGTCGCACGTTTGACGTCAGGGCAGATTCATAATTTTTGGCGCAGACAGTGACGCTTTAAAACGCAAAACCCCAGTTATCTCTGTCCACACAAACAGGCATAAACGGAATTTTTAAAAATCTTCACTTTGGCCAGAGTTTTCCCTGAATACTCGTTTTTGATGCGTGTTCGTGTGGATGACAGGTCAAAACGCAGCAAAACATCTTCGGTTTATCAGATACCCGGCTACGTGTGGACAAGGCCTAAGTCTCTAAATTTCTCGAAAACTTCCCCAACATTCTACAGGGGCCGGTCTACGAAAGGCATCAAAAATACATTTAACGGCATGTTTGCTGACTTATCTGAAAAACATGATGTGAATAAACATAACTGTATCAGAAGTTGGATCAAAAGCCAAACAAAACAATCTTTTCTAAACCTGACAAATCCCATTTTGAATTGTGTCTTTCTGATGCCAAACACTCCTCTGCAAAAGGTTTGGTTTAGAAAATGGTAATTGAAAACTTTTTTGGTTTAGAAAATGGTTATTGAAAGCTCACACAGAAGGACAATTGGAATAAGTTAATAAATTAAACCTTGAACATACAAAATGAGTATCTACCAAACACAAATTAAATTCAACACTTTTCATACCACATATCTCTCTGCCAGAGTCCTGCACGGGTCTGATTTTGACAAACCGCACACGCCCGTACCCAACATACCTCAATCCGCACCCGACCCGTTTTCCCGACAAAATTGAAATAAAATTCTGCACCTGATCCGACCCGCTATAAATATACATCAACACCCGAACTGTACCCGAATGAAAATCAGTCCGAGAGCCAAAAAAGAACCACAACTTTCTCCACTTGCTAATTTTCTTTTTAGCTCCTCGTGAGTCACGTTGAACTGCAGGACACTGTATATGTGGTTTGAAAGTGAAAGTGGCAGAGATTTCTGGAAATGCGTGCAGCAAAAACATGGCTTTTACATTTCATCATCTTGTAAAAACAGCATTTTTGCATTTGACTAAAATACAGCCCTGTTTTTTGCTCATACATGATGTTTTGTAAACCGCAGATTAGACCCGCGCTCTCCTGCGTTCGACCCAAACCCGCATCCAACACAGCACAACATTTTTCACCCGTTTCATTAAAATTTGCGGGTCACCTGTCGGGTATCCGCGGGCACCCGAACCCGTGCAGGACTCTACTCTTTGCACAAGTAAATCAGGAAAAGGTATTTCAAGACCAGTATCAAAGATGTAACACGTCCACTGGAAATCTCGTCCCCTTGCTTTGGAGTAGTGTCAAATTGCAATCCTGCTAGAAATATGTGATCAAGATAATTTGATCAAGATGCTTTGGATATTGGAGGGAGTTGCACCATTAAAATAAACACCTGCTCCTGCCCCAGAGAAGATCTTACACTGTGAGGATAAAGGAACAGGACTTTGAGCGAGTATGGACACCCTTCCTGGACATGTTGGCAGTACTGGATATTGGATACTGGATAATGTATTGTTTTTTTTTTTTTTTTGTAAAGTATTAAAATAAAAAATTAAAAAACATGGCCAGGATTCATATGAAGGATGGAGAGTTATGCTGGCAAAATAAACATCAAATTTCCTTTAATAATCCCGAAAACGATATTTTTGCAATCCATCATAAACTTTCTAAATTGCTCCAGTAAATGTCATGGTTGAAGTTCACACAAACATTTAATGACCTTTAAAATCAATCCATCTAATTATGTCTATCTACACCTTCAATATTTCTGCATATCTTAACACCTCTAGCTTACATCGTGATAAAACAAATTAAAATGCAAGTTGGAAAAAATGTTCTTAGAAAACTGTTCTTATAAAGCCTTTATTCTCGAACATAGTCAAAAACTATCGAATTGAATAATTTATTTCAACTTTGTAAATAGTAAATATTTTAACCCCTGGACAGGGTTTTAGAGTTTTTTTTTTTTTTTTTTTTTTTTACATTTATTTGTATATTACAGTTTATTCTTAATACATGTTCTGGATGAATGAAGTGCTTGCTCCTATTTATAAAGGTCTTTTGTCACCATAGCAACAACTGAAAGCATCCATTCAAGTAAAGACCAAGAAATCATTGGCTAAAAGCAAGAAATGAGGTATAAATGATGAACACAATTTTCTAGTGCTTTTATCCTGGTTTATAGTTAATATATTTAATTACTGGGCCTACCCACATGAAACAGAAAATAGCAAAAATGCATTTATTTTAACACACAATAGCTTCAGAAAGTGGAGCCATTTCCCAAACCCAAAGACGTCGTCATGTGGAAGAACTTTAAAGTGAAACTGGACGCTATATTTTCTTGGTATTCAACTGTATGGTGTTTTAATAAGATTGTGTGTGTTGCCTCGAGGGGTCGCGGCAATTCCAAGTACTATGTAACATCACTCAGGACTGCCCTCATTACATAGCCAGTATAACCCATGGCACTGTTCTTAGACCCACAGGCCCTGCCCCGTTCTCTCTTCGCTTTAGTCCTCCAGGTACTTCACAAGTTAGCAGCTCTATGAATGTTTACTTTAACTTTAAACCATAATACAAACATGGCAAGTCTGTGAAGCCACTCTCAACAAATAATGATACAGCTCAACATTTGTGGATTAAGAATACGATTTTATTCCCAAAAACTAGGGATGCACCGATACCTCCATAATATACTCGTGCTTGTTAAACATTTGCCGATATCACGCACCGATACCACTATTACCCAACACATTATGCAGTATCCCGGTTTCAGTATCCCAAAAAAGCCGGTTATGAGACACTAGTGCCAACATAAAGCGACTGTAGCGACATCAGTGAAAGAGCCGCTGCACTCGTACGATCTCTGAAAAGTTTAACATGAACCATCTCCAACGTGACATACGCACAGAACAGACTCACCATCAGCAGAACATCCCTCTGTCACAGAAAGAACACTCATATTCCACTGAGGCGAGTCCTTTAGTTCGACAGTAGCTGAACCACATCATGAGACTGGAAAGAGGGGTGTTTCTTTGGTCTATTTTTGTTTTTGTTATGTATAATTTCTAAATTTGAGTACAAAAAAGAAAAGAAAAAAAGAGTGAATTTCCCAAAGAGTGATTCAAGCCCCTTTCCACCCTCTGATATTACGACTCTGCCCATTTCTAGAGCGTGAACACAACTACCTCGTGTGCTTGAATCATACATGTTGTGATATTCGTGTAATCCAAATCTGTGATGGTATCTCGGATCTGTCATCCACACAATCGGCCTGTCAGCGCCTCAGCCCCCATACGGCGCAATCAGACTCAGAATTAGATTGGTTTAGGAGCTCCCTGTCTCCCACATCTGCTCACATGAAAAGAATACAAGCTCATCTCCCTAATGCGCCGTAATGGGATGTCATTTTCTCTTGTGCACGTTCTGAATGTTGCAATATAAGAAGAAGGATTCAATGGGGGGAAATGTTCTCTGTGTTTGGTGATCAGGAGGTAGTTTACGATCACCTTCGCCACAGCGCTCAGAGGTGGAGGGAACACAACATCAGACATAGCTACGATTATTGTATGTGAAGAATTGGGCATTTGTAGACATTAGAATTATTCTTAGAAGTATTCTTTTAAGATATAAAAGGACAGAGGTAAGTTATTTGTATAATCCAATTGCAATGACAGATTTGTGTTGGTGTTTGTTTGCCACATCAGTATGCTAGCTGCAATTCTTCAGGTCGAGGTTCCACCATCTGCTTGTCTTGTATTTATTGCAAAATGCTTTGACCAGTCATTTGGTACAACATTTATTGCCATTAGGGATGTAACAATATCCAAATCTCTCTGTACGATATTTTCACCATAAACATCTCACAGTACGCTATTTATTGCAATATTTTGTGGAGGTTCACAAAACTGTGAATCTGCTACTTTTTCCTCTAAAAATGCTTCACAAGACTTAATCCAAAGAATGAAGATGTAAAAGTGCTTAAAACAGTTATTTCTTCATGTAGTCTGCACTGAAACAAAGCAAAGGGTCATGGTCTATGTAGTTCCCACTTTTTTTTTTTTTTTTCCATTTCTGCATCATAACTATTCATTAAAGCAAAGAGACTTGTGATTCGATATATTGTGATGGTCCACGATATTATTGTGAGATGTTTGACGATACGATATCACCATATTTCTGTTATTATTACATCCGTACTGCTCTGCCTGGAATTTTACACATGATAACAAAACGGACTATATTACATGTATTCAATTGCAGGTGTTATTAGTACTGAAAAAATGTCGTACACCAGGGGAGTATTCGTTTAGATATACTGGTCCATCGAGGGCCATAAACCAGGGGTCAATGCGGCAAGTCATTCAGATCAATGCACTGAACACAGCGAAGAAGGGGCCACTGTAATTTAAAAAATAATGCCTGGAACATTAATTTTAGGTCTGTATTACAATGCAATATGATGTCATTGATTTTAGAGTAGCAGGATGACATACATTTGTGTAAATTTGCGGTAGGAAAGTTCTGCTTATGATTATTTGGGCCAATTCAGACAAAAATTGCTACCATAGCATAGTTTGGAAACACGTTCTCTACACAGATATCACCTGCAACTTGCCACCCTGCCATCTATCAAAAAACTACTTTAAATCAGTACACACTACCCTTACAGATAAAAACCTTTTTTAATAGCGAAACTTACTCAAATTAGCAGTTTTCACTTCACAAGATCCTTCACAAATGTCATATTACTTTATCATGTTGTGCCAAAATAACCACACCAAATCCTTGAAACTCATGACGTTCTTATAGGTAAAAGGTTATGAGCTTCTGAGTAAACTGCAGTGCTTGCTTGGTTCAGTGCTGTGTGCAAACAGTGGCTCACCTGTTTTTAAGCTCTGGGGCCAAGAAGTCATTAGATTAAATACAACCGTGTTTGCACAAGTTCTCACAGAGCTTACACTAAGGCTTTCAAAATCAGGATGCTCTAACCTGCTATCACCGCAGACTAGCCCTTACCTCATGGGCAAGAAATAAAACGATTCCATACTACATCTATATTTTCGACTACCCAGTTTGGATATTTTGGGGCGTTCTTGTCAAAAATAAACATAGAAAGGCCCACTCTTTAGGACACAGAAGGACCTTTGTGCTCTGTGTACGCTGAAAGTAACACTGCAGTGATGTCATTCTGAGAGGAGGAAGCCAACTATAACATTGCACACTCCAATGAACACACATGCAAATGATGATTGGGTGCTTTTGCTGTGAACGTACAAGTTAAATAACGCCAGTGCAGAGATGTAAAGTGCTTTATGTGGCAGTTTAAAAGTCCTATACTGCACAAAATTGACTCTCGTGAGCTTTAAGCAGAATTACCTCCTCAGAAACATAGCTGGAGTTGTGCTTTGTCTCCTTCACACGTTTGAGTAACCCTTTAGTATTAGTTTGTTTACATTTTTGGGTTAGCTCCACACCCCTCGCCTACACTGTTGCTAGTCCTGTGAAATGTTTGTCTGTACTGTGTTTTTCTACATTATTTCTTCCTCTGTTTTCTTTTTTCTCTGTGTACTGTTTTAATTTAGTGTCCCAGATTGCAGATAGTATAGTTTCCAGATCAGATAGTTGTAAAAAAGATAAGTCATGTCACAGATAGTAATCTCAAGACTCACCTGTTTAGCTTAGCTCTATGGGATTGTTCTTGTTTTAATCACTGTAAAGCGCTTTGTGTTGCAATTTTGTATGAAAAATGGTCTATAAATAAAGTTTGATTGATTGATTGATTGATTTCCAAAGCTCAAACTGTGACGTCAGGAGGCAGTAGTTTTCAAGTTGACAGCCACTTTTTACCTTTTGTTCAGAAGAGATTCGCAATTCCAGGTCTGAAATCAACCAAACGATTCTAATGAAGGTGTATGGAGTTTAAAAACACAGAGGAGCACTTACCACATGACATCACAAGGGGGAACAGAACGTTTTCTGTTTGCGAGAAGAACCTAAATATGCAGGGTTTGTGTGTGAAACGTGTGAATGAAACAAAACATAGCTCCAGGCATGTTTGCCATGAGTAAACAACATTATAACAGATCAGAAAATAGCGTAACATGGGCACGGGTAGAGCATTAAACTTCCCTACTTCCATGGAGACGAGCAATGAACAGGCCAGATCTGTGGAGAGGCAACCCTGCTCAAAGTAAGAATGCATGTTTAAGCAATACAAACAACTATAAATGAATAAATTCAAGACAGATACGATTAAGGCCGTACAGTTTAACATTCTAGGCAACAACTCCATACAGCGACAAGCAGGTAGCGGACCTTCCACAAGAAATCCTCCATAGTGCACCTTTAAGATCAGCATCAAATGGCGTAAAACTTAACCTTAGTTAAATCTTCCGTCATTTCAATATTGTTCAGTAAATCATTAACTACAAAAAGTACCTGCCAAATTTATGAGTATTCACAGAAACCGCCCAACGTTTGCCACTTGCTTTTGTCAACTCCCTCGGGGTTTGTGGGTTTTTTGACAGATGTACAAACTCCACTGTGAAAACAATGATTCAGTAATCCTCATCTGACACTGTGGAGGAGGAGGAATGAGTGTGTGAGTGTGTGTGCATCACCAGCACACGAGATTGGGATTATAAAGCCTGGATTACACACGCAAACAAAACACAAATCCACCGCTGCTCTTGGCCAGACGATGGAGTTATTTTTTTAATTTTTGATTTTTTTATTGACGCAGATAGAGGATATTTTGGATTACTACTCTTAGAGCTACATTAAATGGCCAATATTATGTCATTTTCTTATTTGTTATAATGTCGTTTCCTTATCAAAAACATACCTGGAGTTGCGTTTTGTTTCATTCATCTCACAAGAGTCAATTTTGCGAAGTAACGCAACAGCAACTACGTCGAGATAAGGAAAGATTGAGGATAGAAGATCCAGACAATTGGAAAAACTCATGCAATTAGAAGCAAAAGTGTGGTTTAAAATGGCAGTCAGACAATTTTAGAGCAGAAAATGGGATGTGTATTTATAGAAAAGGGAAGTGAAAATGAAAGTGCATAGGCTACAAAGCGGGAGTCCATTAGTATTCAGCTATCAGTCAGTTACATCTCAAGATTTACATGCTTGGCTTATCTGTACAGGCACTATCATGGCACGCACAAAGCTTATAATAAAAAAAATGCAACTGTAAATGTTTAAACGTAATGATATTGAGAGGTTGCTGGTTTAACTCTTTAACTCTTGACTTCAAACTTCAAATTAATTATCTAAATGAGTGTGCCGGTGTTATGTACTCTTGTGTGATTGTTCCTGTATTTTTCCCTGTCCTGTTGATTATTTGACAACAACCTGCTGAAGGACTGAAGATGGAAATGAGCCACGCTGACTATAATCATTACATATTTACATCTTAAATGTTCATTAACATGTGCTGTCTCTTTACAAATAAATAAATAAGAAATAAGAAAAGTACAACAGTAAAAAAAATCGGGTCCTATAATCATTACCACAGAGTAAAGTGGATGTACCAGTGTTTAATTTTTAGGTCTAGTTGAGGAAAATTTGTAAGAATGTTGTTTGCTGTTTGTATTGTAAAGCATCCAAGAATCTGGAAGTGCATTGTGAGCATGCTAGTGGTTGTTAGGAATACCGTGAGGGCAAAACTCCCCCTCTGAAAGTTGGTAAAAGCCTTTATAAACACATGAAGATGATATAACCAATATGTTAGGATGCATGAAGACCAACTTTGGATTGCTGCAAATGGTTAACAATGAACTTTTTGCGCATTTTTAAAACTGCAATTAGCTACAATATCATAACATCATTATTAGTCAACCTAAGTAATGAAACTTCTAGCAATGAGCTCTGGCTACTTAAATGCAAATTCTCATTGGAACCAGAGCATTTGTTTTCCTCGTGGTATCACATGGCCAATGCTTGTCAGAAGAAATGTTATGTTTGGTAAAATTGTAATCATTTTATTTTCAATCTCAAGTAATGCACGCTGAAGAACTGTGCGTTGAGTTAAAAGCAGCTAAAAAAAAGGATGAATATTTTGTAACCATGCATGTTATAACCAAAATTATGTGCAGAAAGCTGAGAGGAAAGTACAGCATGCGAATTTGTACCGTCTGTCCTGGTTTTGTTCTTTTCAAAAGGGTCATAAATATAATTGGGGGCTCGTCCAGGAAAATCACATACTTGGAGGCTCGTCCAGAGCAACTTACAGAAGCTAATGTTTCCCTTTTTGTGCGCCAGTGGGAGAACTCCTTCAATTGAGTTTTGACTAACCATAAAAAAGCAAGAGATAAACTTTTATGACCTTTCTTTTATGATTACACTCAATGTTGTGACAACTTATCATTCAGTAACTGACACACAGAACCACTTTTTATGCATAAATCTGTGTTTAACTTTTATATTAAGCATTTTCAGTGTAAAATGTCATGTGGTGCGACTGAGAATAACCTTAAAATTGTTTTATTTTCTAAAACATGGTTGGGATATTAATCTAAGTTCTGAGTAATATGAAGTGTATAGAAACAAACTGTTGGCAATTCTTTAGATTTTTAATGCATATTGATATTTTCTTTTGCTCCAATATGACAGTCACCTGCTTGTGTTTAATGAACAAACTACTGCCCTGGAAAATGCATCAAATGAAGAAAAACGCCTAAGAACCATTCACCCAAGTCAACTTTGCTATTAAAACTCCAGCAAGAGAATTCCTGCTGTTATCAGTTGCACCACATGATGCACGGTCGCACCACATGACATTTTAACACTTTAAGTACAAAAAACAAGCAGAATAACTCATGATTTCTGATAAAAAATGATTTGGTTCCATGGAGGTCAGAGGTACTACAGAAATGTGATGAATTGGACACGACATGTCATTGACCCATTTATCAATAGTGACCCAGCAGTTTATGGAGTTTAATTGCTTGGCTAATATACTGTGGGAGCTTTACAGTACTGCTACAGACATGGTAAAGTTCATGGTAACGGGCGTTTTTTGACGTTCCATCTCGAGCTCTGTTGATACTTCACAGCTGATGTCCTCAACATTCTCTGGAGGTGTGATGCTAACTGGAGCACTACTCTGTCTGAAGCTCTGTTACTCACGTTAGACTTAATCTGAGCTTTATTTAATGCAGGGGTCCCCAAACTGGAGCTCGGGAGGAACCTGTGGCTCTCCACCACCTTCCTAATAGCTCCCAAAGAGGTTTCTGAATTACACGTATGGAATAAGTAAAATTTGATTCGCCTATTACCATTGTACATGTATTATTTTGTTGTGTAACTTTGTACACTAATAAATAGTTCATGTTTTATAGGCATCTAACTGTACCTCATTTAAGGGTGTGGCCTCAATTCTTGTGACCGCTAAAACTAGCTCTCTACTCGTTTCTCTTCAGTTTGTACAAATCTTTCACCTTTTACTGAAGATTTCCATGGAGGGGAAGAACAACAAGAGATTATCTAAATTTTGTGATGCCCTGTTTCAGAATGGGGTTTAAAAAAAGGGGGGGAAAAGTAGTAACTCTGGCATTTTCATTTTGTAAAAGTAGCTCACTGGAGGAAAAAGATTGGAGCCTCCTTTTTTAATGCAATCTGATACTTAATTGGAACTACAAGAGGTCAGCTAATTTGTGCTGTTAAACACGTCTCTCACACATACAATTACTGTTAAAAGCTGGTTTTCATTTCATGCCAACAGTTTTCCAGTTAGTCACTCTCGCCTTTTAGTTGAAAATTAAACACCTAAAACTGGACCATGAACGCTTGTCTTAGTCACAGGTTCCTGAAAATGTGCTGATTAAATCAATTTTGCCATTTTTTTGCTTCAGACTATCTTAAAACGTTGTGGTCAGTGTGTATGTGTGCATCGACATGCGGAACACCCCCAGCGTATGTCTTCATAGACGGTGTACACTTAGAAAAGGGTTCACGGAGTTTATTCTGCTTTTTGTGGCAATATATTACGCTTTATAATGTGTTATTGTGACAGGCCTATAGCTGCGATCTGAAGATAACAAATTTAGTTCTCAAAACCCAACGTTTCAAGTTGTGTAACCCATCCTCGTTGTGACCAAGTATGGGTTGCTCAACATCTCTTCAAGCGTCTGAAACATCTAAATTCATACTGCTATGTTAGTCCCTGCAGAGCTAGCATTAAGTCCCATATGGGCGCTCTCCACTCGTGCACCTGTGATGGCTTTAATGGCCCCGGTGCATTTGCATAGCCGCTCCCACCTGACTCGATTTGCATGTAATGAACGTCTTGGAGAAAGTCCCTAAAATAAAGGCCTGTGAGGTAAATATGGCTAAAATACTGTGAATAGGCCAGTGGTGATAACAAAATTTGAAGTACGCTATAACCTTAAGCAAGATTATTAACAAAAAATATTCTTAAAGCTGATTTATGTAACTTTTCTGGTGGACAACAAATGTATTTCTCCATGGAGATGTTATTGCTTTGTCTGGGTTCAGAGTTCCTACGGGTTTCTTCAAGTTAAATTCAAGTATTTTTAAGACCTGTTTAAGACCATTTATATAAAAACTTCTTACCTATTTCATGGCCTATTTCATAGACCTACTGGCAAAAAAAACAAACAAAATTCTTGAATTTGTGTTCATTTATTTCTCAAACAAAGAAATCTGGTAGAATAAGTAGAGAGACTCTTCCCCATAACTCCATGAAATGTGTCGCTTTGTAACATAAAACCAAAGTTAAAAAACACATAACGGCGTTAGTTAAACTTTGTGTTCTGCTGAGATTTCTTTGATTTTACTCTTCTGCTCAGCTTGTTTCTTGAGATTCTGTAGCGTGAGCTCTTCAGTGACACGTTTGGAAGATTTTCACCCTTTCGCAATTATTGTTTTCGCTGTTCTTTATTTAGGCGATGCTGTTTAACCAAATAATGCTGTTGGACAAATTAAACTTTTGAGGAGAAATGCGATATGGAGAAGTTATGAAATGCAGAAATTTTATGACCCAGATATAAAAAATTCAAGGCTTTTTCAAGTTTTTTAAAGATGTTATTTCCAAATTCATAAATTCAAACACTTTTTAAGACACTGTAGGATTCCTGATTAAATCTTTCTATCTTCATGAAGACCAAACTAGACCAAGTCACAGGTCAGATCTGTGGAGAGGCGACCCCGCTCAGTCAGAATACCTGTTTTTCTACGGATTTTTGAGCTGCAAAACCACCTGTAATTGAATAAACGTAAGGTAGAGCTGTTTAACGTCATACTATGGAACATTCCAGGCAAATTTACACAATGCATCTTTAATATACAATATGGTGAAGAAACTGTAATAAATAAATAACAGAATTAAACACTTTGTAGTTCGTTTGCATCTATAATGACAGATAGAAGTGCCCACCGTAAATATTGACCCTTAAAATGTTTTGTTCCATGTACTGAACGATAAGTCGATATAATAGTTATGGAGACGGGGCTACTGAGAACGGTTGCTGGTTGTATTTCTTCCTCCTCTGGTTTCTTGAGCGCTGTGAAAGCAGTGAGTCAGACACAGGCGGAGGTGGTGATACAACCTCAATTACGTCTTGTTGCCGCAGCAAACAAAGTTCACACGGAGCACATCAGTCGCACTTTACTGTGCAAAGTCAAGCTGAATGTGGTTAAGCTGCCTATGAGGTTAAATTACTCACTTTACTTACTGTAGGCAGGGTTAAAGCTGCAAGGGGCAACTTTTCTCGGGCTACTTGTCTCCGTGGATATGTTATTACTTTGCCTGGAGTGTTCCGTGGTACGACATTAAACATATCCATCTAGCGTTTATTCATTATGGGTGTTTCTATTGCTCAAAAATACAATACCGGTAATTGCTTCTGTGAAAAGGCACGACTCTCCACGGATCTGAACTGTAATGTCGAGTAGTGCTATATCCTGCTTTTCTCCCTCGTAGGTTTAATATTTACTGTTGAATATTCTAGATAAAGCAATAATATTTCCATGGAGACAAACAGGCGGTGGGCTCTCCACTAGAAATGTTACACAGTGCACCTTTAAGATCATTATATTTACAATTTTTGCAAAAATATTCACATTTGTTTTCCCAATTTGACTTTTTTTTGGTTTAAAATTGCACTTCCTGATTGGAAATGGTGACATCACATAGAGAAATTGTCTAATGTACCCAGAAATGATTATCTGACAGATACAAACATAAGAAAATATCTTTATTTTGTTGAAATTATGTAAATTAATTATCAGAAAAAATTTGTTTCTTATGAGTCTTATGAGACTCTCTACTTACTATATTTTTCAACATTTTCTTTGTAAATTACTTCTTGGTTGGCGTAAGGGATCGAGGGCACAGAACACCACAGAAAAATCTCAAGGTGTTTATTTAGCCAAAATAATATTCAAAATTAACAAAATTGGGCACATAAAAAGGTAAAAATAACTATGTAAAAAGCTACCATTTATATTTACAATAACAGTAGTTATAATCCCACCAAACTAAACCAAAGAGAATAAATATTACAATCTGTTTGAAAACTGCAAGAGCCTTGACCTCCGCCAAGGCATTTCCAGTCAGGTGCAATAGTCCAGACACTGTACCAGACCTGGATTTGTACTAAATTTGCTCTAAATGTCCTGGAACACAAACCCCATTGAGTAAAGAATCTAAAACATACAATGACTCACCTACTCACGACTTGCGATTGGAGTTTGTACTTTTCGCTTTACAGTGCCATAAGGGCATTCCTCACTTCCTAATGCATTCCTGACATCCTAATTATTCACTGTGGAGGCTTGCCATTACGGTAATCCTAACAAAAACTAGCATGGTAACAGCGCACCAGCATTATTTATTTACTTTATAGTTAGATGCAGGCATATGGTGACCAGATTTTCAAAATTCTAAACTGGGACACACCTTGGTTGGGATGTTTTGTATAAATAAAATTGTGAAAAGAGCGTGCAAGATTGTGTATTCTCGTGTCAGTCAATCTGAGGGACTTCTGACGCTGCATTTTTTTTTGCTTTATGCTCATTTGCAAGCACGGTTTTCTGTATTTTAGCAAAACAAATGACAATTTAGGCTCCTCTTTACTGTTGGCAAGGATCAGATTAGTCAAAAAGTGTCATTGTACTGTTTTAGACCTGATGTAGTCCTGGTTTAGTCTTAGTTTAGTCCTGGTTTAGTTCAAATTGGTCAAAAATAGGGAGACATTTCTTGTAAAAAACTGGAACAAATCACTGAGTTTGGATACATTTGCTGGGACAAGGGACACAGGGCTCAAAACTGGGACTGTCCCGGGTAAATAGGGACGTCTGGTCATCCTAGGGCAGGCAGCAACATAAAGATTTCCATTTTGATCCTGAGAGCCTTTACAATATATCTGTACCGGGGCAAAACTAACTTTATTACATGAAAAAATCAGGTACAGTCCCTTTAACTAGAGCTATATTCACTCTTAGGTTGGTATCTAATCCAAGCCAAAAATAAATAAATGACATCACTGAACTGAATCATCTCTCCTTATCCCTTCGTGCACAAACACACAGACTAGTCTCTTTTTCTCACAGTAGATTTCTGCCCATTCTCAGCCTTCACCGACCATCTGTTCGGGGACATTTGCACTGCCCTGTCTCGGTCCATGCAGAAGATCCACTGGCACAAAACTCAAAGAACACCCCTGAAATGCAGCCAAATGTTACGATGGTAAAGAATGTGTGATGAAAAGGAGATGACAGAGAAGCGCTGTTCTGTTTTTAGTGTGTGACCTTCGCAGAGACACTGGGAACCTGGGAGAGCTGAAAAAAAAAAAAAACAATTCTGAAACTCTGAAACTAAATAAGAACAGGGCTGGAAAATACCATTGAGACTGTGTAACCATGAAGTAAAGCCGAGCACAAGACATCTCCATCCGAGTTGATTAAAAGCGACGTGGTATGTTTAAGACCAAGAAAACACATGTTTTTGTCAAGTGAAATGCTTTGTCACATCCATTTTAATGTAAATATAATCTTTAAGGTTTTTAAGCATCTTTAGTTAGGAATAATATATTGATTTGTATAGAGCAAGTTCATTTTTTACTCATCCAGGATTGAAAATACAATATTACTAGGTTAGTTTTGTTCTTTCTTCCTCAAAAACTCAGTGACCCTTCAAGCACTTTTTTCATTTATACGATTCTACAAAGACCGGTAGTTTCTTCTACATCCAGCTACAGGTGAAGACCAATCAGGCTGTCATCTGTGACCGTGTTGCCAGATAAAAAAAAAGTATCCATCAGCTTTTAAGAGGTGTTCCCAGTTCACTTTAAGGAGGAACATGCTGTTTTTGCTCCCAAACGATGTGGTTTAGTCTGTAGGAGCGCACTATAATATGCACACAGACAATGCCTTAAGCCAGCCCGCATGTTTAGTGAGGGTTTTTCCGTTTTAACATGCAGTGCCTCTTTTACGCCCCTCTCAAAGCACCACTATGTGAAATCTTACAACTGAATGTACAGGTTTCTCTTTTTTTTCCACGAATGCACTTTTTACCTGTTTGTACTTGAAATTCAAAGAGTTCTGAGCAAGAATTCCTACGTGTACGGACTTCTTTGTGTACACAAATCAGTGTTTCCTGCAGAAATTTGTTAGTTAAGGCGGTGACCGGGGGAGGGGGATTCTGTGCCGGCGAAAAATGACGACCAGGGGAAAAGAAAGTGGAGATTTCATGCTAGCGAAAGTGAGGACCGGGTGGGGATGGGGGTAGATTCAGGGCGAAAGGCAAAAGACCGGGGAGCGACGACTGTAGTTTTGCGAGGACTCATGTGGTGGTGCGTAATGTGCATAATGTTATTTTGTTTTTTTAGGGAGGGACGTAGTCAAGGCGGGGGGAATTGCTGTCACGGCGTTCGCCTTAACTATAAAGCTCTGCGGGAAACACTGCAAATGGCACTGAAATGTAAAAAAAAACTAAAAATCCAATTGTCCATATAATTTTGTTTTGAGTACAATGCATTGTTCATTAATAAAATACTTCTCAGGCCACAATTGCCCCAGGGTAGACTGGCTGTGTTCATGGTGATATGCTAGGGAGAAGGGCCAGGCCCATATATCGGTTGGCAGATATTATCGGCCAATATGGACACTTGGAAACATATCGGCTATCGGTCTAAATCTGGCTGATATGGGCCAATAGTTCACGTGGATGTTTTACCTTGTTATAAAGCTCAGACTCTATATTCTGCCCCTTTAATTCAATTTTCAGACAGATATTAATCTCCTGTGGCTCCGCATCTGTATTTATCTGCAGAGTCATTTGTCTGTGTCCATACTGCCCCTGAACGCATCGCCATGTGCACTTGTTTACACTCGCAGCCGTAGATCCATGTGCGCAATGTGTCGGTTTTGAAGTTAGTTTTGGTTCTTTCTCATTGGTTAGCGATTAGCTGCTGTAGCTCGCACACATAAACAGGCTGTTTTCTCTTCTATTAGCGACTGTAAAGTGACTATAGTGGCCATATATATGTTACTGGACACGCACTGATATGGAAATGAGCTGTGAATAGAAGTGTGAATTACCAGAATTTAGCAGATCATCAATTACCGCGGCGCACACGCATTTACCGCTAAAAGCTAATAGCAATAGTTTACTTACTGTACTTTCTTTACAGACTAGAATATCATACAAAAACACCATTAGGCCGACCTACTGTAAATATGACGTAAAGAAGCAGAATAACAATAAATGTTGCCGAAATAAACTCAATTGAAAATCCAACAGAGCCAAACCAAAGTTTTATAAACAATTGGAGATTTACAGTGAATTTTACATCATAAATATATCGGCTATTATATCGGCAGCTCCATTTTATTGGTATCATATCAGCCGCAACAAAATCCATATCGGTCGGGCCCTACTAAGGAGATTGCCTTATCCCTGGAATGTACCACAGTATGGCATTAAACTTGCTTATTATTTAATTATAGCTGGATTTGTTTTGTTTTTACAATTGAACAAAACCTTAAAAAATATGTATTCTGCATATTTTACCTCTCCACAAATCTGACCTGCAAATTAACATATGGTGCTTGCCTCTAGGGGTGTGCAAAAATATTGAAATATCCATATAGTGTATCCTTAAATGTGATGAAACAGTATCTATACATACTTTTCCGCAGGCTGAGGTCGTTTATCTTCACTAGTTTTGCTAAAGTCGC
Organism: Odontamblyopus lacepedii; assembly: GCA_034769755.1. Lineage (NCBI taxonomy): Eukaryota > Metazoa > Chordata > Actinopteri > Gobiiformes > Gobiidae > Odontamblyopus > Odontamblyopus lacepedii. The sequence goes on from CM068363.1 coordinate 26,548,638, forward strand.
TTCCGTCAGCTGAGCGGAAATGACGCCCTATAATTACCGCAGAAATAATAATGAATAATTTTAGAAATAAACTCGCACAAATTGTCACAGCACAAAAGGGCACAAACGAAATACAAACATTTTCTATAATTTTCTGCATGTTTTGAGGCTTTTGAGGCATGTTTTGAGGTTTCACATTTTGAGGGGCTGGATGACATCGGCCGAAAATAAAACCTCAAATATCTTAAAAACCAGAATTGCACAAACAAAACTTTTTGCAGCACAAACGATTGACACCATTTTGGGCTGTTTTAGTGCATTTTGAAGCTTCCTGTGGGGCTGACTGACCCAATTTTACCTATAAAAGAATCGTTAATTTCTTAAAAACTAAAGGACCACAAACGACACTTTTTGCAGCACAAAACAGCACAAACGAAGCACAAACGATTGACATAGTTTTTGTGTAGGTTCGCGTTTGATGGGGGCCAACTTCACGCAGGTTGAAATATATCGTATTGAATCGAAAGCTCACTGTATCGAAGTATGTATCGTATCGGCAACTTCTTAATGATACCCAGCCCTACTTATCTCCATGGAAATTTAAAATCATACTGTGAAAAACGCCAAGCAAAGCAGCAACATCTCCGTGGTGGCAGAAGCTCCACTGGGAAATTTACGCAGAGCACCTTTAATTTAAAAACCCGACTCAACTTCCAACCTGCTTTCAACTACATCATCATTTCCATATTCAGGCAGGACCAGGTTACATAATACAAAGCCCTACAAGCAGCCTGTGTGTACTTTAGCAGACAGAAAAAGTCTCTCGCTTCACTGGCCCCGAGTTTTGTGTCCTTTTAACCCTGCGTCTGTGGTTCCCAACGAGCCCGCTGACCCTACCGTCTCACTCCATTCTTCTACTTCGGCGATCTTTCTCCGCTTCACTTTTACAGTTCCACGCAAACACGACCTCTCCTCTCTGAAAACACGACATCAGTGAAAAGCGTGGACCACTTTTTTAAGATCTTGATGATTTTTACAGCGGCGTTTCAAATGACTGCGGCTTTTTAATTTTTTTATTTTTTGCTCTGTGCATCAGAATCCCTTGTTCCTTTTCAAATCTGCAGACGGCAATTACTTTTGAAACGGGCAGAATTGTCGAAAAAGTGCTCCAGCTGCGTTGAAGTTGGGGCTCGAGAGCGGAGCGATGTGTTCTCATGGCAACGTGGCGCGCCTTTATATAACGGGAGTGGGCGTTCAGAAAGGAGGTGACCTGTGGCGTTACCTGCCAGCCTCATCTGGAGACCGTCGCCAAGAAGGACTGTTTCACACTCCGAGCACAACACTTTCAGAAGGTGTGAGATTTAACAATGCTAAACGAAAAGAGACGAGGCTGTTGTGAGCTTGATTTCCTCAGGAGGAGGACTGGGTTTATTTCCGTACGGCTAGCACCTTCTCAAATATGCACTTCAGGGTTAGAGAGGCCAATTTGACTTCTGTGGGGGTCCGATACCTGCTCGTTGCTCGTTGCCATGGTGATGCTATTGGTTGGCTTGGATGTTTTGGCATTTTGGTATTAAAGGTGCCATTGCATAACTTTTCTGGTGGAGGGTCCGTCAAATGCTTTTCTCCAGGGAAATGTCGCTGCTATGTCTGGAATGTTTCTCGGTATTGTATTAAACCCAGACCAAGTTACAGGTCAGATCTGTGGAGAGGCAAACCCGCTCACAGTCAGTCAGACATGCCTGTTTGTGAGCTATAAAACCACCTGTAATTGAATAAATGTAAGGTAGAGGTGTTTAAGATCATATGGTGGAACATTCCAGGCAGAGCAATGACATCTCCATAGAACAAGCAAGTCACAGACTCCCAACCAAAAAGTTACATAGTGCTCTTTTAAATTTAACAATCTTCACAGTAACAAGATGACATGCGCCTCATGCACCTTACAAAATAGTACTGACTACTGCAGTGTTTGGTTTCTGTGAATGTTAAAATACCGTATTTTTCAGACTATAAGTCGCAGATTTTAAAATTGTTTGGGTGACTTGTACTCAGGTGCGACTTATATATAAAATATATCATTTCACATGTTGGTTATTTTCACACTGACAGCCACGAGGGGGCGCTCTAGACTTGTGTGCCAGTATCTGCTACGCCTGTCATGTTGCATTACTCCTGCACCACTGTCACTTCTTTCTCTACTGCACATGTCTCCTGCAGAAAGAGCCGCTGTCCTGCTGCAAGTCGTGAAATCTGCAGCTGAAAACGGTCATTGAGCAGCAGAAAGAAAGTTTGGAGTGAGCGAGAAACTTGTGTTTGACTGGAGAAAAGCGGAGGAAACTCGAACTGCAATGAAGAAAACAAAAAAGCTAATCGTCGGCCAAGAGCTAGATTTAGCTGGAGTTGCTCAGATGTGACATTGAGGATGAAGAATTCAGTGAATTTAGTGATTTGGAGTGAGATGGAGGGTTTGGTAAACTTGTTCTGTTGTTTCTGCTCCAGTTTTCTGAATAACTATGTTATGTTACGTGTTGTTATTACTATAACTCATCTTTCTTGATGAAATGCCTGTTCCTGGTGTCTGATTCACAGTGAGTCCCCCCCCAAAGGTGTGACTTATAGTCCAGTGCAACTATGTTTCTTATTCTTCATTGTACATTTTTTGGTGTGACTTATACTCTAACGATTTATAGGAAAATACGGTAAATAAATTCTGATTCTAACATCAGTGTTTTCAAACTCCATACACCTTCCTTAGACTCGGTTGGATAATTTCAGCCCTGGAATTGCTCATCTCAACAGAACTAAAGGTTAAAGGAAGTTGTTAACTTGAAGACTACCACTTCATGGCATCACAAGGTGGAACACTGCATTCTGAGCTTTGGAAATCTAATAATATAGTGTTACTCAAACATGTGTGAATGAATCAAAATACAACTCAAGGTATATTTTTGATGAGGTAACGACATTCTAACACGGCTTAAAGCTCACAAGAGTCAATTTTGCATGATATAGGACCTTTAAAGCTCTTGAATATTTCTTCAGTACTTGTGTTTGAGCGCCGGTGTGTACATAATCCTTCATCCAATCTCATATTGTCACATCACAGAGTGGAGCACTCCTGTAAAATGCCACAGGGAAACAAACAGCGCAGGCCTCATAAACACTACAAGATCCACAAGTGACCTCTCGCAGCATCTGTCGAGAGAGGCCATTCATAATATTGTAATGATCACACAAAGCAGACACCACAGATGCAATAAAAGCTGCGCGGTGGGTATTTATGCTCTCCCAATACTTCTCACATTATTATACAGAACCCTTAAAGGGCCCAGAGTATATTTTCTGATCTACGCAATCATGTTTCCTCATCATAAACATACCAGGAGTTGTGTTTTCTTTCATTCCATTCACACTTTTAACACACAAATCCAGCATATTTAGGCTGGGTTCTTCTTCTCATGTGGTCATGTGAACCATATCATTACATCACAAGGTGGAACAGAGCATTTGGGGACTAATAATGCAGTACTCAAAGATGTGTGAATGAAAACACAACCCAGGTATGTTTTTAACCCATTTTTGCCGGATGCTGCGCAGTGCAACATTGAGTCTCCTGCCTGTTGCTGCATTGCTGTTGATTTGTCCTCATTTTTATGATGCCAATTTCATTTCATTTTTCATTTAATCAAATTTCATGATGCAATTTAATAAAAGCTGAGAGTCTTACCTTTTAAGTGCAATTTATTTCATGTTTCTATGTGCTTCAGAGGCTGAGATATTAATCAAAATTCCTTAAAAACCTTCTTCAAAACCTTTACCGTAGAATAGCATAGACATAAATGGGTTAATGGGGAAACATCATTAGGAAACAACATTAAACTATGGTTTAAAGTTGACAAGAGTTCATTTTCCGTAATATAAGGCCTTTAAAGAGACAGTATGTAATGTCGACTGCACAATTCCATGGAAATAGAAAGTTAAAGCCATACTTCAGAACATTCTCCATGGGGATAGATGCCACTTTTAGGTTTTATGCCACAAATTACTGTTCAATATTACAGCCAAAGGAATAACATTTCCAAGGAAACAAGTAGTTTTGTTTGTGGAGATGCAAGCCTGCTCACAGTAAGGATGCACGTTTTAAAAAACCTCCATCGTAAAATGCATTAAGACATTCCCTAATTTTAGTCCAGGTCGTTTTGTTTTTTGGGGAAGCAGGCAAAAAGGTTACACACTGTGGCTTTAAGAATTTACAAAGGCAACTTTTTAAGAGACGTACCACCAGGAAAGCAAATATGAGAAAATATTCACGAATTGTTATTAAAAAGTTATTATTGATAATATATTATAAACTTGTGTCTATTTGTAATGTGTATGTGTTTGTTTTTTCCCATCTAATTTATCTAATGTCAAATGTCTAAAGATACACTATAATGTACTTAACGACTGAATATCATGTGCATGAAACATTGTAGGGGTAGGATTAAAATAAGATGCTTCTTCCTACTACTTTTTTGAACACTGAATGTTTTTAACAGTTTTGTTCTCTTTATTTTGTGTCTTTCTTTGTTAAATGCACATGTTCTGATAGTATGGAGACTATATGTTGTGCCTCTCTAACTCTAAGATAATGCAGAAATATACGATACTAGAAGGGTCATGACGTTTCATATTGGTTAAAAATCAGCCCACCAAAATTAAATCACAGTATATGTCTTCAGACGATCTTGACTGTAATTATAGATGCTAAAATGGGATCACTGCATGAATTATAAAAGCAACAATATTCCATTCATACGTTATCCGGCAAATGTTACGTTTTGGTTTAATTAAGGCAAACACCCCAGATGGCAAATAAAAAGTAAAAAAATTACTCATCTTTGTTTGTATAAATGAGCTAGCCTAGAGTGTTTTAATTTTCTTACCCATCTAAATTGGCAATAGCAATATTCATGTTTAAAGGGTTGTGCAAAATTGACTCTTGTGAGCTTTAAGCTTTGTTATAACGCTGTTACTTCCTCAAAACATACAGCAGTTGTTTTATTTCATTCACACATGTTTGAGTAACCCTTTATTATTAGTCTGTCTACATCTCCAAAGCTCAAAATGCTCTGTTCCACCTTCTGATGTCATGAAGTAGTAAGTTGGCAGCTCCTTTTACCTTTTATTCAGTGAAGATTGGCAATTCCAGGACTGAAATTATCCAGAGAAGAATTATTGAGAGAAGAACTAGAGACTAAACATGCAGGATTTCTGTGTTAAACATTTATAAATGAAACAAAACACAACTTCGGGTATGTTTTTGATGAGGAAACGGCGTTATAATATCAGAAAATAGTGTAACGTCGGCTCTTTAGCGTTGCAGGTGACACCACACGTAATTACATCGTCATTATTTTAATTTGGACTTTCATTTGGATAATTTACCAGCAGCGATTGTCTTTAATACACGAGCCTTTCTTCCCGGAGCTTTTTTTTGACAGCTGCAGTGTTGAGTTGGGATGACAAAGCTCTTCTTGTCTGGCCTCCTTCTCTGAGTCACGTCCATGGCACTTCCTAAAATATGACTTGAGAATGACGCAGTCCCCAAAACCATCCAACATATTGAAGTAAGGATCGGACTTACGCCAGGACAGCCCCCGGAGAGATCTCTGCTGCTTTTCACTCTCACTCTGGCCGCAAACAGTAAGGCTGTTTGTGCTAGCGGGGAGTGTCCGAGCGTTAGAGTTTAGTCTGTTAACATGTGCCCTCAGAGACATAGGCAGACTCCATTAGCAGAGCGCACGCTGTTAATAACTACGGGAGAAGTCCCAGAGGGTGTTTTAAACAACACTGTGATTATTACAGCCAACCTTAGTGGACTTCATCATAACCAGCTCAGAATTTGGGGTGTGACGCTAACTGAAGGAACTGCTCTGTCTGAAGCTCTGTTAGTCAAGTTACGCTTTATCTGAGCTGATGATTTGTGCATCTAAACTAGGGATGTCCCGATCCGATATTCAGTATTAGCATTGGCTCCCAATCCGGCTCTTTTATGAGTATCTGACAGTATTGGATTCAGTCACGTGATCAGACCGATCCAGTTTCACATTTTTGCAGCATTGACACGCTTTACGGCAGCTGTAACTCAAAACTCCGCCATGTCGCTGTGTGGGACTTTTCACTACAACAACACAAGAGTCAAACAGCGACGCAATCGCTGCAAACAAACAGTTTCTCGTGGAGGAACCAGCAGAGCCACTTTAACACGACCAATTTCATTTGTCACATACAAAAGAATCATCTGGACGAGTTTGAGATTTACAAGCTCAAGACGGCAAAGCCACAGCAGCAAACACTGCAGAGGCATTTCACAGAAGGTGAGGTCGGTAAGACTTTTATCGTCTAATGAACTTTTTGGAGCTAAGGTATGAACTTCCTTCACAACACTACATTACAGAGACAGCGCTACTGGAGCTATAAAAAAGTTTTCGGTATTCGAATGATATCAGTAAGAGCATTCCTAAAAAAAATAAATAAATCAGATCGGAAGCCAAAAAACCCTGATTGGGACATCTCTAGTCTAAACAAGTCTCTCACATATAAAATTGGTCACATGGAACTGTTAGCAAACAGTTTTTCCAATCCAATCCAACTTTATTTGTACAGCATACTTTATAAACAAGAACGTTTGCAAAGTGCTTCACATCGCAATGTAAAACATTTCACTTTAAAAAGTCAGCAGAATTATGTTCCAAACAAAAGGAACTAAGAATAAGAATCAATGATAAATGAATAATAATAAAATCAATGAACAAAAATAATAGAAAAAAGATTTAGGAATAAATACAATAAATAAAATAAATAAAAGTTACTTCAGTTAGTGACTCTTACCTAAACAGGACCATGAACGCTCGAACTGATCTCCTATAAATGTGCTTTTTGATTCCATTTTTGTATTTTTTCTTCAGTTTTTTTGTGTGTAAATGTATGCATTGCGTCACCATGGCAACTGATAAACATTCTGCCAATAGAGACGCATACCTCCAAGAGAGTTGTGTCACTGCAAAGTATGAATATTCTACCACAATTGAATCGAAATCGCTATTTGAGTTGGCGCAATTATCAAATAACAAAGAATAATAGAAAGTTCTCGGCGAAGAACAAAATATTTAGAAAAAGCTGTAGTCTAAATCTCTATAAACTGTTCTGAAACGCATGGGATTATGGGACTTGTATTTCAGTTTTCTCTCAAAACACCCCTGGAGTTGTTTACAATGTACAGAATCAAACTATTTAAACATACTGCCGATTTAACCGCAATAGTAATACTTGTCATTAAAAACGCTCCTTTTTTAACCAAAATCTTGCAGCCTTTGCAATGTCAATTTATAAAAGATGCATGTGACATTTGGTATGACATTAACAATAAAAACAAACAGGGAAATCTATTTTTCATGGGAACAGTTCAGCTTGGACAGAACTGACAAGGTGATTTAACGAGAACAAATGAAGTCACAATATTGTTTCTGTGTTGCTCGTGTTTAGAATCTGATCCAGGTTACGTGGCGTTATTCTAATTAGGCTAATGAGTCGTGGAATCTTAGTTAATGAGGTAATTTTAGGTTCCTGACTGACAAAATCCAACACAAACAAGTCTGGTTGCTGAACCAAGGAAAGGACGAGGCAGAAGAAGAGGCAATTTTAAGTATCTTGCCCAGGAATGGAACAATAATAAACACTGGGAATTGACCAACTACTTAGGTCCTCAGACATTTTTCATTGGATTAAACATTTGACTACAAAGAATAGCGTTTTTATTTTCATTTTAAAGGCAGTGTACCTGATTTTTGTCACGTGATAATAAAGTAATATTTGTTTTGCCCCAGGACAGACATAAAGTAGCGCTTACAGTTAAAATGAGATTGCGTGCCGTCTGCATATAATTATAAAGTGTTTTTATTATCCCATGAACCAGGAAGTTAGCTGTTAGCATGCTAGTTGTTAGTATTAGAGCTCTGGCCACTGAAAGTTGTAAAAAGCTCATAAACCCATGACGGTGCAATATTAGGACGCTAGAAATGTGAAGAACTCTAAAATGAACAAATTCAGTTTTCATGTTTTACTACTAGAAAAATCAGGTACAGCATCTTTAAATCGTAAACTGTCTTCAAACGCAGCTTCAGCCTAAATGCCAAAGAACATTAGCTTCATCACTTCCTGTTTACGTCTGTTCACATGCCCAGGGTGAAGCAGACATGGTGTAGTGACCTGGCCTCTCCCGGAGGCACGCAGGGCTTCATTAAGGCTCAGGGTCTGAAGAGCAGCACAGACTGGACTAATTAAACCAGGCGCCCTCCCGCCCTCCTGTGGCTGCCCTACTTGGATAAATGAGGATTTAGGAGACGCCCCAGTGGGACTACTCCAGTTTGAGCTCAGAGAGGTGTGGGAGCACTCGGAGGATGACACCAATCAGATAAAGATAAAGACAGAGCTGTAGCATCCACACAGAGATCATATCAGCGACAAAACAATGAGAGTGGGAGAAAAGGGGCCGCAGAGACCATTAAGAACAATTCCAAACTAAATTTTGGTCTTCTTAAAATAATGGTCAAAATAATGAAGAACTGAAAATAAAATCAATGTTTAAATATGGAATATAAGTGGTTCAATATTCAGTCTGCCATACGAGCAAGTTAGTGCCACAGTAAGTGGCCGTACCGCTCAAAGCCTGAGCTCAACAGATCTCAGAAGCTCAGCAAGGCCGAGCCTGGTCAGGACTTGGATTAAGAGACCACAGGAAAAATCAGGTGCCACAGGCACAGGGGGGCATCTGGCACAAAAACTGTCATTGTGTCCTCAGGCAAGACACTTCACCCACATTGCCTAGTATGAGTGGTGTGTGTGTGTGTGTGTGTGTGTGTGTGTGTGTGTGTGTGTATGTGTGTGTGTGTGTGTGTGTGTGTGTGTGTGATATTGTGGTGGTCGGAGGGGCAGATTGGAGCCTCGCTTCCGTCAGTCTGTCCCAGGGCAGCTGTGGCTACAATAGTATTTTACCACCACTGAGTGTGAGTGAATGAATAATGAACTGTGATGTGCTTTGAGTGTCTTGAAAGGCTCATTATAAATCCAATGATTAATTAACCTCTTCTATATTCTACTACAACTAACGAGTCTGCCTTTAGCAAACTGCTTATTTGAAATGTTTGAAATGGTGACCATTATAAATGAGGTCTATGTTCAAGAAGCAGGTCACAGGGCACCCTGCTGACATGTATTCAGACTACAGTCACCGTGATTTTACCTTTGAGACAGACAAATTCTGCAGATGACAACAGATTTAACAACAGTGCTGTGTCGCCCATTAAGGATTTTGACAGTAACTGATCCCACTGGGAGAACATCAGGAATCCAGTGATTGTTCATGTGACCATAGGTCAATACAAACTAAGTTTATGTTTCATTCCAAGAGGAATAATAGTCTCTGTCTAACCTCTCATGGTTGCTGCTGTAACAACTACTGGTATATTAACTTTTGAAGATTCTGTCTCACTGCAGAGCGATGTCTCAGTGCAGCAGATGACTATTAAATGCAAATTGTCTGATTCTTCGTCTATTATTTGATGTTTTTCAAGTGCATTTTTAACCAGAATAAAGTTGAAGGATTAAAGTGTATTATTTATAAAAATCAAAAGGTGATTTCATTTTTGACATTTTGATTGAAAATGACCCTGTCTTTGCTCCACTCGGTACGTCTCATAATAATTAATAACCATTAAAATAGTCTGTTATTCATGACTATTCCGATTCCTCACTGCAGCCCCAATGTGCCCTTTCTCTTGTTGTTAAACAGAGGATGGGCTTCTGGGACCGTAATCCAGGGAAATCCACCTGGAGGTATTATAGGATGGCAGAAAAGACAACACAGTTTATCACTATTGACAAGGGGTCTCCTGTGCGTGCGATAACACACAAATGAGCTTTCCACTCCTGGTTTTATTTAATCAAAGTGTCAATATCTGGGCCTAAAATAAACATTCATATCTACAGCGTTCTAAACTAAAGAGATTAAACCAGTGAAGTGTGAGAGCCTTGAACGTGTGTCATTTCATTTTATGCTTCACATTTTATGAAGCAAGAAAATGATGTTCAGATTTTGTAGAGTGAAAATTACAGAGCTGGAAGGACTCACTTAATCTTATGACCTTATACATGAATTCTAAGTGCCCCCTGAGTCACTGTTAAATACCATAAGGTAGACTACTTTATTGTCCCTATAAAATAATAATAATTTGTGGTGCTACCTGGGTAACCCTCTTGAGCTGGGGTATAAATGATGGTTACCTACAGGTTTATAATAGTAGTTTTTAAGGTGCTGTACCTGATTTGGACTTATTCTCACTCATCTCAATTATCCACTAAGTCAAGGAAAAGCTAACAACAACTGGCTTGCTAACAGTGTACTTCCTGATTATCTGTAAATAAAGTACTTTATAATCAGATGTGGACGGTGCACAGCAGGTTTATTCTGAGAGCAGCTCATACAGTCTGATATTTGCTTGAGGACAAGGAAAAAAGTTGAGAGTGAAACTGCATTTCTTCTATTCCGGCAGATCTATTCATGTAGGAAAAAAATAGTACAAATTAAAGGTCAAGTACTTGTTTTTTCCATGTATTTAAGCAGAATTTGTCTTGCCCCAGTACAAATACATTGTAAGCAGCGCTAGGGGTCAAAGTAAGGCCACTGTGTACGGTGTGGTCTAATGAGAAAGCCTTTTATTGTCCGAGAATAAGGAAGTGCACATTAGCATGCTAGTTGTTGCTAGTATCACCATGACTTGCTTCTGTGAGTTTTGAAAAGAGCTTATAAACTTATTGCAGTGAACAATTGGGACACACAGAATGAATACCTTTGGACTGCAAACAGTTTAAAACAAACCAAAAAATGAACTGAAAGTTTGGTGGATCAGCTTCTAAATATCGGTTCAGACGATAACCTGGTCGGATATCTAAATTCATGTGATATTTCCTGGTCGTACTTGGCCCTGAATGTCTCATAATGTTACTTAAGAGATAAGTAATAGCTACATAACACATTGTATATACCGGTACATTTGATAAGTTTTCTCTTGTTCTCATGTTTTTCTTTTAAGGAAATGAATGTTATCATCAGTATCTGCACTGGTATCGGTCAATATCGGGTATTGGCCGCTACTTAAAGTTATAGTATAGTATTGGTGCATTTCTAATTAGAGCATTACCATTAAAGAAACCTACAAGCAGGAAGAAAAGTGTGGTGGACACTTTTGAATGTGCCCATTACATTTTACCATTCACATTCTTAATAATCACCAGGCTATGATTAACGCCTTGGCGGACGTCTTTCTTCTACTTAATGCAGGCACTTGTCAAAGTCTCTGCGTGTCTTGTTGGAGCTGAAGGCGTTGGCAGTAACTCAAAGCTCCGCGCTCTCCTTGACCGTCATATATCCTGTCTCACTTTCAGATCAGCTTGAAGTCCCCGCCGCCATCTGTTCTGAAACTCGTCTTGGTCCTGGAGAGATGGACCGCTTCCAGACTTGTCAAATATCAAAGTCGAACCACTGCAAATGAGGATGTTTACTTAGTCTATGAGGGTAATCACATAAGCAGCCAGTCTGTAAGAGTAAAGGATTATTTTGGACGGTTTCTCTGCTTTGTAAAGTGGTGTCTACGTTCTCGAGTCTTTCTGTGCAATTCCTCGTCTCCATGAAGATGTTATTGTTTATAGCTTGTAAAGTATCACAGTATGGTATATGCATTCATTAAATTGTAGGTGTTTTTTATACATTTATAACAAATATACCAGAAAACATGTGATCAATGTTGTCCCTCCACAGATCTGTCTTGAAACTTGAAGGTAGATAAGTTTAAATCCGCATTACTGGGTCTCATATTATATCACAATATTATATAGGTCAATAATATTTAATACAAATGGGGGCAGCTAAAAAGAAAATTGAAAAAAGCAGATTTTTGTCAAGCCAGGACTAGAAATCACCAGGTTAAAGATTTGTGAATTTAGCTTTTGGATATTTCATTGCAAAGTACAATTTCATCAATAGGGAAAAATGGCTCTTCCTCCCATCTGAGAGAACGAAATCAGCACATTTTACAATCTGTAATCAACACTAACAACAACTAGCATGTTAACAGCGCACCAGCCTTACTTCCTGGTTTGTAGAGTGACTTTGGATAAGACACGGATGCAAAAACTGAAAAAACGTACTTCAAAACTACAACCTGCAAGTGCGTTTACAATGACACTCTCCACAAAAGACTCTCTCTCCTCAGAACTGAAAGATTTTAGATCTGAGCTTAAGGAATTTAGGGCGGTGACCAAGACATAAAGCTGATAATGCAACATTTTAGAAGTTTTGTTGTATTTTGTGCAATGACAATAAGATTTAATCAAATCTAAGTAGGCAAATCAGCGAGGAGAAGCGTGGAGAAGGCCAACGAACGCTTGGAGCAGGTCGAAAACTGGGTTGATGAGTCTCTGGATATTGAAATAACTCATCATTAAGCAATCAAATATGCGGCAAACAAGACTGATGAGATGGAAGAGCACGGACTATTTGGAGACTAACGTAATCGATAGGAAAAAGCTGCTCTCGCTCCCATTTGAGAGAATGCCACCATCACGTTCTAGAGAGAAATATAAAGAAGTGGATAAAGGGAGTGTGACGTCGCCCACAGTGTTTAGCTCCAGTCAAATGAAGCTCACAATGCCAGTAGTTACAGGGGTAAATTTGGAGCCAAATTCTCTACTAGGAATAGGAATTTTAACCCCGTACAAGCCCTCCTACAGCTTTAGATCCACAGGCAGGTCCCTGTTAACTGTTCCAAAGTCTAGGCTCCGGACGAAGGATAATCGAGCCTTTTCAGTTCGGGCGCCTCGGCTTTGGAACGACCTGCTTGAGATGAGAAACAAGGCTCGCACCATCCATATTATCTTTTAAATCACTTCTTAAAACTAATTTTTATCAGTTGGAATTCCTTTAACTGGTCTTAGCTTGATCTTATTCCTTATTTCTTTTTATTCCATTTCTCTACTTGAATTGTGTGCATTATTGTTGTTTTTGTATGCCTTTTGTATGTTTTTTTGTCTTGTTCTTTGGGGTTTGTACAGCACTTTGTAAACCTTGAGATTCATTATTATTATTAGCGGACAAAATAGCCAAATAAAAACACCCGGATCATGTAGAGCCATTTGATATGAACATTTTAAGACCAAAATGACGAGGCTCACTGCAGAAGTTACAGGGAGAAGGTGACAATATTCCAGTCGATGGAAACTTCCTAGCTACGCCAATTCATATATATGGTCTATGTATCGACAGTATAACACTAAAAGCAACTAGCAACTTCCTGGTTTGCGAACGAAAAACTAAACATAATAATTTGCGTAATTACTGTCCATTCATAAATGCACATCTCCCATCCCAGGTCCCCGAACCCTCCGCAGAGATCCTCACTCCCAGGCGCCTCGCTCTTGTGTCAGCGGGATCAGAGGCGTCCACAGCGCGGGGCCCTCTGTTGGCAGGCTGATTGTAATTTTCATGCTCGCCGGCGTGGGCTTTAATGAGATATTTTTAGCCTGTCGAGAGCAGCTGTGCCTCAGTGCTACGAGTCGGAGGGGTCAATTAGAAGCGCACAAAGGCTTTCATTACTCAATCTTCAGTGTGGCGTCTCGGTGCACCCGGCGACGCTCTGTCAATGTTTGGAGTGGAGGATTTCAATGGGCGGATTACAGAATAAAAATGTGATCTGTACGTGGTTACGCAAATGATTACTGTAGATTCAAGGGCCAAAAGGAAGTCTGGGGAAGAAAATATGGTAAAAAGTAGATGGTGTATGATTGCATTTGAGTGACTTTCATGGAGCTAGATCGCAATTTCAGTTTTAAAACAATTCATCTTGACTTTCTATATTTGTATTGTCTGTAAGATGTATTTAAAGAGTCCATATTACACTATTTTCTGATCAATGTCATGTTTTCTCATCAAAAACATACCTGGAGTTGTGGTTTTGCTTGATTGACTCATCTTTAACACACAAATCCTGCATATTTAGGCTTGTGACGTCATGTGGTCATTCAGGAAACGCTCCACTAGGTTTTTAAACTCCATACTCCTTCACTAGAATTGTTTAGATAATTTCAGTCGTGGAAATGGCAATCTCTACTGAACAAAAGATAAAAGGAGCTGTTGAAAATGAACGCTTCATGATATCACAAGGTGGAACAGAACATTTCGAGCTTTGGAGATGTAGACAGACTAATAATTAGGGGTGGGCGATATCTCGATATTTAAAATATATCGAGATATTTTTGAAACTCGATATGAATTCTGGCATATCGATATATCGCAATAATGCTTACGTTTTCTTCTGGTTTCGCCGCTTCGCTTGTCTCGCCTTCTTTGTGCCACGCTTGCCTCCTCCTCGCTTATGTCCCCCTGTGCTCATCCCCGGAGCCCGGAGCTGGCCGCGGACTAAACCAAGACTAGGACTAAACCAGGACTAAACACGGCCGCAGAGCCCGGGGCTCGGTCGCGGACTAAACCAAGACTAGGACCTGGCCTCTACAGTGCGCCCATTTCACTCGCATTTGCGAGCAAATATTTCGTCGTGCGAACAGGGAAAACAAACAGGCGCCTCTGTGTGAGTGCTTCTGCAGCCACAATAAGGAGCTGCGCACAGATGTAACGTAACGAGTTAAACTTTCTAAATGCACCTGCCCAGCGCGAGCGCAACCACGACACCTCCGACCGCGCATGACTCCAGCATACGAGCTCCACGTGTGGCCGATATCACTGATACGAACAAACTCCGCTTCAAAACACACCCACGCCCCTTTAAACGAGGAGCGCCCCGCAGCAGGACCCACACCTGTCCCACTCATTAGACAGCCCCGTGCTGCTGGGCATCCCTCTCTAAAGCGATGGCTTTGTCTTGGTCTTGTCACGGACTCAAGGTCTGAATACTGAGTGCGATCATATTTGTCACAATGTGCGTTTGGTTTGGTAAACATGCAGAGACTAAACATCACTTTAAAACAAGAGAATGTAACTCCAGTTAGGAATGTCAAAATACAGGTTTAAAAATCCTGCACACTTTATTCACTTTGAAGCAGTTTTCTTTAAAGTACCAGTGGAAGTTCTCTTAAAGAAGAGGTTTTTAAACTGTGGGTGAGGGTCCAAAAAGGGGTGCAGAGTGTTTAAGTGCAGAACTAAATGAATATTAATCAGATAAAATTTGTCTGTTGTTTTTGCAGTAGTTTGGGAGGGGGTTATTTTTCCTGTAAAGATATCGAGATATATATCGTATATCGAGATATAGCAAAATATATCAATATATTTTTTGGTCCATATCGCCCAGCCCTACTAATAATAAAGGATTACTCAAACCTGTGTGAATGAAACAAAACACAGCTCCATGTACGTTTTGTGCTTTAAGCCAAGTTAGAAAGTCGTTACCTCCTTTAAAACATGCCTGGAATTGTGTTTTGTTTCAGAAGTTTTTCCTTTTCCCACTCATTTTCAAGAAATGTGCTTTCTTGTTGTTTACAATGTATATGTAGTATGTATGAATATTGTTTCTCCCTCCTGACACAAACTTGAAATAAAAACAAATCAATCAATCAGTTCACACAATTTTGGGTAATCCTTTATTTTTAGTCTGCCAAAAACCCCAATGCTCAAAATGCTCTGTTGCACCTTGTGATGTCATGAAATGGTGGTTTTCAAATTAACAGCTCCTTTTACCTTTTGTTTAAATGGGCAATTCCCAGGCTGAAATCATAATATCATTGTATAAATGTATTTACAAAAAATATCACACAAAGATACACAGAACTGCTTATAAAGTGTTAATATTGGACTATTTTAATGTTCTGTCCTCATCAAAAACATACCAGGAGTTGTGTTTTTTCAGATGTTTTGTTTTATTCTCATGAAGGTATATTGATTTTAAAAACACAGTGGAGCACTTCCTGCATTACCAAGTTACGTGACATGACAAGTGGAGTTGTTCTGTTTGAGAAAAGAACTCGGGCTAAATATGCAGGATTTGTGCGTTAAACATGTGAATAAAACAAAACACAGCTCCAGGTCTTTTTTGATGAGGACAGAACATTAAAATAGTCCAATATGAACAATTTAAAAGTAGTTTTGTGTATCTTTGTGTGGTGATTTTTCCAAATACATTTATACACTGATATTATGACCTCCATTTTGTTCAACTTTATACTTTTACCACCTTTGGGAGTGCTTTGTCAACCTCTTTGTTGCCTAAGGGAGGAGTGCAGATCCCTAATCTAATCTAATGCAAACTGACAGGCTCCGCCACTGCTCCTGACACTCGGTCCAGGGGGGAGACCCAGCCAAAAAGTCCCACAAATTTGTTAATGGGCGAGCAGACAAGCCACAAGGCGGAGCAGCCAACTGTTGATAGAAGCCAACAGTGCAGCACAGCCGTCCAAAAAAACACTGTACAAGAGACTGGGAAATACAGTCTGTCATCACCGCCAAATAAAAGCATCCCCCGGAGTGGAATAAATATGACCGGTTGTTAGGTTAAGAGGGAGCTGCGTGAGGACCAGAGACTGTATAAAGAAGTGGACTAAGGTAGTGTGGCGTCGTTAAAAACACCAGGATCATGAAGAGCGAACATTTTAAGACCCAAATAACAAGGTTCACTGCAGCAGTTACACAGACAGGGGTGACAATTTTTCTATGTAAAGTCAATTCAAGCCAGAGTCGATGGTGACGGAAAAGCGCCCATGCTCACTTCCTATTTGGAACACAGCGGCGAGCAGGTTAGCTATGTCCATTTATGTAGACAGTCTACGGAGAGGACGGAACAACGCATTAAACATATATATGGATAGATAGCAATGTAACAACATGTCCAGTTTTCACATTCTGTCCTAGGCTCCGGGGTTTTTTTTTTATAAAGTGAGGAAAATGTCCGGGTTTTCATTACCTTTCATTGGGCTATTAAAGTGACAGGCACTAGAGCACTGTGCACACGTGTGGTGGGGCAGTTCACATAATCCCTGAGCGCCTTCAGTGTGGAGCCTGTACACTCAGAAGGAGCGAGCAGACGCAGACACAGACACTCGGACAACCTGCAACATGCCGAATGTGAGGCCACGCCCACCCAACCCCGCTAAGGTGTCCTGGTTTTCACAAACAGAAATATGGTCACCCTTAGGTATACTACATATTTTGTATCATATAATGCATGTGTTTGTTAGCAAGGGTTTAGCAATTTTGGAATAAAAAGTTTGCAATGACCATCTGTGTGTGCAATGTCATATCGAATAACTATAAACCTGAATTGCTTCGGTACAGTATGTAAATTTTCTGGAGGAGAGTCACCCATGTGGTTCTCTCCATGGAAATGTTATGGTTGGATATTCCACAGTATGGCTTTATAATGGCTTTACAAGTATCAGAGTCTTGCCTCTCCACAGGTCTGGCCTATAAGTCAAAGCTGTGAAGTTACAAAACAGTTTTTACCCAACAGCCATTAGTTTACTAAATGGGGCCACTAAAGCATAGTTTTGATTTTTATTTATGAATGTGGAAGTGTGTGGTTGGGACACGTGTGGGTGTGTGAGGTTGTTAGGCACTTTTTATGTACTGTACATAGTGTCTATATTTCTATCTTTTTACTATTTTATCATTTTATTACCTTTGCACTGAACAAGGAATGCACCCATATAATGAAGAGCAGTATTTGAGGTGACAAAAACATATTCATACTGTCTAGTCCAATGAGGTTCATTTAGTCTTCTGATAACTTATGTTAGTGAGCAGTTGAAACTGTCAGGTATGAAAACAAAACCTAATAACATTCGTACCTTCTGGCGTTTGCTTTAACTCACTATCAATCACGAATAAGATATAGGTCAACCACATCCTTAGGCTGAGTTGTGCCCCTAAAAACATGTCTCTTATCAGCCTATTGTAGTACAAAGAACTACACAGCGTCCATTCACAACACAATGAGCCCTGATCCAGTGTTTTCAGGGCATTTTCTACATGTGACATTAACAGGACGTCTATGTGAGCACTTTATGAAGACCCTCCATATTGAGAGCAGGGGGGTGACGGCATATAAAAGGATATAAACTGTAAGGTCAGAGGTCAGCTCTTCTTCCTGCTGCCGTAGGGTGACACTAACAGAAGCCGGCAGTGGCTCGGTGTGCTCAGATGACCTTGAGCAAAATAAATAGGCTGGCAAATAAGAGGAAAAAAACACAAAGGATACTTATCTGAGCAGGTTAATGCAGAATATTAGGGCATATCATGAGAAAAAGCATGCAATTTATGTTGATAATAGCAATTTCTATAATAGCAATTTCTGTAGCAAGGTGAAAATAAATCAAAACATAAAAAATCAAAGTACTAAAATATATGGATACGTGGGATATAATGATTACAGGAAGAATGTATTTATATCAAAGCCAAACTTAAAACCTACTTATTTAAAATGGCTTTTAACACTTAGTGGCCCTATGACACTTTCTTTATTTTAATTGGTGTAATTGTGCTTTGATGACATATGTGTATGATGTTTATTGTTTTTTATCTTGTTTTATTGTTGTACAGCACTTTGGTCAGCTTTGGCTGTTGGAAGGTGCTATAGAAATAAAGTTTGATTGACTGATTGATATATTTTAGTGCATATTTTATGATTATATAGTTCTTTGTCATTTTAAATAATGCTCATTTTTATATTTCTGTGACAATACATTGAGCTGCAATAAAAAGGTGCCCTACATTAAATGCACAATATGTGATCTACAAAATAAAAAGTACAAACAGCTGTTAGCCAAAAGTACCACACCTGCAATTACTCGACAGACATGGGGTCAAAGGAGGAATGTGAACTATTTGCAAGTAAACAAAGACTAACCATGCTGTTTTCTGCCTGATCTCGCTCAGTGGGTCTGTAAAGAGTTTAGAAAATGGCTAAAGTGCGACAAGTCCAATATTACACTTCAATACATGGATTCTGTTACTGGGTTCAGCACAACAACGCCAGAAGAAAAGTACTTTCTCTGTGAATGCAAAAAGCAGCTTTGACTGGGACTCAAACTGCTGATGCACAATACAAAATAATGAAATCTGTAGAATCATTTATGAAGTAGAGGGAGGATCATCATATTGTCAAAGGGTCACATGTTTTTGTTGTTAAAATACTTAAAATAGCAGAGCCAAACTAGTCATGAGCCATTTTGTGAAAGCAGTCATGCAGATGGGATGGAAATCTACTAAAATGTTTGCATATATTGTACAAAACAGAATACCGTAAAATACCAAGTAATAGCCAAGTTTCAATTAAGCGCCGGGTCTTTAAACGGCGGGTGCAGGAGTATATTTTGATAAATAACCACCGGTTCCAAATAAACGGCAAGTCTAAATGTATTAAAAAAACGAATCAAGGAAGTAGACGTGACCACTGACGCTGCACGTTTTTCTTTTTCTGTTTGCGTCGTCTTCTTCTGTTTTGTTTGTTTTTACGTAGCCTATCGTGCTTTCTTTCAGCCCATCTCTGACCACATTGTTGATCGCCCTGGCTCCGGTGCAGCGAAAAAAAACAAAAAATATTTAATTTAACTTAAAACGTAAACTTTTTGTGGTAAAATATGCAGAGGAAAACTCAGCAGAAGCAGCCGCGAGGCGTTTTTCTGTCGAATATTACTCCAGTTTGGTAATTCGGAGGAAACAGCAATGTCATCGTAGCTGCTGTGGCGTAAGAAGAAACTTGTGGCAAAGGGGTGAGGAAAGGCAGGGGATGAGGCAGCAGGAATTGTGCCGACCTAGTGGGCAAAATAATCATCAGGCCATCATATAACGGCGACGCCTCCTCCGTGTGTGTTGTAAAAACTAAATTATCATCATACTGGTTAAAAGAATTTGAGCACCATATTTTCCCAGTTTTGCTGAGCAAGATCTTTATGAAGAAGGAATTAATCGCCCCAAATTGCAGCCTGGTCTCAAATAAATGCCTGGTCTGTTAAGTGATTCAAACAAATAAAAGCCCAGGCTGTTATTTGGTATTTTACGGTAGAACTTAAAATAAACAACATATTTTTTGAAGATTAAAACAAAAAAATGCAATACCTTTTTTAAAATACTAAATATTTTGATTTGGCATATCTTCAAAACAGTAAAACAGTAAAAATCTACCTTTTAATATACCATATACATTTGGGGAATCTTGTTATGACAATGACAATAACGTTTTTTCAGATTTTGGTCTTGACAGGGTATGAGGCAAGTACAAAAAGCATTAGAAAAAGTGTAGTATTACCAAAATATTGTTCCGATGTATTTGTGTTCCCTTTTCCTGATGTGGCGTAAAAGTGGCTTGGGTTTTCTAACAATGACAGTCAATTATCATTATTATTTCAGTCTATTTGGTGGATTTGAACTAGATGACGACCCAAGCTAATGACACAGTGTTGAAAGAAGCAAATGAAGCTAAACATTTACCAGCTCATTTAACCTCTGCATTAAACTCCGACGTTCAACCAAATGATTCAAGTCAATATTAGTTTATCTCTCTCTAAATACGCATTAGGAATGATTCATAACTATAGCAAAAAAATAGAAAAAGAAACTGCGTCTAAATTTAGCGCTCCATCTTGGTTTGTTTCCATGGGGATGACTGAGGAGTAGCGGTTAGCATGTAGCCTGGGGTATTTTCCGAGTCTTTTTTATGTTTTACTCTGAACAAGCCCGGTGGTGCTTTTGTCAAGCGATCTCTTCCACTCCACTGAACCCAAGCATCCCTGTGTGTACCAGATGCCCTACTTTTTCCCTCATCACGGGATAGGGCCAGTTTCACTACATCTGGATAATGTTACGCATCTGTGGTCATTGGGTCAGGTGGTACGGGGAGGAAAGGCAGTAAAGCGAAGTAACCTGGCTAACCTTTTATCTGGAGTCACTTAGTCTAGTCTGGCTAAATATAGAACTATGAATGAACGCATGTAGTGCCGAGGATTCAAATGATGTAGGCAAATAGTTTTTACTGTACCAAATAAAACAGGGCATAGAGTTAAGAGTAGAGATTAAAAAAAAGATAATATAAGGTTAAATATTTAGTTCAGTGTTCCCGTAGGATTTTGGTTGGTATCAAAACTCAAAAAAGTAGGTTGCGATCTAGTTAAGACTGTGGAAAGTTATGGAAAGGTTAAAGTGTCATCGTCTCATCTTGTAAATAATATGGAAAGCATTTGCTCGCGTTTGATTTGTTTTTTTCCGTTGTAAAGCGCTGTGCAAATAAAGTTCGATTACTACAGAGCAAAAGTCAATGAGAATGTTTTTAAAAATACATTTAAAAATACATTTCTCTTGTAAAATAAAAGAATATATAATCTATAATGTTCATATTTTAAAAAAGGATTGTTACTGTTTTGATGGTTGATCCACCAACTTGTGTCAATGGAAATGTGATGGCTTTCCATATAATGTTCCATAGTATGGCATTAAAGTTATTTGGCACACAGGCGATGCCATCAGGCCAAGTTACATGTCAGATCTGTGGAGAGGGGATCCCACGCTCAGTAAGGATCTACGTTTTAGCACTTAAAACACATGTAATTAAATACAGGCGAGGTGGAGAACTTAAATGCCATACTGTGGGAGATTCCAGGCAAAGAAACTACATCTCCATAGAGACAGCCAGGTGACAGATGCGCAACCAGAAAAGTTACTTAGTGGTGCTGCTTTAAACCACACATACAAATACAAATAAGGTCTCTCACCTCCACACTTTTTTCCCCAAGAACACAGAGCTCCACAAAGGTCTGTGCACAGACCTGTCCTGGACCTATGCTGAAAATCTTCTGGTTGAGGGGTAAATTGTATACCCATTGAGCAAAAATTTCATATTTACTTCAATTGGCCATAACTTACAAACTCCTTTACTAACCTCTTCACAAACCCCTATACAAACATCTTTACAAACACCTTTACAAAACTCCTTTACAAAACCCTTTACAAAACTCCTTTACAAAACCCTTTACAAACTCCTCTACAAACCCCTTTACAAAACATCTTTACAAACTCCTTTACAAACTTCTTTACAAACCAATTTACAAACTCCTTTATAAACCAGTTTACAAACTCCATTACAAACCTCTTTACAAACACCATTACAAATTCTTACAAAACTCTATTATAAACTCCTTTACATACACTGTTGCAAACTCCTTTATAAGCCACTTTACAACCCCCCTTACATACACCTTTACAAACTCTTTACAAACCTCTTGACAAACACCTTTACAAACCTCTTTACAAAGCCCTTTACAAAACATCTTTACAAACACCTTTACAAACTCTTTTACAAAACTCCTTTACAAACCCCTTTACAAACTCCTTTATAAACACCTTTACAAACCTCTTTACAAACTTCTTTACAAATTCCTTTACAAAATCCTTTAAGTTGGGAGGACATAAACTGTAGACCAGGAAAAGTTACACCATGACCCTTTGACAGATTTTACCATTTGCAGCTTCCAGTCTACCACATTAAATTGTGGAACACTGCGGATATTTTATCACCGACAATAAAATCCCCAAAACCAAAACATCCTCCGGGGCTGTCATGTAAATCAAAGGTTGTGGCCCTATTAACATGCAAAGAAAAGAAGCAGCAGGTTTACAGCGGACTCCTATATATAATGGAACAAATCAACTTTTTCTAAACCATATCCATCTTATTTCAGGCGAGACGTAGTATTCAACTTGATAGTATTCATCTTGATATTGATTTGAGGTCATCTCCATCCAGGCACTGTCCCATCTACGGTGGCCCACTTCCTACTTTCATCCCTCCCTCGTGTGCTTCGTACGACCTTGGGCTATGGTGCTGAATTTTAATACCACAATTTTTAGTACCAGAGTTTTATGGATATGTATTCCAAGGATCTGTCCACAGTAATGCATAGTCATTTTCAAACATATAGCTGGCACAATAATAAAAATTATATGAGGGTTTTTATACTTACTGATCAATGATAAGAATTGGTAGTAGGTAATAGAAACGCTAACTAAGTGAACAAGTTTAATTTTGCATTATCTTGCTATTATGTTGCCTGAAGATTGAAAAAATATGTTATGCTAAGTGATAAAAAGTTTAGTTATGCTCAGCTGGTCAAGCGCTTGTCCACTGATCCGAAGGTTTGCGGTTCGAATCCCACTCTTGACATAAACATCATTGATAGAGCCGTCAGATCCAGATGTGTCCTGTCGTTGGGTCCTTGGGCAAGACACCTCGTCCCCAGTGTCTGAGTACTCTGGTGTTTGAGTGTGTGTGTGAATGGGTGAGTGGTTCCTTGTTGTAAAGTGCTTTGAGTGCCTTGAAAGTGGAAAAGCGTTATAAAAATGTGACCATTTACCAGTGACCATTTTGTGCAGCTATCATTTGTAAGTAGTTTCACAGTATTTCAGCATTTTAATGTTGTAATAAAAAATGAAGCATATAGGGCAGTATGTCCACAGCATTGATTGTATAAAGAAGTGGACTGTGGCGTCACCCATAGCATTCAGCTCCAGTCAAATGAAGCTCACTAAGCCTAGCGGTTATAGGAGCGAATTTAGAGCCAGTTCCATATTATTATTATTCGGAATTCATTTACAGACAAAATAACAAAGTAAAACACAGAGTTCCATATTAGTAATAGGAATTGATTTAGGGATAAGATAGGAAATAGTGAAATAAAAGTGAAATAACATCAGGATCATGTAGAGTGCGCTAATACAAACATTTTAAGACCAAAATGGGGAGTCTGACAGCAATGTTTTGTAGTTGGCTCTATTCAAGCTTACGTCACCAACCCGGAAGACATTTGGAAAGATGCGTCTTCATTTTACCAACAATCACATTTACTTCAGTGGGTTTGATCACAGTTGGTCAGTGAGCCCAGTGCTGGGAACTACACCGGAAGTTGTCATTGCATCTTTCCCAATGTCTTCCTGGTTTGTGACGTAAGTGTGAACAGAGCCAATACGAAGTAAACTGGAGCTGATGGAGCCAGAAGCACGCCCATGCGCACTTCCTATTTGAAATGTGGTGAATTGTCTTGCCTGTGGACACAACAACAGTATCCATTGCCCCAGCAGCACTGATGGATGACTCAAATGCAGAGGACAAATTTGCCTACAGGGATAATAAAGTGTACCTTAACCTTAAGATAAAGATTTGAATATATCCATCCATCTTCTCCCGCTTAATCCGGCTGGGTCGCGGGGGCAGTTTACTGCCCAATCCTCATAGCACCTGACCCCCCCTATGAACCCCTCTGCAGCCCACAGGAGGGTGGACAACATGGTCCTTGATGTTAGTTCATTGGGGTGCGGGCATGTTTTAGGTTGATGGGGGAAACCGGAGTACCCGGAGGAAACCCATCCAGACACGGGGAGGAACATGCAAACTCCACACAGAAAGGCCCGGGCGACCTGGGGATCGAACCCGCAACCTTCTTGCTGTGAGGCCTGAGTGTTGCCACTCAGCCACCGTGCCGCCTAAAGATTTGAATATATAATAATATAATCAAAACATGTCCTAAAAAGCGAAATGCATTATTTTCATCTAAGATTAGTTTGTACAAGAGTGAGTACAGATTAAGCCAGTGTAGCAGGAGATGGAGACGTGCTGGTTTACCTCATTCCCAGTAACATAAGTCAAGCGAGTGGACAGGACTCTGCTTCCTGTTTAGACTGTCTCTTCACGGCACGCACTGTTCTCGGGGTTTCCCTCAATCAACCAGTCCTCCTGCGCGATCTGCCAGGAATCCACACTTGTAAAATGATCCTAAACCGGATTACAACGCATTTTATGATTTAAGGCCTGGGTTTTATCATGGAAACAGTTAGCATACAGACCTATACAGCGCTATAAATCACCGGCTATATCCGAGCGCTCAGATTGTTCTGTCAGCTCTGTCAGAAATCCAGAGGTCAGCTGCTAAATGGTGCTGCTCCGGTGTTTGAGATTTCCAGATGAAGTATGGGCTACCATTTGGCATGTGGAGCTTATACAGGGGATAGAGATGACTGAAAGGAGTGAAAAACAGACTGTAGCTATAATGTATGAAATCTGCTCGGTGTAAAGGAAAGTGAATGAAGCAGAAACCACCCACATATGTACAGTGTTGCTCAGTATGTTATGTACTTCTAGTTAACAAAAACAAATACTTTATTCTCTTTCTCTTTGTTGAATGCTCCTAAATTGCGGATCATTGTATGGTTTGACTTAAAGTGAACCTGAATGTTGCTGTTATAACTCAAAAAAGGCATTCATTGAAATACAGAAAGGAATGTGACAGATATTGTTGCAACATTATGGATATACAGTATGTGTAAAGCATTTATTTTGATGCTTAAAGCTGGACTGTACAACTGTTTTTCTTACAGTTTGTTTTTTATATATAGATAAATTAGTAATTTCAAATGTTCTCCCCTAAAAGTGAATTATAAAAGCAGAATCACTACACATCGTCATCCTATTAAAAAAACAAGTATCTATCGCAAACTTGCAAAAAAAAAAAGAGTCACTTTGGGATGACAGCTGATTTGATGTGCAAGGGTGGTAGGTCTATATTGCTTCACTTTTCTGTCTAAAAAATCTGTACTAATGCTGTCTTATAAAAAGTAATTCATGCCAAGAGTACAAAGAAAGACTGAAGCACTTATTAAGTAAATGGTCACATTTTTATATAGCGCTTTTCACCTTCAAGGTACTCAAAGCGCTTTAGAACAAGGAACCACTCACCCCTTCACACACGCATTCATACACGAGGGTGACTCAGTGTACTCAGACACTGGGGAGAGGGGGTTAAGTGTCTTGCCAGCATTAATTTATCAGAGCTAGAATTGCACCGCCAACCTGTGTCAGTGGATCGGACAGCTCAACCAATGATGCTTTTTGGGTTTTTTTTTACGTCGAGAGCGGGATTCGAACCGCAAACCTTTGGATCAGTGGACAAATGCTCAAGCAACTGAGCTACTGCTGCCCCCAAGTATTTATTTTCACTTTTTTCAGACACCCCAGCTTTAACTACCCAGAAAACACACACACAAAATCACACAAACAAAAAATACGAACAAAGACCTCCGCCATCGCATCTCGTAGTACAGATGTATTAACTCTGAGTCTAAACTGTCTGTAATAGCCCAAACCTAGAGTGGACATGATTATCTATATCTATAATAATTAAATGACTTCCTTCCCCAACATTTCATTGCCCATTTACAACAGGCTTATCTTAAAAGAACTCCTCATTGCCAATTTCTCCCGACTGAACAATTGACTTTCTTCCACCAAAAGTCCCCTCTTCTCCTCGTGATGAAGAGGAGGCCTGCTTCGCCCTCTTCTTCATCCTCTAGCTGTGAGGGAGGCACTGGGCCAAAGCAATCAGAGAAATGGAGCACTCATCCACAGAGAGGCTGCTCCGTAAACAGGCTGTGTGGTACTGTGCTATGCCCATCATCACTCATGTTCTCCAGCCCGGCCAATCACACGAGGAAACCGCCAAGATCTCCCTCACCACTAGAGCAAAGTTAGCTGAGGTGATGGTAATGTACAACGAGGGAATACGGATCCATTTTTGTCATTAAGAAAGTCAACATTTGCCAACTTACAGGTCATAGCCACATTAAAAAGCAGATCCCAGGTATACGACACAATATGCTAGTAGTCCTCCCTATTTAGGCTAATTAAAAGGGGATGTACACAATGTAATTGATATAATAAAGTTAAAAAGGTGCACTATGTAACTTTTCTGGTTGCTTGTTTTCATGGAGATGTTAATGCTGAGCCACGAATGCTCCATAGTAAAACATTAAACGTATATGACACTATATAATCCTTCATGAAGATAGAAAGGTTTAGTACCATACTCCATACGTTTACATGAT
Source organism: Odontamblyopus lacepedii (assembly GCA_034769755.1). Taxonomy (NCBI): domain Eukaryota; kingdom Metazoa; phylum Chordata; class Actinopteri; order Gobiiformes; family Gobiidae; genus Odontamblyopus; species Odontamblyopus lacepedii. Next base: position 26,575,582 of record CM068363.1, read on the forward strand.
GTTTTTTAATTCGGAATTAATTGTTCTGAATTAAATTGTTTGGAATTAAATTGTTTTCCTTTGAGTTTACATGGAAAAAAATAATTGTGAATTGAGGTTTATATGGAAATCCCGTAAAATCTCCTTTATTTAATTCCGCTCGACGTCTGGGGGTGGGGAAGGTTCTGATTGGACAGCGACACAAACGTATTTACGTCTTTGGGAAGAAAACACACACTTCAGCTGCTACCAGCTTTTCTGTCATCTCGGTTTGTTGTTACGCCGCAGACACAAACACAATCCAAACTTTTCCCGCAGTCGTTCCGATGATAATGAAGCAGCAGCTGGAGAATTCTCTCCTCACGCTTTACGTCTGTGAGCTGAGGAGGAGAAGGGAAGAGTGTCGGAGAAGGAGGAAGAAGACAAACTGAGTCTGAGGCTGCCACACCTCAGCCCACTCCCACATCCCGCTCACAAATCCAAAGAGCAGTGGAGGAAAGTCTGAAGCCACGACTGATGGAACCGGATCGTCCGGATCATGTCAGAAGGCCGACCCAACGAGCATGAACAACCATAATTATTTTTAAGAAGAATAAACATTTACATGATCGAGGAATGAATTAATTTGGCTTTAAAATGGGAATAAACCGCACACTTACTTCAGGAATTATGTTTAATTCCAAATAATCATTTTCATTAGGAATTAAGTGTTTACATGGTCTTTGTAAAGTGGACTTACTTTTTATTCAGAATTAAAGCTCTTATGTAAATGCAAATATATTCCTCGGTGAAGATGGAAAGGTTTAATATCAAACTATGAACCTTTCCAGACAACGCAATAACCCCTTCATGGAGAAAAGTATTTGACAGACCCTCCACCAGAAAAATTAAAAAAAATGCACCTTTAAAAGACCGAAGCTGTTCATTGACTATTAGAACTGACTGAATCTCAATCTCGATTCAAATCTGATCAAACATCCAGCCCTAATAGGAGATAAACCGAATCGAGAGTTGTGATTGGTCAGTTCTGGCTTGAAAAGGTGATCGTACGCCCTTACATGTCCTACCGCTGTACCCTGTCCGTGGGTTGGGGCCTTTGTTTGTCAGTAGCGTGTGTGCATCCATCAGCATATTAAGGATCAATCATGAGCTCCATGTCGGAAACACAAGCCCACGCTGCTGCTCTCCCCCAGCCCCAGAGCCCGGAAAAGGCTAATGAGGAGGGGAGAGAGGCCTGGCAGCACAAGAGGAGCCATGCACGGAGACAATAAGCTCCAACTGAATGGTCAATATGATGGATAAACACTAGAGCAGCGATCTCCAACCTTTTGTGTCCAGAAAGCTACCTTTACAAAATGAAAATGCCAGAGAGCTACTCATTTTAGCAATCACAAGAAACTGAGTGAATAGAGGGGGGCGAGCCTTATTGTACAGTTAGACGCCTATGAAACATAAAACCATTATCCATTTATTAGTGCACAAAGTTCAAAATAACACATTTACAATGCTAATTAATTGTGGAGTGACAAAGGATATAGATATATACAATAGGTTATAAAGGATTACAGTTTAGGTTATTAATGCTGATTGGTAAACTGAACAATAGTCTGTTTAAAGAAGACTTATTACTTGCACAAAATAGACTCTTGTGAGCTTTAAGTCATGTTATAATGGAGTTACTTCATCAAAAACATACCTGGATTTGTTTCATTCACATGTTTAAATAACCCTTCATTATTAGTTTGCCTCCAAAGCTCAATGGTCTGTTCCACCTTGTGATGTCATGAAGTTAACAGCTGCCTTTTACCACCACCTTTTTTTGGGGCAATTCCAGGACTGAAATCATCCAAATAATAGATCTAGTGAAGGTGTGTGGAGTTTAAAAACACAGTGGAGCACTTCCTGTATTACCACATGACATCACAAGGTGGACCAAAGTGTTTTCAGTTTGAGAGATGAATGCTAAATAAACATGGATCTGGATAACATGGATAATTTTAGCTCTGGACTTGCTCCATGTGTATTCTGAGCAAAAAGTAGAAGGTACAAGGAGCTGTGAAGTTGAAAACTACCGCTTCATGACATCTAGTGCTGCCACTAACGACTAATTTTCTAACGATTAATCTCTCGACTAATTTTTCGATTAGTCGACTAATCTAAACGACTAATTAAAAAAAAAAAAAACAAGCGGTTCTAACACACACAAGTGTGTGTTAGATTTTCCCGGGAGGTTACCTTGTGTGTGCGAGTTGCAAAGGTTATTGCTGTTATGTCTGTTGTGTGTGCTCATTCGACAATGTTGAACAACGATATGCACACACAATTTAACGAGTATGCACGAGCAGCATATTGCAACGGTATTCTCAATACCTCATGCATCGTGGTCGTGCTCCCGTGATAAGCCAAATAAGTCTTACAGAGTGTACAAACCACTCTATCACCATCTGTCCGAAAGTATTCCCAGACTTTCGAGGCTTTAGGTCTTGGTCTAGAAGTCGCCGCCACTGTTCTTGGATCCGACTCTGACCCACCGGCCGCTGGCATTTTCTCAAATGCTCAAATCGGGGGAAGGGGGAAGAGAGAAAGAGAGAGACCAGCCAGCAGAGTGCGCATGGCAAATACTTCCTCAAGTTTGTTTTCTTTGGCGGTGCCATTATATACCACTGCTGTTAGCCTTTGGTGAAGCCGAGGCGTCAACCCCGGATGTAGCCGCTGTCAGCAGCACCGGTGTCCGCCGAGTGTAGTACTACTAGTGGTGTGGAGGGGAAATACCTGTGTTAACTTTTTTCCTGTTCTAGCCCCTAACCGTGGTTGGGGAGCACAGGGGAGATCGTCTTCTCCTAGGGCGGAGTTAACTCCCTTTGAGGACCTCGTGGCGCTATGTGTATATAAAAAATGTAAATAAAGGGAGGCAGTTTCTCTGTCTAGACGGCTTTATTCGCTCACTACACTGTAGCAAACCTTACTAATCCAATACTCGCCCGGTCGCCGTCTCCCTCTCTCCCAGAGCACATGCGGACACACACCCAGAGCGAGACCCGGCTCCCTTGGTCCGCGCAGACATACCTCCCGCGCGCCCCCGGCGCGCGCACACAACCACCCACTCTCTCTCTCTCACTGAGCCACAGACACAACACAGACACATCTCAACACCTGTCTCTGGACGAGCCGTTTGAGATCAAAAATAAATAAAGGCGAATATTCGACCAAAAAAATTGTAGTCGACTCATTTTCATATTCGATTACGTCAACAACGTCGAATAATCGCGGCAGCACTAATGACATCACAAGGTGGAACAGAGCATTTTAAGCTTTGGAAATATAGACAGATTTATAATGCAGGTTTATTCAAGGGTAAATGACGTATAAGGATTTTCAACATGCAAATTTTAAAATATAAAAAATATTAGTTTCTATTGAACTTTTTCAAATATTTACAGTGTCAGGTGCATAAATCTGTGTTTAACATTTATATTAAGCAATTTTAGTGTAAAATGTCATGTGGTGCGACCGGGAATAACCTTAAAATTGTTTTCTAAAACATGGTTGGGATATTAATCTAAGTTCTCAGTAATATGAAGTGAATAGAAACAAACTGTTGACATTTCTTTTGATTTTTAATGCATATTGATGTTTTCTTTTGCTCCAATATGACAGTCACCTGCTTGTGTTTAATGAACAAACTACTGCCCTGGAAAATGCATCAAATGAAGAAAAACGCATAAAGAATCATTCACCCAAGTCGACTTTGTTTGTTATTAAAACTCCAGCCACAGAATTCCTGCTGTTATTAGTCGCACCACATGATGCACGGTCGCACCACATGACATTTTAACACTTTAAGTACAAAAAACATGCAGAATAACTCATGATTTCTGAAAAAAAAAATTTGCTTCCATGGAGGTCAGAGGTACTACAGAAATGTGGTGAATTATTATGAAATTGTAACCTTTTTAACTGAGGAAATTGCAACTGGACAGCGTCATGTCATTGAAACAAACAAATATGTGAATGAAACAAAACACAACTCCAGGTATGTTTTTGAGGAGTTAACAATATTCTAACATGGCTTAAAGTTCACAAGAGTCCGTTTTGCGTCATATAGGACCTTTAAAAAGCACAAATCAAAACAATTTCTTGAACCATCTTACAGTCTAACCTTAGTAGCATGATCAATCTGGGAGGATGCCACAAACACAGAATCTCCAAAACGTACGCACACGTCAAACATTTAGCGACAAATCTCTACTTTATCACACATTCCAACTTCACACTACAACACTTGCAAAATTTCATATTCATACTCCCGTGACGACGACATTACCTCCTTTCCAAATGTCAAATTTAAAAGCCTGCCAACAGTGACTCATGCGCTCGTGACCAATCAGAGACTCCGGTTGACTCACACAGACTCTGCTGGGCACTGTCATATTGCCTGCCACTTTTGCCATCATGAGAGAAGGAAGAGGTGAGAGATTGTCACTCGGCTGATTCACCAAAACAAGTTGAGGAAACCAAAAAAAGAAAGTGGCTAAAAACAGAAATCTGGACTGAAGAACTTGATATTCCGGGATTTCCAGGTTTTCCGGTAGGGCTGCACGACATAATTCCAAATCAAAATTGCCATCTGAGTTGCCGCGACTACAAAAATTCAAAGGCTGTAATTATTTAGATATTAGATATTTATAGAAAGATCTTGTTGTACCTGTAGTTTAGACTTCTACAAACATGTTCTGAAATACTTGGGATTCTTGGACAAGTTTACAGTTCAAATTTCAGTCTTTTCTGAAGTGTTAAAGGGCCCATATTACGCTTTTTTCTCATCTATGTTTCAATGCTTCCTCATCGAAAACATACCTGGAGTTCTGTTTTGTTTCATTCACACATGTTTAACACACAAACCTGCAAACTGCATATTCTCTCAAACAGAAAACACTCTGTTCCACCTTGTGATGTCATGTGGCGATACAGGAAGTGCTCCAATGTGCAGTTAAACTCCATACAACTTCACTAGAAACATTTGGATGATTTCAGCCCTGGAGTTATGAGTTTCTGCTGAACAAAAGGTAAAATGTAGCTGATAACTTGAAAACTACACTGTAAATCCGAACGTTCAGAGTAATTAAATAGATTAAGCTCTGTATACTCAAAGGAAATAGTCCTACTAACTTAATCATGTCAAGTTGCTGTAACATGTTCCTCTTTTGAGTAACTGTAAAGTTCTCCGTGACAACATCCAGGGCATCTCCACGCTCGCTATCCACCGCCTGGCTCGCCACGGTGCAGTGAAGCGTATCTCTGATCTACGACGAGACCCGCGGAGTGCTCAAGGTTTTCCTGTAAAACGTGATCCGCAACAGTATCACCTACGCCAAGGACGCCAAGAGGAAGATTGTGACCACCATGAACGTGGTGTACGCCCTGAAGAGACAGGGCCGCACTCTATGCGGCTTCGGAGGTTAAACGCACAATATTAAAGCAAACTATTGTTGGTATAATTGAGCATTACTTAAAAACACAGATGAGGCACAACTTAGTAGAATTAAGTAAGTAAAAGTCTTGTTATTTCTATTGTTTCAAATAGGGATGATAAAATAAACTTGGCAATGCTAAAATACAATACAATTTCAAAATGATTGAGTCATATTTACTGCAAATATTTGAGTTGGGGTAAATTGAGCACTTTTTTTGTATATGTATTGCATTTTTTGTATGAAAAGCGCTTTATAAATAAAGTTTGATTGACTTTTAATTCAGAAGTTATCAAAAGGTACAAGTAGTGAGCCATCCAACCTTTTAAGTTCTAGAAGATTATTTATGACTTTTAAGTTCATCAACCTAAAATAATTGAGGTAATCGACTGCCTCAATTTTTTGGAGTTCTGGTAACTTATTCGGGTTTACAGTGTACTGCTTCATGACATCACAAGGTGGAACAGTGCATTTTGAGCTTTGGAGATGTAGGCAGACTAATAATCCACGATGTCTCAAACATACAATATGTGAATGAAAAAATACACAACTCCAGATAACTCCAGTTTTTGACGAGGAAATAACATTCTAACATGGCTTAAAGTTCACAAGAGTCAATTTTGCGTAATTTAGGACCTTCACTAATATGAATTCCTACTTTTTAAACAAATATCTCTAATGTAATCCCAAATTTGCAACCGATTTTTCCATAATTGTACAGGCCTACTTCGAGGATGCTTGGGGATATCTCGTACTCACCTCGGGCAGATAGCTTCTTGGTATTGATTATTTTGGCCGCGTACTCTTGCCCCGTGGAATTCTTCATGCAGCGCCGCACCACGGAGAACGCACCCCTGAGAAAGAAGCGGCAAAAAATGAGTGGAAGTTTACAAGTACCATTTACAGACCTCGACCTAAACTGAAAAGTATTGTTTTCTCCTATGGCCCTTGATAACTTTCCTTGATAATGTTACCTTCATCCTTTGAATTGGTTTGCTGACAGTAAATTTTATTGGCGAGAAACAAATCTAGTTTTTATTATAAAAGTACACGGTGAAACTTTTCTGGTGGAAGGTCTTCCCAGCTGATCATATCCACGGAGATGTTATTGCTTTGCGAGTTCTCGAGTTCTCATATGGCATTAAATTTAAATCTATTCTGCAGCGATTCAACTACAGGTGTTTTCATTGCATTCATGGGGTTGCCTTTCCACAGATCTAACTTGGCCTGGTCGTGTCCTGCTTGTGCTGTAGGGTGGAACATTTCAGGTAAAACAGATCTCAATTGAAAAATTCATCATAGCACCAGAGAATTGACCGTATACAATCATGCCAGATGCCCTTCCTGTTGCATCCAGCCATATAAGGGCAAGATAAAAAACTGACAACTCTCTGGTCCCAGGGCAGACAGATACCAGCTGTGCCACTGTTGCCCCATACAATTAAAACAAAAATGGGTCCAATCTATAGTTTAAACAGGCCTTAAGCTAAAATAACATACCGTAAAATACCAAATAAGAGCCGGGGCGTTTATCTGTTTCAATCACGTAACAGACCAGGCTTTTATTTGAGACCAGGCGGCAATTTGGGGCAGGCGATTAGTTCCTTCCTCGCAAAAATCTTGCTCAGCAAAAGTTTTGTTTTATTCAATATTTTACCAGGTAAGTCAATTGAGAACGGCTTTCTCATTTACATTGACGACCTGGGACCTACAGTGCATGTTTTGGGTTGATGGGGGAAACTGGGGCCCGGAGGAAACCCATCCAGACACGGGGAGAACATGCAAACTCCATACAGAAAGGCCTGGGCGACCCGGGGATCGAACCCAGAGCCTTCTTGCTGTGAGGCGTAAGCCACTCAGACACCGTGCTGCCGATATGGTACTCGAATTATTTTAACCAGTATAACTATAATTTAGGCAACTTTCTATACAGACGTACGTGAGTTAATTTGAAATGTTACAACAAAATATCTACGGAGCGCAGAGTTTCCCACATTTAAAAGCTTTTATGCAAATGAGCCATGTGGTTTTAAGTTTGGTTTGTGTAGAGACGACACGAACATCAGTCCTGCGTCCTGTTGTTGCAGCTCGACTTCTGTTTTCCAGCACACAGTCTCAGCTTTTATTTGGAACAGGGGATTATTTATCAAAATATACACCTGCACCCGGGGTTTAAAGGGGACAGTGGTTAATTAGAACCGGACTCTTATTTGGTACTTTACGGTAGTAGTAATTCGTACTGTTAGGAAGCAAAAAAGATAAAAAATTAGGGATGCACAGTTCCAGCTTTTTCTGTTCCAAGACCAATGTCGATACTTTTGCTGTGCCAATACCCAATATCAACCAAATCAGGACAATATTATTTATTTCCTTTAAACGCAAGTGCGGCATTTGGAGAAAAACTATCCCAATGTGTTTTTAACTGTTATTTTTCATTTTAAAGAATCTACAAAACAGCTTTAAGAACAAATCAGTATTATGAAATGTTTTGAGCCACTGGTCAGTAAATAGTCAATCAACCAACAGAACAAAATGGGATATACTGGAACCAATTTTCGATCCATGAAAAAAGTTTATATGTGCACCAATGTCTAATACCAGTATTGTATTGATAAAAAAAAAAACTGAAACAAAACTAGGACTTGTTGATGTGACATTCCACGTCCAAGTTTTCCACGGAGTGAAGTGTGGAACATGAATACCAGGAAGTTAATTACTATATGTGTCATGACAGGAATTTTCCTCACAGGCCGACATTCCGAATGGTCCCAGGTAGTCCGGGAGCACTGTGCAGTCCGGGAGCAGTATGCACTGACTACATCCATTCAAGGCTGGAATAGCTCTATTGATTTTCCCAGGCTTTTATCTGAACAAACAGCACTTTTAGCTCCAAAAATCCACACTATTTGGACGCTGGAGTGACAACTGTGCAAAATGAGCCCTCTCCTGTTCTATCTCTATGCAATTTCACACCAAAACAATGAGCAAGTGGTGATAATGTTACTATTTCACACTTGGAAGAACGTGTTTTGAATTGGACAGTGTTTCAGATTTGTGAGTCAGCGGTTTCGATGATTTCAGTCTGATATGAAGTGTTTGGGCAGTTGTCTGTATTAGTGCTGTCAATATACTCAAATCTATACTTAATTTTGGTGTAAAGCAGGAGGATTCATACTCCATGCAGATTTCTATACCACACTGATGATAAACAGAATTTTTTTAGAAAGACAGTATCATTTTCAACCATAAAATAACATTCATATGGTTATCCTGAAGCCAATTTAAAACTATCCAGAAAAGGTCCAACTTTGACCCATCTTTTTTCAGTATCAATAATTTAGTAGGGCAGTGCATTGCCTCGAGTCTGACGATACAATACATATCATGATATTCAAGTCATGATTCGATATATCCCGATACTAAAACAATGGGTGATAAAGTAATGTAAGTAATAAAGTAAGTAATAAAGTTTAGATGATGATGATGATGAATGGGTGATATATTGCAATTTAACTTTTAAATACTTTTCAATACTTAATTACTTTGCATAATATTGTCAACTACACCTTCACGAGAACAACACTGTCCATCCATCCATCCATCCATCTTCTCCCGCTTAATCCGGCTGGGTCGCGGGGGCAGCGTGCTGCCCAATACTCATAGCACCTGACCCCCCCTATGAACCCCTCTGCAGGTGGTGAGCCCACAGGAGGGTGGACAACATGGTCCTTGATGTTAGTTCATAGGGGAGAACAACACTGTAGGAAATATAATTTATTACCTTTTTTAAATCATGAGAACAGTGAATGCAACTAATGATTATTATTATTATTATTATTATTATTTTAAAAAACGATCCAGACACATTTTGAATCGATTTGAGAATTGTGCAATGAAGCATCACGCTATATCACTGAATCGATTTTTTTCTTACCCCTGTATAATTTACTAATTGAAATTTGTATCTACTTTGATGTGAGTTTTAGTACTGATTAGTATGTGGTAGGGGTGCAAGAAAAAATTTATTCAGTGATATATCGTCATTCTCGAATTGATTCAAAATGCACCTGAATTGATTTTTTAAATTATTTTTCACAAAATTTCATTAGTCACATTCACTGTTCTCATGATTCACACGTTTTTCTAAATTAGATTTCATAAAATTTTGTTCTCATGAAGGTGTAGTTGACTATATTAGAAGTAATTATAATTATTGATAAATCACAATATATCATCCATTATTTTAGTATGGGGATATATCGAATCGTGACATGCATATGATATGTATTGTATCAGACTCAAGGCAATGCACACCTCAAGCATCTGGTTATGGATTTTTTGCACAACCCTTTTCAGTATTACTGTATCAGACTAATAACGCTGAACATGATTCATTTTTTAGTGACAAGGTTCATTATACTGTTAAATGCACTCAACCACGCAATAAAATATGCAAATCAAGTAGTGACTTTACCTAATTCATTCACGTGACATTTTTTGTACCGGTCAGATGGTCAAATCACGTACAAAATCTAAAAGTATGAAAACTGACCAAATGAAAAAGTACTGAATAAGTACAAAGTGTGGTTTCTGTATTGGGTTACATGGATTAAGAAAAACAATATAGAAAATTGCATGGTATTACACACAGTTTCCCCAAATCTGCATCAAATATAAAACAGCAAATTATGAATATAGCTGTAAAACAAGATTGTATAATACTTGTCATTACATGTGTTAGTCTAGTTGCGCTTTGAAAACGCCTTAAAACGCACCCAACAGAATCTTATTCATGCCGTGTCATCTAAAAGACTTGAGTCAACATACAGTGAGCCTATAAATAGCCTAATTCATGAAGGGGGAAGTAAATACAGAATAATACTTGTGCAAATATTCAAAACGATTTATTTAAATTCTCCAGACACCCTCAGACAGCCTTAAGGAAACTCGTGTGGATAAATTGACCTGGTGCCAGTGAGGTACAGTGGGCTACTGTAAAAGGGCGGGTACGCACTACGAAAGTTCACCAGACGTCAACAAAACATTAAATTAAAGACATTTCTTCCAAACCAATGAATATAAGTGTATTTCAGTAGTTTTTGACGCAAAGCGCACGCAGAAAAACAACAGGTTGCCTCTTAAAATGAGGCTGAGGTGGTTGCAGTAGGTTTGATTGGTTTTACGCACGAAAATAAAATGCAGTAACTTACTTTGATTTAAACAACTTCCTATCAAGAGCAGTTTTAGCGTAGTTTGTGTGATGCTAGCAGTTTAAACTCACTTTCCCAGCTCCTCGTAAAGCTGGTATTCGTCCGTAAATCTTGTGCAGGTGGTAGAAGCCATATTCAGGTGAGTCCCGGAGCCGAAAGTCGCGCGAATTTCCCCCGGAGTTTTCCCGGAGCGACACTTGTCACTTCAGGGGTGAATGTGGAAGTGAAAGCGGGTAAAAGAGGGTGCTCAGGTCGTGCACACACGCCGGCTTCTCCTGTGGATCTCCCGGGTCCTGGTGTGGACAGGGACGTCGCGACCTGCTGCTGCTGTGTGCGTCTCCGCGCTGACACTTGGATTAGTTCAGTTTGGGGAAGGCGGAAATGTGGAGGGCAACAACATCCGGGAGGACGTTTCAAAATAAAATGGGAGACAGAAGAGATTATGTTATGTTATTTGAGGAAGGAGCTTTATAGTTTTGGATTTATGCAATGGGGACTAATGAGACTAATAAGAAAACGTACATGGGTCTATGACATGACCCTTACATTTTCTGTCCAATTGCAATTTCCTCAGTTAAAAGGATCAAATTTCATAATAATTCACCACATTTCTGTAATTCCTCTGACCTCCATAGAACCAAATCATTTTTTCAGGAATAATAAGTTATTCTGCTTGTACTTAAAGTGTTAAAATGTCATGTGCTGCGACCGTGCATCATATAGTGCAACTAATAATAGCAGTAATTTTATGGCTGGAGTTTTAATAACAAAGTCGACTTGGGTGAATGGTTCTTTAGACATTTTTCTTCATTTGATGCATTTTACAGGGCAGTAGTTTGTTCATTAAACACAAGCAGGCGACTGTCATATTGGACAGTAAAAGAAAATATGAATGTGCATTAAAAATCTAAAGAAATGCCAACAGTTTGTTTCTATACACTTCATTTCACTTCATTACTTAGAACTTAGATTAATAACTAACCATGTTTTAGAAAATAAAACAAGTTTAAGGTTATTCTCGGGCGCACCACATGACATTTTACATAAAAAATGCTTAATATAAATGTTAAACATAGATTTATGCACCTGACACTGTAAATATTTGAAAAAGTTAAATAGAAACTAATATTTTTTATATTTAAAAATTTGCCTGTTGAAAATCCTTAGAGCTACGTCATTGTCCCATATGCATAATAATAATAATAATAATAATAATAATAATAATAATAATAATAATAATAATAATAATAATAATAATAATAATAATGATAATAATAATAATAATACACTATTACTAGTCTTGCCAGCGCTTCAAAACAATGCTATTTACTGCTTTTTATAAAGAAATGCAATTAATATTATGCAGAATTGAGTGAAGCATCTTGGCCCTGCACAATATTTTCTGTTTCTCATGTGGCCCCATAGAAAAATAATTGCCCACTCCGGCCTAAATAAAGTCACATTAAATACAATTGTTTTATTGACAATCTAATAATATTTCCATATCCGGTTGTGTGCGGTAAATTTCTTCTCAAATTGACGGAGCTGAGGGTCTTGTCAGTGGAGTCCGCGGTGGAGACGCTTCCTTATTCCAAAAGCTGCACAAGAGCGCCACCTATCCACGCACTGAGGAACTGCAGCTACTTTATACAAATCATTAATTCAGACTTTCACAAAACAGGTACTTCTACACTTTGTCATATTTGATTTTATTTTATTTTGAGTTTGTGCCAAGAAAGAAACACTAATCATAAACAGTGTAAACAACAGTAAACCACATTTCTTGAAAAGAAGTGGGAAGCAGTAAGACTTATATTAACTCAATCTTATTTATTACATAGTTTCAAAAAAAAATATATATATATATATATATGTGGTTGCTTCTGTACATTGATGCAGAAACTTTACAAATAATTACATATAGCAAAATAAATGACATACTATGCATACTAAATAGAATTTTACCCCAATAAAATTCTTTTTTCTTTTGTATTGTACTGCGTTATGGTCATACAAACCAATAATAATGATAAAGAAGGCACAGAAGTTTATGATAATATCAAAATAAGGCCGATGCCCAAAAGCTTTTATTATTTTAAATTACATTTTGGGGAAAAAAAGCTATTTTTTCTTGCTTTGGACCACAATACACGTATAGGTATTGTGGTCCAAAGCAAGAATAAAGATCTGAGGAAGGCTTTTTTGCCGAAATGTAATTTAAAATAAAAAACAACAACTTTTGGACATCGGCCATCTGAGTGTGCTATGCAATTTTTTCCCTTTTATGTTGCTGCTCCTTACATTTGCACCTCTACAAGAACTTCGGTGTGTGTTTTCTGTTATATTCGTGTCAAAATAAGCAAAATAAGAATGAAGAACGTAAGGATTTTTAACATTTTTATTTATTTCCGTGTTAAACAGAATTAATTTGATATGTAAACATGCTTCCCTTGACCCCTGCGTGCATGATAAAACTGTGTCAAATCATCTTAAATGACTTATACTATGCGATTTGTGTTGTGTAGCTGTTTTACAATGACCTTTGACCACCTTTGACTGGAGTTATGTTATAGCTGCTCGATGGTAAAACATTCAATCAAGTGTCTATACGATTATCTGACACATTTATTTTTATTTTATGTTGATTACAAAGCGAATGACATCAACTAGTCCAGACACTAACATGCTCCTTGTATTTATTGGTAGTCTGTAGTCGAGATGAACCTGGGGACGGGCATAAAGTCACGGTCAGCTGTAATGATTTTGCCCATTGGTAACAGTAATACAG